>CM043015.1:75291796-75992768 GCA_023690525.1 Holotrichia oblita
ACTGGTTGAAATAGCTTTTCCGACGCAGTTGACGACGATGTACCTATTCACCTTTTCTGTAGATCTTTTTATGTTGTTTTCTGTAGTAATATAGTTTAGAAAAATTGGATCGAACCAGTTTAAGATATTTGTCATAACAAAAGTGTAGAAAATTGTATACATACAATGTAAATAAGCAACTCCTCCCAATATTACATTATTAACTTTTTATTTTTTTATTTGCTGCTCTAGACCATAAAACGCAGTGTTTATGTCTACATCCTTTTTCAAGATTCATTCAGGATAATATAAGCATTCAAAGTGGCAATTCCCTTATTAGCTTATTAACTGAAGGGACGGTGACATCTTTTCAGGCAGTTGAAATTCGGATCGACTTACCATTCGCTGCTGGGAGCAAAGTAATTAACACTTTAGCATTATAAAAGGCGATATTACATATATGAAAAAACACTATCTATACCGCCTTTAGTGTAATTGTTGTTCAGTACAATTATTGGTGTTGAATAAAGTTCAATAAAATTGAATAATCAAAGAGCTGAGTGGATAAGAGACAGAATACTATACTATATATATTTTTCTTTAGTATATGAGATACCATCACCATTATATTTTTCGTAAAAGGAAATTTAGATGAATATATTTTTCTGTTGCTCATTTTAAGTTCGTGAAGAGTATCTGGTTTATTTTTACGAGTCTGTGGAGAAGTGTATCGGCTGTTATGCTTCGTCCTGGGCAAAATAAACGTTCTTTCATCACACAGATACATTGGTTTTCTTCCGTTATTTCAGTAGGGGTTTAATAGTTTAATTTGCAGTTTTTTAAGTTGTATAGATTTTGGATTATGTTTTTATATACTAACAAAATAGTATTTTCTACAAAAAGGGGTTAGTTCATTTATTGTCACTTCTGTAACAGGAACAGATGCAATTCCGCATGAAGGACTCCCCTAATATCTCCTTGTTCTTGTAATTTTATCTGTAAACTTTAGAAAACTAAAAGTTGCCGCTAATCGATCTTGGGATATTTCGAGTATTTCTAACGCTTTCTTTCATACAGTGTAATGCTTCTGCTGTCAGTAGCACACAAATAAATTCATCGACTTTATTTATAGTTAATTCTGTTCAAATTTTTACTTTATTGGAATGAGTATCATTGCATCTATTATATGCTCTCCTTCTTAGTTAGTATAGAATAATAGTACAATATAGAAGTTGAATACTTTAACAATTTTGTTAGCTGAAGTTGTATGCTTTTTAATGTTGGTCGTTACACTCAACCTGACACTGCGATCTGCGAGTAGGATTAAATGGGTTGTATACTAAATTCGATCAGGTATATGAAATAGCATTGTCTGCGCAATTGTATGCTTTGTTTGATAAGATTTCTTTGCTTGATTTTGCATATTTAAGAATAAAATAACACCGATTTAAAATTAATTCCACAAGTGTACTTCAATATAATATAAATACGAACGGCCTACAATTTCCTAAAAAATTGTTGTGCAAAAAATTTGTGTGTAGGAATAAACTAAATTGACTAACATTTATGTAATGCTGAAATTTCAAAATAAAGTACAGCTAACACATCTACCTAAGAGTAATATTTATAGTTATTTGAATTCTTTAGTGTTTTCAATTTTGTAGAAAAATCATCTTGTCGGCTGTGTAACGTTCACGTTTAAATTGCAAACAGTATCTTGTAACAAACAAGTATACTAACATAACACAAATAACTTTGAGGCATAGAATCGTCTTAAATTTATCACGAACCATATTCACTGGTAGTTCACGTCCTATTTTCAGAAGAAAATAAAGATAAAGCGCTCAACTTGTCCCATTCAGTAAGTAGATCCTCGGTACGGTCACGAAATGCGATAAGAGAATCTTCGTTGTTTATTGTTCTTTTAATTATTTTCGACTGAAAATAAAAGTGCGATAATCAAGTTATAACGGTACAAGTTTGTGTGTTGTGCTCGGAGAAAACTACTTCTAACAACCATACTTCGCGGCAAAAGTAAGCCAAACACCTCAATCTTTTAAAAGTGGATTATTTCGCGTGGCGTTCCGACAAGAAGGCGTACCTAGTCTTTCGCCGTCATACTCATTAATAATTTAATTACTACTGTCACGACATCTTCCTTCGCTTTCAGTAATTTCATCGTTGCGGATGGATAATTACCAGAAATAGCCGTCTTTAATTACATAAAATTGTTTCTAGAAATAACATGGGTAAAATAAAATGGGAAAAATTAATTATATGGCTTACTTGATATGTGGTATTACATTTAAGTTATTAAATTTATATTAGATACAAATTAGTTTAAAAATAGAGCAGTGGGTTTTGGATAACTATGACCTTTTTATAAGGGAATATCCATCCATGTTAATTGGTTGATATTTAGGAAATTCGTTCTTTATGACCAAAATTTCGTTATCAACAAGTTAGCTAGGTACTGTTTCTATTCAGCTAGCGGGAGTGGAAGAAACTGCAACCCCTCAGAAGCCTCCTTTGTGTCATTTAGTTGAATCCTTTTTGTCTTAAATTGATTGGGATTCTGGAAAAAATCTTAATTATATTATTAATATCTAATTATCTAAAATTTGATTTTATATTTATTTATATTTAACTACGTAACGTTGACTCGACTGCAGCCGAAGGAAAGTCACTGTGACATGTGACCATGAGAATAACAACCACTTGTCGATGAGATAATAATTCGCATGTCAAAGAAGCCATGACCATATGACCATACATACATGTATAGAGATCGATTTAGAAATGCATTAGAAAATACAGCACATCGATAGTGACTCACTGACAATTACTCAATAGTATTAGATTTAATAAAACATAAACGGGATAGAAATAAATTAAATGGGATTAACGTCATTGTGTGTAAAGTACATGTACTGAGCGGCCGACGCTTTAAGTTCTCGTTATCTTAAACTCGTAAACAATTCACCGAGTTAATTAATCTATTATGTAAAACAGTAGATTTAACATGCCATTCTGAAATGTTACGCCCTTTCAATTCGCCTGACAAATGCGTACATTGCGTGGTCGAGATTCCGTTCGATAAAAACGCAGAGATATACGGTTTTGAGCAATCCGTAGCGGTTTACGGTACTTTCAAAATATTTTACATTCACACAGACGATAATCGTCGGTTATCTGCGTGGTTACGACTTTAATTCCTCCCTTATCTTTTCATCGGAAAGCGTGGGTGTATTCTAGCTCTGCATAATTCCTTTACAGAAATACGATCGAATAGATTACATGTGCCATTCCATTTATGAAAACGTTTAATCATCCGAAGTAGTGAAATATAGAATTGCTCAATTTTTTCCAGTGTAACAAGCTATGAAGTTATAAAATGGAATCAAGATTAATTTTTACAAATTTTTATTTATTCACTTCTGTTTCCTTACCAATGGTATTAAGGTGCTGTAGCAACATTGGACAACGTTTCTTCTCTGTTCCTCCTCCTGTACGTTGAAGGAGCCTTGAGTGTCATGATGGGAACGATTAAATTAACATGATTGAAGACAATGAATGACAATTACTAACCGCTGCTCTGTAAAACGCATTCTACCAGAGAAAGAAACACGACATATGAGATGAAAAGTATATAAATAAAATTCATTTTCTTGATGAGTAGCCCTAAGTTATGTTACTGGAGAAATTAAATTTTAAAACATAATAATCTCGCTTGACATGTTTATGGTCTCTAAGAAAAGTCGACGGGACTCGTATATTTTACGATAACGTATTCAGCAGATCCTGTGAGAGGAAGCTCTAAAAAATACACCTGTAGCCATAAATTACGTATGATAGATTGCGTGGGGATATTACAAAAAAGCAATTTGCTTTCATGTTTTTAATAATAATACTCGTCTGAAAACCTTTACGTGTTACGCGTGTATGAAACCTATCCAATAAAATTATTATTAAAATTTAGATCGTAATTAGATATTAATATTAATATGTATAGATTTTTATAAAATGAATATGTCTATAATAGTTTCAACAGCATCGATTTACAGAAAGAGGTAGAAAGTGCAATAGGTTAGAAGGTAGTGATGTTATGTTAGATACAATACAGAAGTCCTTATACAGCAGACACCACAATATTATCGCTGCAACAGGCTAAGGAAAAATATGTATGAATTTAAACCTGGAAGGAAAATAACTATACTGTACTAAATATTATACAAAAATAGTTATAATAAGTGTTTATGTAACAACCTTGACACAGCGACTGGATGTAGCTAGTAGCCAGAAGATTATTCTACTTCAGACATATTCAGCTAGTGAACCCCAGACTAAGGTAATGTATGTATGTCCATGCATATGTACTTACATACATCTGCGCTAGAAGAAATTTTATTTTATAAATAATCCTGTCTTACACTTTCGAATATGCCAAAGACACTAACTTGCATGCATTTTCTGTTGGATTTATCAAGAAAAGGAATGTATAATACCATCCGCAAACGACACAGAGTTACGAATATAAAAGATTTGCATATTGTAGACATGTCTACGTCTATATAAAAACCCAGATTCGATGAAGATTCTATTATAGGAAGAGTAGAGTTTATTTTAATATAAATATCTGGATTTGCGATAAAAGGCAATGAAAGTTGACTACAAAGTGTTAATAATACTCAATGAAGTTCACGGTTAAATCATCAAGCTAATAAATATAATAAAGCTCGTGATCAATTATATCACAAGTGTTAATGACGTCAAGATAAACTAATTTTTTGTCATGAAAAGTTTTGAGATATTATCGATGATATCTAGTAATGCAATGTCATAACAAAACGCTGACGCCTAAAACTTGGTTATTTTGCTGAAAATTGAGTTAAAATTCTTTTCTTACTTTTACTATAATCTTTAAAGAAGTTGTCAAAGAGCTTAGATATTTATGAGTAGTTTTCTCCAGATTGTAGAAAATAGTAAGCTATGTCTATGGATATATCCCATAGGTGTGGGGAGTGTTAAAGTGGTATATCTATCAAAGACAAAAAACTGGTCAATGGACACAACTTACTCTCCATCGGACTGTCATTGTTTGTTCTAAAAGCGCAAAGATCACTTAAAATCACGTAAGAAGAGCATTTATTCAGCATTCTTTAGAACACTCCTACACAAGAAATTCGGCAGAGCTTCTGAAGCCAAGAGTGCAATTCGCATGTATTGATATAGTAGGTGTTTTTGATAATATCTCCACTAAATGGATAAATAAAACTATCGAGCATACTCCATAGTGACAATGAAGTAGAAGACCGCAGAATGACGGTCTAGATGAGAGGAAGTTTAGTGATCTTTAGGCCTATAAGAAAATGTCGTCAAGGCGGGGTATTATCAGTGCTATTTTAGCCGCCGGTTATTGATGACTTATTCAGCCAGGTACACGATGAATGTCCAAAGCCACGCACATGACCTGGTCGTTAGAGGTTGTCACTATAGTAATTCATGGGAGAAGGACACAATCCAAGTAAAATAATTGTCCCATTTATCAAAAGCAGGAAATACTTTTTATTCATAATCAACGATCAATTAGGTTACTACACTGGAGCAAAATATCTGGCAGTCATTCTTGCTCATGGGCTGAACTACGACTGAAACCGAGTTGGCTTTAGCTTGCCAAAGCCTGTTCAGGAAAACTTGGGTACACAAATTGAAAGTGACATAAAATGGTAATACGCTCCATAGTCACTTATGCTGCTATACATAGTATGGTGGGCAAAAGTGTCGGCAGAACAGCATAAGTTGAGTTGCTGAAATTGTAACGGTTTGTCGCAATCACAAGAGCAATGTGCCATGTTGCTTCAATAGAAGAGATGTTAGGGCTGACACCGATAAATATGCTAATCAAACTTTTGTTCGAGGTGATTAGCGTACAGCTTTAAAGAGAACGACTTAACCAGACACTACATATTTTATATGACCTACAAAAAGAGTTAGAATTGTTAGGCAAACTAAAACACAACATGTCTGCGGATTGAACGACTATATAGACTGCTATTTCTTAGCCGTGGACCAAAATTGGAAAATGGATCACTTTCTTGGTATACAAATAAATCCATGACAGACAACGTGGTGGGAGTTGAAGCTCAACGTCAATTTCCTAAAAATCTTATACTCAATGATATATTAGGCATAAATATATACATACATAGGTCTTCGTGTCCGAGAATATTTAAACAAAAACATGAACTGAGTAAATATTTATTTCTGTACTGGAAATTGGGCCTCTCTAAAAGCTTAGACTTCACATAGCTTTGAGGTGAAATTGGGTCTGATATCTCAAGCTAATGTTATGCAGTTGGCTACAATTTATAGACTATGATGGCTATCAGAACATCCCAATTCGAAAGGAAATGCTAAGGCAGATGAATTTGCAAAGCAGGAAGTCTAAATACATTTCTACGGACCGAAACCTTTTCCAACAGTTTATTCAAAATAGATGTCTAATAATGGCAAGTAAAGGAAAGTACTTCTTGTTGAAGAAAAATTTGTACAAATTTAGAGGTAAAATTCTCTATAAATAGGATCAGGAAACTACTTTGATTTAGAAAGTCAGAGATGTACGTATATTGTAGGTTTTTCAAATGGCATTACCTTTTGAGATGCAATCTTAAAAATATGGACGAAATTAAAAATTGGTCTTAAAAAGAATCCAGATATCAAGAACCTTAATAATAGTATCCTTAGAAATCACACTTGTTTAGAACAACTAGGATTGATTTTCAGGGCAGTTGTGCTTTAACCAGCTACACCTTGTCCAAAAGCATTGAAAGCATTCAGTATACTATGGATCTTATAATTTTAAGTTGACACTAAGCGATTGTTTGCGATTGTTATTTGCAAAAATCTAACAGATGCCTTATACGGAAGTAGCTATATCAAAACAAATAATCATCGTTAATTAGATACATATATGTATGGTTTTTGTATAAAGTTAGCGATAGTTGCTGTTTGTTACATAATAACGAATGACTGTATGATCTAGATTGTAATATGTCTTGAATCGAATTGTTTTCGTAATACATAAGAAATGCCAGAGAACAGTTTTGATTGTTTCTTAGATTTGTCTGTATTCCCCTTTCCATAATCTTAAAAAACGAATACATAATATATTAATGTAATATATATGAGCCTTATTTGGCGTTGAAACCTTTTATAGCTACCTTACGAAATGACACGTCTTCATAAGATTGGTGAAGGCGCCGGGTAAATACCTAAAAAAGCAATTTCGTTCAGGATACAATCATCAGTTATGTATACGCCGGAAAAGCCCGAAACTACTTTTACGTGAAATGACGTATGAAACGTTATAAATACGTATATATGCCACACGCTATATATACGTTATGCCAACGCGTGCCTTTCGTAAAAGGAGGAGGAGAAGGAAGAGAAACCGAACGACAGAACGAACGAGGTTCCTCTCACGCACTTAAAAACATCTTAATGTATGAAAAAAATGCGCACATGAAGTGGAACGAAAAATATACATAAGTCAGCACTTTGTCAAAAATTTTATCATGTTATGCGCCCAGCCCCGAGATATATAGCGCAAGACGTCGGTGGAAGACGACGAATAAGGGGTAAAGGCAAACGTGGGCACGGTAAACGAATAATCGTAAAAGCAACGAAGGCTCAAGCTGTAAGCCTCAAACCACCTCTGCGTTCCGTTCGCGAATCGATCGACCGACGAACATTCATCTTGATTTGCCGGAGACTAACGGAGGCACAATCAGTTGATAAAAACAGACACCGCAGAATCTTCACCGGAAATACTGCCACTTCCGCAACATCCAATAATGGCGAACACGTCCGGTTCTTATTTTTCTAATATTATTTTTGGCGCCCTCTATGATAAAGCTTCTCGATTACTTGGCTCTCCTACAATCGCTATATTGTATTTATTGTCTAAACGGATTCTTTTTTCATAACTAATAATAGCTATTTATAAAAAAATCTACGAGAATGATTTGTTGGGAGGGAAGATTCACCGATAGGTGTTCATTTGAGTATCAAAATTGGTATTATTTTCGACTAGGGCGTACTTTTATAACTAGGCTAGTTACATTTTTAGTATCATCCGATGTTTAGATTGATAGATACTTAAAGAGGATATGTTCAGTGAAAGTTAATAAAATTTTGTTCTTACACTAGCCTTAGTGTCTATTCTAACAACGTCTTTCGGATTTGTAAAATAAGGTCCATCCTAAAAACAGTTATATAACATTTATATCCTATATCATCGTATATTATATGTTTAGGTAAAAACAATTTATATGCATAAACTTAGACAATTACAGCCTATTTGCACAAAACCCGAAGTGCCCCTCAAACGTATACTATAAAGAGTCGTAAACACAATTACGTAATAAAATTAAAGAATATTGATCAGACTAATTTCAGTGAGAACTTTAAACTAGTCTATATTTATCTCAAAAAATTTAACACAATTTTGCTGTATAATTAACAGTATTGCTTCTTGGTTCAGCTTTACCATGCATATTATATAAAAGATCATAAAGTTTGTTTTCAAATGATTAAACAGCAGATTGTTTTGCTAAATCAGGTAGACATTATCA
This sequence comes from Holotrichia oblita, assembly GCA_023690525.1. Taxonomy (NCBI): domain Eukaryota; kingdom Metazoa; phylum Arthropoda; class Insecta; order Coleoptera; family Scarabaeidae; genus Holotrichia; species Holotrichia oblita. The sequence continues at coordinate 75,300,409 of CM043015.1, forward strand.
ACAAATTACTTTGAACTAGTTGGAATATGTTTATATCCGCATATGAAATGATGCAAGTGAGTCAACCAATAAGACAGATTAGGTGCGTCAATCTGTTTTCTGGCTGTTTCGCAGAATTGTGTCAAAAGAACATATTTCTTCTGTCCAAAATTAAGTCAAATATTTCATTAAAATCAGATAGAATGGAATGTAGCACTAATTTGATAAACCTTTCAGTAAACTCTATTAAAAGGAACAGTACAAAGATAAATAAATTTCACTTTACACATTAATATAAATAACGAGCTTAACATCAAAAGAGCATGCTTGCAAGTTAGAATTAAATCAATCAAAAAGGAAAACTAGGAGTAATAGGTACGTATTTCCAAAGGAAAACACTTTAACTAGTTACACGAAATTGTAAATCGAACTTGCATTTCTATTTCTTCATCTCATTAGCGTCTGACGCGGAAGTCTGCTGCTGCAATGTGCATAATTATTGTTCTCGTTTTTCGATGTGAACTTGCTTGCTCTGATGACTATTAGGATTGCAATCGCCTGACTGCAGAGTATGCGATATTGCCGACAGCGCTACATCAACTACGAAAACGAACGAAGGAAGATTTCAAAATGTCTCTCACGTCTATGTTGAATTTACATTACTGGGCTGAGATGCTGGCTGCTAGGGGAAGAGGGTAAATTACAGGGGCTCAGCTGATGCCGCCGAGAGATTTAGCCCCCCGAGAGATGACAGTTTATTGGGATAAGCACTTAATAGATGTAGAGTCGGGGACTTCTAACTTCGTTATGCCATTACCTTAATTCATAAAGCTTTTGTTTTCGTTTCGTGCTTCTCCTGTTCACCGTAAAAAAATATTGGCATAAAATTTTCGTTTGTCGCACTCTGTGTAGTATCCACTTATTTCTTCTGTGTTCTTTGTCTTTTTAGCAATTAACATGTTAATTAGAATTGGAGTGCGTTTTGTATCATGCCTATAAACACACACTATGAGTATTTAATTTTAAAGCAATTATAATATTTCACGTTTCAACTGAAAATAAGGATTTGCAAAGTATTTCAAGGAAGATATTAAGTAATTGAGCCTAAAAAATCTAAAATAATCATCATCATGATAAAACTAAATGATCATCAAAATCTATTTATTTTTGTGATTAACCTACGAGAAGGATAAAGCCAGAATAAAATACAGAATCTAATGGACTTGTTGCCTTATTAGATATTTTAGTAGATGTTCAAATTAAGCATCAGTTAGCTAACTTTAGTCACGAGAAAGTCACTCATATGAGCAGATTCTATTGATTTTGCATTGCTTTATTACGGTAGTAACATTGATGCATTACACATGAGCATAATGTAGTTTAATTATTTAAATTTATCTATTTAAATTATTACTACGATTGGAAGAATGTAATGCTTGCATTTGATACTAAAGTATTGTTCTCACATGTAATACTCCACGTACGGTAATTTTATTCAATGCCTGCCTATTCTAGAAAGAGGGTATACGTTGTCTGTCATATTAGTCGACCTTCAGTCAATAACAAAAATAACAAAATTCGGAATTTACTAGAATGGGTATCTAAATTAAGTAATTTCATGTATTAATTTAATACTTAATATATACACACAAATTTATACAACAATCTAAACTCTACGAGGTCTGACGATTAAGTATCTGGAAAACTGATTGACACACTTTTCCATTCGTGATTTCCACGACTGGAAACAATCTTGAAAAGCTTGACAATTTCAGAAGCAAAAGGAGTCCCCTTGAGCACCACCTTTGTTTCAGGGAAGAGGAAAAATCACATGGAGCTAAATCTAGGCTGTAAGGTGGGTGTTCCAGCACAAGAGTCTCTGTGGATGCTAAAAATTCGCGAGTAAAGATGGTTGAATACGCTAGCGCATTGTCGTGATACAGCAACCAATTCTTGTTGGCCCACAACTGAGGTCATTTTCGTGCAATCTAGCGCCGCAGTGTCTTCAGGACCACAACATAGTAGGCGGCAGTTACAGTTTGCCCCTTGGGTACCCAGTGTTTCAAAATGATGCCTTTGGAGTCGAAAAATGTGATAATTATGGCCTTCAACTGCGATTTGGACATGCGCGACTTTTTGGTTCTTGGTTCCCTAGATTTCTTCCATTCACAACTCTGACGTTTGGTTTCTGGATCGTATTGGATTATTCAACTCTCATCAGCAGTAATCACACGATCGAATATTTTTCAATTGTCGAGCCAGTTCTGACAAATGCGTTGTCGAGTTTTCTTTTGGTTGGAAGTCGGCAATCTGGGAACCAATTTGGCCCACACTTTCCTCATGCCTAAACCGTCACGTAAAATCAGCCGAACTGTCTCACGATTGATACCATAAACTGCCGTTATGAGTCTAATCGAGCATTGACGAACATCCATCAACTTGCTAGACTTTTTGTAGAGAGGTGGTGGTGCGAACTTCACGTGATCGTCACGGAATCACGATCCTTTGCCCCTCCTCAAACTTCTTCTACCACTCACAGAATGACGATTTTGGCATTAAAGTGTGGCCATACACTTCTTTCAATGCTGTCAACGTTTCATTTCTCAATTTCCTTTACTTAACAAAAAATTTCAACGCTCCCCTTTGCTCAAAATATTCTGGCGTAGACATCATGTACAGAATTGCGAAACACACGTTCTCAGGCATAAAACACAGACAACCGCGTGAAACGAGTTGAAACCTGGGTAGCGTTTCGTTTAAGGTCCCTTCTAACACGCCTGACCATGTGGTGGATTGCAGTGTTGCCACGAGGGCTCCAAAAAAACTTTTCCGGTTGCTTAATTGTGGAGACGTAAAACACTAGAATTAAGAGCACTTAAAGACTTTTGATAAAGTAAAACATTAGTGTTAGTATGGATGTCGACGATTGAACATCCCGGTATGTGGACATTCTTGCAAGAACGTACTTATATTATATACGTTCGATTTATATCACTTCGATTTATCATAGTATTTTTGTGGATGATCAGACAATTGTTAATCAACGAGTATATACAGAGGGTATACCTCTCTTCTTGCATACTGCCTTCGGTCAGAGAATATTGAAGTGTTGAAAAATATTATTCAAACATGGTTTACAATCTTTCAAGCCATCAACATCATCTAACACTCATTTAAGAATCACCAACGAAGGTGTCGTTTCTAGTTTAGGCATTCACTAGCGAGGAAACATATATATTTTCACGCCTAAATTATGGTAAATTAATTGATATTAAATTTCAATTTAATATTTTTTGAGTAACGTTGCGGCGTCTGTCTCTGTCTCTGTCAGAAAAGGTAACTGTAAGTACTTACATAGATTTGATTTCCTATATATATACATATATATTTTTCTTTTACTTAACAATTTAGTATGTTAATACAATTTATATGAATCTGTAAGGGATTTTTTTTATTCGTGTGCTTGATACAACTTTGTGACTTGGCTCGTCTGCACAAGTTGCAAGAATTAAGGAACCCTAAGTTTTGTTTGTTTTTAATTGTAAAGTTTGATTCTACTACATTTGCTTGAGTTACTTTAGTAAACTAGCCGCCTTGCCATGCGGGAAGCTTAAACTTTCAAAGATGACAGATTAGATTTGTTCCTAGTCACGTAGTGAGTTATTGTGTTGTTTTGATAACTTACTACCATTTTTCCCAAAGAAGCCTTCTACGCTGAGACCTACTGAAGAAAATATTTCTATGTCTAAAAGGAAAGTTAATGGGATTGAAACTATTGGCGTTAGAATCAAGAAGACGTGAACCTTTTTTCGTATCTACGCTTTCGCTAATTCTTTACAAATATTAATTTTAGAAAATATATTATAACTTGATCAATATTGATCATTTTATTAAATAATTTAATATCTTCAGAAATGATTATAAATATTTCAGATAACTTATTTTAATTTTTATAATACTTTTGTACAGCATTGTATGTGAACTTCAATTGTCCTCTAAATTTTCACCCGTCTCCATCTTGACAATATAATTTTCTCCAACTTTTGGTGGGAAACTTGTGATAATTATAACCTCACTGACTGTTTGTCCACGTGAGACGTTGTATTTTTGAGTTCTTGTTTAAGATTGTTAATAAGATTTTAACTATGTATTTTAATGTTATGTTTCCGAATATTAACTGGAAATGAGTCTTGTGATGTTGCCGTACTATAATTACCATGTAAGTTTGAAATCACTTCGATTTAAAATAGCCGAATTATATTTACAACTTTCGTTGTTTTTATAGTTTGTTTTCTGAAGAAGGTAATTAAGAATTAGCGAAAGCTTAGATACGAAAAAAGGTTCATGTCTTCTTAATTCTAACGCCAATAGCTGCAATCCCATTAACTTCTCTTTTACACCTAACGTGTACAATTAAGAATTTCTTTTCAACTTCAAAATATTTCTATTTTGTGACTGGTTTCTGCTGCTAAAAACTAATTTCTACATTTTCAAATCAGAATTTCATTTGGACATATGTACATACATGTTATTATTCAGCGTATTCATTTGAAAACTTCCCACCGTAAATTTCTGGGAATCTAGAAAATTATGAAAAATTTTCTGAAACACGTAAGAATAAGTATTATCGAGGGGGACAACTTTTGATGCAAAAATTGGTTCACCTACTTGAACACCCTACCCCCCGGAGCTGTCCCCTTAAAAATATTAAATGGAAGGGGGTAATACTTCATTTTAATAGTCTGTTGAAACACTACATTTTGGCGTTTAGTTTTTTGAAATTGATCGATTCGTTTTCGAAATTTTTAACAAAATCTTTTAGTTTGTTCCAATTGTTGTAATTTTAGGAGCATCGGAACCAAACCCTGTATTTAAAATGCACTTTATCTGATTAAGGTGTTTTATTTTTCTTGTTACAGGTATTTAAAATTTTAAATATTTTTTTGTAGTATCAATCAATGTAATAAGTGTTCGAAATGTTGTCCGTTGTTCGCTAAACAATGATATAGCCGTTGTTCAAAACTACGGCGTACGTTTTCAAAAACTTCTCTTTGAATTCCACGACAGGTTGCAGTAATCCTGTGACGAAAAAGTCAAGTGGCGTCAAATCCGGCGATCTCGCTGGCCATTCTATAGGTCGTCTTCGTCCTCTCCATTTATTCGGAAATACATTGTCTAACCACTGCCGTACTGGGAGAACATAGTGAGGAGGAGCTGCATCGTGTTGAAAACGTAATTCATCCTCATCAAGTAGAAGATTGCCATCTCTATCCAGTTGATTTTCGAGAGAGTCAGTAATCAATGGATTAATAGTATTTTCTAGCATATCCAGATATGCTTCGCCATTTAGATTTTTATTAAAAAACAATGGTCCAATTACTTGTCCCCCAAGATGCCTGCCCATACATTAATTTTTTCAGGGTACTGAGTATATCCTTCTATAAGCAGATGAGGGTTTGCGTTACTCCAATATCTGCAGTTATGTTTATTTACAAATCACTGAAACAGATATTTCTTACAAATGCATTATTATTATTATCATGGTTGTAATCTGTTCACAAAACTCTATCCTTCTGTCAAAATCGTCTTCACTTGTTCCTGGCATATTTTTATTTTATAAGGATGAAATTTATGAAGTTTCGTAACTTTATGAACGGTATCCAAAGAAATTCCAGTTGTCGCAGAAATCTGGCGTACTGAAATACGAGGATTTGTACCGAAATGACCCAACACTTCCACTTGAGCAACTTCATTTAAAATTCTCAGCTGCTTATGTTTTATATTCGCAACAGACCAAGTTTGACTAAATTTATTAATAAGATTTAAGACATACCTATGAGATGTGATCTTATCCGGATGCCTTTCGTTAAATGTTGCGGCAGTTCGTCGAGCGCATTGGTTTTCGGCTCCATAAATTAATATAATTTGAATCTTTTCTTGTAAACTATAAACCATTTCTGTTATCTTATTTAAATAAGTTTTGGTTGATATCAGTAAATACTAATTTATATTAACGTAACAGACGATGTACACTTGCTTGCAATAAAATTGCGTACTCTTTATTATACCTATGTGATTTGGATATAATCTGTCATCTATAATTTGTCACATTTTGTTGCTAGATAGTTGTCAATCTACCTCTCCACCAATTATGTCCCTATACGTTTAAACATGTATTATATTGTCAAGTTGACATTTTTAACCTCATTTTGAAAAGTACATTTCAATACATCGAAAAATCATGGAAATTGGCATAGGACTTCTAGGCAGATTTATTGCGGAAAAAAAACTGATATATCCGCTTTTTATGCTCTTGCCTGTTTTCGTTTATAGCATTACTTTTTATGTTTTCTGTAACAAATTTAATCAACGAATGCAAAATCGACATTAAAACGTACCGAAATCATGCATTTTTATAATTTGTTTGTCGTTTTTTTTTTTTAATTTTTCTGCAAAAGAATAACTGTTATCGAAAAAGTAAAAAATCTTAAAAAGTTAAGGCACGTTTTGAATATTTGCGTTTGTTCCGACGCTGCTAAAATTAAAAACAAAACAAACAAACAAAGATTTTCTTAAAAATTTCGAAAACCAATAGATCAATTAAAAAAAAACTAAACGCCAAAATGTAGTGTTTCAAAAGACTATTAAAATGAGGTACTACTCGATAGCACTTTCCATTTAAGATTTTTAAGGGGGTAGCTTCAAGGGGTAGGGCGTTCAAGTAGGTGAGCTAATTTTTGCATCAAAAGTTGTCCCCTTCGATAATACTTCTTACGTGTTTCAGGAAACTTTTAATAATTTTCTGGATTTCCAGAAATTTGCGATGGGAAGTTTTCAAATGAACACCCTGTATATTATTTATTATACAGGGTATGTTACAAGTCGGCCGAGTTAAAAGAATACAAGGAACTAACTAAACATGTTGCAATGTTGGTAATGATTTCGTGCTACATGCTTTCAATTTAAAATAACGTTAGATTTCTATTTCCTACGGAAATTGTTTTCTTATTTCAAATGGAATTACTTATTCCTTTTTATTGATTTGTATTTCCCAAACAAATTTAATACTATTTTGTTCAACAAAGCTTACCTTTAAAACTAGCCGTTTTTGAGTTATTTCAATTATTGTAAACACGTTGACAGGTACAGGCCATTGTAAACGATCATTTTGTAAAAAAATGGTGTATGTCTACAAATTTAAAATTTTAAGTAATTCAGATCGCTTCATTTCTTGGTATTTAATTGTAGAAAATTTACAATTTGTAACAGCTGGAGCTTAAATTCGCACTGGTATTTGTAGTGGAAATGGCAGTCACCCAGTACATACCGTGCTTCTCTACTTATTCTTAGAATTTTTTCCTAACCCGTTGAAGTCGTCAGGTAGACTGTAATTGCAATAAAAATCTTTTAAAGTTTATTTCCCTGTATTTGATACAGCACAGCATTATAGATAATTACTATTATTTATTTTTTTACAAAAACTGTGTAATAATGGCTATCTTTAGGGGCATGTTGTATATCGGACAAAATAGTCGTAAATTTGGAAATACAAATGAATAAAAAAATTATGTAATTTCATTTGAAATGTGGAAGCTCAATTGCATTTACAGTGTAACCGGAAGAAGAAGAAACCTAATGTTATTTTAAATCGAAACAACTATAGGTACATACCTTAAAGTATACCTGCAGAATTGCAAATCGCAATTCTTGTTATTTCCTCATACTCTTTTAACCAAATCTCGTCGTGACATATCCTGTATAATAGGTCATGAGTTTACACAATTAATTTTAAAATTAAGCAAACACTAATTAATGTAAAATTGGCGGTGTAGTAAATGTTAGTGCAATTAAGTACATAGATATGTCGGATATATCCTGTATTATTTCAAATGTAAACAGGCACATTACGCGACCTTTCCCATTTGCATAAAAATTTTCATTCTCGCACATTAATTGACGTATTAGAATAATATTGACATTTCCTCTGAAAATAAATAATCTTGCTTTCACAGTCACACATTTAATCGTCAGGATTTGTTCAGCGTCGGGCTGGTTAAAACAATGCGACATTTATTAAAATAATATTTAAGGTAAACATAGTCCGGGCGAGTATTGCAGCTTTCGCCAGGCTAATCGGCCATGGTTCGGTATGAGAGGCGGAGGCTGCCCGACAATAATAACACATTCGGAAAACCGTTTGGGAAAAGTTCGTACCGGCGGCGACGCCGGTGCCAGAAATGGAGTATTGTTTAGACATGGTTATTCAATCCTGCACTTAGCTGTCGTTTGCATAGAACCCACTCGCTCGCTAAATCAACAATTCATGATTTACTTGTTGCCTCCAGTGTTTCTCTAAAATTCAACATAGGAACGCCCATCTTGGTTCTCTATAATATAATACTCAGCGCTCCCGACATCAAGAGCAGTGCCCAGAGCATGCGGAGAGGAATGGTTGACCTGAATCACATACAGACATAAAACTTAATTTTGGTAGTGCATAAAACTTTGTGTAATATTTTATGAAGGCGTTCGTGTGTTCTTAAGTTATTAAAATAAATAAGTATTTGAGTGCTACTTCGGGTAGTAGGATTACTCCTCGGTATATTTATTATCACATGTAGCTCACTGCAAACAAGAAAACTTCCTTCGAAGTTAGTTTCTTCCTTCGAATTATATTTATTATTCGTTCAGATTAGAGACGGCGTAATTTACTTCGTTTTCTTCAGTTAAATTTCGCTTATACTATTTTAAATCAGTGTATTTGGTAGAAATTTGGGCATTTATAAGATCTAATCGAACCTTGAAAATACGCTTCACACACATCAAAAGAGTTTTGCTTAAACAAAAGCATTTTTCCTCATTTTTCCTTCCAATGTTAATAGTCTTAAACTTTAACCTTACAAAGTAGTATTTTATTCACGTACGATACATTCTATTTCACGAAAAGTTCCCTTATGTGTTTAACAAAATCAAAGCACTTTTCACAGTAGACAAAGATCATATTACTATATTATGTTTATTAACTGAATGTTGGTGCGATTTTACTATCATTCAAAATTTAAACAAATATAATTAAAAGCCCTAATTATATTATTTACAGATAACTGGCTAAAAAACCTCTAACTTTATTATGATTCAGATAAAGTTCCAGATTTCATTCCAAACGAAGGTTCTTCAATAACAATCTCAATATAGCGTACTACAAAAAATTAACTTGCAATGCAATAAAAATTGCGACTTAAAAAACATGATACTTTTCTCTCAAATGTGCTACTAAATTAAACGTGGCAGCCCTCTTGGTAACATTTACACAGTTTTGGTTCCCTGAAAATATAAATAGAAAACGGGATTACATTTGTCAATTTGTTAAGAGATGTTCAACAAAAACATCTAAAACTAGAAATTCAAGGTGGTCTTCTTAGGTCAGTCTTACAAGGTTTATCTTTTTTTTTGAAATACACGCACTATAAGTAAGAACATTTTGCGTAATCCATTAAACAAATCCACAAATCCAAGAGACATGTATCAGATGCGCTATAGTAGAAGCTCATACTGACTATTTTTCCTAAAACGCCAAATTACTGGTGTCGAAAAGATACCCGGGACAAATAGCTAGCGGCCGTGCTAAAGATGTACGAGCCCTATCGTATTTATAGTAATAAGAAACGGAGCAGTTTGTGAACATATTACAAAGAAATGCTTCAGTTTGGAAGTGACGATGAAAAAGTTACTAACATAGATGAATGTTTGATTTATGTCGAGGAAAAAAATGTAAATAAATCTAAAATTTATGATTTTATTGGGGCTTTTCCTTGGGCAAGGTGAAGGAAAAATGAAGCCAACACAATCGTACCGTGAGTCAGTAAATTTATAGTGATCTTTTCCCTAAGAGTTTAAACCAATGCTCGAGCCCTTGGGATTGGAATCTACGAGAACCATTCAAGAAAAATACTGCTGATTTATATTTGGACATGGGATTTATTGAGTTTGCTGTTGGACATCAAAAAAGTAGTTTCTTGGTCCTCATTTTTAAATCAGGACCATTTAGCTTAGATAGTACATCAAAATTCATCCTGCAGATTATTTTCAGAGAACAATAATGAAAAACTATTTAAAACTTTGTACTTAGTCACAATCTGGCTCTTGCTGATAAACTCCAAACCACAAAAACCGTATGGAACCACTAATAATGAATATCATGAAGTGCACGGTAGATGAAGACTTGCAAACTTGATTTTTAAAATAACACTGCGCATAATAAAATCTAGTTGAGTCTATCAAACGATCTTAAAGATACGAGTATGATAATTTTCCTTGTTAGTCAAATGAATTTTTTAATACAACTTGATAAACCCGCTGATGTTGCAGCATTACTTCTGTTAATAACGTTTTTACAATACGAATTTTCAGTCTCCTTCTCTCTGCAAGTAATTCCTGTACTTTATAAGCAGAGATGTTTTTTTTTCTGTTTTGTCATTGTTATATCAAACAGAAAAACGGTAGTTATCATGTGGTAAAGCACTAAGTCTTTAGTCACTTTAGTGTAGAATAGGAGTTTTGTTTACTTTTGAATGATAAAAACACTTTCTTAGGAATGGTTGCGCAAATTGCACTAACCATCAGACACTTTTTCAAACATGATCGAAATTAACATATACATACGAACTAACGGTAAGACCTTCACAACTTGCTCCAAAATTTGAATTCATATTTGCCAAGAGAGATTTAGGAATCCATGTTAAAAAATTCTGAACAGATCGTAGATTAATTTTTATGTGACGTTAAAACCAGCAGAGCTCTCACTGTGATAGAATATGAGTACTGAGTTCAGTGAAACATTGTCCATTTTTCAATTTGCTTGGAGATATCAATATTGAGCATCAAAATGTAGACCATTGTATATTCCGTAATATGTTTGTATAGAAATAATCTGCAAAACGTTTGTTTCAAAGAGGGCTCAAGGGCTAGAAAAGTTTAAGAATTACCTCCTGAAAAAGCCCCATTATTCTTTTACAATAAAAATAAGATAGAGAAGTTATTAACATAAAGAAATTTATTACATCTGAAGCATTCCTTATACCTAAATGGGCAATTGGGAAAACGTATTTTATTTGATGTTGTTGGCCATAAGGATATATGAAACTAGAGGCTTAGCTAAAATCCTATAGGATCCATTTTAATTTGTTTGTAATGAATAATGCAGCAAAATAGTTAAGCAGTTAAAATTATTATCTGGATCAGAATTTATCCAAAATATTACTCCGCAAAAATTATACCAATACACAAAAAAGAAGAAATGACCCTCCCACAAAATTATAGGCCTATTTCTATCTTGTCTGCTATATCAAAAATATTTGAAATAGTTTTGAAGAATCAATTGATGAATTACTTAGTAAGAAATCATTTGATCTCTTCATGTCATTTTTATGTAATAAATCAACAAACACGGCGTTATAATTTAAACCAGAAACAGTATGTGGCTTGTGTGGCATGTGACTTAACCAAATTAGTTAGAAAATAATTCTGCAGTATTATATGAAAGCTTAGTTTTTCCAGATAATCAAATCGCAAAATGAATATATTGATTACAGTTTTAAAATTTAGTAATTGATATTTATTTAAAAGAAAATAGTAATTAGGAAGCGTACATCGTGTAACATGGGTTTGGAATAAGAGAAACAAAGAATGGTATAAGACACAAGTTAGCAATTCGAGAATTATTCAATATATCTATTGTTTTCCATGAATTTTATTTACTTGGCTATTTGTGGAATTTTATTTAATATGTAGTTCATTCAGTTTGAACCGCAATTGATTCTCAGATTGATGGTGGTGGTTGTTGATTTCTAGCTCTTTTTCTGAGTATATCTTTATATTAACTTACATTTATATTAAGATGCAAACCGAAGCTATGTTTGAACAAAAGTAACGTAGAATGCAGTAATAAAAATGTATAGCTTTGCCTAAGTTTCCAGCTAATAAATCATTAAGCCTTCATTTTATAACAACTTTTATGAGCTTTTGAATGTATACCATGTGTTGATAATTTATAGGATAAGATATTGTAGAGGTGTGAGAAACTTAATAAACAGCTATTTATTTATTTAAATACTTCCACAATCTCAATATAATTATACACTATGTTTAAATTAAATTATGTATAAGTTTAAGTTGTTGAGAGTAGTAATTTATTTGTTTTAAAAGTTTGTTTTTATGTTTTAAAATTACAATATCCTTAAAGTAATATACTCATTCATTAACTTTAAACTTACGTAACATTCATTTTAAGACTACGTGATAACATAAATACGCTATTCTCATGGCGAATTAATCTTAAGTTCATATACCGAACTTATCGTACGAGGGAGCGTTTTTATATTCGCGGAATGAGCGGGCTGTAGGGGGGTGATTAGGCGCATTGGAGGCGTGGCCTGTGCAGCGACTCATAATTAGTACAAATACAAAGTTTCATTGTTATTAGACAGTTAGTCTTTGAGCTATCGTCAACCAAGTAACATAATCAGGAGTGAAAAGTGAAATATGGAAAAAATCGAATATCGTGCCGTTATAAAGTTATAAATCAGTCGCGACCATAATGAATGAGATGTCATTGGTTTACGGCGACTCTTGTCCAGGAAAAACCATGGTGTACAAGTGGCATAGTTTATTTAAACAAGGAAGGGAATTCCTTGAAGACGACCCGAGGCCGGGCAGGAGCATTGAGGTGACCACGCCAGCACTTATCCAAAAAGTTGAAAAAATTGTACTCGAAGATGCTCGACTAAAGAAGAAACAACTCGCAGAAATGGTTGGAGTATCCGATACAACAATTTTTAAAATCCTACACGATAATCTCGGCATGTCTAAGGGCAGCGCAAGATGGGTGCCGAGAATGCTCACGTCGCCGCAAAAACAACAGCGCGTAGAGTGTTCGCGTGCATTTTTGGACGTCTGTAACGAAGACAAGGATGGTGTATTGAGTCGAATTGTTACTGGAGACGAAACTTGGATTCATCATCATGAACCTGAGTCCAAATAAGACTCCATGCAGTGGCATAAAAAGGGCACAGCACCTCCCAAAAAATTGTCAAAGTGTCACAATCAGCTGGGAAACTCATGGCAACGGCATTGTGGGACTCGGAAGGAATATTGTTGATTGATTATAAAGATAAAGGTGTTTCTATAACCGGAGAATATTACGCTTCAATATTAGAGCGACTAAAAGAAGCCATTAAAGAGAAAAGACGGAGAAAATTGACGAAAGGTGTGCTGCTTTTGCACGACAACGCGCCTGTCCACAAGAGCCGCGTTGCGTTAGCTGCCCTGCATAAGGTGGGCTTCGAAATTGTGAATCACCCACCCTACGGCCCAGACCTGGCCCCGAGTGATTATTACCTGTTTCCGAAAATGAAAAAAGAGCTGCGGGGTAAAAAATTTACTGCCGATGATAAAGTCAAGGAGGCAGTTTTGGCGTATTTTGCTGATAAAGAGAAATCATTTTTTTATGAGGGTATACATAAATTAATTGAAAGATGTGAAAAATGTATCCGTCTTGCAGGTGAATATATCGAAAAAGAAAAATAATTTGGTTTTTTTATTTCCACCCCTTATTCCCCCCCTCATTCCGTGAATATAAAAACGCTCCCTCGTATATCCAAACTGAGTAGTTAATTTTTTGTGTATATTTACATTATTTGCAATATTATTGATCAAAGTGGAAAATATAGTAGTTACTGTTTTAATAGTTTTCATATAAGAATTAGTACTACCTGCAGCCGGTTATAGAGATACCGCAAATTTATTGGTGTGTTCAATTTTGGAAATTTAATAACATTGAAAGGCAAAACAATTGTATACATTAAATGGAAAGAACACAATCCTCCATTAGAATTGACGCAGAAGGTTACTAGATAATGGAATCTTCGTAATAAGTTTACACTGTTGCTTAAATACGAGAAGTTGTTTATAACGTATTAATCAACGTTAAGAATTCTCTTAATTTTAAAAGATAGTGTTACAACTATTCGTCTTGGGCGATACGAAGCTTTATTTATCGCAAAATTGCCTTCATTCGTCCCAGTTGTAAATAACCGGCGTTAATAATAATTGTCGAAAAACAAGCAGCATTCAGGTGTACATTTTCCTCGTCGAAATCTAACCCTCTCGACTAATTCCCCTTTTCACGAAACGTCGGAATCGTCTATGTTAATGGATCGACGTGAAGCCTATACTGGCTGTACACCCTCGACTTCGACTACGACGGCGCTGAAGAGAAGACGCGGAGCCACTTGTCATTTTCAGAGTAAACAGCCCGACTTGATGTTTGCTTACGAGCTCGCTATTTGTCAAACATTTTATTTTCTTTCGTCGTATAGTTCAGACCCGCTGCAGACATGAAGAGATGACATATTGGCTCATTTAACGAGAGGCGAGACTTCTTGTGTACTTTTATCGCTGCAGATTACTTTGTCTACACAACAGATTAAATCAAATATTTTTCATTCCTACGACGAGGAGAAGGACCAAGGCGACGACAACTCGAACGGCAGCGGAATGTTTGCTTTTATTTATGTTTTCAAATAAAACGCGTCATCCTTAACAAGTTCCTCTCTTTTAGACGGCCGGTGTGTGTACCGGTGTTCTGAATGCTGATGTCTTCTAGAACGAATTCTCGACATGCTGACTGACAGATAGCGAGTAGTAGAGGCTAACGCAGAGGGTATTTGAATTAGAAATGAGCTATTGCTGCTGCTCCTTCCTCGTTTTCCTTTATCATGCGTACACGTTTCGTTCCGTTCCATTTGCTCCGTCCTTTGATCGCAGTCGTCAGCTGGTGACGCAGACCTTTTGCGTACGTAGGTATGTTAAATGAAGCGGTAGAGATATTATAATTGTTAATCTACAATTCGAGATGTATATCACCAGTTTTGACGTTGGATATTGGAGGGAATCGAATGTATTAATACGTAATGATATATAGATCCTCCTCGCCATCATAAAGGATATAGAATATCAGACAAGAATTAGAGCTGATATCCTGCTTCGAGAAATCGGCTGTACAATTTATTGGCATCTCAAAATTTATAGTGATTCATTCGCGTTATAAATCTCATTAAATATCTTTAACTTTCCGAACATAATATCGGTATTTCAATCATAGAGTGAAATTTGGTTGGCAGTAATATACAGTATCACAAATATATTTTTTGTTGTGAGGAATGTTACGTTATGGTTTGTTGTATGGTAACCGGTTTCTGTTGTTATGTATATTCTAATAGCTTTCTGTTGTAATATTAAAGATAATACCAGCAGTGTTCATCGAGTTTTAGATCAATATATAAATACGTAATTCAAAACAATAATTTCCAAGATGGTTTATATTGATCCTTATCGATCAACTTCGAACCGCAAGAAGTCTAGGTCAACAAAAAGAAAAATTGGGACGGCAAGAGATGTTGCTCTACAAAAATGGCTTATAATTAATGCTAATTGTTGGAATATTCTCGCGAGTTAAATCAACCAATTTTGTTTCACTTATAACATAATGGTTATACTGTTGTTATTGAAACGTAAGTAATTTTTTATATGCATATCATATTGTTTGAAGTATTATAAATCTCATAGTAAGAAACTATTTTATTTACTACTGTCAATTATATAATAATTAAGCATATTTCATAAAACGGTGCTTTGTGGTCGCAACATTAGTAACTTAAAAGTTGCACAATGCATTGCGCGCATACGTGAAATAGACTGTTTAGACTTGTACTAGAGCTCTGTAAAAACTGTGTAAGCGTGAATCAATTTTACTTGAAGGACTTCGTTTGGTTTCATTCCATAAGTGTTGGACAAACGATTTCCTATGTGCCTTTCGTGCAATAAAGTTCTGAAGCAATGGTGCTATGAAACCATCCAATCTAGAAGATCATCATGAGAAGGTGATAAAATAGGGAAAGATTTAAAATATTTCCGAGAAACTTCACAAGAGACCTATACTATTGGGAAATAGATAATTAATTTTGCCACTCATTGAAGATGTTTTAAGAACTGTTCTACACAAGCCTGCATATCTCATAAGGGTTCAACGATATATTCATGAAATAAGATATGATATCGAACGCTTCTTGTGTAATTACTTGCAGACGACTCATTTGTTTATACAACGAGACGAGTTTACTTCATCTGGTAATGAAGCGCTATTATTGGCATATGTTTGTGTTATAATGGAAATCTAGGAAGAACTGTTCTTTGTGAGAACTTTGACAACATATACTAAAGGTGAATCAGTAGGTAATAGTTTTAAAGATTATTTCATGAAAATAGTGTTCCTTTATCAAATATAATATCAGAGCCGGTAGATGGAGCACCGAAATGTTTCGCCACTGTCGTGGATTTATAAGCTTTTTAAAACAAATTGTACCCAAGGTATTTTCAATAAACTGTGTCATTCATTGATAGGGTTGCTATTCGACCCGATACGTCGGGACATGTCACCGTTATTAAGAGTGGCGTCCCGACGTCCCGACAAGCTATAAAATGTCCCGACAAACATATTCGAGCGCAGAGCTACAAGTTTTTAAAAATTGATAAGGCACCATCTAGTGAGTGTTAGGGCAAGTAGTCTTAGAGATCTGTTTTACTGATCGACTGGTAACCTAAAACTTGCTAAGGGCTTCTGTTTGTTCCAAGGCTGGACATATTAGCTTTGTTTTGGTTCGGAATTCAGGATTAGTAACAGAACTGCACAGAACGTAAGCGCACAACATTATAATTCCAGAATGGTTCCGAACTTTTAATAACCAAAACACATTTTAGGAGCCTGTTACTGCCATCTTTTAGATACAGACTAAAATACAAACCAACAAAATATCAATAGCGAATTTTCTGCGCTAAGTCCTTCAAATCCTGTCTCTGTCTTAGGGTACCACTCACTTTCCATAAATTTTATTCCCAGGACAGTAATTAACAAAAAAAATCAAATACAAACGGAAGAAAATCTCAAACTTTAAAAGACAACGTAAATATCAATGTCATTGATGACGAATATATCGAAATAACTCGAATTTCTGAACACATGCATTGATGACGTAATTTCGAACTAATAATTCAGAATCGGTACTCATGGAAGTGCAAGAACTGTTTGAACGGTTCCAGAATCATTCTGAATCGATTCTGTCAGTAACCAAAACATCGGATAAAAAATTCGGTTCGCGTTCTTAATTAACCTAAACGCTAAACTGTAAATGCGCGTGCGCAACAACTGTTGAACCATTCTGAATTCTGAACCAAAACAAAGCTATTGTCCTTTAGCCTTCTAGGCTCTTTGAACGCGGCTGCGTATCTAACCGCCCGGATTTGATTTCTGTCGCGGAAATTATAACTTCTAAAACTTGCTAAAACTAAACTTGAGTTGAGTGTGGGAGGGGTGGAGAGCGGCGCCGCACAATGGTTCCACACTGAAAAACAAAATGTTCAAAACTGGCAACAGCCTACATTTCTTCACCGATTTCCATTTTTTTTTTCTACATACTCTAGAGATATTTTACAGCAATCGCTCTGCCCGTTTTTCGATATCCTTTTCTAAAAATTAGCGGCATAACCTCAAATATTGGAAAACCATGTTTTGTGCTCATAATTTGATTAAAAAAATTTAACTGATAATAATGACCGGAAAAATGGTAAATGTCCCGACGGGGTTTTGGCGATTTATGGCAATCCTATTCATTGACAAAATTTAGCGTGCAAAAAATCTCAGTGATAGATTGCATCAATCACTTCAATTTGTCGTGCACACATTAAACAAATTTCGAAGAACTTTTATCGATTGCTCCTTTACACTAAAATTCGCTGCATGTCAAAACGCTTATGCTTGACAAGATTTTTGTTGCTCTTTGAGACAGTTTTTGGTTGATAAAAGTCGAATTTTAAAAGAACATGTAACTAAGCAGAAATCAGATTTTGCTTATTTAACAGATTTGCACATTAAATTTCATGAAGTTAATTTGCAGTTACAAGATGCAGGTCTAAATTTGCTAAAAATAAAATCCGTCCTTTCGGGTTTTTTCGCCAGAATAAATTTGATGAAGCAAAATATTGAACTTCGTGAATTTGACCAGTTTCTCAACTGCTAAGATAATGATATTTCATCTTACGTTCAACATTCACAATATCCGTCACACGAACTTTGAAACTAGATTTACCCTAGCGGATTAACGATCAATATGGTAACATTAATTTTAGATTTGAATAAGATATTATTTATTAGATTCGAATTTTGTGTCTTTAAAGTAATAAATGCATAAAACTTAATGTATTGTTTTAATATTTGTGTGTACAGTTATACCTATTAATGCGAGTAACACTGTCAACTGTCAAAAACACATTTGGATTCTACCCAAAATAGAACAGTTCAAACAACAAAAAGTTTAATATATCGAACAGTTATGTACGCGATAATCTGAATCCATTTTTGGAAAATTCTTGTCGGAAGGGCGATCTGGTTAGCAGTAGAGGCAGGCATCAACTAATATATACTTACTTAGAATTAATAACTATAAGTGACAAAGAATTAAAAAACATTTTAATCAAATGAAAATACTAGAAGTACGCCTACAATACAAAGGATAATTTTAACGAAATGTAAAGGAATAAAATAGTAGGTATATTGAAGAACGAGCCTTATAAGGTACTATTTTCTCGCACAAGTTTAGAAAAGGGTTTTCTAACGAACAGGTTCTTAAAGGCACTAATGGAATAATCTTCTTACATTATTTTTTGCTCACATATTCGATATTCCACTATTTGAGTTTCAAGTACAGCTATCCATTAAATAAGCTAATTAAATATATTTACTTCATTAAAAAGCTACCACTACTAGTTGATGATAACTTAACACCTACTACGTATTGTGAGAATTAAAATAAACCTACAGATTGCTTCAATATTTTTCGCAGTAATTGCGATACTATTTATACGCGGTATGTGTATATGCATGTACCCCTTTATATACCTAACCGATCAGCATACTGATACGTATCTAATCACCCCTTTACGCCACTATTCTATTGTTACGTGACTGAAATACAGAAACTCATTAGTTAAAGGAAAGACAACACGTGAAAGCTTAACAGATTATCTAGGCGTTCAAATAATTTATTGAATCGGAGCGAAAGTTAGTGCGCGGTTCATGTTTGCAAAGTTCCATTCTGCCGCCATTCATTGTATCCCCCATCCCTCTACTCTGCGTTATATTTTGGTTGAACGTTTTAGTCGGGGTGAAATGTGTACATGTGTGTGTGTGTTCTTTATTTATCGCATGCAAATTCCTTTAATTTCTATTGTGTTATCGCGTTTATATGAGGGATTAACCCGTAGCTGGAAAAAAAGAAGCGTCGGTGTTTCGTTCAATGTTATTTATGCCGGAAAATTTGCTGAACAATAGCTCGCTATTGAATGTAAAAATACATACATTGTGCGTAAAAATCATTAATGTATGAATAAGTTGTATGAAGTTGTCGACATGCAAACGAGATCTAATAGAACATATGACGAAATTAAATTTATATCCATATTTAAAGATAAAAAAATTGTAACACCAACACCACAACCACAGGTGTGTCGAGGGCTCATGGGTCCTCATCTTCAACCGAATACTGAATGAGTAAATAAAATTATAAACGAACAATATAAACATCTCCTCCTATTATTGTTGAAAAAAACAATCCAGGCGACGACTCTACCTAATCCGAACTAATTGGTAACGTATCTTGAGAAGGGACCGTCCTTTCTTAAACTTTCGAAGAAGACCGATTTTTTCAAGAATCAACGGTTCTCTATTCACGAGATTTTCGTTTTTGTACATATAAATACTTTCATACGCATCTAGTAGATCTCGTGGACTATCAATAACTTTTAAAAATATGATACTATCTATACTTCGATATGATGTCCATTCTCTATAAGATGTTGCGCTACTGCAGGCGACTCCTTCTCCTATGCCGATTCAATTGTCATGCAATTTTATAAATTCTCATTTGTCTCATTTCAGGTTTTTTTTGGGGTTGTCCAAGAGATATTTTAACATACAATTAGACTTGTAACAAACATTTAAGTTAAGTTGTTGATCGGATAAATTCTTTAGTTATGGTGTGAAACGGTAACTTAATAAATTTATTCATACGGTTATTCGATGGAACTAAGGTCGTGGACTTTCCCATGTATTCCTTGTAATTGACTTTTTTGGACATACACTCGACATATGCAAAAGAAAAACCATTGTAGACTGCTAGTCTCTTAATAAACTTTAATTCATTATGAAATCTAACTTTATTAAGTGAGAATTTAAACAATCTATGAAGTTTATTGTGGTTTCTGTTGGGTACAATAATTAGAATCAGTTGGAATGAAACTATTCGTATTGGTTTCTTTTCTGTAGATGTCAATTTCTAATCTATTATGTTCATTTCTAACCACAAATGTATTCAGAAAAGGAAGTTTGTTGTGCACTTCTTCGTCTACTGTTAATTTAATGAAACAGAATATTGACTTTAATTTGCCAAGGAAATCGCGGTTATTGGTTCTTGTAGTACCAAACACAGCGAATATATCATCAACGTAACTAAGCCAGATTTTAGAAATATATTCGTTCTCTTTCTTCATGTTAGTTTTAAAATTGTTTCTCAACAAATTAGAGGATAACGGATTATCTATTGCCTTCGTTCTGTTCACAAAACTTCCCATTCACTTGAAAGCGGTTTTGAGACATGCATAACGAGGTTAAACTTCTGTATTCAGCGACTCTAATTTCATCTAATTGTTATTAAGAAAATCTACTAAATATTTCAACGTTTCTGGTGTAGATACGCTCGGAAAAAGTGAATTAACGTCAAACGATACGAATTTCCGCTTGTTTTAGTTGAATATTGTTAATTAATTAAGCGTTGTGGTGTTGGTGTTCACGATTTTTTATCTGTAGTTTACAAGCCCATAGTCTTTGAAATCACATATACAGGTTGATTTCAAAGATAGGATAAATAACGGAGGCAAAGGGGCAAGGGGTAGGTACGAAAATTCGCTAAGAAGTACGAATCTTTCTATCACAGTCTAGTCTCGTCTAGCCTACAGCGTTGTGATAGACTTACGCGACCCCACTTCTTAGCGAATTTACGTACCTACCCCTTGCCTCTTCGCGCCGTTATTTATCCTATCTTTGAAATCAACCGGTATGTATGTATATATATTTATGAGATATGTACAGGCTGTCCCATGACATGACTGCCAAAACCTAAGGATGTGTTATTGAGGCAATTCCAAGTCTAAAATGTCTAATGAACATGTGACCAAAGCTCCGTCGTAACTGACCTACAAACATGTGAAGTTTTAGATAACCCCACTAATACAAACAATAATTAATTTAAAAAGAAGTTACTTTACTGATTTAGGGTGGGTTTATCGATGTGAGGATAAATAAATTAATCTGCAGATAAAACTTTTTTCGTAAGATAATTACAATGAAACGTTTATTGAGTGTTAAATAGAAGTTATCTGCAAGATAAAGTATTGTAGTTGCTAAATTTTATCTGCCAGTTAGCAATATCTGTCAGTTACATACCTAACACTTTTATCCTCACATTGATAAACCCATCCTTAGTTGTTCAAAATGCCCACCTAATTGTTGTATACATAGTCTTTAGCTCTTTTTAGAATTGAAGTGGTAGCTCTGCTAATAGTCTCAGGATCAGCATGAATAGTTTCTGCCGCATCCAGAATTCTAGCAACAAGTTGTTCCCTGGTTTCAACATTTCGTGTATAAACCAAATCTTTCTGCCTTCCCCATACAAAGTAATCGACTGCATTAAAGTCCGGTGACCTTACCGGCCAAGCAACTACTGAGTTAACTTATTTGACGTTTTATGTGACAATCAATAATAAATATGACTCAGTACCGCATCGATTTTTTAATAACAACAACATCACTGCCGGCACCTAATGTTTGCATTAGTGGAGTTATCTAAAACTTCAAATGCTTGTAGATCAGTTATGACAGAGTTTTGGTCTCATGTTCATTAGACATTTTTGACTTAAAATTGCCTCAATAACACATCCTTAGGTCTTGGCAGTAATGTCATGGGACATCCTGTATATCAAACTGCAGACAGTAGTTAAATATTTGTAATTCTAAGCACAATTATTATTAAATTACCTACAATCAACGAAGTCAAGTGCTCTCAATACAACAGTTTTATCTGAAGTAGTCTTGTCATTTTAATGTAAAAGAAACTGTTGATCTAAGCCTCAACAACCAAATCTATTACTAACAAGTTAATGTATATAAAAGTCGCCGGTTAACACAGATTGCATATGTTTAACACTATATCGCCAATGTACGAGGGAGCGTTTTTATATTCGCGGAATGGGGGATAAGGGGTGGAAATAAAAAAACCTAATTATTTTTCTTTTTCAATATATTCACCTGCAAGACGGATACATTTTTCACATCTTTCAATTAATTTATTTATACCTTCATAAAAAAATGATTTCTATTTATCTGCAAAATACGCCGAAACTGCCTCCTTGACTTCATCATCGGCAGTAAATTTTTTACCCCGCAGCACTTTTTTCATTTTCGGAAACAGGTAATAATCACTCGGGGCCAGGTCTGGGCCGTAGGGTGGGTGATTCACAATTTCGAAGCCCACCTTATGCAGGGCAGCTACCGTAACGCGGCTCTTGTGGACGGGCGCGTTGTCGTGCAAAAGCAGCACACCTTTCGTCAATTTTTCCCGTCTTTTCTCTTTAATGGCTTCTTTTAGTCGCTCTAATATTGAAGCGTAATATTCTCCGGTTATAGAAACACCTTTATCTTTATAATCAATCAACAATATTCCTTCCGAGTCCGAAAATACCGTTGCCATGAGTTTCCCAGCTCGGGTCGTCTTCAAGGGATTCCCTTCCTTGTTTAAATAAACTATGTCACTTGTACACCATGGTTTTCCTGGACAAGAGTCGCCGTAAACCACCGACATCTCATTCATTATGGTCGCGACTGATTTTCCTTGCCTGGTAAGGAACTTTACGATATTCGATTTTTTCTATATTTCACTTTTCACTCCTGATTATGTTACTTGGTTGACGATAGCTCAAAGACTAACTGTCTACTGTGGTCTTTCTTTTCTCCCCTAGGGCTGAACCAAAGGTTCTTAAGCCCTTTTTCATCCTGTAAGCCCGAAAGGGCCGAAAAAGTGAGTTCCTACGATCTCTTTATCCTATTGGGATGGAGTGTGTACGATGGATTTACTCTTCATAGGTCTTGATGGTCGTCCATCGCCAAGGCTCTTCGAATTTGAACCAATGGGGAAGGTCGGTCTGGGTCGAGATTTGCTAATTCGCTGATCAGAGGATTTCCCGAGCGCTGTATCCTTTCTTGAGTGTTTCTCGCAATAGTGATGGTGAATTGCTTAAGTGAGGGGACATCTAAATCTGCCCTTAGTTGTTGATTCCTCACATACCAAGGGGCGCCGGTGATCAGTCTGAGGATACTATTTTGTAGGGTCTCTAGTTTTATATAATGTGTCCTCGCCAGACTCGACCATGCCAGAGCAGCATAGGTAATTATGGGTCGAAGAAACGTGTAATAGATAAGGACTTTAATCCTCAGCGATAGGGAACTTTTAGGGCATAGTAGAGGATAAAGATAATTCCTCGCCGCAATGAATTTTTCAATGGCTTTGTTAACATGGAGTCGCATTGTCAGACGTGAGTCCAGGCTGACTCCCAGATACAACACCGACGGGCTCCAAGGGAGCCTGAAATCATTTATGAAGACGTGTTTAGATGGAGGGCGCAGTCTATTCGTGAAACGAACTGCCACTGTTTTTGATTCGTTGATTTTCAGTCTCCACTTGGAAGCCCATGCCAAGATATCGTCGATAGTGTGCTGAAGTCTGTTGCATAACTGGAGTTCATCCCTACTGGAAGTGAATATAGCAGTATCATCTGCGTATATGGCCAGTTCAACACCCTCGGTCTTTGGCAAGTCGGACATGTACACTAGGAACAAACTGGGGGCGAGTAGAGAGCCTTGCGGGACTCCAGCTGCTATTGATCTTTTCGCCGATATGCTCTTTCCACTACGCGCTGAGAACGTTCGATCCGACAGATAAGAGAAAAGAACCCGAACCAAACAGGGATTCAAGCCGCTCGAGATCATTTTGTGAACTAAACCTCCGTGCCACATCGTGTCGAAGGCCCTGGCTATATCCAAGAAAACAGCGCCCAATGTTTCCCTCTTCTCCAAGGTGTTACGAATAGCTTCGGTTAAGCGAAATAGTTGGTATTCGGTGCTAAGACCTTCGCGAAAACCGAACTGTTCATTTTGGATAAGTTCTTTGACAAATATTTCCTCCTTGAACCTTTGTAGGATAATAGACTCAACTACTTTATCGAGGCAGGAGATCAAAGAGATGGGCCTATAATTTTGGGAAACAGTGGATCTTTTTTGGGCTTCGGAATGGAGACTACGATAGAGTGTTTCCATACATTTGGGAAATAGCCAAGGCGTAGTATGGCATTCGTCACTAGAGCTAGTTGAGTTATGACATTCGGAGGGAGTTTCTTCAGGGCTGTATTAGGAATTAGATCATAGCCCGGGGCTTTACCGGGTTTAAGGTGTTTAATTACCCGTTGCATCTCTTCGTTGGAGGTGGCGGCAAGATCTTCACCTTCCATGTCCGGAAGGGCACGGAGAGAATCCTCAACCTCGGCTTCGAGCTCCTCGTCTGAGTCGTCGCTGTGTGACGTTTCATGGATCGATTGTAGATTGTCTGCCAGAATTTCGGCTTTTTCTGGGGAGAGGTAGGAAACACCATTCCGGCCCTGCAAAGACCTAATACCTTAGGGTTGATTTCTGTTTCTTTTAAGAGCTCTAGCAAGCTTCCATAGGGAGCCGTCCTGTAGATTGAGCGTTGAGATCTTATCCCACCACTTATTTTCATTATACTCCTTTAAAGAGTTCTTCAGCTTTTTAGACAAAATATTTGCCAAATTAATGTCCGCAGGATGACCAGTACGTCGGGCCAACTTTCTTGCTCTTCTCTTATCCCATAGAAGGAGTCTTATGGATGTTGGGAGCCACCTATTGTGCGTAGGCCTTACAAAAAACGTCGCATCATTTAAGCTGTCTGAAATCCCACCAGTCAAATCAGCCGCAGCACGTTCCAGAGCATCAGTATCAAAAATACCATCAGGAATTCCATAAGTTGTGGCCTTTAAATTGGGTTCAAAAGTCCTCCAATTTACTCTGCGACGAGAGGCCGCGTCAGCGATTCCGGGCGACGCCCCAAATGAGACTAAAATTGGATCATGATCGGAAGACAATTCTGACAGCACCTGAACCTCTATAGAAGTTGGGATATTCCGAGATATCGCAAAGTCCAGGATATCCGGCCTGACGCCGGGGCGAAAAAACGTCGGACCATTCGGGGGGTGTACAGAGACCTGCATGGGGGAGAGGTGGTTGTACAGTCTCCTACCATAACCATTGGTGGTTCTGCAACCCCACGAGCCATGCTTGGCGTTGAAATCCCCGGCTGCCAGGACCGGGGTGCCGTCAGAGAAGATCAGATGAAGATCATTCCAATCATGATCGCGCCCAGGTGGAGCATACACCGAAAACACCTTCAACGGCCCCAGGCTGTCTAATAACAATGAAACTTCGTATTTATACTAATTATGAGTCGCTGCACAGGCCACGCCCACAATGCGCCTAATCACCCCCCTACAACCCGCTCATTCCGCAAATATAAAAACGCTTCCTCGTATATATATAATGCTTTCCAAGGAAGGAAATGCATGCAGATTACATTGCAATTAAGAGACACGACGAAAACTCTAGTTTACTTTAGTGACTTTATCTGGCATGGAGCTTACAATAAAGGGTTGTTGCAAATAAATTAATTCAATAGCGTAGTTGTAGGATTCACGATAAAGACAGCACCTCCACACGATAACATAGTCAGCACTGAAGCTTAAGCAACTTAAGAATGGTTCTGGATATCAGATTTATTTCTAAATACTACGTTCACAACGTTATCTTTATGATAAATGTTGATAAATCAAGTTGGATACTTACATAAATCTAGTTGTATACATCACAAGTTGCTAATACACTTGCCCAGAATCTAGCCAATATTACCACTGAACAAGATAAGCTGGTTGCTGCATATGACGGAGCAATTCAACCAATTAAGTTCATTATTAAATCAAATCTGCGAAGAATTAACCAACATATTCTTATACGTATTAATGAATAATAGAGCGCCTTTGAACATGCGGCAGCTCTGAAACAGGCAGCCGAGCGCGTCTTATGACAACGTAATTACATTCTCAATTTTATCTGCAAAACTGGGATGTTTTTAGAAGTATACGGTATTGACCATTTCTCAAATTTTAAGAATAGTTTGATAGTTCGACAAAGTATGTTAAGATCTGCTTACAATAAATTTAATATAGCCACGAGTAGAAGGTCATCTCTCTCTCTCTCTCTGTGCACTTTTAAATTGGTTTTGTTTACACTTTTGCGCTTAGGAATGTGTACGGTGTGAATACGATTTGATACTTGCAATGAGATTATACGTAAATAATTGCACCACTAATGAACCCAAGTAGCAAATTTTGGTGTGAGTATGGTTGTAATACCGTAATACAACTTAGGTTGTGCAACGAGTTAAATTACAATTTGGTGTAAAAGTCGTTGCTTCATTTATCCGTACTTGACACTTTTCCCAAAACAGTATACACAATACGTTGCAGACACAGTATCTGCCTACGTTATTATAACGTTGCTGATACTTTCCCTAAACGTTGTTATGGTTACGTAGTATCAACTATATTCAGACGTTTCTATTTACACGTCATGGTAATCGTGTTAGGACGTATACGCATATCTAAAGTAATCATTTGAAAATTTCTACGTTTCCTCATCTGCTGTTGTACTGTTCTGCTATACATATCTGTATATTTAACTTGAGCTAATCAAGCGCACTTAAAAAATGACACTAACACTAAATTAAAAGAAAACATTTTAAGTCTATATGTAGATATCTCTTTGAACTACTACATACAACATAAAGACTAGAATAAACCGAGGTATAAAACACTAAGACATTATATAAAGGTATAAATGTATATAAAAGATTTAACTGCTCGCAGAATTAATACGTTTGGAGATTCTAGAAATAATTATCACATTGAGAAATCACAGACCATAGCATAAACAGCAATTGGAAACAGATCCACACTTTAGAAACAAACCAAGCACATCCAAGTACTAAATGTGACCAAATGATTAATTCATCGATACTTTTAGCAAACGCATAACGTGTATGATGTTTAACTTATATAAAAAGCGTTATTCACGCAACTGAATTAATTAAGTTACTCGTTGATTAAAAAAAAACCATTTGAGCACTTGCAAATTAAGTAGAAGATATTATTAGTTTTGCTTCTAACTAAAATTACAGCTGTTACCAATGACACTCATTTGATACTAATACTAGTAGTAGTAACAATCTAGTTTTCCTATGACCTGGGTTACCATGTTAACTACAGTATTACGGTACAAGAACGTTACAAAATTAACTTCCGTCGCATTGTAACTTTAATCACAAATTTTTGCTTGGGTAAATATACTAATTCACTTGTAAGAATATTTTTGGCTTACTAATTTTTTTTTTGTAAATTTGACATAACTGGGGGAAAGTAGCAGTTACATATATTATGTAATAGAATGTTGTGATTTTTGTTTAGTAACTTGTGTCGTCCTATACATTCTTAAACTAACCGTAGTTAGAGACAGTGGCAAAGGATTATTTAGCTTACAGATAAGTTTTGAATGTAATAAAATAATTAATGAAAACATTGCAGTATATTAACGTAGCTCACACAACATCCTTCCAAGATCTTGGAATTTTTTTACATCAGTCTACATATAAGTGAAATTAACAAAATAAAGTGCACCGAGGGGAATTCGCCTGACCCAACAATTGGTGTTACTACGCCAGTTGACTCTTGAGAAGCAGTGTATATGTACATTCTTGACATTTTTTTATAATTGAAACAACAGTTACAAATAATTAACAAGATTCGTAAAAATTAACAATAAATAATAACGGACAGATATTAAATACGGTGGGCAGCAACACTCTTTCCTTGTTCGAGTATCGAAGTGCCTTTGTAAGTGCATTTGTAAGTTTAAAATCTTTTCAAAACTATTATTTCTTCATCACCAGTAGTGAAAAAGAGCGTTCCATCAATATAAAATTATAGTAATTTGTAAATTCACCATCTCAATGTTGAAAAATAAAGGTAAAAAAAATCAAGCTAAAGATGTCGAAATTTATAAATCTTGTTTGAAAAATTATCTTTGAGATAGTTTTTTAAGTATCATTCTATTCTTGATATAAACATATTTTCTCAGATGAGACCAGTTACCAGTTTTTTTTTGCGTTATACTTCTGTAAAATAAAGGTAAAATGTTTAAGATAGTTACTAGACTCGGTCACTGGTGGTCACTAGTGATGTCTCTTCATTGAAACGCAAAATGATTATTAACCGCTGGTATCACCACCGCATTGTAATTAGTTATTGTAGTCAAAAACGTTTCATTTACTTTAATTGTTTAAGAGGGGCCTAACCACAAGTTGATCATGATGATCCACATGATTACACCAAATGTACCAGTGGTCTAGTGTACTAATGGTCTTATTTTGATCAAAAATTCTGATTCACAGTCAGAAATTGACAGTAAGTAACTAAAAAAAGTGGTTTGCAGAGCTACCTTTAACCAAGAGACTCTAACATTTTTTCAACCCTAATGCGATTAACCAAGAGAATATATATGATGACGAGAATATAAAAACACTCACCACGACATGGGGTCTGTCATGTCGGCTTGAACATTGAGATTGACCACGGAACAAAGTATATTAGTTATCATCCCGCAAAGGCATCGGTCACTATTCACCACTCCGATTTTATATAAATGGGATGGTACTCTTCAAGGGTTTAATTTATTTCTAATGATGGAGGAAAACATATTTCTGTTGATTTATACCATCTTGATGTGCGTATGTGTGGGTGTAAAATATTATAATATTATTATTAATTATTATTGCTATTGCTGTAGATACCCTTCGTTCCTCTGCAATTCAGTTTTCATTTTTAGAAAGTTGTTACAAAAACTGATGAAAAATATAGGTATATTATTACAGTAGGATTTCTTAATTTTAAACTTCAATTTGCGGATTTCCAAAATTTCAAAAATTCAATGTGACAGTCAAGCGTGGAGTATAAAATTATATCGATTACCCGAGTGGTTAGCTGTAAAAAGAGATGCATACTTTTACAACTGTTAAATACACAGACTTCAGAATTGTTCCAACATTAATAGATTTAATAGGAGAGAACGCTTCTTTTTACTGTTAATGTTTCTGTTAAACCGAGCTGTAAATTGATGTTGGTAGTTGTATATATCTTAATTCACGTTGATGACAAAACCTGTGTATATGTACACCATGTAGCTCTTTTTGTGTCTATAGATGCTGTATTTCTTATTAGAGTTAAGATGAAAAGGTTATGAAAACATATGGGAGAGATTTCTTATACCCTGCCTAGCTTAAATTGTAAAGGTAAACATAATAATCGAGTCTAAAACTTCTTATATGAACGAATATCTGGCTATATAAATATAATTTATACGTAGATGTGATTGTGAATCCTGTTGCTCGTTCACTGGAACGCAATTTAAACTTCTAACATGTTAGACAGGTATCTATACTTTCATAAGAGAAAATCCGGAATGACAAACACATTCATCTTATCTACATTCAGAGTAATTTGCAACTTGTCAAAAGCAGCAGCTTAAAGTTTGACGTGTGGGAGTGGGTATTCTGACAAGGGAAGCAACAGTTCGCGTGCCCTACAACACTCCTATTCCCACACCACACTTTCCGCAGCTGTGTAGTACTGTTCGTCTGTTCGATTCAAACTTTAAACCAAACATTAAATATTGAAATATACATGCTTTAAGACTATTTCCCAATTTTCACTGTTCTCCCTTCGTTCGATAATATTTAAACGGGTTCTCGACAAGTCACGTTGTTGTAATTTAATATTCAAAAGAGAGTGTTTGCTTTTCATAATTTTAAAATAAAATCCAGTGTAAACTTTAAGCTTAATTCGTTATCTGTATTCATTACTTTTTACTCACGTATTTCACCGAGCTTCTTAAGATTCTTTGCGGTTTTTCAAACGTATTGTTCAACGGTGAAGGTAGGAAAACATCGTTTCCCTAAGTTAATTATTGTACGACAGCATTGGGAATATGGAGCAATTATAAATTTTACATCATTTCATTAAAAGGGTTCCTTTATTAAATTAATTAAACTTATTTCTGAATTAATTAATTTAGTACCAGCTACAGGTTTGTTTCTTAAAAGGTTAACGGTTAAATTTTACAAAGTATGTACTTGATGTTTTATAATGATTAATGCAAAATAAATTAATTTCATATTCATATAACTTATTTTGGTTAATATTATTCAGTTTTATGCTGTAGAAGACATCAGCTGTGAAAAAGCAGTAGAAAGTTGCGTATATATTTTTTGATTTTCTAATACATACTACTTATTTAAAAGTGTTACGCAGGACCTATAATTGTTTGCGTCGTTGTAAAATAGTAAGGAGCACCATTCGTCATAATTAGAAGATAAAATTCATATAGTGAATCAATCAAAAGACTCAAGTTGAGATAAAAAATAGAATCAACTACTGGTTAAAATCAAAATCGATTAAGTAAACATGAAATAAATGTAGATACCTTACCTGAGGTGAGTATTCTCACTGTTCATAAATGATACAAAGCCGAAGGAATTCTCAACAAAAATCTTGAATACAATGATCAATTGTATCAAATCGTTGTTCATTTTCTAATCTAGCAGTTCAATAATAAAACAGTCATAACAAGATAAGAAATATTCTACTTCAAAATATTTAAGCGGGTGTATTGGATTAACGAACGTCTATTGTAATATAACAAATTCAGTCCGTTTTTGGTTTTAAATCAGACAAGAGTATGGGTTCTCTCCAGAAAAGAACAGGTAGCTAGAGCAGCTTGAACAACGATTCCACACTTGTTAGTATTCTTGTCAGAATAAATGAAGATGTCGGCCATTAATTTGATACAGTTAAAATAATAGTACTACAAATATATTTTTAATAATTTTATTAAAATACGTAACCTAAGTAACTCAAAGTAAATAGAAAAATATTTATATTAAATTTTTAAGTTGATGTTGATGTTCATTGACACAATGTCCTAACCTTCTAAAAAAATTTCTCCACATATTTATAATATAATACCCACATCGAACAGAGTCAAAAGATGTTATATCTGCAAAACAGGATAGTCACATAATCGCATTGTTTCGCTCAATTCACTTACCAGCAAATGTATTACGATTTTTTAAAATTTAAACCTTAACGAAAGAGCTTCACCTGGCTGTCACTACATTGTTCATCTTTCGTTTAAGGAGAATACCTGTAAGTCACCCAAAGAGAGAGAGTATTTTGAAGAACATCTAAATATTCTACTCCCCTTATAAAAATAGAGACAAGTCTACTGAATAACCTGCACCAAATATTGTGTGGCCAATAAATAATATAAATACCAATAAATTGTGACGATTAACAATGTCACTGTTATGAAACCTAGTTTCAGGTCGATAGTAACAGGTGGTGAAACGGAAGCACAATTTAATAAATTTAATTATTACATAAAAATAAACTTTTCGTTTAGAAATATTGATTTATTTATAGGCATTTTCATGCAGTGAACCAGTTTATCGTTAAACCTGAATATTTTAAAACCATTTCTATGACCCAAAGTTAATAAATGTTTGAAAACGTTTTTGTTAATTTGTGATTGATAGTGTTATTAGGAATCTTAAAATTATGATAATGGTAAGGTACTTTGTTCGCTTACGTCTTCTTGAGAACATCGTTGTTTGCTTTTATTCTCATGTAGAAGAATTTCAAGTACTAATTAAAAAAATATTTTTTTAATTGAAGCATATAATAATACGAAAATATAGAAATAGTTTTAATGTTTGTTGTAGATGAATAAAAAAAATTGTATTACATAACAATTCGTTGAAAAAAGTGAATATTATATTTAACGTCATAGTTCTAAACACGTAAAGTAAATCAATAGATCGTCGTACATATTCAAATCCCTGGGAGACCCTTTTTATTCCTGTCGAAGTAAATCCTCGGTTTTCCGAAAAGTTTCACCCTTAATTACGCTTCCCGTGTAATATAAACGAGGACGTGTCTCGGATGACGTAAAATTCACACATATGTGAGAAGTTCTCCTGGATAAATCGACGTCGTTTGGTAAACCAGATTATAATAATCCCGATGATCGAATATTGTCTCTTCGAGTTGGCAAACTCTACTAAATTCCTCTGGATCAAAAACGCTAAGCGTGAGGGCAGAATTAATTAATTACTCGTTAAGACCGTAAACTTGAGCCATTCAAAGTGTGAAACAATATTGACTGAAGCGATATAGCAACTCTGAGGCAGACACCTCTGTATCCTTGTTTCTCTCTCTCTCTCTGTCATTCTCTTCCTTCCAAATACAGGCTTACGAAATTCCGCTAATTAAAGCTGTCGGGATTCTGTAATGTCAAATAAGAGACAAATGGATGTGGATTCGTTAGAACTAGTATTTTCATAATTTTTAAGTTTAGATTGAGTTACATTTTATAAGTAGTAAGTTCGTATTAATTTCGTATATTATTAGTGACATGTTGGAAAGAACAAATTGGAAGCTAGTATAAAATGTAATGTTGTGTATATTTCTTTTTCTTAAATTTCAACTTTTTTTGATTCTCGTAGATTGTTGAAGCTAACACAGGAACTTATATCAAGGCTGTTGGTATTTAACCTATGTTATAAATTTCTCTGCCTCTATTTCAAAGAGACGAGCAAGTATTCTGTTGTGGTTAAAATTTAATCTTAGTATTATGGTGGTGGTAATGTTTCTAGAAGTTTGTGGCTCTTTGGTATTTGGTCGACTATTTGTCATATTTAACAGCTCGATAATTGGAGTGATAAAAGCGACTGGCCATACGTAGGGCAGGATGTACGGTGCAGGATTCGATTCTTGTCGGTAAAGCTTGTAACACATCTCACTAAATACGTACGTGCTCCAATTGAGTTACAATTTGCTGTTTATCTGTAGTGAAAGTTTTGACAAACAATACAGCTTAGACGTCGCTGCAGTTGCACTAGCCACAAAAATGTTTGCGTTTTTGTAGTTTTATTTATAATAAACAGTTCTCTAGTCAGTTCTAACACAATGTGGGAATCTACATAACCCGAGTTTTAGTTGACCAACTAATTGTGAATAGAAGGCGGTTTTTACGAAGAAGGAGAGGTTCCCAGAAAACATTCTACTAGGAGAAGGAGAGCTTAACTACTGAGTCCACATACACACTTCACATTCAAAAATGGAATTGTTGTAAGCGTAATGAAAACTACAGCTCTTCCAACTGACATTGTGTTACTGTAATGTTGAAAAGAACATAGGTATTCAAGGTGCTTCATTAATTATGAGAAATACTTTAACTGGATATACTACGTGTCAAATAATGACCATTGACCAAAAATAGCCTTATTCACACCGTTTTCGAGATGAAGATCTTCAAAGTTCCAGAAAAAAATGAATATGTTGTTTACATAGGGAATATTGAAGAATAATCGAAAAATTGTCGTGAAATAACAATTCCGCCAGAGACGTAGAATTTGAGTGTTGGCCTACCCGGAATTTCGCTGTTTAAATTATTTTTAGCCACAAATCCTTCCGAACTTTCTCGTTTTTCTCGAAAACCAAGCATAATACGAAGTTTCAGCAAGAGGACCTTATTTTTGGAATTTTAACTGGTCTATTAGGTGATGCTAATTTCGTGCTTGTAAATCAAAAAAAAATGGTTCTATTGATGTTAACACAAGAGGATATTTTTTCTCTTTGCTGTAATTTTGCTAATTTCGGAAAATTCCACCATAAGAAGCATCTAATAATACCAAATCGCCTTGCCAAATTTTATTTTCATCGTACAAGTAGATTAGCTTAAAGATGGAAAAAACGGTTTTTTTCTGAAAACCTTCATTTCGAAAATGGTGCGATTTTGAATAATGATATTTTTGGTCAATGGTCATTATTTGACACGTAGTATCTCCAGTTAAAATATTTCCCATAACTAATGAAGCACCCTGTATAATAGTATATTATTTCCGTAAATTGAAGTGTTAACATGTTGATTATGATACCACTATGTAACGATAGCACAAATAAAACATGAAATGCCAAACAATTATATTAATAATGTATACCGAAGTGACAAACTCGTGACGTAATACGAATGCAATATTCAAAAATATCTATTTGTAAAACAGAGTGCTTCTTCAATTATGACAAGACAATATTGATGAAGTTATTTTAAAAATGACTTTTTTATCTATGATCGGTGCAGCTGCGGCAGCCACGTATCGATAGCGTTATATTTCTGCAAATGATGACGCCATATATAATTTAATTGCACTAATAAATAGTCTATTAAACGTACTAATCGACGTATGAGCGGTTTATACATTCTATAAATACGCACATCAATATTCATAGAGTATTGGAGTATTTTCTTAATATAAATGTATTTCTTTTTAATACGTTTTACATGTGTTTAATGTGTTTTAACATATTTTCGGAATCCATTGGGGTAGGGCTAAATTTTGATTTTGAAATTACAATGTACATACATAATAAAACATAAAAAAAAGGTTTGAACATGCACTAGGGTAAACTACTTACACATAAAGTTTAATATTTTTATCTTGGAAACATTTTTTTGTTAGATAATTCAAATTTATTTAGTTTCATTTATTTATTACATTGTACACATGTGAGGGAGTAGTTGAAAGAAGTTTTTATTTCCTAAGTACGGAGAAAATATATAAAAGCTAAAGAATAATGTAGTGTAGTCTACTCTGTATGACAATCTTAATATAGAACTGAGCAGTTCATTTTAATTGACACCAAAGTATAAAAAGCAATGTAATGATATAAGCAAATTGTCAGTTTTTTTTGGTTGCCTTTATTAATTATCACTATTGTCTCCATTAATTTAACGGAAGATATCAATAAGTCGAGCTCTTAAATGGCTATATGTAACGCGATATATAAGAACATAATTTCACAAGTCAATCAAAATACAGAATTAGAACTCAGCACAGGAAATATAGTAGCGACGTATTTAATTTCGCTCTGAGTATTTTACCAAGATAATATTGCCATAAATTAGGTTCATACTTCAAATTAATAATGACTATCGACCCAATTTCCGCAAGTTGCTTTTATCCCTCTATACCGATTCGATTTATACCGCGTCAAAAGCATATTGTCTAAGGGAATAATTAATTACTTAATTGTTTCTTCCAAGGAGGAGGAGGTCACGGGTAAACTTCGCGAATAAACCGGTACAGTGAGTAACGAAAGCCGCCCGCCCGAAACAATTCCGGACGAGCGAATCCATAAAGCCAAATAGAGACTGATTCGGAACGAAATCAAATAACCCTGGGCCGGACAGGTGCTGAGTGCGAAATAGGAAAGAGAAAAGCAACAGCGTACACCAGTGGAATACGAGAAATAAAAAAGAGAGAAGGTGAGAAAAATTGACACGGAAAACGATGAGCAACCAGTGGCGTCTCGTTGGGTAAAACAAATCAAATAATATGTAATCTGAAAAATTTATAAATAAAAAAAAACCTTTTATCGCTTTGAATTAATTATGACCATCACTGCATTTGAAAGACATTCACTAGACGAGATACTCAATGATATCAAGTGACATTTGATACCAAGACTATTATTACTGAAGTAAAATTTTTAGGTTTTTAATTTTTTTATTGTATTTGATTTTATTTTTATTGGTATATTATGTAAAACTTCTGCTTAAACTATTACAAAATATTCGCGACAGAAGACGTGGAAATCTGACTAGAAGTATGGGTTTGGTGCATGCAGATTTTAAATATTAAGATAATGAATTCTTAGGGAAATTGAATTGTTGCTGAAACGTTGTGATAGGGTTCTACACTGCCTTTTCATAGTCAGGCCAAACATTTTGGGCACTACTTGAATTTTAAATTTAAAAATGCTGTATTAAACAATACCAAGTTTTGTCAGTATAAAATAAAGCAGTCTTTTTTCTTAATTGCCAGCCTCTATGTTTTTTTTTCTAGATTTTGATTAGAAAATGTTATTGTAAACAAAAAATAAAAAAGAAGCATCTCGCTAACGTAAACAAATTATTACATTGAATATTGGAGCTGCCATCCACCATCCTACTTGACAAAATGTATGTAATACTGTTCAGAACTAATCTTTATATTAGTTGCGACCTAATTCGCATTTCATCTTTATTGTGAGTTTGCGGTACAGGTAAATTTTGTGGTGTGTTGACGTAGACTTTACTCTTTAAATAACTCCATCGAGTGGAAAAGATCTGCGTCTTATTTTATCGGTTCTCGCTTGCCAACCCACTTCAAAGAAAAGCAATTATTCAGAAAACCTCCAGCCGGCCAGGAATATTATCGTTTAGAAAAATTGCTCAAATACTGAAATAAGGTTGTTCTGCAGGAACTGCAACTACTATCTAATTAAGTACTACCTAAAAGGTTCCGTCAAAGAATAAAGGTTCTAATATTATGTTTCGACTATTCCAGGCTACACATTTACTTTCTACAGATGTTAAGAGTGTGTATCAATCATCCAAATATTTAAAGAAAACCTGGTATCGCCCGAAAAATCCTGCAAAACTATAATGGCTGATCAACGTCGTCTTCATTGAGTTCCTGAAAGAGTTGAATTTTATAAGCCTAATATATGATGCGTCCAAATCCAAATTTCTCCAAAAACATTAGCTTCTCTAATTTTATACTCAACCTTCTTAGCTGTGGATTGTCTGGTAAGGCAATTATGATACTTTATATTAACGTTACGTCTAAATGTTAAAGAAGTCGACATAAACACAAAAAAATAATATGCATCAAGCGTGTATTTAGGCTAAGTTGGATTTAATAACCCGTCTTTACTGTTAGTCGCCACGGTAAGTTTATTTGATGTAACAGTATCTCTGAGAGGTAGGCTTGGACTTTCGCAAATATCATCTTAGATTGTCTGATAGTTAAATCTTTCTTCACGCGTCAACATGGAACAAAAGCGGAGTTCTTGGTAGACGAGACCAACTGCAGAATGGAGCGATAGAGCTCGCAAATCGCTAGTTTTATTTTTAGGTTTACTCCTCATTTCGTCAATGTATATATGAAAGCTGGGTGGTGGTGCTTAATGAAATTAATATCTGTATCCATACCTGTCATCACCGTTACCTAGCGGGCTCATTTGTCGTGGTATTACCTCCAAAAGGAGTTTAGACTTTTACAAATTTACTATTAGGCTGTCCGACATCCATACATACATAAAATCTGAATGTTTAT
Source organism: Holotrichia oblita (assembly GCA_023690525.1). Taxonomy (NCBI): domain Eukaryota; kingdom Metazoa; phylum Arthropoda; class Insecta; order Coleoptera; family Scarabaeidae; genus Holotrichia; species Holotrichia oblita. Next base: position 75,337,998 of record CM043015.1, read on the forward strand.
TAAAATTGTAACGATCCTCTAGACAGAAAAAAACTTTTACTTTTAGTTTCTACAGTTACATTTTAAGAGTGAACATTGATTTGAATTGTTTTCTGTATATAGCGTAACAAAAGATTTAACTATTGATTTACATTTTAATCTTAATAAGAAACAAGTGTTATTTGGGTCTGTTCAGAATTTTGTCTCTCTCTTTTTGAAGTATGGTATAGGGACGGAGCAAATGGCAGTAAAATTTGCTAAGATAGACGACCCAGTACCATAATTTTGTTATTTTTGAAGATTGTAATAAATTTTAAATAGCATTTTTAATTTCTAGTAACTACAGTTAAGTCAAGACGCTTATATTATACTGACAGGTTTGTGCCTTTGAATTGTCTCACAAGATATGTCAAAGTGTCAGTCGATACAGTAAGCAGCTAACAATATTCAAACTCGAATGCCTAGACAAATGTATATTACAGGGAAAAAAAGACAGTTATAATACATATCGGTATTGTAACTTCTCCATTTCTTTTTTCTTTGAGTGTACCTACATGTAGGCGTATGCGTTTTAAAAATTTTTCATGCATTTTATATGCTTAGTTGTATACGAGAAGTCATGTGCCACTACGGCGTAGACTACAAATATTTGTCCTTATCGTACAGCTCACCAGAATCTACAATTTCTATTTTAGTCCGCTGCACGAAACGTAAAATTGTATGCAACTTTAGAGGGGAGAAGTATTTATTTACCGCGACCCTTATCACAACTAGAATTGTGTTTTTATATGTGGGAGTATATCTTCTTAAAACACTGCTGTCTAGATTATCTTAATTCATTCCAGTGACGTTCGTCTTCATATTCCCTAAAAATAGTAAATTACTTGTTGGTGGCAGCTTCTGTTGAATAGATCTTTAAAGTGTTATAACTTTTTAATAGGTCTTTTCTACACTAGTTGCCCTTGATTCATACCTTTTGCATATACATAAATATACACATACATATTTATGTATTTATAAATTTATCGTTAAAAATGGATCTGTTGTATTCTTTCAAAATTTACTGGTCGATTTTCGGATCAGAACACCAAACCATTCAGTATAAATCCATTGTAGATCGAACATTCGTCGTCTGTTTCAGAACAAATTATTTTGTTTCCAAAATATTCATACCGTGGGAGCTGTATGGCTGAATGGCTCGTTAGAGGAGCTTATGGAAACCATTGCCTGTGCGCTTGTACATTTCGTAAGGAACAAAAATTTCTAAAACTTCTAATTATCAACTTTGGTCAATAATAAGCGGATGCCTGTTCTGCTCCTTAATAAAAAATAATAATAATAAAAAAATAATATATGCTAATGATCCTATTCCAATATTCGGGTAGTATATGGTGTATGCCTGGGCATTCAAAACCAAGAAACCAGTAAGATGAATGTCCAAAAAACATGTGCTTCTCAACAAATGAGGATCTTTGTAAATTTCAATCAACACTCTTTTATAATAACTAAATTTTAGCGATTCATTGACATTCCAGTCGTTAAGAATATCCTTATACTTTTGTTTAGAGAATATATTAAAAACAAAAATAAATTCCTGTACTTTTAGTATTAATAATACTCCGTAATAAAACATACAGTCGATTAGTATTGTTTGGATGCCTTTACTTTGGCACGACTAGATTTCTACTTATTGGGACACGGTGCATTCTTATTAGAACTGACAGTCACGAGTCGCCACTGTATCTAAGCGAGAAAGATAGTGCGAATCTGAGAGGAAAAAGCGGACGAGGAGAATAAAACAACGAAAACAAGAAGTGCAGGGTAGGTAGGTAGCTAGTAGGTACATATAGGAGTTCGTGATAATAATCACATTATTTGTGAGCACGCAGTAGCATGCGGACCTACCCGCAGGCTCTGAGTATTGATTGACGATTGTTCGTCTACTACTCGTTAGAGGCAATTCCCTTGCGTCCTCGCTCGCTATCTTCACACAGGTTTCCCTCTTAACGCTTATATACAGAATAGACTAGTATATATAGCTACTATAGAATGTTCCTGGATCATTTTCTAAAAAACATTGTAATGGAATTTACTCAATTGAGAAAAGTGTGCTTTTGGTTTCCTTTTCTTCGCTTAGTTCAAAGAACAAATCCTCTATGATTTTATTTTTGAAATAGGTATAAGCTTTAATAAAAACTTTACGACACTTGCGGAACTTTCTATTGAACAAAATATACTTCATTTTGTTTAATAATCTTTGGTTATACCTACGCATTATATTTGAAAAAAAAATCATCTCTTGAGAGAATCAGTGGATTTTGACTGCTTTAATAAATTTCAAGATTTAATAATACACGAAATTTTGTAGAGGTTAAAATGGTCGGCAATCTGAAAAAGCTGTATTACATAAATGTCAAAAATTAATCATTGTCGTAATAGGACACACAATATAACTGTCAAAAGGTCTTTTCGATTGATTGCATGAAAGAGATGTGCCATATTGATTTATATCCATATTCTTGTCTATGTACTCAACTCAGTACTAATCCTACCTAAAAAACCAATTTTCTTAGCTACTTTCTTAACTATGAAATTTACGTGACCCTTGACTGATAGACTATTATCTATTACTACCCCTAAGTATTTAATCTCTTTTACAAAGTCCATAGGTACGTCATCAATAGAAATACCTCAATCTATAACACCAGTCCTATCACTAACCATTGTCCCAATTACCATAGCTTTAGTCATTGAAGTATTGAGCTTAACTTTATTCATTTTCAGCCATTTTGAAATATTTTTTAGTTCATGATTCATTTTCCTGACAGCCCTCTCAAAATCACTATCATACACACTCACGAGTGTATCATCCGCAAAAAGGTTGATATTGCAATCCTGTGAAACCGTACCCAGGTCGTTAATATACAAAATAAACAATAGTGAACCCAAAATCGTACCCTGCGGGACCCCCAGAGAAATTTCTCTGAGTTCTGATGTTCTATCTTCGTATTTAGTAACTTGCGATCTTCTTGTTAAATAGTCTTCTAATCATTTAAGGGCACCCCTCAGTAGCAGTTGTGAAGTTGTCCTATTAATCGATTTCCATCAATAGTTTTAAAGGCTCTTTTGAGATCAAGAAAAACTGATACTACTTTATTATTATTTTCTATTTCTTCCTTCCACTTTGCAAGTACTAAATTCACAGATGTTTTTTATTTCTTTCGATAAATTTTTGCAGTTGTTCTTTAGCAGCCTGTTCAATGATTTTTTCCATAGAGGGCATCATATTAATAGGTCGGAAATCATCACACTTCCTAGCATTATTTACCTTCGGTATAGGAATAAACGTCGATGTCTTCCAAATTCTTGGAACGACCCCCATTTTAAAGGACTCACTAATTATATGCAGTAATGTTTCACCGATAACAGGGAAAGCATCTCCAACAATAGTGGGATCAAGTGGAATCACAGTGCGATTTTGTGCCGGCAATATTCTGTTTCTCAGCTTTGTTTATGGCTTTTTTTAATTGAAAATTACACTTATGTGTCAAGAGTTTCTATATTTACGTTTCTGTAAATAATCGAAGCCAATATAACATACAGTTTATTGATAAATGACAGCTTACAGCTTATGTACTATACAAACTTCTTAAAAAGTATGTTGAACACAACTTACATACAACTAAAGATGTTGAGTCACGATTTATTAGACTATAGACTCGTTGTAATATCTTATCAATAGCTGTATAAGAACTTAATTTCAATAATAGCAAACTAAACAAAAACGCTCTACTGGATAAACATTTCAAAACCAAAATATTTAAAGAGACGCACTTTTTTTCCGCCACAAAGCTAAATCTTTATTAGATCTTAATAAATGAGATCTGGCTTTATTTACTGATCACGAACTTTTGAGGCATAAAGAGAGGGGCAGGATGCATAGAGATTGGAACAAACAGCAGAATATATTATTAGTGATTGCGATGTGCATGTAGTATCAGCCAATGTCATATTTTTTTAAAAGTCTTGAGATAAGTTGGAACTAAAAGATTCAGTATAAAAATAAGCATTTCACACCGCAGTTGAGAGATGTAGCTAAGTGTTTAAAGTAGATATAAATAAAATGACATACATGCGTATGTTTTAAAGAATATTTATTAGAGCTAAATAAAAAAAAGCTTGGGAGCTTGGGAGAATTCTTTCTAAACAATAGTTAGTGTTATTTTAACTTTTATGTTGTTATTTTGTAATTTTTATCATTATGGAATATAACGGATCATATCCAAACAATTTCTGGCCTATGTGATAAATTAATAATAAATACGTAAATGAATATTACAGGGTGGTGCTGTCAAACTTATATTTCTCTTAATGAAAATAGTGTTGAAGTATTATTCTTTCTTAATAATCAATAATTAGCTCTGTAGAAATCTATGGCAGAGCAACAGGATTTCATCTGCTATCTCCTTTCTCTGTATTTCTCCTTTATCAGAGAGGAATTCATGCATTAATTCTGGCTCTAGCAAGTTACTACTGCCATCTCTTACATCCCGACGACAATACCTACTGTTGCATTCAGAAGTTTGCCCGTCCCGGAGGAGATAATTGACAGCCTCGATGGGACGGTGTGCCACATCGAATCCTCTGATTGCCTTGGGATTCAACTCTCATCGCGAAACTGCTTTTGTTTATGCAATCGAAAGCGGTACAGGATGAATTGATAATCGTCAATGTTTCATCTATTGACGTTGATGGACGTACTAATTTAGGTGCTCCTAATGAGGTTACTTTCTGTAGTTTTGTTGGTTATGTCATTAGTAGTATGATACGAATCATTATTATTTTTTTAAACGTTTATGAGGTTTTAATAGCTAGTTGCTTAATTGAATTGTATAGGGTGGTGATCTAGCGTCAGAACTGATATTTTAGATTTTATTAGAAGGTGGATGTATTTTAAATTGTATAAGCTGCATAGAATAAATAATGTAGGACGTCTTTAAACACTTTTATGTATTGGGAAAAATAATGAATAACAACAATTGTTCTTTGATTAGAAGTTTAAGAAAATTATATTATTAATTAATTAATATAATATATTAATATAATATATATATAGATATAACTTGTAAAAGCTGTACATTAAGATTAGTTCCTCATTTGGATGCGAAGCTAAAAGAACATGTTTCAAATTTTTCGTACATCGACTATTTGTGATCTAATAAATCAATTGGAATTAAATTACTTTATTCGGGATCTCACGTTAACATAAACTCAAAGAGAAATATTAAAATCATGACTGACAAAGATGCTGTTTCATTTTGCAATAATATTGACAATTTAGTGCAGTAAGCTACAAACATAAATTGGAAAAATGGCGTGTTTGTATAGATGCTTCGAAATTTTAGATATAGAAAATATCTAGCTCTTCATTTTAGTCGGATATGTCGGTAAAAATTAATTACACAACAACATATACTGTGATATATCAGTGCTGGTCTCAAGTAGTTGCAGTTCTAGTCTTCAACTTGGATTCATAAAGGAATACTATTTTAATTACTATTACACATAAAATTAGATTTAATGAAGAATTTTGTTCAAGCAGTGCATAGAGAAGAAGCAGGATTTCGAGCAGGATGTTAGTGATAAGCACAGTGAAAGATCTCATCAAATAGCGCTATTGGGGCAAATGGAATACCGACATGTTTGGTGATGTTAGTTTCAGATTCTTCTGGAAACGATAAGTGAAGAGGTCGATTTCCTAAATAATTAGTTATCATTATATTATCAAGATGGATTGAATTTGCTACGATTTTGCCTATGTTGCTATGAACAGCAGGGTACACTAAAATAAATTTGGAATTGGGGGGTCGAGTGATTGCTCATTTTAAAGGGCTTATTGAGTATGGTATCATAGCAAAATAACATAACATAACATACATTTTATGTTTTGTGCAGTCAACTCCTTAATATAAATTCAAAACATCTTAGGTGACTATGAATTTTAAAACGTGTGTCTCTTATTAGGCCTATACTTACCTTATAAATTTCATAAAAAATTTATAATTTTATTCAAACAATTTTAGTGCCATAATCAACAATAATAAATGTTAACTTTCTTTGATGCATTAAAATTGTGCATTTGAAACCTGGCGCTTTGATTTGACATTAGCACTGAAGAAAGAAAAAAATACAATTTAGACAATTTTTTTAAATTCTAATACGTTTTTTTGTCTTCGAATCTTGGTAGTCTTGAATACAGACATAAGTCAGACATAACTAAACTTGGCCAATTTCTGCAATTTTGCATTTAATTCAAATTCCAAGAAAAATTTAAACGCAAACCCCCTAACTCTCCTACATTGTATAAGGTACGCGAGAGTCATGTTTTGACATAACGCCAGCTGACAATAATTTAATATGATTGAAATGCATTTATCAGAAATGCTACATAAGTAATGTTCACATAAAATAATATTAACAAATTTAATTTATGTCTGTAATACAGTAAATGAACCATGTATCTTTGGTAGCTATTGTACTGATCGTGAAATTATGTTTTGTAACAAGATTTTACTGTGATATTGTATCGAACACTTCTACGACGCATTACTTGAAGTTTTGCTTGGAATTTTTGTCTGTGATGAAAGATGAATAACTAATAGCGATTTCGCATCCGGATTTAGTTTTATTTTTATTTGTTTTCGGTATCGTTTTTACGCCCGATTTATTTTCTTATTCAGTTCAAGTAAAACGGCGAATATACTAGAAAACAACATACGCAAGTTCATTTAGTTTCATTAAAATCAAGATCATCGGATTGCGGTGGGTACATTGTCAGATTTATGTATGTTTAGGAAAAGCAAATATTAATTAATACATAATGTACAAAGAGAAGCTAAATAAATGTATTGTTCGTATACCTTGTGTGTACAGATAGTTATAATACGTGTGTATGCATAGCTATGCGGGTAAACTAATTACGCTTGGTGTTGTTCTGCGTAATGAGAGATAAATAAGTATAATAAAATTAAAACTGCAGCTTGTCATACACTAACTACACCGATGTAATTACGATTGTTTAATGTGTATTCGTTCGCGTTTTGCAATTTTAATTGTACACAATTGTTATTTGCTTTTTAAATTCGTTTACAAAACGAAACATTGTACTGTCGCTGCAAGCAATAAAAACTAATTACATTTACAAATATAACTAATTAATACGGCAATATTATTTTAATTTCGGATTCGGTTATTTAATATAATATAAATTTTAATATTTGTGTCACATTTATATTACCTAAGCTATCAGGTGTGTTAATTTCAGATTCACTTATCTATCACATGGGTGAATGGACACGATAATAAAATACCTATTAACCAAATTTAATTATTTATTTTAGGGAAAAACGCTAATCGAATTGTTTGTGATTAATAGCTGAAATTGAATTATATTACCAGGAATTGTTTGCTGTAATAAATGTTGGTTCCAAATAATAATAGACATTAATCTAGATAATTGTAAAATGCTGTGATTTTTTGTAATAATATTAAAACTGTAATATGATTGTGATACATGTACGTGTTTCATTCTATACAATAATTTTGGGCACAAGTTTAAGGGTTTATTTGGAAAGTATTTTATCATTGTGAAATACTCTTTTTGTTAGAAGATGATGATGTTCTCCTTAGAGATGCATATAGTATTTTGTAATAAACAGTTTGTTTGTCAAATTTGGCAAAGTATATAATTTATTCCCTGCTGTTGAACTTAGCAGCATTGCTTTCTTGATCTTCTGTTTGAAATAAACACGTTTTTCTAGATTAAAATATTATGAATTAAATTATGTGAAAATAACTGTTTTGTAGTTTTAAGCTTTAAATTACAACAATTATCTTGTAGTAAATAACGGTTTTATTTTTATATACCTACTTACAGTACATGGGAATTTTACATGATGCGGGATAGAAATAAAGAACCCTACACAACGTAGACGAGTTGAGACTTGATTGTAGCACGTTAGGATTCGTGTTTCCGCACAGGGACATCTAGAGAGAGTTGGTATTTCGACGAGATATTCTTTCCGAGAAAAAGGTCTCCGAGTTTACACGCCAAGTCCTCGAGATACCTTATTTTCCTTTACTTCCCTACTATTCTTGCTACCTACCTTCTTCTTTTCGACTTGAGTTTGCGTAGGTCGGCTGTATGTGAAGATGAGGCCAGGCGCCGCGGCGCTCACATGGGATTTTCTTCTGCCGACAACGAAAACGCTATCATTTTTATAACGTGCGTGTTTTGCAATGGCAAAGCCCACAGCTAACACAACGAGGAGTCACGGCATTAGAATTCCTCCTGAGCACGTAATCCTCGCCTATCTTTAACAGGGAGTTCGTTAGAAGGAAGCTCGTAGCTGTACGTGCGCAAGACCTTGCAATCAGATATCTTGCTTGTAGAACGCAAACGCACATGCGATGACGAGTCCAAATAAACCTATACGCGCAGAAATGAAATTAACATACTCGGTTGATATGTCAATAGGAGTCGAATATCGGATGGAATAACAATAACCAAGACACTTGGGAGTTAATTATGTAAGTATCATTGTTAGATAGAAATAGAAATACATTTCTCTATCTATTGCTGTAAACCGATACATATACATGGTATAGAAGGTGAAAGATTAAATATTCTTTGATTTTTGCATTTAAGTTCCAGCATTCACTATTTATTACTTCATTATTCTCAAATAACTTCTTTTCTTTGCGAATGATAAAGTAATATCTAATAAAAAATTACTCAATAAGTTAATATTACAGAACCAATTTTGTGAAAGAAGTATTTGGTTTATCACAAAGTTGGTAATAAACTATGTAGTCAGGTGAACGGGTCGGTGGCGGACTACCTATCGTTGTGGCGGGATGATAGGAGCCGGGTTTCAATTTTCCGGAGAAACGGTGACATTTTTCTTCGAGAAGTGAAATCCGGATCGACCTACCATTATCGCGGTATGATGCTGTCACAAAGCCGATACAGCTTACGGAGTCACTGCAACTAAGCACCCATCACACTTAAAAAAATTTCCTATCGTCTTCGCTCAGAGTAAATAGGACCAAAAATATTCTCAGTATTACAATCCAACATATCCAGTACATAGCAAATAGTACACACAGAATTATTAAAATCAAATATATATATAAAATGTTAACAGTCAAGAGCGCTAGATACGGAAGATGACTCCCATTTTGTATACTAGCAATTCGAAAATATACTGCGATAAAGATAAGTACATCGATTATGTACTGACATATATAAAGTTAGGTTATTCAACCACATACATATTCTAAACCTAGCAAAGATTTTTCAAATCTTTTTAATCGGCTTTTTGTCTTTGTTTGATGGGTTTTAGCCACGGTCACCACCCTGTTTTATTTTAAATAGCATGCGACATACTTCCTTGTCAGTAGGAAAATATGCTCGAGACTTGATTAAATTAGCAATAGAAAACATTGGAGATAAGCGTTACTCGGTCCTTGTCTTATTCTTTCATCTAGGAGGAATGTCACAAATTTAGTATACCAATAAATAAAATTAAATGCATGTAATAAACATATTGAAAAATATGAAACGGTAACAATCAAAGATTCAACAAAAACGGGCAAAAGTAATTGAATATTGGTAGATTGAAGCTAGTTAACGTAAAATACAGGTACATTGTAAATCTAAACGCACAACTATAATTAATACTCAAAAAAACTAACAATTAATTATACATGACGAAAGAACATTTGATATTGGAGTATTTGTGAGTGTGGAGTATATTTAACAGTATACGTACAATCAAAACAGCTGATCGGTACATACTCTCAAATGCATTAACATAATCTCATGTGAGTTTGCAAATTAATAGATTGCAAATAATATTCAGTATTTTAACAAGTCATTTTTGTGACCAACCAGTTGCAAATTCAGTAAATATTACTGAATGGATGCTAAAGTTATAGCACAAACAAATATGTATTTGATCTGCAAAAATGTTGTACCACGACTACGATATACTACTCATTAATAGGATGCTCAATCTGCTGCTACAGATCGTGGAATTTGTCGATCCTACCGCTCTTAGATTTTAGTAAAGCATTCGACACTGCCGATGACAGATTATAGTTACAGATTTTAAAGAGCGAAGGATTTCATGACAGTGCGGTGGCTCTTATTGGTAGTTTCCTGTGCGGCACAGAACATTGTGTTCAGCTTTCTGGTAAGAAATCAGATTTTTTTTAATGTGTGGTGGGTGCTTAGTTGCAGTGACTCCGTAAGCTGTATTACTTGTCTGGCTATCACTGCAACTCTTGCGGTGTAGTTTAGTGGAGGTGGTAGAGTGTAGTTTAGTGGAGTAGTGTAGTTTAGTGGAGTGGTAGAATATTTACCTATTTTACAGGATGTCCCACAGGGGTCTATATTGGGCCATCTGTCGTACTCTTTGTATACGGTTGACATTGTTAGGTGCGTAAATCATTGTGAACTTGTGATGTATACCGACGATGTGCAATTGTTACGGTCCTTCGCCCAGTCTGAGTAGCAAATGGCTGTGCACTTATTAACCGTCATCTTAAAGCTATTTCTGCATTTGCCTTAGACATGAATTTGAGTATTAACACCAGTAAGTCACCGGGTCATTATGTTTGGCAAGACTAGTATATGTAATCACTTAAAAAGCGAAGTTGATGCAATGCTCAGTAATGACAGGCTGGCTGTCGAGGACAAGGTGAATGATTTTGGCTCGATACTAGATACTACCTTTAGATATAAGCAGCAGGTTACAAAATATTTAAGCGATACCTATCTTCAATTAAAAAAGCTGTATCCTTACCGAGCAGTTCTTGATGTAGAAACTAAAGCCAGGTTGTGTGCTGCCCTCGTGCTGTCATAATTTGCGTATTGTGCAACGGTTTACCACGTTGCATTGGATCGGAAGACAATATAGAATTTAAAAAATGCAGAATTAATGTATCAGGGTCATATACGGTCTTAATAAGTTTGATCCACGTATCATTTAGATTAGTTGAATTTCGATGGTTAAACATTAAAAACCAAAGACTTGTTCAGAGTCTTTGTCTTTATCATAAAATTTTAATGCAAAAAACACTTTCGTACTTATGTAATAAAATTAAATTCCGTACTGATATACACAATTTAACTACTGGATTTCGGGGGCTAATATCACCATCACCACATAAAATTTCATTTTTCGAACGCTCATTTTCATTTGCGGTATACCACAACTACAATAATATACCCGAAAATTTGAAGACGCTCCCGAAAAGCACGTTTAAGAGATCCATCAAGAAACTAACTTTGAAAAGACGGGTCTCATCATAACTGGATTTTTGTAATGCTTTAGCGCTGTTTAATTTAATTTGTCTCTGCCTGCACACCACTAGCAATTGGTGCTCCGGGTAACAGGGTGCAATAGGATCAATAAGATTAAATAAGAATAAATACTATAAGATATGTATGTATGGGAAAGCTTACGCTGCACTGGGTGTGTGCTGGAATGAATATAAGTTAGACTAGGCATTGTGGTCGTTACTATTTTTTTTACTTACAATTAGTTATTTCTGGGGAGAATTTAAAAACAGACTCAACTGAATTCCTCTCCTGAGGTTGAACAATCTTTGCCATTGTTTAATTTAAGTTATAATTTTATATATATTTATATTTTATGTTACATTCATAGTATTGTTCAATAAATAATAACAAAAAAAACATAATGGAATAGCTCTTAGTGCAGTATTAAGCTAAGTAAGAACTTTATTCTTGCATAAAAAGCATAATCGTATTTGAAAATAATATCATAACAGGTGTTCAAAATGACCGCCAGTACAAATATATACGTCTTCTGAGTCTATGTCTAAGAACATGCCCAACCGCGGCCATAGAGATAATCTTAGATCTCAGCCCCTTACACATAGTGGTGGAGAGAGCAGCCCTTGCGGCATTGCTTAGACTGACCAGGGTGGGGACTGAAGCAGGCGAAATTCCGTACCAGAGAGTTTGGGCATCTCAAGCGGGGCTCTCCCTACTTCTAAGTCTACCGAACGATGAAATGGTCAAGAAATACAGCTTCGAAAGGAATATCCTTACGAAGCTAAGTAATAAGAGAGAATGGGCAAGAGAACAGTCCACGTACTCCCTAAAAGAAAACACCATCACATGATATGTGGATGGTTCCAAAACCGACAAAGGAGCAGGGATATTTGGGCCAGGAACCAATTACTCCGAACTAATGGGAATATACTCCAGCGTCCTTCAAGCGGAGATCAATGCCATTGGAAGACGTGCTCAACTGAAACTGGACAGGAACTACCGGAAGCCATAACGGCGCTGAGTTCTAACACCATTAGCTCGAAATTAGTCTGCGAATGTCTTAACAGATTAAACAACCTAGGCAAGGAAAACAGAGAAGGAAATATTATGCTGGGTACCAGGACATACCTGGAATCAAAGGCAACAAAGAAGCTAATCTATTCGCAAGAAAGGCCTCCACAACTTTGCTTGTGGGACCGGAACAGTTCTGTGATATAGGGATGAGCACCTACAAAAAAGAACGTAAGGATAGAGAAGAGAGGCATAGCTTTGAGAGGCATACTTTAGCACCTTACAGCTCATGCAAGAGGGCACAATAGATCAATAGGTCGCAGGGCAATATCACCATCCTTTTAAATCTAAATATAAATACGTTTTCTTTTATTTTTAAATATCGCTATCAGAGCATTTGTCTTATAGCTCTTCTAAACTACGTAAAAGATTAAAAGAGAATGTTCTTCATATTCAAATAACAACAAATTTAATAGTGTCAAATTAGATGATGATATTGGTCAAACTATGTACTAATTAGCCGTCCATTAAAAGAAAGTACTCATTTCTAAGTTTGTCATTTTGCAGTTCTTTTATAAACGGCTATAATATGTGTCGGTATTAACATTCGATGGATGAAGACTATGTGTGTGGATTATTTGTTGCTCATATTCTATAATTTTGTATATGCAAGTATTTACGTACCCTGACAAATGAAACCATGCTTCGTCAGACATGAATAATAAAATATCATCATTATGCACATGATTGCTAAACCATTTAGGGTATTGTAAATGCTGTCCATAATCAATAGGTAATAATTTATCAGAGCTCGACAAGCTCGTAAGCTACACCTATAAAGCAAATTGACTTCTATCTAACATTAATAAGAGAAACACCTACTGTATGGTAAAGTTACGATTAAAGATGTTTACTGTCAAAAGACACGCCCAAAACTTCACTAAAATCTATTATTATTTTCACATATGGCGATTGACAAACATAATATTAAATGAAAATTTATCTGATTATGCACTTAATTTCCTTATTGATTTGGTTAAATTTTGTTTTATTTTCTGACCTAAATCATTAACAGATTCTTTGACAATAAGAATTTTTGGTCGATGATTGTTTACAAATCCAATTATAATTTTCAAAGTGCAAAACAATATGTTCCTAGCGCTGCACAAACATTTTATATGCTATTAATATTAGGAAATGCTCCATCAAACTGTTGAAGACATGAATGTATTGAATATAATCAAGTTCCATCCTCATTACATACACTATTTTCTCCTCGGATAGACGCATGTTGTTTACAATAAATAACGACATTTAACAAAAAAAGGCAGATACAGAATAAAAATTCACAATAAACTTGTATTTATAACGATGTCCAGCATCTCCAAACATGAGCCAACTTTTTTAAAGCTCTCTATTTCCAGTGATTTTAATTAATCTAAGATCAACAAAAAAAATGAAGCAGAAAATTCAATGTGTCTTCAATCTCTTTGGCTTAGTCTCTACTGTTGCAACGAAAGCTTGATTTTATAACAATGCTCAGTATTTTAACACAAGCCCTATACTATACATAATTAATTATGTAAATTACTTGTCTTAAGAATAATCTTACAATTATCCTCAATAATTCTATCTTTACAAATATTATTTATAACTGATCAAATATATGATTGTATACGGCTATACAAACTTCTGCTATTGTTGCTATAAATTGTTGATATAAATTTTGTTCTTGGTTAACAGTAAATCGTAATAACACTACGTTTAATAAACAACGTAATAGTTTTCAAATGCTGAGACTGCTATAAAGTAAGTTAGACTGATGCATTACTTAAATATGTGCCCGAAGGTTCTCTCGAAAATAGGATACAGAATTTTCCATTGCACTACTTTTAGAAAAGAATATATTTCGAAGCTATTTAGGCTATACGATATTTTTTTCAGATATTCTAGTCGTTTGCTAGTGATACCTATTAAAAATATGCCATATATTATACAGCTTGATTCAAAGGATACGTCATCAAATATATTAATGTTATTAGTGGGAATAGCTAAAAATTTTGTTTACGAAAATTGTGTGGACCAATAAATACTTCAATTTTATGTATAAAAATTATACAAAGTGTCCTCTAAAAAAAGTTAATAATAGAAATACACATTTCTTAAATGGAATTAACTATACATTTTTATCTTAATCGTAAGGCTACTCAATTCTAAACAAAATATCTCAATAAATTTAATTTGTAAAGTTCTCATGGAAAAAATTATTTTGTAGATTTTGTCATCCCATTTTCATTATTATGCTTAAAAGAAAATGAAAAAAATAGCATGCACTGAAATAAAAATGTAGTTGACAAATGCCAAACGTTATTGTTTAATTGTCAGAATATTAGTCATTCTAATTGTGCTGTTTATTGATAAACATGCCACAACATTACAGTAGAAATGAGCTAGTCGATATGCTCCTAACCATTGGCCGGACAGATGAAAACTTTAATGAAGTCGCTCGCCTTTGTATGCAAAGATTTCCAAATCGAAGACATCCCGATCAAAAGTTTGCGTAGGCTTTTAGTGAGATTTAGAGAAACAGGTATTGTGAATTATAAAAAGCTGGTATTTCTAAATTCTGCAATATGCAATGAAGAAAATGAAAATTTAGTAATGCAAAGCATTATTGAAAATCCTCATTGTAGCACAAGAAATAATGCTAGGCAGTGGAATATGTCTCAAACGTCTGAGAGAATTATACGGAAAAATAAATTTCATCCTTATAAAATGATAGTTCATCAGGAGTTAACTGCAAGTGATTATGCTGCAAGAATTCAGTTCGTAGAATGGGGATTACAGAAACTTCAAGAGAATCAGTTTTTCTTCCAGAATGTATTATTTACAGATGAAGCTACACTCAAAAATGACGGAAGTGTGGTCAGACATTATATGCATTATTCGGACGTTAACGCAGATTGGATTCGACAACACACAAATCAGCACCGTTGGTCTCTTAAAGTATGGTGCCGTATAATAAGAAACAGAGTGGTTGGACCTATTTTTATTCATGATCGACTAAACGGCGATAATTATTTAGCGTTTCTGCAAGGGCAAATTGAGGACGCTATTGACAATTTACCATTGGATCTTGGCGCTAATTTATGGTGGCAACACGACGGTGCACCTGCGTACTATATGCATTGGCAGTGCAAAATTTTCTTAATAATAATTATGGAAATTGTTGGATTGGGCGTGAAGGACCTATAATCTGGCCGCCTAAATCGACTGACATGACACCCTACTATTTTTTATAGGGATATATCAAATGCAAAGCGTACGAGGTAGAACCAACAACACCGGAAAACATGCAACAAATAACATTTTTATCAATTCTCAATACTAACAGTGATATATTTGATGGCGTATCCTTTGACTTAGGCTGTATAGTGATTTTATATCAAATTTGTGATATCTGCTGTTCAAAGCTAAGGAGGCTTGATTCAAGCAGATTTTATCAAAGGGTTTGACATAAAAATCATTGCTGTTAATACAAGAGTAATGCCACATAGATTCATGTCAAAATAATACAAAAAAACTTGCTCATGTTTTTAATAAACGAATTCTTACAATAATTGCAAAAGGAATCACATTCAAAGCATATATATCTCAATTCAATTTTTGTAGATCTCGTTGTAATATTAATAATTAATTTGTTTGTTTTTGTGAGAAGAATAAGGGTAATTTTAATTTACAATTAGCCTTTCTGTCGTTAGATTACATCATCTTTATTATATCCAATTCGCAGAAATTACATTATCAAGTCACAGAACTACTTCAAAATAACCTGACGTTTGCTTATTATCTGGATGTGTAACCTGCAAATGTTTCGTTTCTCTTTTGAAAGACGTGTCTTTTGAACTTAAACTAAAAAGTACTTGGAAGAAACAAAAGCGACTCTCGTCATTATAATATTGTTCTCGACGCGTGCTGGCGCTTCATTTTTCTTGTAGGAGGAAATAAAGAGGTAGATACGGAGAAGGCAGCTTTAATTAGTAGAAAGGTGCGACTCTAATAACGTGAATTCATTTTCTTAATTGAAATTTCTCAATCACGTAACGTGTTCGTTTGAAATGGATTTGACAGACCGTATAATTTTGAAATCGTTTATTTTAAATTAAGCATTGCTTAAATTACTTGATGATTATATTGTTTTTAGGTATTTGTCAATGTACCTACAATATTTATAAATGTCTATGCAAACATATGGAAGGATCACGTAGAATTACTTTTTTAATATGATAAATATCAAAAAGGATAAGTGTTATATACTAAACACTCCACTTGATTCGTTGCGAGACATTCAGGAATTAAAAAATTCTCGAACGAAAAGCGTCCTTGGCCCATACGTTTCCGGATTAGAATGGGATGACAATAAATTTCGTATACCGATTTTTTTTCCAATATCGTCAGATAAGCTAGATACAACACACAGCAGACCGTCCTCGGCTACTTGATTCAATATATCACGCGGGACACTGACGTTAGTCATTTGTTCGAAATCATCTGGACCGTGTCGACACACGCAAAACGTCGGTTCAAGTACGATTTATATGAAGTAACAAAAGCATTTGTCATTACCAAATCTAAGCCCGGGGTGGAGTTCAATGATATGTAGTGCCGGCGCGTGACGGACCGCCGTGCGGTAATCACGATCACAATCTGATAACTACATTAACGGGTGGCGCTCGCCAATACAAACGTACACGCACAATCGTTTCGTACGCTGATGAACAAAAATAACTATGCCAGTATTAGATAACTATAACAAGCTATCTTCATTAAGTAGCAAATATTGAACAAATATTTGTTTAATTGCCAAAATCATGCTTTAATTAGATGGTCTATAATTAAAATGTATCCCATAATTAACTAAATATCAAATTAAAAAAAGCAATTTTGTTTAATACCCTTGAAATTCTTCGAATCAGTTCTTCAATTGAGAGAGGTTCGTCATACGTAGTATAGTTTGCTGTTGGGACATAATTAACGTCGCAACATTATTTACGGCGGGGTAGTGCTTTAATAAACACACACAAACACATTTACACATACAATTTATACAGCAACAGTGGAGTGTAGTATTGGCAAACAATACGGTTTAGAAAACCGCTGGAGCTGCACTTACCACAAAAAAGGAGTTCTCGGTTTCTAGTGTAGAACAAGTTTTGAAAACAAAGAACAAGGAAATATTGATCTACTACCTAAAACAACTGAAGAAAATTCGGGAAGATCCTAAATTTGTTTCAACCTGTTTGCACCAATCAAATGGAATATTACATCGAGATGCCTTTTTCAAAACAATAATTGAGTTGATTAATGCTCTGTTGATAATGAAGAACGCAGCAATAACATTTCAACATATACTCTATTTCCTCCACTGATGTAATGCCTATAATCATTTATCGTCTTAGAGCAGTTTACATCTGCAACATCGCCATTCTTCTCTCGTTTTCTTGTTGATACATTTCCTTTGGCGAATAAATAGTAGATAATACGCTTGCAGCTTTCTTGTACTTCTAGTTGATGTAGGTCTTATTTGTCTCCTAGTAAACCAGTTTGTAGTTTTGTAGCTTATCATCTTGTTTTTCTTTGGTAGTTTTTTTTCTCTTGCTTCCCATAGTTCCACAATAATAAATTTCATTTTTATGTTTTAGCATCACAAATCATTCTGTTATAAAAAGGTTGTTGAAATAAATCTCTTATACATGACTCTTGGCCTAACCCTTTGCAATTCTTGTCACTACATATTTTCTTAAACCGAACTCATTTCTAGCATTCTATCCTTATCTCATTTCACTCAGATCCTTGTTCCTTCCTGTATGCATTAAAGCCGGATATATGGGCACTCTGATGTGCACGTATTCAAACTTTATAACTTTGATTTATCGGCTTATTGGTAGGTATTGCTTAAATGAAGATTTGCCTTTAAATTTTACCATGTTTTTATTAAATGACTGTTATTCAGTTGAATGGTAGTAGTAAGGTTAATTTGTTTGTTAAGTTTTCAATAATAGGATGCATTTTGTATAATTTATCATATCCTGTTTGTCCCTTCAAGTAGACGTAGTCAATATGAAACCAAAGCAGCAACAACGTAGTGACTTCAGAATCACGCAGTTCTGGCTTTGACAGTAAATACTCTCTGACGCTCGGTAATGATTTTAAATCCATAAGCATATTGATTGAAAGAACCATGTTGACTTTTATCGAACTCGTGGATTCAAAATTTTTACAAGATTTGTTTGTAATATTATGTGATGACATAGTTCATCGTCAAAGAAACACAAACAATTCATAAAGTCTTGATTTTTTACCTTACGTATGCTTCGGAGTTACATCGTCTTCAAATTGTTTCAATTTCGAAACAAAAGCTTGCCTATTCCAGATTACTGAACTCAAAGGAGACTCATCTTCTGTAGATTACTGTTCTCCTTGTTTTGGTTCGTTTTCTTATAATCCTCAGCATCCATCTAGTTTCTAGACTGATCCAGTTCTACGTAACCAATTCTTCACTAACAATGTGCCACTGGAAAGTCTATCAGATGAAATACTATCCAGAAAATCGTAGTCATCATTGGGAGTAAGTCTATTTAAATCATTGAGGCAAAATAGGTAGGGAGACGACATGACGTGGTTAAAACGGGTACAGGTCGGCCATATAGGTACTACACTCACGTCAAACACGTAAATTATAGTGTATGTTGCACGTATGTTTGCATTAATTGTCTATTATAGTTATATGATATAGTGAACTACTAGAAGGCATTATGGTTTCTTGTGCTCCATGTAGTTGCAACAGTAGAAACAGCGTTGACAAGAAGAATTCATCTATAATAACATTATACAAAAACAATGTGCAGGGCCGTAATTGGAAAATGTTAATTGGTGCCTCTGTACGTAGGTGCATAAATAAACTATTACATATTGAGCGTTTATACTGTCAAATTATGACATTTATGGGCCTTGGGCCTAACAGGTGTAGGATGACGTAATTAATTTTAAATAAAGCCATCTGTTAAGTGGAGGCTTAAAATTATATTTATAATTTTCAGTAGTCCGGGCCTGGTGAGGCAGCCATATTGGTGCTACACTTAGCCCCACCCAGTGCTCCGTTTTGAACATACAATAAGTATGCTTCATAGCGTCGCCTTAGTATACTAGCTCAATGGTTAAAAAAAATACGGTTTTTCCAATTACATAAATTGCAGGCAAAAATCAGCTGAACTTAGTTTTATAACGTTCATTTGCATCGTACGTTTTAAGCGTGGTTTACCACAGTGTTAAATCATAAACAATTTGGTTCAATTTTTCGGGTTTTGGCGCTGTTGAATTAGGTCTGAATATAATTATTTCTGGTATTGGCTAATAGAACTCAATATTAATTAACTTTGCAAAATTCAAAAAAATATTATAATCTGATACAACAACGTCTACTTAGTAAGCTGGATGGAGCAAGATATCTCAACTAAATGTCTCTACAATGTACAATGTAAATCTCCATCGTTTCTGAATATTTCTTTCCTTTGAATTATACGCAGCTTTGATTCTTTACCCATGAATCGTATCTCTAGTTTTTAAAGTTGGTAATCTTGGATTTATCGATGCTTGGTATTTTTTTCGTTTTAAATCTTATGATCGGTTGATTGGTAATTCCAACCTGTTGACATGGTTTTCTGGTTCTTGATAGTTGTTTTTCTGTGATTACATATCTTTCATCATTTATATTAACTTTATTAGTTAGTTGATAATTTTTCTAAAAGAACTACCTTTATGTCTTACTTTATCATAGTTTCAACTTTCTGTAATTATATGAGTTTCTTAATTTAGAAAGGTCAGACACTATACAGTCGTAGTTACTGGTAAACGATATTTCGAAGTCTGTTCGAGTCATGATCTGGGTGTTAGGCCAATCGACAGTATCGATAGAAAGTAAAATACGTAGAAGTAATCAAGGATTGGCACGATGGATCAAACCTTTCGATCATCAGATTTCTGTTCGACACGCTTAATCATTTAGTTTTTTTCGGCAATATTAGGTAGATTATTGTTCTTGTTATTTAGAAACGTCAATTTTCGTGTGATGATATTGGTGAAACCCAACGAATTTTAGGAAGAAGTAAGTCACACACGGAATACAAGGTTGTTGAGATTTTCCGTCAGTAGCTTGTGAAATGAAGAAGGAAAATATTACTTCTCTGCGGTCTTAAATCACCTACAACCAGAAAAACTACAATATTGCAACACGTTGCACCAATATACATATCCAGTAATTTCTTTACATCAAGTTACAAATTGAACTATGAAAATTAAGTACATTTAGGGAAATTTTGCTGAAGGAAACCATTGGTGTTGTTTTGAACATTGACTCTTGAACAGTAGTGGGTATGCACATTGGACGTATGTACTTATATGATTGCAGGAAATCGTTATAAACAATCCAGACTCAATTGTAAAAATGAACGCTAAATGATGAGTAACGGTTATAAAAACCATAAAGCTATAGTAATTTTTAAATTTACAACAACATCATCTCAATGTTAAAAAATAAAAGCCAGAAAATTAACCGAAAAATCTGGCCAAAGCTAGCCAGTGGAGAAACACACACGCCTATTCTAACAGAGGTATTAAGCAGGTAATTGTTTTATTGAATCATTAGAATTTATACTTCAATTTAGGCAAGATTAAATTCAAAATTTAGAATAAATATTTAATTACTTTTCTATTTAAAGAATCGGATGCATTAGTTTTTAAAATTTGAAGAGGGGATGTCTATATTGCTATTTTTTAATTTTATATACTCATTCGGTATTCGGTTGATGATGAGGAACTATGAGCTCTCAAAATACGTGTCAGCGAATCAAATGTTGTGGTGATGTTGGCATTACCGATTTTTTATCTGTATCCACGAGCCCACAGTTCTTGATATCACATTAATATTATTATTATTGGTTTATCTAAAGTGCTGTAATTTATTGATCCTTCACTGTTTAGTTGATCTGTACAAGATATAATTTTTTCGAGTCTCTGTAACAGTAAATTTAATGTTTAGATAATTTTGTCGTGCGAACATTATCGCATAATTACTGCTCATGAATAAAGCAATATCATAACGTGAATATCGACCGAATTGTGAATAAAAGAGAATTCGAAACCTACATTAGAAGATACAGGAAAATGACCGTGCTATTATTAATGTACGTTTGCTCATCACTGCACAAGGGAGAAAAACATATACGAGTTAGGTTGGAGGTCTCTCCCACCCTCTTAAATTCAATAAATCAGTCTTTATTATTTCATTCATTCCTTCCATTCCTGATAAGCCGGAATCCGTTATATTTCCTATTCTTCTACATCTCGTGGCCGCTCCTCACCGCTACGGCATTCAACAAATACGATTTCCTTTTACTCTAATAGGTTTTTTATCGAATCCTCGGCATTTATTGTGTCAGTTTATCGGACCGATTATTTTCAAACCGCAAAAACTACCCAGCTCTGCATAAATACAAGCTATAGTAGTTACACCCTTACTGCATTTTTTATTCACTTAATGAAAAACTTCATAATATCGACAGTTTAATCTCATAATTATTTGGATATACTTAGAAGATTGGAAATGATATTCTTTATCCTTAATAAAATACTTACTAAACCGAGGAAAATATAGTAGATTAGATTAGTATTAGATAGAGTGCAATAAAAGTTGGCTCTCGATGAACCAATAAAAGGGAAGAGTGCATATAAATAAAATACCAGTTGTTTCAATGATTAATTGTGGAACATCCTGTATAAATAATATGTCCTTTTTCGTTTGACCTAGCTGAAAGCGCTTATTCTAAAGAGACGTCAAGCAGAGAAACGCCTCCGTTAAGTATATGGTTGAACGTGACGTTCTTTTAATAACCGAAAAAGGAAAAGTGCAAAGCGGGCCACCTCCTCCGGTTCCATCGGAGGAGTTCGAATCGTGTCATCGCGTCGCCGGTAATATTATAATAACGGGGCGGTGATTAATAGCGAGAGCCCTCGGCCTCGACCGTTTCCGAACTTTGCCTATTTGTTATTGTTGTCAGCGGTACTTTGCATAACGCCGACCTGTCTGCCTCTTATTAGCGCCAAGTTAACCGGCACGGTAACGGTAACTTCGTCGCTGGCACACGGCTGTAATACTAAATATTGTTGGAGAGTTTTTCTCTTCAAATGAGGATAGCTGCAATCTGGACTAAAAGTTATAGTTATTAAAGAGTATTGGAAATTTAACCAATTTTTTCGTCTCAGTAAGGAAAAACTTTACAACACGTTTAGGTAGCAGATACAATTATAACAATACATGGTGGTATAAATCTTGAAATTAGAAGCATTCAATAAAATTCAAATCAAAGTTTATAAAATTGTGTTATTAACATTTCAGCATTTTCTTCTTGGCCGAAGCTAGACCAGAGCAAACTTGTAGTTCACGCTAAACTCCCTGGATTTAAGGGTATCAAAAGACATGAGATCATCGGATAGAGTAAGCTAAGCCGTCTTATTTGCCGTGTCTCTTCGCAGTAATCTCCACTTTGACTCTTTATGTAGCTAACGATAGTATCGTTAGTATCTTTTTCGCTATTAGGGAAGTAGCCGCCGAGGATTTGAGCTCGAAGTAGGTCAGACTCGTCACCTTGCCTCAGATCGGCGCCTTCCCATGGCTGGAGTTTCTTCACTACGATTTTGAGCCACTCTACAGTGCCTGTATCGCCGCAGTTCAGCAGCAGCCAACCAAGCTTGAATGTAGAGCCAAGAAACTTCGGCTTAATAGCCGCATCTCTGGGGGTTTCCTGATTCCTGGTTTCTTCATCCGGGTTCGTCTGTCGGATCAATTCTTTCTTCCAGCTTGGCAGGGCAATCGTCCTGTTCCTTTGTTCTTGGAAAAAAATGTTGGTGGTGGTTTGGGGAATGCTACACTCCCTTTCGGAGTTTGATGAATTCATTGGTTCATAGATCTGTATACTGTACGGAATTTGCATTGTTCCCACGAGTAGCTGAGGAAATGGCAAGGCTGATAATCCTCGGAGGTCGCCTGGTATCCGAGGTTGGGATCAGAAGGGATTCATCTTCTATTCAGCCACGTATTCTTTTCGCCCTGGCCCGCTCCAGCTTAGGATTTAGGTTTCTATTTACGGATCGTGCAGCTAAAGCCAAGACCCTTCACTCAATTCGCCTGTCAGACATGTCTACGAACAGTGGGCGGAGTATGGTTTGTCAGCTGCTGTTCACTAGGTGAATCATAAGCTGGCGCCGTTAATCCCGATGAAGGCCCTTAGCCACGACAGTACAGCTGCGCCGGATGGTTGGTCTACAGTATTCGACGTATGCTAAGAGGTATGAAATTTCATCCGTATAAAATTGCAGCTGTTCAGGAATTAAACGCGAATAATCAAGTTAGACGACTCGAATTTTGGCGAACTTTTTTGGCATTGCAAAATAACGTACTTGGTATTGAACATCGATTATTTATGAGCGACTAAACCGTTTAAATAAAAATGGGCCTTTTTATTTAAACGGTTTAGTTAATAAACAAAACTGTCGTTTCTGGGCACGTAAAAACCCTAGAGAACTTCATGAACGGCCTTAAATTCTCCTAAAGTTACAGTACGGTTCGCCATTTCAACTGTAAGAATAATCGGTTCTATTTCTTTGAAGAAAATGGCACCACCGTAACAGTTAATTCGGAATGTTATGGTGAAATGTAACGAAATTTTTTTCTTCCACAAATTCAAGATTCAAGGAGTTTTGGCTCCAACAGGATGGCGCAACTTGTCATACGACAAGAAACAGTACGGAGATCCTGAACCGGTTTTTTCCAGAGAGATTAATTTCAATCAGAGGGACCATAAGTTTGCCTCCTAAGTCGCCCGACTTAACCGTGCCAGATTTTTCTTTGGGGTTTTTTAAAGCATAAGGTCTATTGTAACAAGTTCCGGAATTTAGAGGAGTTGAAAAGGAACAATTAGGGAGGAACAAGGAGGGCATTTACGGCAGTCTATTTTTAAATCATACATTTCCAAATATTATACTTTAAAAGTGTTCAGTTAATTTTGTTAATCTTAATATAAATAAAAGCTTATAGCAAAATTAAAATGTAAAATTCTTTCTGCCGCACCCATCGCTGTTGTTGGGTCTCATAATGAAAGAGATATCATCGGCATATAAAAAAATCTTACAGTTGGTTGTATTTTAGGGTTAGTCATTCACATAAATAACAAAAAAAATATCGTTCCCAATATCGACCCTTTGTGAGCTGGTGTTATTTCAAGCGACGGTGTGCTTTCTACCGGTCAAGTAAGAAGTAAATATGTAGTTCAAGTGCCCTTACTGTTACACCAGAACGTTCTAACTTCTATAATAGGATGTTGTGACTCACTGTGTTGAAGGCATAGTTTATATTATACAACACAATTTCGATTAGCTCCTGATCATCGATTGCTTCAAAAATTTGTTTCAATTAATTAATTATTACAGTTACATATGTAGATCTTCCGCATATGTGTCCATGCTGCACAGCAGAAAAATGTTTCCCAATAACGAAATTAATGTATATCATTATTGACATTTTAGCAAGTGCTGGTAGTTTAAAGATTGGTGTCTAGCTTCTTTCTTAATTTTTGTATTTTTTATTTAATATTGGAGTAGTTTTTGCAACTTCTATTCTCAATTGTTGCAAGCTAACTACGAAAAATGGATGAACTCATTATTAAATTAAAAGTTATTTAAATGAAACCAACTTTCTGCGTTAGAAAAGCAAAACGTAAACTTAGCTTGTATTTTCACAATTGCTACGACTTATTATCAGTACTAGCATTGTTTTCATGTTCGTGTACAATGCGCAAATTACGTTGAAAACATTATTTTGAATAAAAAAGCTATCTAACCTTCGGCGATGATTAACAAGAGCTATGGCCAACTAGTGTAACGTTGAAATCGTAATGATAACTGCAATGACATTCGTGGGAGTATCCGCAACGTACTCGCTTACCGACCCATTCATTTGCTATGTACTAATTACAATTACTGATAAGCGCGGTCACATGATAAATCGGGATTCATACAATGCACATGGGACAACCATTGTTGCTTCTATAACCATTACATTTACTACTTGCTGGTATCTTTGCAGTGAATATGCAATATTGTACAGGTTAAAGTTAACACAGCTATTGTATACGTGACATAATAGAGACGCAGAAAGTACATTCACTCCAATTTAAAGAATTATTATTTGTTCAAATGAGTTTCTTTTGTGTAATTCTTTCACACTGAAATTTAATATGTATTTATTTATTTGTATACGGAAGTATACAAGCATATATGTAAATAACTTTATTGAATTATGCATAGACTATTATAGTAGACACTAAATTATTTAGGATATTATAGATTGGAAGCATACTAAAGATCATTATTTTGTTGTTCTCACTTATGAGTTTCAAAATGAAGCTATTGTTTTATACGCTTCGCGGCTCACAACTAATTCAATGACTTGTTGATATGTATATGGCCCGTTTATTAGTACTACTATTTCTGTCTTTTTACCGTACATTCGACCGTTCTGAAGTAATCAACAGTTAGCCAGTATCACGTTGCAGATACGATAAGGGCCAAATTTACAGAAACTTGGGCATTGTCGTCGTATGAAGAATAAATTACCCGAGTGAAGCGGGTCGTTTCGAAAGCAGGACACGTAGCAGCAGCAAAAAAGCCCAAGGGAACGCTTAATATTTAGTAGGGTTTGATATGTTATCTGCATAAGTGGCTTTGTGTAAGAGGTATTAAGCAAAAAAAACAAGATTAGAAAAACAGTCATGACTTTATAGATTTTCAGACTTCACTGCACTTCAGAATTATAATTTAATCTTGTCAAAAGATATCAGTATTGTGCTCACTTCTTTATTAAATAAATAAATAAAAAAATATTAACAAATGAAGAACAGGTTAATCTTCTTAAATATAACACGACTTAAGTTGGGCATGAATTTGACATATCTCTACAATATATTTATATTGAAAAACAAAATTGAATTTTATCAATATTTAATACCACAGTGAGTCAAATTATTGCTCCTATTTTTCACTAGTGAATTAATGAACTATATTCTTTATTTTCACAATTCCTCTAGTGTAGTTCAGAAGAGATTGTTTTGCAGAGCCAGCTAGTTACAATGTTACTAAGTAGTTATGTCACGCGGGTTTATTCGTTTCAGTTACTTTCAACTTAATTATTCAATCCTAGGTATTGTGTAGCTTAAAATATCTTTATTACTAAACTACTTTTTAATTCTGAAATAATACAAACAAGTAGTAGTAGTATTAGTAAAACTGGAGATACTATAAACACTTTTATTACGTAGATAAATAGAACTCTTCTCTATTACAAATGCTACTTAGAAACAATAATTTATAAACAAAAATTCTCAGTTTTTATTTTATTATCATATTAAAGTACATGTTCAAAACGTCTTTCTTCTACTTCTAAACAATATGTAATTCGATGATAAAAGTTACGTCGTATATTGCACAAGACTTCGGAAGTGATTGCTAACAAAGTATTCGTAATTTTTATACGTAATTCGTCTAAATTAGTCGCTCGTTGTTCTTGGAAGCCGTATATTTGTGACTTTAAGTAACCCCACAGAAAAGTCATTTGGTGCCAAATCAGGAGATCTGGCAGGCCAATGGATTGTGCCTCCTTTTGAAATATTTTGGTCCACAAATGCATTCTTTAGATATTGCTCCACAATCCTGCTTGTATGGGCAGGGCATCCATCTTGTTGATACCAAACGTCTTCCATTACAACGCTAGGTATTCCACGTATAAAAGGAATAATATTTTGTGTTGTAGTAGATCTAAATATTTCTGTGTGTTCAATATGCCATCAATAAAAAACGGGCCAACGATATTATAACCTAATATCCCAACCCATACATTTACCTTTTGTGGGTACTGTCTGTGAGCAGTATACGCAATGTGTTTGTTTATTCTAGATAAATATCGTAGTATCGCAGGACTATGGTGACCATGTAAGAAAAATGTACATTCGTCCATAAAGAGGATGTTCGAAAGAAAACCTTCATTCACTGCACATTTTTCAATGACGAGGGAGCATTTTTATATTCGCGGAATGGGGGATAAGGGGTGGAAATAAAAAAAACCAAATTATTTTTCTTTTTCAATATATTCACCTGCAAGACGGATACATTTTTCACATCTTTCAATTAATTTATTTATACCCTCATAAAAAAATGATTTCTCTTTATCTGCAAAATACGCCGAAACTGCCTCCTTGACTTCATCATCGGCAGTAAATTTTTTACCCCGCAGCTCTTTTTTCATTTTCGGAAAGAGGTAATAATCACTCGGGGCCAGGTCTGGGCTGTAGGGTGGGTGATTCACAATTTCGAAGCCCACCTTATGCAGGGCAGCTAACGCAACGCGGCTCTTGTGGACGGGCGCGTTGTCGTGCAAAAGCAGCACACCTTTCGTCAATTTTCCCCGTCTTTTCTCTTTAATGGCTTCTTTTAGTCGCTCTAATATTGAAGCGTAATATTCTCCGGTTATAGAAACACCTTTATCTTTTTAATCAATCAACAATATTCCTTCCGAGTCCCAAAATACCGTTGCCATGAGTTTCCCAGCTCGGGTCGTCTTCAAGGGATTCCCTTCCTTGTTTAAATAAACTATGCCACTTGTACACCTTGTTTTTCCTGGACAAGAGTCGCCGTAAACCACCGACATCTCATTCATTATGGTCGCGACTGATTTTCCTTGCCTGGCAAGGAACTTTATAACGGCACGATATTCGATTTTTTCCATATTTCACTTTTCACTCCTGATTATGTTGCTTGGTTGACGATAGCTCAAAGACTAACTGTCTAATACCATGCGTTGGTTGTTCCGTCCCTCTCTGCGGATGGGCTCATCTTCTTCCAGCTTCACTTCCTGTCCGGATGTCCTTCTGGTGGTCTTCAGGTGTTGTCGGATTGGGTCCTTGGAGTCTTCTGGTGGATCTCCTCGCTGTTGAATATCTGAAATCATAAAACAGAATTAGGTATTGGTGGTGTGTATTACCGTATCACATTCGCCGGAGTGTTTCCGTAGTGGTACGGTGTTTGGTGGGCCCCGTTGATTTTTGCGCTACTCATCGCCGGGTTGTTGCTCGAGAGAGCCTTCCCGAAAAAGCCTCTGTTGAGCTTCCTCAGGAACTCGTTCAAGTCCTGGGCGTCTGCTGCTGTTAGTTCCCGGAGGACGACCAGCGAGGTGCGTCTAGGAAGGCGGAATACGAGTCGCAGGACGCGATTTTGTACCCGCTCCATTGGTGCGATGTGTGATGGAGCCGCCGTGGCCCAGGATGGGCTGGCGTAGGTTAGGATCGGGCGGATGTACGTTTTATACAGCATCGCGCCCGTTTTGGGACTAAGTTTGGGGTTTCCTAGGATAGGATATAGCTGGTGCAGTCGACCGATGGCCCTGTTCCTAGCTCTACCTAGATGCTCGGCGAAAGTTAGCTTCCTGTCGAGGATCATTCCCAGGTATTCGATCTTCTCGCCCCAGTCGATTTCCGTCCGTAGAACGGTGATCTTTTGAGGCGAGGGTTGGTGTCTCCGGCTGAACGCAATAGCTTGCGTTTTCCTCGGATTGATCGTAAGACCGCATGTGCTGAAGAATCCTCGATTCGATCCAACTGTGCCTGAGCCAGTTGGGTTGCAATCTCGGGACTCTTCGAGGTGGCTACTATTGCGGTGTCATCCGCGTAGATGGCGTTGAACACTCGACAGTCTGTCGGCTTGGGAATGTCTGCGACGTAGATGCTGAACAGCGCCGGGCCTAGTGCCGAGCCTTGTGGAACACCAGACAGCATTTGCCTCTTTGAGGATTCCGTACCGTTCACGACGGTGTGGAATTTCCGGTCCTTGAGGTAGGATCTGATGGTCTTCAGGATTCGCGGCTGGAAGCCGGCTACCTTCATCTTCGCCAGCAAGCCTTCATGGCGGATTTTGTCGAATGCCTTTTCTAGGTCCAGGGAAACCATTACGGTCGTCTGTTTCCTATTAAAAGCGGTAGTGACATGATCCGTGATCCTGAAAAGCTGTAGCGTGGTCGAATGTCCGGACCTGAATCCGAACTGATCGTTATCCATGAGTTGTCTATCTTCCAGATGATCGATGATGCGGCGCAATAGCAGAGTCTCAAGTACTTTGCTCATAGTGCCGAGCAGCGATATCGGTCGGTAGCTCTCCGGAGAGTGTGGTTCCTTTCTCGGTTTCAGTGCGGGTATGATCCTTGCGGATTTCCACCTAGTAGGATAGCATGTCAGCCGGAGTGTCGCGTTAAAAATCGCCGTCAGGTTGACTAGCAACTTGAGAGGCAAATTTTTAAGCGCTCCATTCGGAATGCCGTCCTCGCCTGGAGATTTTCCGTTCGGGATGCCCTTGATGACCTGCAGGACCTCCTTAGGAGTCACAACGATAGGTGGACCTGGGTCCATCTCGTCGATCTCTTGCAAGGTGGTCCGGAATTCTCTCTCCTGCTCGGGATCGTTGTGATCGTTCGGAGTGAAGTGGCCCAGAAAGGTGCTAGCCAGGGCGTCCGCCTTCTCCTTATCGGTGAGGCATCTGTTCTGACCATGCTTGATCTCTGGCATGGGCGGTCGGTTTCTTTTCAGTATCCGAGGCACCTTATGCGGATCTTCGGTCTGGCTTCTCTCGATGAATTCGCTCCATCTTCTGATTCGGAACGCTTCGATGTCTCTCTCGATCTCTCTCCTCAGGCGGTTGTATTCCACTTTCGTAGGAGGGTACCTCGTACGCTGGAATTCCTTCCGGAATCTGTTTCGCACTTTGATCTTTTCGACTATGTCCCTTGGAAGAATTTCTTCTTCAGGAAATCGTGGTTTGAGCTCCGATTTATTCAAGGCCGCTTGTATCTGGCACGTGGTGTGGCAGACAGCTTCCTCGAGGTCAATTTCTGTTTCAATACCGGGATTAGCTTCAATCGTTTCCGATATCAGCTTTTTGTACAGGTGCCAGTTGTGTTTCCTGACACCTGTACCCGAACTGTCTAATAACAATGAAACTTCGTATTTATACTAATTATGAGTCGCTGCACAGGCCACGTCCCCAACGCGCCTAATCACCCCCTACAACCCGCTCATTCCGCGAATATAAAAACGCTCCCTCATATGTCTAAACTAACCTGAATGCGATCATAATTGTTCTGTGGAAAAATTTCATTCATCTTCTGAACACCGGTATTCGAATACCGGTATTCGGTTGATGATGAAAACCCATGCGTTTTCGAAACACGTGTCCCGAATAATTAATCAAAGTTGTGGTGTGTGGTGATACCGATGTTTATTGTTACATGAAGGATATCAAAATCTGTATTAAAACTGTGATTATTCTCTATCAAATGATTCGCGTAGGTCGAATCATTTTTTTGGTTAATGTAAGCGGAGTAATGATCAGCGATTCATGTTTTAAACTCTCTTCCTGTTTGACCTATATATTCCTTAGTATATATACCACAAGTTAACATATAGACTCCCGATTTATTGTTATGATTAGTTTTTCCTTTATTGTTCTTGATGTATTTTGCAACGTTATTGTTTGTTTTGTATGCAATATTAATATTCTGTTTTCTAAGTAATTTTGTTAGTTTTCCTTGGTCCTCTCCTAAGTAAGTGAAAAAAAACTTTTTACTTGTACTTTGTACTTGGTTATTGACTCTTATTACGTAAGATCTAAGAAATTGATACTGTTATGCACTTCTTTATCTAATGTAAATGTAATATGGGAATTAATAGAATTAATAAACTCAAAAGAAATGATTCAATTGTCTGTTTGTACCTGTGTATTCTACCAAAATGTAGTCAACGTATCTGAACCAAAATAATACGTTCTTCGTTAATGTACTATTTACAAAAATTTTTCTTTCTAAATTGTTCATAAAAATCTCTGCTAATAGAGGTGACAAAGGATTTCCCATAATTAAACCACTATTGCACTTATAAAAATTATTCTCAAATGAAAAGTAATTCTGTTCTAAGCAAACCGATAATAATTGTAA
The DNA here is from genome assembly GCA_023690525.1 of Holotrichia oblita. Classification (NCBI taxonomy): domain Eukaryota; kingdom Metazoa; phylum Arthropoda; class Insecta; order Coleoptera; family Scarabaeidae; genus Holotrichia; species Holotrichia oblita. The sequence continues at coordinate 75,369,497 of CM043015.1, forward strand.
AATCTCGTCTTTTATTAGAATGTTAGTATTGTTACATTCTTACATCTTTTTAAATAAGTCAACTGTTTCAGTAGGTGGGACACTCGGGAAAAGATTTTTTACATCGAATGAAATTAATTTAGTGTTATCAGGTAACTTTTATGTTATTAATTAATTGAAAACTATTTTTGATACTATATTTAGGTTTGAATTTGAATACTTTTTAATTCTGACCGATTGTCTTGCAAATTTTATCCGAACTCGTATCCCATTCGAATTTAGACCATTATTTATGTCTGAAAATGCTTAGAGCCCTGTATCCACACTCTTGGAAAGCTAATATATCCAAGATTAAATATTGTTACGCTTTTAAGGTTTACTAAGGTTATTAGCAAAAAGGTTATTTGCTAATTAGGCATCAATACGAGTAGCAGATATTTGCGATTCCTTGCTTTTAAAGTTGGGAATATTAGTCCTGCTAGCTTTTATCATTAATTAGTACATAAATTTTATGAGCAGTGTGATTTATAGGAAGCTCCTATTTAGCTTCAAGCAATATCGATTATAAGTTACGCATTTAATCGGCAAACGTGGAAATTAAGAACGATTAAATATGCAAACAGTCCGGTCTGTGTCCGAAGCGAACGAGTTTGATTAACGGAACGCCGATCGGACCAGGCAGAATCCTAACTTACCGGCAGAACTCGCAATTCGCGTAACATAATTAGTCACAGAGTAAATGTAATCGTATAAATTAAAATGGCCGTAATGGCGTCGAATGTTCAACGAAAACGACCCATGGACTAACCGCTATCAATTGTTACCGATTAGTGATCGCAGAGGGCCTCGCCGGCCTCTAATCAGCACCAGCCATGGAACGTTAACGAGCGTGGAGCGAGTTCCACTATTACAACCGTTCGAACTATGAGCGGAATTAATTACACAATTACATAGACGCAAGTATTCGCTTTATCTTTCTTGTGCGTGTTCGTGCTTAATATGACAGAAAAAAGTACGCTACAATGGATGTAAATCAAATGAGAAACACTTTTTGTTTGTCTAGACGGAAATACGTCAGTCTCAAATGGACAGAGTGGAGTTCAATTTAATTTACTTGACTTTAGTTGTGGTTTAGTAGGAAATGTGACAAAATTAATTTTGTATATTGACCTCATGTTCTGAATGATAATAAATTCAGTGTAAAATATACTTTACGCAATGGTAATTAACAGCTGCTATAATTTGATAACTTGATTAAAATAGTTAATTGGACTAGTATAATTTGATAACTTGATTAAAATAAAAAAATTCTCTTTTAATTTTGAACTAGTTATTTAATTTATTTACTGAATTCCAAAAACCGCCATCTGGAATTTTAGTTTGACATCGGTTTCAAATTTGTCCTATCAAAAATATCGACTTTCTTATGAAACTATTCTTTACACTACGGAGTGGTTTTTCAAAACTTTAATATGTAATACCAAATTACAAAACGGGATGTTTACTATAATGATACAGATATAAATGATATTAAATTAAAAAACATTTGTCCTATCAAAAATATCGACTTTCTTATGAAACTATAGTAACAAATCTAAAATCAGCACATAACATAATGTCCAAAAATGTCGAACTAAAAGTATTCCATTGGGCCTTAAAACCTGTCAGTACAGATAATTCAGCCCACATTATTACTAATAATAAATCATTAAAACTACTTAAACAAACTTCTTAGCAACATTAAATTATTTAATAAAATCAAGGTCCAGTCTATGCCATACAGTCTGGGCACAAAAAAACTTGTTTCATCAGCGGGCAGACACACACACTCCTTATGGGCCCAATATCCGCACATGTAACGCATTTTCTCATAACAGCTATATATTCCGTGTAGCAAACTACACATGACCATTTCTCTTCTGTCGTGAAAGAAGACGGTTGAGGCTCGCAAATTGCTGTGGAGGAAGAGGCAAGGGCAGTTGTAGATGTTACTGGTGACTGTTCATCATTTCAAAAACAGATCGTAGTCTCTATAAGAATCTCGTTGTGAAATTCATTATTGGGGTGTTAGGGAGCTCAGTTGGCAAACTAGGAGCAAATGCCTTAAACGAGAGAATATCTTTATCGTAAGGGCAAATGTGCGCAGCTCGGAAACCGCTAGTAATGTCTGCAATCGGCATTTGTTTTTTCCCATGTTGGTGTAAAAACTCTCCCTACTTAAATCTCGAGTAGGATGTTTGTCCCAGTATTTAATTAATTCGTTATCCCAATACGCTTCATATGCCCTAAAAACGGATTTATTCATGGGCTGCAATTCATGGGTCGTATTACTAGGCAGGCAATACAAGTGGATCCCATGATTTTTTGCTTTTCGACAATACTAATATCTACATACCAAACTAAAATAAGAGGTGAAGGCGATATGTACATGTATGTGAAATGATCAAGCCACTTATTAAATGTTTTTATGGTCATGCTTCCTTTGGGAGTCATCATAACTTTTGACCCAGTAGGCAAACCATCTGAATAAGTCGGTTTCATACGTTAACGTTACGTTAATAACATTTCCCAAATAATCAAATCTTTATTTCACTAATAAGGAAAATGCCCATGGAATCCTACTCAATTTGGGACACTTACAGGGTAATCTATACTAGCCTATATAAATACAGTTATCGTTAAAAAATTGATATCGAATAGGGAAAAGTTTTGGTTTTGGTTCTTGAAAGATTTTGTGTAATAATTTGTGTCTATCTGGAACTGTATTTAGCCATCATCAGATGTATTAAATAATTATTAGTTAGTCAGAAAATGGTATTTTTCGAAAGTTGCAAAATGCAAATGGTACCATTGTTTGGAAATTATGCAGCAAGATTTGGTTGCTTCGCTGATGCCGTGATAGCTTACTGAACAATCTTAAAGTCAGCAGGCAACTGTTTCTTCTCTAATTTCCATATAAATGGACTTTTTAGATATATTTTCAAAACTTATTTTATTTCATAATTTTCTTTAGAATTCTAATTTAGTGGGAAGTAATACGTCGCTCTACATACTTTTATGGCTTGCTGTATAGTAGATAAGTAACATAAATAAGTTGATGTTGGACAGACTCTTCTCAGTTTTTGCTATTTTGGATTATTCTTTTCTATTTAAAATGTAATCGAAATAAATTATTTGAGCTAATTATAAATCGTAATAGGAAGTGAAAATGGCAAGCATTTTTTTCCGCCAAATACATTTTTCTGTCCTGATTTAATACAACATATCCCAGATTCAAGTAATGCAGACTAATGTTGATAAACTATCAATTACTTTTCGAGAAATCGCCCAGTTAGCTGTAGTATCTAGCACAATGCTAGAAGAATTTTGAAAATATAGATAGTAAGTTGTAGTTTAGCTTTCGGATTAAAACGTAAATAGAGACATAAATGATATCCAAGATTTCATGGGTCCGAGGTTATGAGGGCTTCTGGATATTGACCGCGTCAAAATAAAGTAAATATATAGACACAATACAAAAATAAAATTAATAACGCAAAAACTATACAACTTACTCAAACTCGCCGTTTCGCCAATAGGTGGCTTTTTTCAGGATAAACACTGGGTGAGGGGAGCTAGAAGGTCACGGTAACTTGACGTGTAAACCACTTGGAGGTGAAAACCTTCTGACGGGGGCAAAAACTGGAAGAAGGGCGCCGAAAGGTCATGGTCACGCTAGCGTGGTTGACACATCGAGTTACCGTAAGTTTCTAGCGTTCCTCACCTAGTTTTGTTCCTGAAGAAGACATTTGCATTAGTGGTGAAACGTCGAGTGTCAGTAAGTTATATATTTTTTGTATTTTTATTTTTAATTGATACTTTTGTTTTATTTATGTATTGTATATTTTTACTTTACTATCATGCGGTGAAAACTCGGAAGCCGTCATAAGCGATAGACAAATAAGTTTATCAAAACTCATCAAATGTGGTGAGAATTGTCGTCGATGCACTGACAAAAATCTCCTGAATTTTAGGTATGGAATTTTTAAGAACTATTGGATTCTTTTTCGACAAACTTTAATTTTCAAAGGTAATCCAGAATTGCTTCTTTCGTGCGATAGAAGACATTTCATTATAGCGCATTCTTGACCATCTCATCTTCTCTTTCCATATATGGATTGGAAGATCCTTGACGAATTACTGGAATCCGCGTTCTGCGATCTTTTTTATGAAAACATCTCAAAAATGAGTTCCACTGGTTCTCGGCTGTCACTTATTATGATTAGGAATTTTGCAATAGAAATGTATGAATAAAACCTGCATATTGAAAGAAAAGGAAGACTAAAATTTAATTTTTATTTTGATGTTATTTCTTAAAGTTATGATGACATATTTAAACGCTAGGTAAAAAGAATAAAGTATTAGTATTAGCTGGATGGATGACTCAAGACTTCAAGAATAGGTACAGACTGTTTTAAATATTTCAAAGTTCTCTAAAAACGCATAGAATAACAACAAAAAGGACTTCTTTCACAAACACCTGGAATTTCTTGTCAACATTTTGAGCACGAATTTTGTATTTAGAAATAAACTAACATTCTTCTAGTAAAATATGTCAATCAAATCTTTATTTCACTAATAAGGAAAATGCCCATGGAATCCTACTGAATTTGGGACACTTTCTACAGGGTAATCTATACTAGCCTATATAAATACAGTTATCGTTAAAAAAAATTGATATCGAATAGGGAAAAGTTTTGGTTTTGGTTCTTGAAAGATTTTGTGTAATAATTTGTGTCTATCTGGAACCGTATTTAGCCATCATCAGATGTATTAAATAATTATTAGTTAGTCAGAAAATGGTATTTTTCGAAAGTTGCAAAATGCAAATGGTGCCATTGTTTGGAAATTATGCAGCAAGATTTGGTTGCTTCGCTGATGCCGTGATAGCTTACTGAACAATCTTAAAGTCAGCAGGCAACTGTTTTTTCTCTAATTTCCATATAAATGGACTTTTTAGATATATTTTCAAAACTTATTTTATTTCATAATTTTCTTTAGAATTCTAATTTAGTGGGAAGTAATACATACTTTTATGGCTTGCTGTATAGTAGATAAGTAACATAATTAAGTTGATGTTGGACAGACTCTTCTCAGTTTTTGCTATTTTGGATTATTCTTTTTCTATTTAAAATGTAATCGAAATAAATTATTAGAGCTAATTATAAAACATAATAGGAAGTGGAAATGGCAAGCATAAAGTATTAGTATTAGCTGGATGGATGACTCAAGACTTCAAGAATAGGTACAGACTGTTTTAAATATTTCAAAGTTCTCTAAAAACGCATAGAATAACAACAAAAAGGACTTCTTTCACAAACACCTGGGATTTCTTGTCAACATTTTGAGCACGAATTTTGTATTTAGAAATAAACTAACATTCTTCTAGTAAAATATGTCTGTCATTAGAGTAGTATAATATACATATGTATACATTTTTTCCTAATTTATTTTTGAATGTATAAAATTGGACAAATGACTGAAAATAGCCCTAGAACTTTGGATAATTTATTATATTTTCCTAAGCACCTTAAACTGAAAATGTTTGTTTTCAGAACACTCAAATTAAATAAAAAATTTTCACATTTGTTGCTGTTTGACTATTACTGTATATATCCTGTTGAGTGGACGCTATGGGCAACTTAAATAATACCGCACATACCAAACTGCTTGCTTTTAAATAAGCCTACTCTAATATACTCAAGATCGCGTAATAAGCACATCTCTATATGAAAGTGCATACACAGAGCAGTTCTTCGGCACTCAGTTTCCCATAGCGGCAGTGTGCTGGATCATTAGAATAAATTGGAAAAGAAACGGAAATAACCGTGGAACTTTCGGACAACTATAATTTAAGAAAATTACCCGGAGTGCTCCGGGAATCTCTTTATCCCCAATCTTAAATGCAATCTTTTATTTTGTTTTATTCCAGGGTTTTACGAGAGCGGCGATCCGAGTCAATCCCGGTCGCTGCCATTCTCTTTCCGCCCCGATCTCGGAAATTCGTTCGTTTCCTCCAACAACCCCTACCATTTCTCATCCCCCCATTTTCGCCCACCAATCACCATCACCGCTACTACTACTATTAGACTACTACCAGCAGCACAAGCAGTAGCAGCAGCACCTTCTCTTCGATGAACACATTAACAGTTTGAGACAGGAGAGCGTGGGCCATCTTCTTATGGTAATCTGCCATAGTACTTCTCTAGCTTTAGCCTGCTCGTTCGGTTTACGATGAGATAGAGAACCAAAACCCGCTTTTTCTCTGTATCCTCTTCCCTACTGCTTGACGCTCTTTACCGAATCGTATTTGTACAATAAAGTTGAGAAATCCGGGTCCGAAATCGGGGTCTAGCATCGCGCTTCGTTTTCGTGGAAACTACATCAGTGGCGTTCGTCGGAATTCATTTCGTGCTCGGCGTGAGATTCGGGTTAAAGAAAAACAGTTACTTTGATTTTCAATTTTGTGATTTGCGAGACTTTCTCACTGGCTGGAACACGAGCGGAAATAGATTCAAAATTAGGTGCCAATGTACTTTGGATAAAATCTTACTGTCGTCATAAAAAATTATCGATGCCGGCAGTGTTTTATTATTGATTTCTTCGGATGCAAGTTTGTTACTTACTTCATTGACAATTTATCTTTTTTTGTATTCTTTTAGTTCATTTTAGTTCAGATTTAAGTTTGCTTCCTTTTTTTGTTCTCTATTGACTTGAGCTACGTTTGCGTCTATTATAATGTTTGAAACTTCAATTCTGAAGATACATCAATTGTGATTCGTAGTTGATTTTTAGAGCTCGATAATAACATTGAATATCCATATAGCCCAAATTTGCTTTTTATATATGATTTTCTTCTGAGTATAATCGCAATAGTTCTACTTTACAACTAGAATATATTATTATTCTTCTTATTTTAGGAAAGTATGCACATACATGCCTTACATGACATTAACGTGTAGATGTTAGATACATATGTGTATGTTGTGTGTAATAGTTGCTACCTTTTGGTATTCCAATTTACAGGATGTGGTTTCGTGTATTGTATAATTTATGCATGCGGTCGGTACTTGTCGCGGACAACGTTGCTTCCTGCCAGAACAAATGCCTTAGATTAAAATTTTAATGGTACATTTTAAATAAATTTCTTGCCTGTTAAACTGGCTTGCCGCTCTCCCGCTATCAGAGACAACCGTATAAATTGCACGAATTAGTTTTCTTTGAAACGCGTCACCCACCCACTTCTAGCACGATATATAAACGCTTCAGCCGGCGTCGACAGTACCCATTTTACAAGAGGAATTCTTCGGGTAGACACGAGGATGCTTTATATGTTGTTCAGAACGGGTGCACGATTTTCACCGGAACATCAATTGAAGCAGTTGATAAATTTTAAACTGTACGAAGTATGAAGTTATTGTTGTCTTTTACAAATATGTTCGTATCGCTTCAAACGACATAGTTTGCGATTTCGTGTATATTTGTAATAAAGTATCTACAACAGCTTAACCAACTTACTAGCTTGAAAAACAATTTATGAATATACTTGTGTAAGCTTTATTTTAGTTATGCCATTCCCATTTTACGTATTAAAAAGTTTCGCTATTAATAATTATATGATACGAACAAACACAAACATTTGTGTTCAAATACCTATATCAAAATCAGTAACATTATGCATATTTTTAACAGAACAAATTAGATTCGATATCTGAAATCGGACCAGCTAAAAGCTCTTCCCGCGCTGAAAAATATTGTTATATCGAGAAAACGACTATTCATGTCTTGATGGACTGCTGACATACTTAATTCAAATAATCTCTTTTTAGAAAATGTCTGTCATTCTGTATGAGAATGAAAATAGGATGTGTTATTCAGTTAAAGCTATCTAAAATGTAACAATATTAATACCGAAATTACTGTTACAAATTTAACAACCTTTAAAAAAATATATGTATTTTACATTGTATATTAATCAAGAGCTTCTCGTCATCTTTCGCGTTATTATATCTCCAATATCGAAGTGCTTTTAAAGGAATTCTTGATTATCTACATCATATTTCCATAGATGAAAAAACTAAATTGCTAATTTGGAATTCCTGTGAAGATAATGTTATTTTAAATTTCAAAATAAATTGGATGTATAATTTCATTGCAAATAAAGTTACATGTATAGAAAATTACAGATAGGATAAAAAGCCTTGTTCGTAACATTCCCTGCCGAATTTACCAAAACACAATCTCCCATATGAATAATTCATTTTTCTTTTCGCATTTATACATACATTTCGCTGACAAAGGTCGATCGGTCTACGGTCTACAAGGACGGGGAACTTACAGCACGCCGATTTCGATCTCTTCCATATAGTAGAGAAGTACCTACCTCGGCAATGGCATTTACCATAGTAATCTCATCACGCTTACATTTAGTCATCGCACAGCCGAAAGACGTAACCTTCACAGACGCAAGCTTATTGCAGTACATAAACTTTCTACGGCATATCTCTATTAGCCTGTATGCCCTCGGTGCCCTAAAATCAAATTACATGCGGCAGTTCAATCTTCGTACATGACTGCGAGGGTACCGTTATCTTGTAAAACTGTCTGCCGGAATGATGTCAAAAAGAAGGGGTTACAGGATTTCACCCCTCGGGGATCGTCTCCTTTCAAAGAAAAAAGTAGGAAGAACGGTTCTACCTTACCCGCTATGCATATACGTAAAAATTTATATTTTGATTTCGCCGTTCTAGGTTACTCCGCAGGCATGATTTCTGCAAGCGAATCGCATTAAATCCACATTTAGTCGGTATCTACTTGTGAAATCGGAGTTAAACATCCTGTACATGTCACATATGCTAGCAGAAATGTTACTGTTATTTTATTAGGTAATCGTTCTTAATCTACTTGACAGTTACATGCTTTGCGGGTATCTTCATACATTGTCTAGGTTTTCGATTTACAGAAACTTTACCAGCAGGTAATTCTGGATATGTTTGTGTTACGGATTTTTTTGCAAGCAACATGTTGCGAATAAAATATATACTTTGACTTCTTTTAGCGTCTATGAAGGTTTAACAACTACTACAGTCATAATACTTTTTCAGACTTTACAAAATATTGTTATGTCTCATCATTAGTTTAACAATTCGGTTTACTGTATTAGTTATAACTTAGATTTATTTTATGACATCGGTTTGTAGAATTTTGCTTTGAAAGAAATCGAATAAAATTTGAGAAAATATATGTATCATGACGGAATCGCTATTTTCTCGATAGATGAGTATTCGTTGATGTCTGTGTTATTCGTGTTTTTGTAATAAATGAATGGTTACACACTTCTTAAAACAGTAAGTGCTTTAGCACGTTATATATTTATGTATCTTTTATCATTATTTGATGTGTAAACATTCATGCGTCCCTATCTCTTATGTTCACTCATGAAAGTCACGAACATAAACCATGCGAGTACGTAAACGTTACTGAACGCGTTGTTCTCCGCACTGCACTGAAACTTGCCCCTCTATGCCGACTGTACTGATTGTGGCAAAATAAAAATACAAGTATAATACATATACTATTATATATACATCTGGGATACCTTCGTATGTTAGTTTATTATTTTATTATTATTATTTCTTTTTCCTTTATAGAAAATAAGGTTCATGAGTTTATTAATCGTCACATAATGGTTATTAATTATTTCCAAATTGCGCTGTTAGTGGTACAAAAATGGAACAACTGATTATAATATCAAACTCTTATATTAAAGAAACCATTGTAAAAAAACATATAAAACATAACAGCGCCCAATTTTGGTACTAATTACAAAACCTGATTACAAAACAAACATTATAACTATAACTATAAACTAGTTACGGTTATAAGTTATTATATAAATAATAATAACCACAAGCACAATTACAGCTACATAGGAAAAGGAACTATAACTTATTGTAAATACAGTTATGAAGTTGTGATAGGTAAAATAATCGCTGAAAAGTTACCTTGACAGTTACTTTCGTGTATAGCGTTAAATAAAATAAAATTTAAAAGAGAAATCTTTACTACTTCCATTCTAAAATTAATGACTTCTAATTTAGTTTCATAGTTGTTTTGTTCAATGGCTTCAATGCATTGTCAAAGTGCTTTGTTCTAATGTTTCCTTGCATATAATTTATAAAATATTATGGTTACTAAGTAATTAAGAGAAAAATCTAACATTATTTCTTAATATGTATTTCATTACACTTTTGGCAATATTGAATACGATGAAGGATACTAAGCGGCCGGTGTTTGTGATTTACAAATACGTTGTACGGATATATGTGTATTTACAGTTTTCTTTGCAAGCCGTTCAGCAGCTACTAAGCCATAATTACACGGACAAATATCAAAGGCAAACATGTACTGCTCACGATTTTTTTACGGAAGTAAAGAAATTACAAAAACAGCAGCAATACAGAAGAACAGGTATATAGAAAATCAAATTAAAAACAATAACACGCTACGTTACTGGGCATTACTGAATGTATCATATTATTATGTTCTAACACACTAACGTTCAGAGAAATCAATTGGCGTAATAACTTTACACACCCTTGAGTTATTAATAAACATAGCAAATAAGATATAACATATCCACAAAACGCACTAGTAATTTTGTTTGTAACTTTCAGCCTTTGTACCTTCAGCGGGCCAATGGCCTAGTGACTAGCTCATTTGTTTCGTATTGTGGCGGTACTGGATCGGAACCCCCAGCATTTTCCAAATTCCACGAAAAAAACGGAAAGGTATGAATAATGCCCAGTATAAATAATAGCCAGTATGAATTGTGACGAGTATACATAATAACCTGTATGAATAATAACCTGCGCAAATAATGACCCTTATGAATAATAACCTGTATAAATAATGACCAGTATAAATAATAACCTGTAATAATTTTAAAACTGCATTTACCTACTATTTACACTAATTACATTCTAAATTAAATATTTTTATTATCTTTGACATCTGCTCACTACAAGGAACAATAATTTCATTTACTTGACGCTACGGAAGCTTAAATTCATAAATTCCAATATTTTAATTCTATAGGTATCTATTTATGTGTACAGTGTCATTCACGGAACTGGCTCGTTAGAACTTCTTGATGTTCTTGAAATTCAACATTTCTTAAAACTTGTAGTTATAACTGATACCATCTGGGCTCATCAGCAAAATTATTTGCGCCATTGTGCCACTTCCGGTTTACCGGAAGTTGACGTCAACTTTCTTAGTTTAAATAGCATGATATATTTTATATGAATTTTTTGTATCGGGCATACAATTCTGCCTCAAAACTTACTATAACACTTTATGTAAAAAATCAGCCGTTTTGAGTTATTCAATTTTTTTAAAATATAGGGCCACTTGCAACTTTATGTTCAAAACTCTGTATTTCTGAAGGCATTGCAGCTAAAGACCTCATATTTGGCATGTTATTAGCCGAAATAGCATATATGAAATTTACGTCTTAAAATTTATCATAATTTATACAGGATCGTCCAAAATTAACGTTAATGTCAACCAACTTTACGTCGATAGTCGTCACTTTTTTTAAATGGAACATCCTATACTATTGCAGTTTTGAATATACTTAATAATTCTCTATCGTTGATTATTAGATATATTAGCTTCTATCTTTCACGGTTTTCGAGTTATCAGAGATTTCCTGTTCCTGTCCAAAAAATACGCCCTTTTAATGCATTTAAAATCTCAGTAAACCTTGAATGTCAAAATAATTGATATTGTATTGGTACTATAAATACACATAGTTGGATATCTGACAAGCAAAGTGGCAAATGAAATACATAACGGAAAAGAAACGATATTTTAGATTTATTGTCCATTCGTGAAGACTGTAGTAGAATTATTTATATAGCTTATTATTTATACAGGTTATTTCTTTTACTGCTTATTATTTATACAGGTTATTACTTACATGGCTTTTATTTATACAGATTATTATTTATACAGCGTATTATTTATACAGCTTATTATTGATACAGTCTATTATTTGCACAGCTTATTATTTATCCTGGTTATGATTTATACAGGTTATTACTTTTACTGCTTATTATTTATACAGGTTATTACTCGTACTGTTTATTATTTATGTAGGTTGTTACGTATATTACTTATTATTTATAAAATCTATTATTTATACTACTTGTTAGTTATACAGGTTATTAATTATACTGTTACTAATAATAAAATAACTTAATTTAAAGTTAGCATTGCTTTACGTATCGATAATGGGCTAGTTTCGAATAAAACAACTAATTTATATATTTACATATAACACGCGAACCAAATAATTTACATAATCTCTTAAATGAAACGTACCATAGTATTAGCATCACTCACTCTAGTTTATATTTCATATACCGTTTAATTATTAACTAATTTATCTTTCAAGTGGTAAGTAGGTACGTATACGTTGAAATGCCAACACTTTTAGCAGTACTTTTAAAGTTTTATCCAAATTAATTTACTCTAAAGAACACTAAGTAATAAGTGGCTGAGTTTCAAATTACATGTGGGTGAATATGTATTGCAAAGGGTCAATGCAATTTCTTCTTCCACGCGTAACACATACATATGTGGATACATACAGGTTCGACCTTTTAAGCTAATGAAAAATCTGGGATATGAATTATGATACGCATCGTATGTTCAGTATATACACTAAAAAGGCGTATCCAGTATATTTACGATGTATTAAAATTATGATATAAATGAATGACCAGTGAGTGCTGATATGCTGCAAGAACTGCGTTTTTGTAATCAGAATTGTACAGTAATAGTTTTCTAATTACTTTGGTGTATATTTAACATAAAATTATATATGATTTACTGTAGAACTTATTTATTACGTGGGAAACTAATATTGTTTAAAAAACTTTAGATATAATATATATGATCACGCGATCAACTAATACAATATTTTCTTACTATATATTTTTAGGTTTTTATGAAAAAATCAAATTTGGTGTCACTGCATTTCGCTTATTGCAGCAGTTTCTAATTTTGATAATTAAAATAACTAAATTCTCCAAATTTATTGAAAATGATAACTAATGATCACTCTGGTAACTTTATTTTATTTACGCTTGCTACTTTTGTAGTTACCATGGTTTGTTCTATTTTAATAATTGTTACGTTGCCACTGCGCGTTTGATATTTCAAAATTTGAATCTGTTTTGTGCTGTTTTGTTGTGATTTGGAATTTGCAAATTTAACGAGGCCATCGCTCTGTGTCCGTGTTGTGTCGTTCTCGATTCAGTTAGGTTTATCGGGATATTAAATACCAAGATAGATTGTTGTAGCTACCGCACAAAAACAAAAAAAAAAAGGTATATGTGCAATATGTAACTCCGGAATTCTGAAACAGAACAATAATATATACTAATTGTAAAATGGATCTTTAGACGCACGTCGTTGTTTGGTGGTATAAGCAGCGATCGCTGGTTAATCTATCTTTGTTTAATATCGTTATTGAATATTCAAGCGCGAAACATACGTATGTATGACGAAGAAATCGTACGTAATGCAAACATTACAAACTTTAAACGATGAGCTTCAGACCAAGGAACTATGACACTTTGTTGTATTAATGCGAAGCCTGTTTTTAAAAATATATGTTGATTAGTGTTGCCGTCGAGACGAGAGATTCTCGTCTCTCGTCTCGTTTCACACTCTCTCGACGAGACGAGAGAGATATTCTCTCTCAAATGAAAGCTCGAGACGAGACGAGAGAAAGACCCTCTCTCGTCGAGAAATTCTCGTCTCTCTCGATTTCTCTCGAGCAGAAAATGTTGGTTTTATAATTTTTATGATTTATTGTGAGTGTTTGCATATTGACATATTAAACAGTTAAACACTTATTCATGTTTCTTATATATTTTTTTAGTTAAAAATGTGCAAAAATTGTAACAAGTATATATATTTTCCTAGAAAATAAGTACCTACTTACATTGCAAACTCTGCCTAAGTATTTGCGGAAAGAGAAAAATTAGCATATATCCAGAAATTTATAAAATTGTAGTGTAATACGATATACGGTACATCATTTTAAATTAATAGAGGTTATATAAAATATTAAAAGTTTCATTTTCTTTTATTGTTAAAATTTAAAACCATAAACTTATATAATTTTATGTCCCGTGACGTCACCAAGTGGACATTTGCACAGTAAATGTAAGAAAAAAATGTTAGTTATTTCGGACCCAGTTATGAGATACTGCATAATGAGCTAGCAATGCAGGGCAATTATATAAGGATTATTTAAATTCAAAATTCAATTATTTTTACTAAAAAAATCAATTATTATTACAAATGTCTCAGTAAAGTGGGGTATATTATTACAATATATTTCTTTAAATGTACGGATTTTTTATATTTTTAAAATAAATATAAATAAATAAATAAGCCCTCATTTATTTATTTATATTTATTTAAAAAATTTGAAAAATTAATACATTAAAAAAATTTATAGATAAACGGGAAACCTGCGTATTGTGAAAAATGCGTCTTATCTTTCTATAAAAAAAATAATAAAACGTCAATTTTAAACATTAATTTTTATTCTGAAGGCACAGAAAAATAATAGTAACATTTAACATAAAAATGTACTAATGAACTAAAATATATAATATAGGTAAATACAAAAAAAGGCAAAAAAAGTAAGTTAAAAAAGTCACATTAGAAACTCAAATTGATCATTTACGACCAAATAGATATTTATTAAAGCTACACGAATACCAAGAATTTAAACATAACAATGTTCTCGCTGACTTTGCATTAAGACGGTTCCTATATTTTCTTATTACGAGTCCTGCTTTTGAGAACAATCTTTCAGCAGAAACACTGGTAGCAGGTATGGCTAGTATATCCCTAGCCATTCCAGCAAGGTTTGGAAATTTTTCCTCATGGTCACCCCACCATTTTAAAATATTGGTATCTCGACTAACTCTTGCTCCGCCTATATAGCTCTGTATTGTTGAATTTGTTGATGATCGTTTTTTTATATAAGCCAGTCATAAATTCATCACTACTTGTTGATAATGAATCTTTCTCTTCTTCTGTTTCCAACGCAGTGGCAGTAGGATTTACGTACAATGAGTAGAAGATTTTGCCAATTTTTTCAAAGACCCTTCCTTAATTTCTCTTCCCCAAAATGTCAAATTAAATGTCTCTACTTTGTGCCTCAGATCTAATACGCCCGCTCAATAAACCCAGTTCGTCTTATAATAATGCTTCAACATTATATAATTTTACCCCGTAAACATGCATATGTATAACTTACGGCATGTATTAATCAAGGTTTGAACTCGTTCTTCTAAAATTTGGATTTTGATCGAATGTTTTGCGTCAACAACAAACGGCATTTTTATTAATCATGGTGAATTTTTATAGTTTTATTTTCTTCACCCCCCGATATTATGCAATTAAATAAATAATAAAATAATAGCTTTTCGTTGGTTGAAAAATAAATCTCTGCCATATGCATAAAATAATTTACTATGGTTCATCGTGTTTTTACCTTTTTTATATTTGATATTTGGTTTAAGTCACGAGAGAGACGAGAGACGAGACGAGAGATGGCATCTCTCGAGCGAGAGAAGCGTCCTCTCGTCGAGACGAGAGACCCATTTTATCTCGCCTGACGAGACGAGACGAGAGAAGGCCTTTTCTCGTCTCGTCTCGTCTCGCGGCAACACTAATGTTGATGATTTACTATCAAATTCTCCAAGACCGCTAGCGTTTCTAGACGAGACCTGGATTTAACTAAAAGGAAATAAAGCAAAGTCTTGGCAAGACAATTCTGTCAAAAGTGTTCGCAAGCCAGAGGACTATGATGCTAGCCGCTTCATTATACTTCACGCTGAAACTGATAATTGCTTTATCAGAAATGCGAGTTTATTCTTTGCGTCACACAACAAAGCAGCAGATTATCATGTATCGATGAATAGCACGAAATTTGGAAAAAGTATTTGGTGAGTATTGAACTCGACCCCCACAATTATAAATCCGGGAGAATCTTCAACTTCAAGGGAAGAACTTTTAGTCTATTATTGAAAAAAATTTATTCGTCACCTACAAACTGTTGTATCATTTCTAATATTAATCTTGCTATACTTCATACTCAAATGTGAATGCTTAAAATACAAAACCTTTCTACTGTATTATATATCGAGTTTTATTACATCAAATATTAGTGATTGTTTTGTCGTTTATTATACAACTATCGGTAGAAGCTATGAATGAATAACATTTTAACATTGTGTTGAGCCTATAACTGGTAATGTTTGAAGTAGGTACATATTAGGATGTCAATTTGTTTTATTTAATTGGGTATTGATTACTATTAAATGCATGATAATTTACACATTTAAATGGATAGTAATTTTCCTTATAATCGAATATAATAGATAGGTATACTTTTATTCAAATTCAACTGGTAGAATGCTAACCGATTTTATATTCATACATTATGTAAACTGTCCTTCTGGCGGTCCTGGGGTGTTGTTGGGTTGACATCTTGGAGTCTTTTAGTGGATCTCCTTCGCTGTTGGGTATCTGAAATCATAGAAACAGAATCAGGTCTATGTGACATATATGTATTACCGCGTCACATTAGCTAGAGTGTCTCTGTCGTGGTGCGGTGTTTGGTGGGCTTCTAAATTAATCCGCTGAGCGCAGCTACAACGGCTTCCTATGCTCTCTTGCTTATTAAGACTACAACTGCAACTTTGGTTGTATAAATTTTGCATGTAAATGTGCTTCTATGGCTTTATTACAATATTATCTTGCCGGAAGTAAAGTTGCGTTGTGTTACTGCACTACTTATGACCAACCATTATTACCTTTGCGGCTAAGGAACAGTTTGATTGTTAATAATGTGTTGTAGTGGCAGCACAGTTGTTGTTGAATCCAAACAAGTTTTTGTGAGTTATTTAAAAGATATTTCAAAATTTAGCTTACTTTATGAATATAGGAAATTTGCCATTGTGTAAGAAATTTCAATAATTAATATATTCGCTGCCAGGGCTGATTAACTATAAGTAATTTGTTAGAGATGAGACGGGAGTCGGGTGGCAAAATTTTTTTGTCGTCAGTCCACGAGGTTACAATTATAGTACTCGTTAGATAACTTAGGGGCACGCTATGGCCATACTTTCTTATTGTAATCTAATTTTGATTTGTAGCTAGGTAGGTAACTTCTTTATACATGTTATTAGTGTGTCCGCTGTGGCCGCTAAAGTTCAATGTTTATAGCAATATTTCTGTGGGCTATAGCGAACACATTACTTCATAAAATGTAGCTATTTATTTCATTGTCTTTTATTCCCTTTTCATTTGCGTCATTTGTTGCAAAGTCAGTGATTCCTGCACATTTAACATTATTTTGCACTGTTTTCTTGGTGGTGAATAATCTAAACTACTATCTTCTGACGAGCTGAGATGATGATGACGCAAACGTGTCCGCTAGGAGTGTCCTCTACGACTTGGAGGTACACATACTTGTGACCGCTGTAAGTGTCCGTTTGGCTTATGTTTGACGTTTTACATCTGGTAGCCTTAGCGGACCCCGTGTCCGCGAGTATATTTTAATAGTGGCATATTAAACACATTTTTGAAAAAAGATCAAAAAAATCATTTACTATTCCATTCCGTGTTGAGGTCTTGTTTTTCTTATTGTGGCAAGCTTCACAACTTCAATAAAATATTCCCAAGCTTTTAATATCATTACAAGTCCGTAAGAAAGTATACTGCATTTGGTACGAGATTAAACGATGAAGGAATGTGTACTGACATGTTATTAGGTCTATACTCAACATCCTGTAGGTGATCAGGTCATTTTATATTGCAATAAAAAACTGTATCAGATCATTATACAGTACAAGTGAGAAAATTGTCAGATGAATTTATGGAAAGAAACTGAAATAAATGACAGTCCTAATTGTTCTATTATTTTTGTTTTGTAATCTTATACATATCACAAATAAAAAAACATGGAAATTGGTATCTTTCCAGTAAGTAATACATTACTGCAAGTACCTTGTAGATACATAGATTGGTAAATAAATAAACTAATAAAACGTTATTTCAACATTAAGCGGTCATAACAATATCATCTATAAGATAGATTCCATTTTAGTTTGATAATTGATAATTTTTGAGTACAAATCGTTCGCCTACCTCCTGTATAAATAATCAAATCAGGTGTTTTTGTAACTAAACCCGAAGTATTTATAATTTATTTACTTTAGATGTTGTATTTGTAAGTGGGATAAAATCTTTACTTCGTATGTAATCCTTTCTACATGCACACACATCTAACGTTCAAGATGCAAAAAAATAATAGAGTTGTTTAAAATGTATAACGTCTATTTCAGTTCTGTCAGTCTTATATGTATATATAGACATATTAAGCACCTTTAGGAAGCCGTAAACAGTACATTCTACAGATTGTACGAAGCCTTTGTCATTTTTACGAAGCCCAAAACGGGCTTCTTAAAAATCTATGTGTATAAAGTCTTCTTATGATTGGTGCTGTCACCTGCAGTGTTTTAAGAAAATTTAATAATGGATCCTAAGTCGGTAGGATATCTCAATTTATACGCATTTAGTTCCATACAATGGACTGTAGGTGGCGCACGACTCTAGTAGTATATATTCTGAAGGTTTTTCACTATTTATAGGAGCCATTTGATATTTTACATACTATACGAAGACCATATATTTGGCAACATCGTTGTTAAGTTTAGGATTGAACATATGATATTTTTGTATTGAATTACTTACTATTTTAGATATTTGGGGTTATGTCGTTTGGAATTTGCAACATAAGAACTATTTTTGTATGTAGTCGTTTCGTGAGCGTTGGAAGGTATATTTTAGACAAAAAACTTCAAGTTTCTAATGAAATTATATATTAGTTATAAATTAGTAGAAATATGATTTATTTACTTCTAAATGAATTATAAACTAGAGTTTTAATTCGTACCCAGTCTTTATTTATCAAATTTTTTCCATGCTTCTCTATAAATTGTATACATTCATGTTTCTTGGGCGTAACTTTTTTTTTAAATGCAACTGAAAATATTTCAATACGCATTGTTTTTCCTGAATTGTCCAACGAGTACGGCCAGAAACATTTTTACTGTCAGGTCCTTTTTTAATTATTGCTTTCGTTGTTACTGATTTACCAGCCTCTTCATCTTCAGTTGATATATCTGCCGGTTGAATTGCGCTGAAATTTCCTTCTATACCTTCTTCTAAATGTTCTATTACTTTTTCAAATTCTTTATTGTTTCTTATATCTTCCTGCTGTAGAGACTCGTTTTCAGTCGACGTGGTAGGGTTTAAAGCATCTTCCAAAGCAGGTCGTATACTGCTCAAAGTGTCATCTTCATCGGACTCTGAACTATAGTATGCGTCTCTCCCTAATTCAATTTCACTTAAACTTTTTCCCCGAAATTCTTTTCCCTTTCCTTTTTCAAGCAAAAGCAACACTTTGGCAACTTTTGCCGTTTGAAAAATATCTTGAGGAAGTCTAAAGCAAAATTAAAAATATGATTATGTGCTTATAATAGAAATTCATGACAGAGTAGTTGCTATTTTACAATTTGTAATATATGAAGGCACAAAAAAATTGTTGATTTCGTCAACCTTAAATACTTTAGTAACCCTCTCAAAGAAAAAAAAAAAACGGTTTCGGCAATTAATGATGTCTACTAGAATTCATTGACACTTTTATTTTGTTACATTATAATGTCCATTGGAAACTGTTTTCATGTTTTTATATCTGGAACAGTTACAAAAATATTTTAAAGATTTTATGTATGTTTGAGAAATTATGACGTGGTATGAAATATATCATGAATTTAATATACCGAAATAGAAAGTGGGCGTCCTTTATTTATTTAATATCTTATAGAAAATGTGTTTCAGATTGTTTAAGCAATGAATTATTGATATTAGCAAGAAATTAATTAGAAACACTGCTTTGTTCAAAATCTACAAAATAAATTGTGTTTACAGTGACAAATTCTATTCTATACATATATTTACCTGTAAAATTCAGCGTGGGTTTTTTTTGTATGACCCATGAACGTAGCTATTTGTTCCATTTCGTCAGGCTGCATGCTCATTAATTGTAGAGTTGTTGCAATATGTTTTCTAAATTTTGTGGATGTTAAAAGCGCTGGTTGTTTTGCACCACAATCCTTAGCTAAGCGTCTAATTACGTTTGTACCAGACATCCATTTATTGTCAGATCCGGGATTTGCGAATAAATATGAATTACATTTAGGTACTATGTTGGTAATTTCTCTAATATTAAGCAAACAACTTATAAATTTTTGAATACGCTTCGAAAAAAGTATAGGAACAGGCTTCGAACCTTTTCCGCCTGTCACAATTCGCTTAAATTGTTTGCTCAGAATTTTCTCTGTAGGTGTTAGCGATGCGATAAATGCTTCTTGATCAACGGCACTACTAGCTTTAGTATATGTTTCTACCTTTAGGTACTGAACATCACCTATTCGTTTTCGATTAAACATTACAGTGTGAGCTAAGACACATTCAGTGAGAATTTTATAATTTATTCGAATGTCTTTATATTCGTTATGTTCATTATTTAATTTTTTATAAGCATTTTCAGCGAGATCATTAATATAAGTCTGAATAGTAAGTATGTCACTTGTTAATGGTAATTCTACGGGTTTCTCCCACTGACGCTCTTTAAGCGTTTTTTGTGCTAAACTGGAGACTTCGCTACACCAGTGTCCTTCTTCTTCATAAATCGAAAACGAATCGGCATATTCAGTTACTTTCGAAACAGATGGCTGCAACATACCAGCTGATGTTTCTAATTCTGTTTTCTTCTGCCACATGGATGCAAGCGGAGAACTCGTGTCAACTATGTTATTATTAATATAGTTCCGTTGAAACATCAACATAGAACACTTACCACGGCCAGTAGGTGAAAATGTACCATCAGCCGAAGCGTTTTCAGGTGTAGTTGATACTGAAGTCAGCGACTGCGTTAATTGTGGCTCTTGTAATTCAACACATTTAGATATGTTAGGTAATAAATCCCGTAAGGGTGCCGTGCTATTATTATTAAGTTGTGATTGAGAGGTAAACGATACAGTTCTTTTGGGAATAGCGGATTGATAATCGTAGGGAAGCTGAATAACAGCTACATCATCCGAAACTATAGCTAATTTATTTTCAGTAGCTAACCTCATTAAAAATTCATTGCGCTTCATTTTCCTATAATAAGAATTTAATTTTAAAATCAAGAACTTTATCGTAATATTAAAGATCTTATGCAAAAAGTTAAACATGTGATTAGTACTTAATAATTTAATCAGATATAAAACTTGATGTGCGTTCGACAACAAACCAAAGTTTGTCCCTAAATGTTTAACTAACTTTTCAGATAATTTAGAAAGACAGTAATTTTCAGCTACTACATTGTAAATATATGATTAACATAACGTAGAATAACCATAAAGTAACCTAGTTAATCTATTGGAATTTTATCGACTTAGTAATTCAAAATTGTGTGTTTTATTAACATCCATCAATTACTACTTATTATTTTAAACTTATTTAAGCAACGGGTATAATTATAAATATAAGCGAAATATACCTACCATCAAAAACAGATTTGTCGACATGCTTATTTAAATATTAATTAGCTGTTTGTCAATATAGTTTAATTAGCCAAAAAAAGATAATCAAACTAAATAAAAATCTCCTCTTTCTTGTAGGAACGTGAATGAAAACTAGTTATCATCTAAACGTTTTACTTACCTGCTTTACAACGCTAATGTTGGAGAATCCATCCACATCTGTACTTCATAAAGCACTCACGATATTCAGAAATTTTGAAAACTAACGGTAAATACAAGCCGCAAAGAAAACGATATCCAATCGAAATAGCAATCTATTCGTGTAGTACGATAAAAATGACCAATCACACAGCATCTTGTATACACGTTACAGAGCGGGCTTTTATTTCAGGTTTCAAACAAAGTTTTTGAGCAGTTTTACAACACACATAAGGTATGTCGTTTTTCAGTGTGGTTTTGTAAGGATTACTTCGTTAAATTACATATTACAACAAGAAATGAAATACGATAGTTGTTGCGCCCTTGCAAATATGTTTTTTTTTCTTTCTTTAAAACCTTTTCAATAGTATATGTGGCAACACTGTTAGGTTTCATATAATCCGTGAACTATCGAAATATATACTGTCGGGCTTCATAATAATATCAATATTGCAAGGGACACGCAGGAATCCAATAGTTTCTCGAAATTTTTAATTCTTTGTAAACTTACCCCTCTAATTGTGCCTATATTTATGGTCATCTATAGAGCATATAACCACAAAGTATACTCGCTTATTCTTTATTTTAAGCATAGGCTTCTAATTGCCTGTTGTATGTACTGGGCTTCCTATCATATGATGGGCGTGTATATATATATATATACATATTTAAAATTTAATAGAGTTACGTATTTCGAAGCTGAACTAGAGAAAGGAAAAAGAAAATATATAACAGAGGATTTCCCGGTTTTGTATTTCTTTTTCTTATGTGTTTGCTTGCGGCTCTCGCGAAGTGTATATATGAGCCCCGACATATAATACCTCTTGACATATTTTTTAAAAGACTCTGGGAGGAAAGCAAATAAAATACACTTTTGTTTTCAGCAAAAAATTTTTCACATATTCCTGTTTTTATGTGTATATTCTCAAGAAAACTAAATTTATGAAACATGGGATATAAAACAGTAAGATGTGGATATAACTGATACAGATGTAACGTTAGACTTAATGCTTACCTATTATATTGCAATTGCATACAGAAAGTTTAACTAAATTGTAACTTTGAGGATTTTTTTTATGAGATTGGTTTGACTAATTGTTGGCAACATTGTTTTGAATGTGTTATTTCATTTCTTGTATATAATTTAATTGTGCTTCCCGCTTTAACAGCGAAGTTTATAAAATTAATGCTTGAGGTAAATATAAATGTGTTTCAAATGAAAATATGAACTTCATAGATTTTATAAAACCTGATTTCTAACCATCGCACGTGATTATTTTGAATATTTAACCACTGAAATAGCAATCAGAACTGTGTACAACTGCAACAACATCTTTACCGCGTACACGACCGAGACTAATTCGTTAAGGCCAGAGTGGTATATATAGATATTAAAGGCGGACAAGTATCCTTCTCCTCTGATTTTCTGCTGAATCATTTTATTCGCTAATTGCGCGATCGTTACAAATACAATTATCTCGAGCCGAGCTTTGTATTTGCTGAATAAATATACGACCGAAGGAGGTGGTGCTGGCAGAAGAGCAGGAGTAGGAAAAAGAGGACGTAGCATCGGACCCGAGCAACAGATTCACCCTCTCTGACGTTCCCGAGTGGATTTGTGCAGGACCGGGTTAACCCCAAATGCTACGTGGCGGTTTATGTAAATTCGATCATTATCTCAGACTTGTTAATAACGTATAAAGTTATTTCAAGTTGATGGCTCGATATGATTAAGACATAAATAAGCAAGGAACGAGTGTTAACTTCTGTATTTCAATATTATTGTAGGATCATTAAGAAAAAAGTTGTTTTTGTAATTTGTTTATATTTATCATTACTGCCAATATGAGAAATGAAGAATAAGTAGCATACTAAAATTTGCATAGAGTAAACTATAAATCAATAAGATTTAAATCTCAACTTGCATATCACTAGCTATATTATTAATCAGAATGGACTAAGGAGGAAACGTGAACAACACAAGTATGTCATACTATAGTAGCGATGCTGTTGCTCCGACATAGTTGATGTGGCTTCCTCTTCATTCATAAAAACGAAAAAAAAAGCTAAAAAAAATTCTAGGTTAACTAGAACACAAAGTACATTACGTAAACAACCTATAAAAAACATGCCCCACCACATCCCGCAAACGTCCTCATCAAATAGACTATTGCTGCTACGACAGCATATGACAAAATTATAACAAACTTAAAAGCAGATAAGTTTATGATATTTTCCAGATAGCTGCACCAAGATTGCAATGAAAACAAAAGAGTATTTTCTCTACAAAAAATTTAAATTTCTGTTTCATTTACTACTGTTTTATTTACAAATTCTGCTTCGAATACACGATTTAATAATCTAATATGCATTTTCTATACCCATCGTGAGTATTCGCAATACGATTAAATTTGCATATGAATAATATTTGCCCAACGCCGGTTCTGTTTATATTAAATAGCGTCAATTTGAATAAGCTACCCCGTCTGAAACAGTGGCGCAATAGTTTTTACTCAGGCAGCGAGTACTTGACAAATTTAACGATTTTTTGTTTAGACCTTTTCGCAAACGAAAAAGTCGCATGCAATTATCAAAAACGTCAGCTGCATTAGACAGCGGAAAAACTGATTAAAATGTTATTTATTTATGGAAACCGAAACCGTATTTCGACGTGGCGTACGGTTCGTATTGATTGCCGAAAATGCGGCCATATGTTTCAATGTTTTCGAATGGGATATATTTTGTTTTAAAATAGCGAACATCTGGACGGATTTCGTAAGATAAAATGAATAATTTGACGTTTATATTTTCATTTTTCGTTTTCCAGAAGAAAGGCGACGCTATGATGTTCATATGAAATTCTAACGGATTTAATGTCCAATTTGATATTTTAAAAAACCTGGGTTAAATGTGTAATAAAGTATGTCTTGCTCTCATGATCACGTGACCATTGTTGTGTTAGCCATAAGGCTAAAACAAATAATAAGCTATGTATATGGTATCACCATCTATCAGAATATCATTCCTAACAGGTATTATGTTGTTCTCACAAAAAATATTACTACTGTTACAGAAATACATAAAGTTAACTCCGTCATTTATCTGTTTAAGAGTAAAACGTTTTGATTTCCATATATAGGGTATAACAAATTTTGTGGATTATAATCAATCCACACGGCGGCTTTTATGAAAATAATTTTTTAATTAATTGTGTTAGAAAAATTCCTCCATTAAAAAGAAGTTTCTTAAGCAATCATATACATATATGAACAAAATGTCGTTTCTCAAAATTTTGAACCATATAAGTTCTGAACATCTAATGTTAAAAGCCTTGAGAAAGAAAATAGAGAATTTTCGAAATGCCAGTCATTGACCAAATACATATATTTTAATTGAAGGACCTTTCTACTTAATCTGGCATTCTTCTCTAGTTAGAAGTAAATAAGCAAGCATGTACATATGTACATACTTGTCTGTTGCCAAGGTGGTATCTCTCTACTGGTACACACTCTCTCCTATTGCTACTTAACCTTTACTACTATGTTCCCTAGTTAAGGGGACCCTCTAAAAACCTACATATGTATAACATCAAGGTTTATTTGAGTGACTGCTGCTCTTGGCGTTTATGTTGGAATTCACAGTGCCAACGTGAAAAACAGAAACCAACTCAGCAAGACATTATTGTTGACTTGGTCCTCTAAGAAGTTGTAAACAATTACCTATTATGCGAAAATATTCTCGAGTCAATTTCACAAGTTCTAACGTACTTGCTGTATCTTCGTGGAATTTTAGATTTCGATTAAGGAAAGATTGAAATTAATTTTAATATTTAATATTTGACATTTTATTAGTGGCGCCCTCTAGGAGGCTATATGAAACACTAAGAAAAAGCATCTCCCGTAACAATTGAAAGTCTTGTTTCTCATCGAAGGTTTGGGTTAAATCCTATCAAACAGTTCTGACAGCCGATAGGTACAGTAAAATTCATTGCTTGAAATTCATGTTGAGCACCATTAGAGTGTTAGAATGATTCAAAATAGCTTACTAACCTGTTTTTAGTAATAACTTCAAATGTGTTAGATATAGTGGATAGTCATCCAGATTTGTCATCCAGATCTCCCTTTTTATACACAGTTACAACTTTATTTATTTTTCGTTTTTGTGGCGTCGTAGCATCTGTCTTTGTTAAAATCTTCATGCCATTATTTAGTCCAAATCTCAAAAGCAGTTTTTACTAACTGTGTGGGCATGAATTATTCACGCTTTCTTGATTACTTTCTTGTATTTTCGTTCTTCTTCACTTAGAGGTTATATTCAGTTCATTTTCTGAAAAGTCGTGTGTCTTGGAACATCGAATTTCTTTCCTTTATTTTGTATCTATCTTGTGATTTTTTCATCTTTTGTATCGGTATTTGATGTTTTATTTAACACTTTTGTTTTTCTTCTTGTATTATTTTAGGTTATGTCAGCTTTTCTATATATGATATTAATAGTTCTGAGCACTATTAACTCTCTCGTAATTCAGATTTCTCTAGTCCGGTTGTTTTCTAGATTCGGTTTTTGAATTTAGTTTGTTAGTAGCTCTTGAAAAACCTGTCTATTCAATCTTATTTAATGTCTCAAAGAGTGTATTAGACGCATTTTGAGTTAATTTTTTGAAACTACCTTACATTGATTTGCTTTGATTTTATTTTAGTTATTTCTTTAAAATGTTCTTCAAATATATTCTACGTATTTTAATAGCTTTTACAGGAGTTATATATGCGTTGTTGTTAGTATTATTTCCAATTTACAGTAAATAATTTTATGTAAACTAAAATTATAATATACCAAGTAAAAGAAAACAAAAACTCCGGGATAACCGTTCGTGTTTTATACTGTTCTTATCGTAGTTAGCCATTATTTTCTCATCCGACAAAAAGTAGGCATAACTACCTTAAAGTGGGAAGACTTTTGATTTTGAGCCGTAGCAATCCGTTACGTAAACACACCGGCTGTAATCCGACATTTTGTTTGAACGATAAATTCGCACCACCCCTAATCCGTCTAGCTGCTCTGCTCCCAGCGTAACGTTATTTAAATTTATAGCAAAACACAAGTGGATATACAAAAGATACTTATCCATCGAAGAGTCGGGCCTTTCGAGAGTAGGAGACGCATAAATATTAAAACGTTTTTATTTGCAATTATAAATATGACAGCATATATCGACTCGAATAGAGAGAACATTCTCGAAAACGGTATAAACGAGGATAACGAAAGCCCTTCAATTATGAAAACTGTATCGAAAGACAAGGACGTCATTAAACTACGAATAATATTCGTTTGTATGCTATATATAAAATATAAGCGCAAACGGTAAAGTTTATAAATTAAAATCGTCCGTACCTCTTCGCTCAGTTAATTGGATTAAAATTTCCCTAAGAATTATTCAAATATTTAGATTAAATTCTTAATTATTAAAACAAAACATCCGCCTTTGTATTTCGCTTAATTACTACAAAATAGATTGCAGAAGAGAAGAGTTACGGATTTTAATTATTATTCTGTTATGATGAATTAAAGTTTATAAATATACATTTTTGTTATTTGCGGCAAAATGTTCGAATTTGATGTCGTCGTCGATGTCGGTCTTTTAACCGGTCCAGTTAGCTTGCCAATTAACATTAGTATTATTAGAAATTAGGCGCATTATTGCTGCCCAACGAGGCCATTTCGCTTCTCAATCAACGGGACTCTTACAAGCAATTACGCAAGGTAAATTGGAAATTATTGTGTATGGCTAGTTGTTGGAATGGAAATTCAATGCGGTTCCGTTTTACGATTTTGATTCAAGCAAATATTACTCTTATAATTGATAAATGTTGACAGAGCATTTCATTAATTGTAATAAGCGTATGCAGTTGTTTCGAGGAAATATAACTAATTTTGTATATTCCATGCATATATGTATGTATATGTTAGAGGTAATTTACTTAAATATACACTATGTTAATAAATGTGACTTTTAATTTCTTCACGACTTACCACTGATATACCTATATTTAAGCAATTAATTTAAAATTCCAATATGTTCTTTAATTGCAGACTAAGAGCTCAAAATGTGCCACAAAATTTAATATAGGTAATAGGTTTGTTTGATTTGGCTTCGGCAGTAAACAATTTAACGCACGCTCATGCGCACTTGCAACGTTGCTGTTCGGTTTGATTCGCGTTAATTTTATGCGGCAAGGAAGCTGCTCGAATAGAAATGTCAAGTTTTGCAGTTTGACACTAATACACTCTAGCGTCAAGAATTTTTAATCCACTCCATGAGCAGATTTTCGCTGTAAGAAATGAGATAGGTAGCTCGGAAAAAAGAGTAGGATAAATAATCCTTTCACTAAACTTACATTTTCAAATATATGGTCCTTTGTTGTATACCGTATACCGTACCAAGTTAATTAACACCGTTTCTATTCAGTTAGGCTGGTTAGGACAATTTATCTGGAGTTACTTCTAACACTTTTCAACACTTTTTCGGTGTTCACTCGCGTCCATCCGATTCTGGTGTTAAAATTAATGGAGTTAGAACAAAAATTGCTAGTGTTATATTCAGAAGTGATACCAACATTGTTCCCGCGGTAGTTGCTTTTATCTTTTAAAATGTAAGTCCCATCTCGAAAAGGAAAAATACTTAACTTCGATATAGTAACTCTTATCCCGAAAAGAGTTACAGTTATTCTTAGAAGTGTTACTTAAAGAATAAATCCTTTACTTCTGAGGAGGTAATTGTTACCCCGAGGAGAGTTAGAGTTCGTTCTTCTCACCGTCCTACTGACGTCAGTACCAGTCACCAGAGACTAGGTCGGTGCAACCGCACCGTGATATCAGAAATCAGACGCCCCCAAATTAGCCTTTGGAAATCGCAGTTCAGGAATGCATTTGGACTTTTGCACCGAGGCCTCCGACACCCTGCTCCCAGGTACTATACCGCTATCTATAAAAACCGTCACAAATGCAGAATATCCTGAAAAGAGAGGAATATAAAAAATATTGATCTGTATTTATTATAGATGTTATCCAGCCTGTGATATGAATGTATCTGGTTTACCTATAATAGTTATACTAGGTACTTACTTTTATCATCTACGACCACTTTTGTCAGTAAGTCACTATTTATTTTCACCCACTTCTTATGATTCCTATATTTGATGCGTTAATAGAATGCAGCATCCATTTTCGTTAACCAAAGTATACAGAATGGTCGTTATTCGTGTTAGAACAGGAACGCTACCCTTTCTCTAACAAAATGCTTATGCGGGAATTAAGCAAGTGCAATCTAACCAAATCTAACTCCTTTAGGATAACATTTTCATCATTTCGGATTAACTTCGGTGTTGAGTTTCTCCAAAGCAGATAATATGTTTTACATTTGCATGAATTCCATCTCCTGATGTATGAATTATGCAGTAATGACTTTTTTTTTAAACTTCGAGTTTTAGATGTAATTTAATCGGAAAAAGAAAACAAACATTCAATTTGATTAGAACTATTACTTTTTCGGATAATTACTTATCTATATTTTAACACCAACTGAAAGGATAAGAATTTATCCCAGAAAATTTTATGTGTGTATATGATGAGTCTGACGACTGTTATGAGTTGCATGAATGACGCGAATGAAGAACAAAATGGAAATGGTAATTATACAAATATAATAATAATAATATAAAAATATAATATAAATAGTATAATAATAATTATTATAATAAATATGATACAAATAATCTAGATGGAAAATTCTTTACTGTCTATTTATCTACCTGGATATGTATTAATTTTTTTGTATAAGTCACTCTCCTCCAATCTTGTATTCAAAAATAAACTAGATGGTTACTGTTTAGTAACATCTGCTCTGGTGTTATATTCCTATATAAGCTTCTACACCACACTATTGATTCTTCTGAACTCTTACACCAGATAACATTTTCTGTACCTCGTTTTGCTGTGCGTAAAGTTCTTACATTTAAGTTACCTTGTCCAAAGACTAATGTAGCAGTTCGGTCCTCTATTTACGCAATATGTAATAACTTTAATAAAATATGCTCTACTTGTGATATTCATTACACCAACCCTAATGTTATAAAATCTTTGCTTGAAGTACACTTAAGACATATGTGTAATTTTTTCAATTATATTAATGCTTCAGATCGATTTCCGATTATGATTATTTATTTACGAATTATTAATTAAATTTAATAATTAAATTAAATTTTATTTGTATTACATATAAGAATATATAATATTTGTAGGTCTCATACAATTCATCAACACATAATAAAATGTAGGTACTTACTTTGTATTATTAATAAAGAAAGACACTCGCTTTTTAAGTTATGAATGTGTTCTGTAAATGGTTTTGTAAAACTGTTGGGCAATAAAGCTTATTATTATTATTATTATTATTAACGCAAATCAAACGGTCTCTAAAACATGTTGGAGTTCATTGCAGCAGCATTAAAACGTCGCGTTTACTCTGCAACTAGTGTTTAAAAACTAAACGCAGCTTCAAAATATTTGTTGCTTCCTGTAAGATGCAAATGTCCAAATCGAACAAACCTAATATATAATTTGGAATAGTATATAACGATTTTTTCTACTTGCACGTTTGGTTGTTTTATTGACTGGCGATATGCATGGCTACTGTTTTCGGATAATAAACTCACGTAATTCCCCAGATTTTTAACACTTTGTTTGTATACTTATTCAGACACATTTTAATTCAATATCTTCACAAATGCATTCTGTTGTGGTGAGTCTAGCAATTTATAGTCTCGTGTTTCTCTTACTAATTTCTTGACTGCATTTTCAAACTGAATAAGGATAGAATTCCTATTAGTTTCCCTGGTTCCACATTAACAGCAATCCATTAAGTGCGACTTGCCAACATTTAAAATGGTGTGCGTTATATCTTTTCCTACTTTATACTTTACCTTTATATTTGTAAAAACTACCATCACATTAACGCTGTTTACTTGATCTATTTCACCCAGAAATACTTTATCGCTTGCTGAATAGTGTATTCATTATTTTAATAAACATGTACTTACATATGTTGACATCCTACCTTAAACCTACTTATACCTACTTAAAAAATGCTTTAGAAACTTATTTCTAGCTGCTTTTATGAAATCAGATAGATAACATATTTTCTGACTTCTACTTCTTCTTGAACTAGCATCAGCCCTAACACAGAGTTAATTTAACGTAATAACCATTGGTGATTTTTTTCTATGTAATAAACAATTAAACTGTACACTCAAGTAAGTTAATGGTATTTTCAATATAATAAAAACTCTGATTTCGTATAAGAATAAGATGATAATAAAATGTCTATTCTGACCTATAAAGCAATTCACTTGTAGTAAACACGTTTCCAGTTTAATGCGGATAACTTTAAAAAGATGAAATACAAGCCAGTAGGAAAAATTCACCGTTTCAGTCGTAGTATTTTAATATTCTCCGCATTGCGAAGACCGAATTGATTCCACGCCTCATATTCCGTATTCCGTTCCGTCGACAGGAACACTATTATTCCGGTCAGCTGTGAAACGTCAGAGCGAATGGCGCACCAAAGCTAGATTGTAATTTGAGGATCACAACACCTAGGGGACAGACTCCGGTGGATCAGAAACTCACCGTCGGCCGACCAGCGGAATACCCAAACAGTGCCTGACAGTAACGAGGACATAAATTCTCCCTAGAGAGACGGTGGTCCCAGGAGGAGGGCGGATGCTGCTGCTGCGACTTATCGGTTGTACGGGGGCGAAAGGAATGACGGGTGGGTACTGGGATAGAGGGAATGGCATCGGGCCGCTTTTACATGAAACTGCATTTTGCGGTGGCCCATCAGAGAGTCTTTTTATTTTGGTTAGTAACGCGCGGCTGTAAATGCGCGAACCTGCTGACCACGACGTTACTAATTCTATTTAATTAAAATACGAAGGAAGCTCAGTGGCGTAGTGGATGTGGTAAATATATTTTGACCGTGTCCAGTTTATGAGAGGTAGCTGTTTGGTTTGTTAATTAAATGTAAGACTCAGTGAATATTTTATAATAAATGTAATGTAGGTAGTTTTTTGAAACTGGAGCAATAATCTAAAATTTTATTATGCAATTGTAAATGATGTAGTATCGAAAATATAATTATAAAATTTAATATGTGGCTGCTCTTCGGTTCTCGGGTTCTCTGCCGTGTAGAAAGGTTGTGGTACTTGATGTTTCGATCATCTTGTCGTGATCTTCTTCAGAAGTGAAGTGACTGGTTGGTCGAGGATCGGGTTTATATACCGGGTGTTCAAATTGAAGTCGGCACTATTGCTGACTTCGGTATTATTGATGCTACGATGTCAGTTAAATTAGCAAAGTAGTAGGGTTTTTCCTTCCGAATACGATGATAAAATTTAAAAAACAATTGAACTTCGCGTTTTCGAGATATTAACGAAAATAACATTTTTTTAAATGGAATACCCTGTATATTTTTGCACATTTTAAATGATAATTTAATTATAAACAAAATCTATTAATACATAGACACCCAAAAATTAACAAATAAACGAAATACAAGCATTAATGGAACATCATGTAGACATTGACTAGTTATCGAAAAATTAATACACTTTGCTCTTTATTATTGTCAATATTAATTTTATTTGAACAATAAAAAAGGAAATTCTGAATGCAAACCATTGAATGCATAACCACCCTACTCTTAGAAACTATAAGGACGTAAAGGTAAAGCTAGTATTATTATTTTCTAAATGTGTAAATGCCATTGTTGGAGCAAATTCAAATAGCTATGTACTTAAGATGTCTAAACTAGCACTCCTAACCTTGACAGATACTATAGGTATGTTCGCAGAGTAAACTAAATTAATCAGAAATTGTACGACGCACGCGTAATAAGATGTAAGCGTTCGCAGTAAAGAAATACGAAATTTGATGAGTTCGAAATTAGCAGGCTGTTGTTCGCAGAGTGTCGAAATCGTAGCTGGAAATTATATTTGGACAGTCGAAAGAGTCAGTAGAAATATCTCCAATTTAGAATTAGCGTCTGCGCACAGAAAAGTTTAGGTCTACCTGTAATACTTCTCTGCATGGCTCCAGTTTTAAAACGAAACGGCGAAACAAAATAGGATAAAATAAAAAATAAATAATACAAATATAGAAGTAAAGTATGCTGCTATAAATATAAGTGAAGTGTGCTATTACAAATTTAATATAAGTGAAATATGCTACAAGTACGGGAAACCCGTTCGCACAACAAAA
The DNA here is from genome assembly GCA_023690525.1 of Holotrichia oblita. NCBI lineage: Eukaryota > Metazoa > Arthropoda > Insecta > Coleoptera > Scarabaeidae > Holotrichia > Holotrichia oblita. The sequence continues at coordinate 75,402,715 of CM043015.1, forward strand.
ATACGTACCTATTAGTTGACAATTTCGATTTTCTGGCAGCGCATGCGCATTCGACAAATTCCAATTAAACTGAAATCGCAAGAAATTCACTCTGCGAACATACCTTATGTATCTTTTGTTGCTGTCCTAGTTATCCCTGATAAATTTAAAACTAATGGAATAAATCGATTCTGTCTACGCTCATAATAAAGATAAAATTGAAGCAAAAGCTAAATTGCGTTTCTATTATTACTATTAGCAAGCGATTAAAAACTAAAATATGATTACCATCAAAGCACCAACGATTTTTTGTTCGCCTTAGATGATAGATGATAATAAAATGTTTCTTTTACTTGCCAATAATCGGACATTCATTGGCTCTACACGATATTCAGATCAACTTGAACTGGTACATATAAATCCTTGTAATTTATTTATTTGTTAATTTTTGGGTGTCTATGTATTAATAGATTTTGTTTGAAATTAAATTGTCATTCAAAATGTGCAAAAATATACAGGGTATTCCATTTAAAAAAATGTTATTTTTTTTAATATCTCGAAAACCCGAAGTTCAATTGTTTTTAAAATTTTACCATCGTAAGCGGAAGAAAAAACGCTACTACTTTGGTCATTTAACCAACATCGTATCTTTAGTAGTAACAAAGTTAGCAATAGTGCCGACTTCAATTTGAACACGCTGTATAGCCGTCCGTTGCTTGAGGCGTGACCGTTCCGGTCTGTTGAAGCGTGTCGGTAGTTCCCCGTTGCGGTTGGAAGAATCCTTTCCAAATACTGGGTAGCTGTAGTCCGTCTTCTCTGTTGATGTTGTTCGGATTCTTCTGTATTTCGATGGCTTCTCTGTAGACTCTTCTCCAGTAATGTGGTTCCGTTGCTAGTTTCCTGCATTTGTCGAAATTGATTCCGTGTTTGGTGTTTGTAGAGTGTTCTGCTATTGCTGATTTGAGTGTATATTCGTACTTAGTATCTCGTATATGTTCTTTTAATTTGGTGCTGATGTTTCTGCCTGTTTGTCCGATGTACACACAGGATGCGATGGCGGTATCTTCAAATGCTTCCATAAAGATGTTTGCTAGTACTGGTGACAATGGTGAACCCATGGCGGTTCCCTCTACTTGTTCATATAATTTCCTATCGAAGGTGAAATAAGTTGATGAAGCACAAAGTTCTATTAAATCCACGATGTCATCTTCCATGTTAATTTCTGAAGATACCGCCATCGCATCCTGTGAACTTAAACCGAAGTGCTGGTACCGATACATACGTCAACGACACCTTTGTTGTATGGCCACATGGGACGAACACGTTACCGAAGTTTCTGGAACACCTCAACACACAGCACAAGAAAATACAATTTACTATGGAACTGGAGAAGTATGGCACCCTACCTTCCCTAGACGTGCTTTTAAAGAGGAAGGAAGATCAAACTTTGAGACACCAGGTGTACCGTAAACCGACCAACACAAACCCCTACCTCAACGCAAACTCTCACTATCACCCAGCACAGAAACGCGGTATCCTGAACACACTGGTACACAGGGCCAAGACGATATCAGATAAAGGACATCTTGAAGCTGAACTCCAACATCTAAAGAACACACTACAACAAAACAACTACAGACTCAAGGACATCACGGCAACCATCAACAAGCAACCCAAACATAAAGAGGAACCAACGAACACCACAACTACGCAAACACAAGATCAAAGTAATTTTCAACGCTCCTGAGAAACTATCCACCAAACTACCTTCGCCTAAAGATCCTACACCTCCACTCCAAAATCCAGGAGTATACGAGATTTCCTGCACTTGTGGAAAAGTGTACATCGGACAAACAGGCAGAACCATCAGCACCAGATTAAAAGAACATATACGAGATACTAAGTACGAATATACACTCAAATCAGCAATAGCAGAACACTCTACAAACACCAAACACGGAATCAATTTCGACAAATGCAGGAAACTAGCAACGGAACCACATTACTGGAGAAGAGTCTACAGAGAAGCCATCGAATCCGAACAACATCAACAGAGAAGACGGACTACAGCTACCCAGTATTTGGAAAGGATTCTTCCAACCGCAACGAGAAACTACCGACACGCTTCAACAGACCGGAACGGTCACGCCTCAAGCAACGGACGGCTATATATAAACCCGATCCTCGACCAACCAGTCACTTCACTTCTGAAGAAGATCACGACAAGACGATCGAAACGTCAAGTACCACAACCTTTCTACACGGCAGAGAACCCGAGAACCGAAGAGCAGCCATCAACAGCGGCCGTGAAAGCCTGAAGACTACATTTAATATGTGTCTTGCTTACAGGTGCTATTGAAGAGAAGTATATTTACTGCTATGTAGTTGAAAAAATATAAAGTATAAATTGTTTTGCTGAACGCCATGTACAAGATACTTTAGCGGTTTACTGAAAGCACGCTTTGTCAAAATAACTTCTTACAAATGTAAATCGCCCAAATCATACAGTTTTCCTGTTTTTAATTTTTCCGCGAAAGCCGACATTTTCATAAAAATTAAATTGTCTCGAAATTGGCAGCAGATGGTTAGAGAGAACTATCAACAAAGTTATCCTATTTAACCACATAGAATCCGAAAGTGGTATATAGTATAGGGTGTTCCATTAAAAAGAACCTAATTTTGATATGCTGTACTTTTTTTAGTCACCCTGTATACTTGCAAATAATTTTAAAATGTGCTCCTTATTGTCCTCCTTATGTTTTACTAAAATTTTAAACTCATATCTTTTAGCGTTTAGGCACAAGAGACCGAGGAAGTAGTGGTGACTTACTCTACTTTTGCATGAATTTAGTAACAAAGTTGGTGCCTCCTACCGTACTACGGCTTCCACATAAAATAATTCATTTGCACTAGAAACATTTCTAATGTGATCTCCTTTCATCAGAAATTATTTATTTATCGGCGTATCCAATATTTATATACAGGGCGAGTCATAACTCGAAATGTTTATTTTCTTACCTATTTCAAATGAAACACCTTGTATTTTATTATTGGAGTAAACTCCTCTCTTCACGAACTTTATTATTTACTAAACATTCCCTATAGCTTGAATTAACGAAGATTTTGATGATATTTTGCTTCGTCAAATTTGACATTTTCTGGGCGCTCCTTATACTGCAGTTTATAACATGGTGTTTTGAAGAACCAATATTGCCTAACATTTGGTCTAAAAATAGCTTTTCTGTTAACTAGCGTAACCGCAAAATCTGCGATACTGTAATTGACAAAAATTTACTAGAAAAACATAGTAAGCCAAATATCTCAAAGACCGTCAGTTTTTTCATATAAGTGCCATGCATAAAGTCTCTTTTATTTTTCATGTAGATTTAAAATAAATTATAAAAAATATAGGTTTGTATTTAAAAAAACAAAGTTGATGTCTGTGCAGAGGAAATGGAACACCCTGTATAATCGGCACTATTTTAGGTTTGTAGATCTTGAGAAAACTAGACGCGTGGAATAAAAAAAGTTTAAATTATCTCCCTTATCAACTAAGATATTGGACTTCCGCGTACTAGGTAGGCACCCTGTATATGTATATAATATAATCAAAAAAACCTTATAGTAGCGTTAGGTGTAAGGTTCGGTCCTGTTTCACTGCTCCTCGCACTTATACATCCAATTTGCCCACTCTTTCTTGTTCCTCGTCATTTGCTCTATATAGCGACTCTCCCCGCGTTTCCAAAATGTTTTCCACACTTTTGTTCCATGTTCTTACTGGTCTTCCCCTAACTCGTCTTATTTGCATTTTTGATTCCCATATCCTCTTCACTGGTTTATTACTACTCATACGTACTAAGTGTCCGCACCATCTCAACTGACCTCTTTCTATCGTTTTAATTATTGCCTCCGTTTTCAACTCTTCCCTTACTGTTGTATTTCGATTTCTCACTTTCCTCGTCACTCCTAGTACACCTCTCAGGTACTTCATCTCCATGCTTTGAATTCTATTCTACATTCGTTTCGTGAGTACCCAACTTTCAGAACCATACGTTAAGACCGGAAGAAACACTGCCTTGTATTTATTCATCTTTGTTAGTCTAGATATTTCCTTTTTCCATAGGAAGGGGCACCTGATCGCGTGATATAATTTTGTTGCATTTCCCAATCTATTATCCAATTCCGTTTCTTAGCAACCTTCGGAATCCAAATATACGCCCAAATATTTAAAAACGTTCACTTGCTCATTTTGCCTATTACCTAGTGTTATGTTTATAATCTTATCATTTTTGCCTAGGACCATGACCTTAGTTTTATTGATGTTTATTTTTAAGTTTCTGGCTGCTAGCGCTTCATCGCATATCTTCAGTTTTGCCTCTAACTCCTTTTCGTTTTTCGCAAACACCATTATGTTGGCTCCAAATTCCAGTTCTCTATGTATACGGGATTAGACTTTGTGCTTGCTTCTTTGATAATGTCATCCATTACCATATTAAACAAGGTTGGACACTCTCCTGCCGTAATCCTTCATTTACAATGAATGTTTCTGACTCCATATTATTCACTCTTATCAAGTTTTCTGTTTCACTATATATGTATGTTTATTATTGCGCGTTGTAATAGGCAATTTATTTTTCTTTGTCTCAAACTTTCCATTATCGCTTTTCTTGATATTGTGTCAAAGGCTTTTTCCAGGTCTACAAAGGCAATATTCTTTCTTGCAACTGCTTAATAGTAAAAATATGGTCTTGAACACTGCCTTCTTTTATGAATCCGCTTGGTGGTGCCTTCATGTCTTGTCCTATTTCGTCTGTTAATCTTTGTTCCAATAATCGTTCATACAATTTCGAGGGTATGCTCATCAATAATTTGTACATTGGCTCTTGTCTTCCTTCTGGAAAATTGGGAGAATAATATCTATTTTCCATTCCTGTGGTATCCTACCTTCATTTAAACAACGATTATACAGCCTTGTTACAAATTCGATACCAGTTGTTCCCATATATTTTAACATTTCTGTCGATATTTGATTAATACCTGCTGATTTTCACCGTTTTAATTTCTTTATTGCCTCCTTTACTTCTTATATCCCTATTGCTTGGTTTTTAGTACTCTCTTCTTCTTCCTCAAACCAATATGTAACCTCCCGCTTGTTCTCTACATTCAATCGGTCTTCGAAGTATTCTCTCCATCTCTCCATTACTTGGCTCTTTTCTGTTAATACCATCCCTTGTCGGTCGTTTATCTGCGTAACAGTTTCCTGCTTCCGATCGTCCTTTCTTAGGGTTTTCAACACTTTATAAAATAATTTTTGGTTACTGTGATAATCTTTTTCTAACTTTTTACTAAACTCTTCCCACGCTTCTTTCTTAGCTGCCTTTATATTGATGATGTACGAGTTAGAAGAGAACCGGGAATAAATAGTGACCACTACTTATTAGAAGCAAAGACCAAAATTAAACTCAGGCGTTTAGATACGGCATAAAATTGATTTATACTTATCCGTCAATATATTAAGTAACGCAGGAAAACTATTTGCGATTTAGCGACTATTAATGTGAAATTTATAATGCAGCGAGAAGAGATTTCGAAATAGAATAGAAATTTATTGCAACGTCTGGGCTCGGAAAAAGAAACTGAATTTAAATTGTTATATATTCGCCTGGTCGCTATATTTCATATTTTTCATTTAAATTTTTATGTACGTGTGTGTTTTATTTTATGTCATTTTTATGCAAACTTTCTTCGGCAGACTTGCATGTGTGACTAAACAATTTTGTTTTACAATGCTGGGAATGAATATGTGTGTATGCGTTGAAGGATGTCAATTCGTAACAAGTCGATACATTCTCTATTCGGATGTAAATGTATTCACGGTTTTTCTAAGTGTAAGCGTTGGTATTAGAATAAAGAATGAATTAAAAGGAAATGAAAAGAGGAAGACTTAGCTTTTTCGCTTACTCTGATAATTTTATTTCTAAATATTTACCAATTCAATATTCTTTCAACGCGTTCATATTTTACCGTAATGCCATCTTTTCATTTTGTCCTGATGACCGTTTTTGCCGACCAGTATTCGTTTTCGTTTTTTTTGCTAATAAAGCGAAAACACTTAAAGGTAGGAAGTTAATGCAATATAATCGTAAACTGGGGCTTCAACAATGAGCGACCGAAGGGATCGAACCCGAAATATGCTACAGCAACAAAGAAAACAAGCAAGAAAGCTGGAACGACGTTCCGTAATCGGGCGGCAAAAAGTCTAATTCAAACTGATGGTGACCATTATCGCTTTTTCAGATTTTTTTTTCATTTTGCTTGCTCTGCGCCCTTTCTTTTTTCATTGGTTATGTAAATTTGCGTCGATCGATTTTCAGTGTATTCGATTAAGTATAGTTTTCCTTTTTAGGTAATGTTTGAAGTTTTCGTAAAGCTGTAGCAGAATAGGAAAGCGGACAATTATAGAAAATTTTAGTTATTAGTAAAATGTCAACGTTATTAAGTATATCGGTTAATCTAATTGTACACAGTCTAAAATACTAGCTACTTGGATAATGTTGATTTCCTAATAACCACATGAGTGTATTGATCCAAAATCAGCAGTTATATTCTAGAAGCTTCACACGACGTAATGATCACACTAAATAAGGATATCCATACATATATGTACATAAAACGCGTCAAGCAAATAACTTTGCTGCAATTAGAGCTGCAAGTAACAAGTACAGGTATAGTGTATATCGGCAAAAAGCTTTATAATATTGCTTATTGTATAGATATGGTATTCGTGGTGTGGTTTTGTACTTTTTTCAATCATATTGTTCAAATAGGGTGTAGACAGTAAAAGTGAGGCAAACTATAAGTGATACTCACCGGGTCGTGCAAGGAGTTCCACAGGGATCATTTTTGGGGCCTCTCCTTTCCGTGGTATATATGTATTGGTGATTTGCAGCATTATTTCAATAATGTTGAAAATATCTATTTGTGTATATATGCTAAATTTGCAAAACAAAATTAGAGCAATATATGAGTAGGTGACTACATGATCTGAAAAGAATAAATTACTGTTAAACAAAGATAAGACAGTCTGTAAGAGGTTTCAGTTAAGAGATAAGGAGTTGATTGGTGATATAAAATTCTAGGTATTGGTTTTGATACGTGTCCAACCTTTAAGTCATGACTCTTTGTTAACGATTACGCAGAACCTATTATGCTCTGAAATTTTTATCTAATCACTGCAATAGTAATACATTATTGACACTATGTTATGCTAATTTTCACACACTCGTGGATTATTGTATTATATTGTGGGGTAATAATAGTAAATCTCAGCGAGTGTTTGTCTTTCAGAAATATGCTATACGAATTTTGTTAAATATAAACTTTAGACTTTAGACAGTCCTGTAAAAATGAATTTCGAAATTTGAAAAGTTTAACTTTGCCTTCATATTTTTGAACTGTGCACGTATATTTATAAATACAAACCGTTTTTTACTCAAAATGATTTAACGTATAACTATGGCACAAGAAATAAACATACTTTAAGACCAAATTACCACAAGACAGCGAAATATAATAAACGTTTCTTCACCAGTGGATGAAGATTGTATAATGACTTGAGTGCTGACATAACTTCCTCTGTAAATATTAATATATTTAAAAAGAATTTAAAAGATTTATTGTTGTCGAAGAGTTATTACACATTGGACGATTTTTTCTGCTGATTTTGCTTTCTCTTTTTTTTGTACTACGTATTCATTATAAGTATCCTGTATTAGCCTATTTTTGTATGTTATTTTTATAATTTGTACTTTTTACATTTATCTTTATACTAACATAATATGAACATTGCTATTGACATTGTAAATCAATTAGTGGTGCGAATAATAAAACACTATTATTATTATTATTAACGGGTCGATGGCCGCAGTGGTTAGGCGGCTGACTATTGTTGTGAGAGGACGATAGGTGCCGGGGTTCAATTCTCTGGAGGGACGGTGACATTTTTTCAGATAGTTTAATCCCGGATCGACTTGCCATTCGCTGTTGGGAGCAAAGTGATTAACAGCGCGGCATCATAAAAGGCGATATGATGCTGTCACAAAGCCATTGAACACAACATACACACACAAAAACTACACCGCGAGAGTTGCAGTGATAGCCAGACAAGCGATACAGTTTACGGAGTCACTGCAACTAAGCACCCACCACATATTAAAAAAAAAAAAAAAAAAAATAAGTTACAAAATCAATATAAGCAACAAAAACTATTTAAAATGATCGTAAAAACCGCTACTATTCTACAGAGGCAGAACCTTGTTTGAGGTTATATACATACAGATCGGGACATTATTTTAACGTGCATAGGCTATACATTGGCTTTTATTAACCGTTTCCACCTCTAATAACATAATTCACCTAAAACATCTGTCATGTCTATGTCACGACTCTGACATTTAAAAATTACGTTAGATGAGCAACATAAAAAACATAATCCACCCGTTGCTCGATATTATTCTAAGAAAAATAAACATCTTAGTGTTGCTGTGCGTACTCAGCGTCCACAAAAGCTAAATGTTTGGACCGGGATGTTAGGGCCACGTTATAGGCCCATTTCTCATTGATGGTAACCTAAATAGTCGAAAATATTTACAACTTTTACAAAATTCCGTCAATTCGACGCCTTCCTGTTAATTTTTAGACAGTTTGGTTTTAACAGGATGGATGTTTCTCTCACAACTACAGAGCAGCTATCGACTTCCTGAATCAAACGTTTCCTGATCGGCTCATTAGCACACAGGGTACAATTAAATGGCCAGCAAGGTCCTGTGATTTATCGCCTAATGACTTCTTTCTGTGGGGTTTTATGAAAGAAGAAATTTATAGGCATGATTTCGAAAGGGCTAACAATCTAGCTGAGTTAAGGGAAAACATAATTAACATTACGCCAGAGCAACTAAGGAGTATGAGAAGAAATCTGTATGACAGATTTGGTTATTGTTTAGTAAAAGAAGGTGGATTATTTGAACCCTCAATTCGTTAAATTTATTTTGGTTAACCTTAAAGTGTTTGTTTGACTTTTCCCTGTTTTTACTTTTTTTTAGGATTAGCTTTAAGTTTCTAAGAATATTGTAACTAAATTGATTATTATGTCGATGCATTTTATTTCCCAATTGATATTTTCATAAGCTATAATAAATAAATTTAAATGAGGCACTTTATTTAACTTTATTATTGCTCCCTAAACATCTCCCTTAAATGTAATTTTTTTAAATGACAAAGACTTGACATAAACATGACAGCTGCTTTAGGCATAATAAATTATGTCCATATTATCTCATTAGAGATGGGAACAGTACATAAAAGCCAATGTACTTAAAAGCCTATGCACGCTAAAAATATGTCCCGATCTGTATATGTATGTCTATTGTGGTCTTGGTACTAGATTTTTGCAGTAGTTTTTGTATTATATTTGCTAAAACATTATATTAAAATAAGAAGATAACATGTACCACAGTAGCCTGTTCTGAATATATGTTTTATGCATCTTCTAAAAATTGTACACAATGAATGCATCCATTTTTGTATAAGTTCTTCAATTTTAAGAATATATTACCCGGAGAATAATTAGAGCTGATATATTAATCCATTCAAGCGTAAATTCGTCCTGGAAAAAATTCTTTTATGTTTCTGAACTGACTATACAAAATCGGCAACATATCCTTCCTAGTTGATGCTGGTGTACTATACATTTTCTTGAAAATTACTAACAATATCGTAAAAACTCAAAAAATAATCGATCCTTCAAAAGTTCGACAAAGAAATAAGGTCTATTATCTATGAATAAGGTCGTGTGACATAAACACCTCCCCAAATGTCTAAAATCCATTGGTGCCTCGTCGTTGTTCCTTAATTTTTGATGTGGCTAAACTTTGTACGACGGGGTTTATTTGTCGATAGTCAATAGATATGTAAATAGTTATCCACTAAGGATGTTCTCATTTCCAAAGTAATACTAAAAAATTATCTGACCCTTACTTATGGAATTATAATTATTTGACATGCCGTCTAAATGCAAAATTATAGTCCCAGTTTCCGTCAGTCTAGGATTACATGTCTTGGTATCTAAGCGTTTTATACTTATGAGGTGGATGAAGATAGTATAAAATAAAATCTGCACTAAAAGTTTTACGTACATGAAGGAGTCTATCAGTAAAAGTTTGTGGATTCCCATTACTTTGCGTGCAATAACCAACTAGTTCTCTTCATTTAGCACTGTTTTGACCTACAGTATCGTTTCATCTGCTAAACTGCCGGTACATCATTTAATATTATTCGTGTAAAATATTTAAAAAAATTAGGGATAAAACACGGATACTAAAATATAAGATATCTACATATGTTAAGACGGCGATTTCCAAAAACAATTTTTTTTTGTAAATTTTGTAGAAAAGACTTATGTGAGTTGTTACTTACTAATTGAATGTCTTTCTCTCTTATTTAGTACTGGTTGGTTTAAAGTTGACTTATCACGTTTACAGACGATAAGTACCATCATCGTGTAATTGTAAATACATAAATATGCTGCAGTCCAACTATAACGGCCATCATTACTGATTGTACCTACAATAGTTTTATATTAAGCAGAGATGGTTCAGAGAAGATATTAAGTTTAACTAAAAAACCATTATTCGACAAAGCAGTCACAGTCAGTTAATATATCAATCGCATTTACTTAATAAGTCTGTTATTTAAAGTAGAGTAGTCTAAATTCAATGTTATCCGTAATGTTCTATGCGTTGTCGTTACAACGTTGTCGTTACCCGTTGGTCTTGAAGATATGCCAAATTTGATATAGATTGGTACACTTCTTTTTTCTGGCAGCAGCTGTATCTGTATTTTTCTAACTTCTAGCTTTTAAGGATATTAATGATATTTTGATACAAAGAATCACTTAGAAACAACTTGAAAATAGTAACATTGCTATTTTGACAATCTATTTCTTAGAAAACTAAAAAGAAAACAGCTGACTCGCTTTCGTGTACATTTAAGACATCCGCTAGAAGCAATATAAGCGAGTTCACTGGAACTCACTCCCTTTCACAGATCCCGTGATTGTAGTGATGCCAACAGTGGGTTTGTTGTTAGCAGTGGAGTTGTATGCGACGTCTGATGTTATACACAATCGTTTTCGCCCTAGAAAGAGAGGCGAGAAGGGCATCATCGATGATCCGTCCGAGCTCAAATCTGAACAAAAAGTGATAGATGATCCCTCTGAAACACAAGAGATTTTTTTCGCACACACACACATGAAGCTGCCACCGTCTCGCTGCTGCCACCTCTTCTACAGTTCAGCCGTTTTCTCTCGTCTCATCTTGTCCCTCTTCCTTTAAACGGAACGCATTTTTCTCTCATGAAATTATTCCCGTCCTAAGCACACATTTCTTACCGAGTTTAGTATGCTGCGGCGTGAAGTTCGCGCCGCTAAAACCCGCATTTCTATTCTTCTTGCATTTCCACCAGCATTTGTTCGTGACGTGATTTGTGCGTCCCGCTGAGCGTCCCCTCCCCGTTCACCGCCCTGTCTTCCATTCTCTCCACCTCTCTCTCACAATCCCCTTCATCCGATGTCACTTGATATCGTCTTCGTTCGTTCTCACGATGCTTTAATGCCGAGACAAGCACTTATATAAATTGTGTCATCATGTTATACTCGAGATTATTTCTACGTCTTGTACCATTTTTATATCCCACTTTCGCGCCTGAATTTACTTCTTCGTTTTCCTTATACTACATCTATCCGAGGCCGACATTAACTAGTACGTGTCAAGAATGGAACATATTTTTTTAGAGTCGCGGGGCTTAGTAGTCGTTGACCATCATGGAGAAGTGCAAGTGCGTGTATTTGGATAACTTATTGATGTTGTCATCACAACTGTAGATGGCGTTTATTGCCTTATTTTTAACAGTGCTTTGGTGAGCCGCAAAAAAAACTTTAGATTCAGAGATGGATGCATAACGATGATGTGATTTTGTTTTTCTAAATATTGAATATGACCTGAGATGTTTCAGATTTACAGGGGTTATCAGAAATTTTAGTAGAAAAGTAATTGATCTTGTATAAGTAACTCTGGAAATTTAATAATTATATCTGATTTTAGGTGTGATTATAAATGTGCAGTAGAAATATTGATTCATTTGGAAACATGTTTTTGATAATAGACTTCCCTTAACGCGATTTTCGTCGTAGTAATTACCTTAGTTTATAAAATTGTTGTTGAGATGATGAGAATTTACCTGTCGGCATTTTTATTAATTGATATGCGCACTTCGATAATATATGTACCTATATAGGAATATACAGGGTCGTTGACGGAACTGGTTCGTTAGAACTTTTTGATCTTCTTGAAATTCAACATTTCTGAAAACTAATTATAATTGATATAAGCTGAACACATCAGCAAAAGTATTTGTCCCATTTTAGGTGACGTCAACTTTCTTAATTTAAATAGCATGCTATATTTTTGAGTTTTTTGTATCGGGCAAACAATTCTGCATCAAAATTTACTAAGACACCCTATGTCAAAAATCAGCCGTTTTTGAGTTAGTCAATTTTTTCAAATATAGGACCAATTGCAACGTTATGTTCGAAATTCTATATTTCTGAAAACATTGCAGCCAAAGACCTCATATTTGGAATGTTGTTAGCCGAAATAGCATAGATCAAATTTACGTCCTAAAATTTATCATAATTTATACAGGGTCGTCCATAATTAACGTTCATTTCAACCAATTTTACGTCGGTAAAACTGACTTTTTTTAATGGAACATCCGATATATTATTGCATTTTTGAATACACTTAATAATTCTCATCATTGATTACTAGACATATTAGTTTCTATCTTTTACGGTTTTCGAGTTATTAGAGATTTCCTGATGAAAGCCTGAACAATACGCCTTTTTAATGCATCTCAGTAATCCTTGAATATCAAAATAATTGATATTGTATTTGTACTATAAATACACATAGATTATATCTTCTAACTCTGTGGATTTATAGAAATTTCGCTCGCATTTATACGTTTGTAGGGCTGTGCTGTTTCTCTCTGCTATTTCTTTACGTTCAGAAATATAATTCTAGGTAATTACCAACTCATACCATTGCTAAATGTTTATAGGAGAACTACAAAATTAGATGGAACTATAGAAATTTCGGTGAGTGTAATACATTTTAGGGGTTCATTTGTAAAACGCTATTCTCCTATCAAAACCTTCTTGTTGCTAATTCTTGTTGCTGGATATATCCTAGAGGGCATGTTTTTTCAAAAAGTCAGTAAATAGATTTGCTAGTAATTGTTGTTCTATTAATTTTGTATATCTATGTACATTTGTGGATTTTTTTTAATGCTCTTTTGTCAGTAACGTCAGATAAATGACGTATCTACATATATTTAAAAATTGCTTCAGTGCTACTGGTAAATTAAATATTTTTCTGGCAGCTGTCTCACTCTGCTTCCACTCAACCTTAAAATCACAAATGCAAAACGTGAATTAAAGATCGTCAAACAGAGATAAGTAACAAAAAATAAATTCACAACGCACAACCCGAATGATTAATACAAATACCCTGTGTAGAGAAATACAGATCTGAGATAGTAATTAATAGAATTATTCTAAATCGACAATGCAAAGCAGTAGTCTACAAACTAAGCGAAAAGTTTCCATAAACATTTACATTTTACAGAAGATATAGAGGGTGTTACTCATAGTATAATCATTACATTGATATTTTAGTTTTCAGAAATTCTAAGTCAGACTTATTCGCATTTAAGTGTTGCCAAATCTGGTAAGACTTTCAATTGCACAGTAGATTTGAATTTATTGACAAAAGAAGAGGACTTCTAGTGACTTGTTGGCAATTGTTTTGTAAATATCATACGTAGGTACATCATTATTCATATAGTATTGCTTTACAGTATTTTTTTTTAATGCAGAGTGTTCCTTCAGGCAACTAAGAAAATCTTTTGTATAAGTAATTTTGAACAAAACAATCAAATACTCTTGAGGTCAATTGCTGCCCATTCTGGAAATATCGAAGCATGTTCCACTGAAAACTCAACGTGGATCTTTTGTCACGAGGAGGGTGCTGCTCTGAAATCTCGTGTTTATTGTAAAGGCAAGCCAAACACGGCCGCAGTATATTATTTATGAAATAAACTTGCAGATATTAAGTGGCAACAGAGTATGGCCAAAAGACTAGCAGAATGTATAGGTGAACGTTTAATTTTAATGTGTTGTAATTTCCGGATAAATTTCTCTCATTTTTTCTTAAATGATTGTTCTTAATAACAATGATTCATTGATATTTCCAAGTAATTTTTAATGTATTGGTTAATATCTTATTTCTGCAAACATCTCTGAAGAAGCTTATAAATATAGCGAAACATTAGAAGTTTAGAAAGAAAATCACAGTATTTCACTACCCAATGTTGTATCCATTATTTTTCTTTCCTGTGAACTGTGCTACTTTCGCCTAAGTGTTTTCTTGTTAGATATAATGACATATTTATTTCAACACATTCAGAGATATTTACGCCACTCCAAAAAACTGCTTCAACGTAGAGGATTCTAGATTGGTAAAATGTAATTTTGACAACATCTATTGCAGTAAAATATATTTTTTGTAGTGTATCTACATTTTTTAATGCAGCTGTTCATAATATATGTATATGTTTATTGAACTTTGAATAGCAGTAACCTTAACGTTGGGAAAGTTTATGGTGTACATTATATACCTACATACGTTTTGCGGATAACCAGTAAAAATAGTGTTCGACACTCAAGTATGTAAACATCAGGAACTTTTTCTCTTATTTTTAGAAATAAAACAGGCAATATAAAAAAATGGGTGATATTACAAAGTTACAATGCCTCTAATTGAACAATCTATCGTCTTGAATGCTGTTTTTTGACGTCTCAGGCCGTCTTTTGTCCAAAATAAAAAAGGCAGGACTGTAATCTGTTGCAATTTGTACTAATATTACAAAATTTTCTGTCATCAATGAGTAGATAACACAAAATATTTACAGTGCTTCCCTGTTTTAATTTTCTGAATTTATACATGCAACATTCAGAATTACCATAATTTAAAGGCTGAAGATTGTATTTTGATTATGGAGGTAAAGCGAATCTCACTTGCGTTACGCAAGTAGGATATTTACCAAAATCTGTTAACTTCTTGCATAATCAGCATTTTATAACTTGATATGCTGATGGAATCGATTTTACTCCAAGCTCTTTTTCGCCTTATTTACATACCCTTATTCCGAGCTACTTATCAAGAATGTGAAAAGAACATTTTTCGTGAAAGGTTGTTTAATAATTTTTAACTCCGCAGCTAAAGGTGGGTACGTTTTTTAGAAATTAATTGCTGCGTAATACATAATTAATACTTAAACACAGACGTATCCGTTCCAAAAGCAACAGCGCAACATAACAGAGTTAAAATTCCACAACATAGTTAATTAGTATCACCAATATTATACCGAGAAACACAGTTAATTAGCGGAGACTTCCCGAGCCAATTATGTAAAGAAAGCAAAATGAATTCGTAGCTGTAGGTGGAGGTATGAAATGAAGTTCTTTTTATAAATGGACATAAATTTTCACTCACAGGAAAATATATAATTATCAAAGTTGCGGTTTCTCGTCTATACTCCTCGAATTCGTTGGGAACATTGATTAGTTAATAAAAAAAAGAAAACTTTCCAGTCAGTCTCCAACTTAAAATATATTTTAAATTGGTTTGAATTCAATTTTAACTTTTTCATTACTACCATTTTACTTTCAGCTCGATTTTTTTCAGTTTCTTTTTTATTTCGCCTCACGTAATTGTAATTTTGGCGGCCACCGATTTAACGCATTGAAATAATCAGGAAGTGTAAGAGTTCTACATTTCAGTTTCGTGAGGAAGCTGGTAAGTTTTGATTCATTTCTATGCAAAGAAGTGACTGCTGTAAAGAGTGTTTTTCGGAATATGAGTAGGAGATATCTTAAAATGCTGACATGCATTTTAGATGCAATAATCTTGGTCGCCTTTAATTTTGCTGTTATTCCTAAAATATGTATTAACCATATACCATTTCTGTTGTACATCGCCATTCATTAATAAATTACAAAGATATTTTCAATTTGTCAGTTTGATTTAGGAGTATTTATGGATGACACTTTGGAGATCAGTTGTAATTCCTTGAGAGGCAAATTTATAATTCATGCTCAAAGTTGTGCCGATGCTTGAGCATGCGACTTTGACATATTTGTAATGTAAATTTCACTACAAATATGTCAAAATCGCGTGCTCAAGCATCGGCAGAAAAAATGGGGTCCTTATATCTCAGTAAATTATAAGCATGAACGATAAGTCCGGGCCTTAGCTTACGCTCAAATTTATAGTTTATGCTTATAGTTGTGGTGGTGCATAAGTACATTTTGATGTAAATGTCATTATAAATGTTTCAAAATCTGTGGCTCAAGCATCGACACAACCTCAAGCGCGAACCATAAATATGACGCTAAACTACGAGACCCTTCTCATGTCAGTTGGCCCACTGTTTCATATTCACGTTTTTCGAGAACCGGGAACACTACATGCTTTGATGGATACCCAAATGAATTAACATATTTTTAATAATGTTCAATAAAAATATAAACTTTTTTTATTCCTTTTTGAAGTCTTTAGCAGTAAGATTACAAGTCTTTCAAGTTTTGTGGTTTGTTCTCACCCATTAAGTTGCTCTTATTTTGATGCTATCATCTTAAGTGAGTAGGTGGCTTTGAAAAAATGATGTCGAAACTACTTTCAGTTAGTGTTAAACGCATTTTATACATTTGGTGGCTATTTTTGATATTTGTTTAATTTGAAATGGGCAGGGGAATAGTTATCGATGAGAAAATTCGATCACTCATTGTTAAATTTTTTAATTCTGGAAAATCTAGTACTGAAATTGGAAATTTATTGGAATTATCCCGATACGGTGTCAGAAATATAGTTAGAAGATATAATACTACAAATTCAATAGCTCCAAAGACGAGAAATTTAGGAAAAATATAAGATAACTGAATGTGATAAACGAGTATTGAGGAACACTAAACACTTTAACCCACTAAACACCAAACAAGTTTTAACTAAAACACCGACGCGTTTCAACAGCAATGCTGTTATTATCAAGGCGATAACAAAACTAAATTAAAATAAAATCTACAAATACAGGTAACCTAAATGTTATGCACGGTCAATCCGATACGCATCATTAATTTCCGATTAACGAAAACAATGACGAATGCGGTATGGGTCCATTGTCACGGTTCATTACACATGAGTTATTTTTATATATTTCTAAACTTTCGAAAACATTTAGAAACTTACAATTGTACAAAAATGTGTTGGGCAACGCTCGATTTCTCAATTCTATTAAATCTAAGATTAGCCATATGCTCTTTGAATCTAGTGGAGTCTGCTCTCCTGGTTTGCCCAATATAGTTTTGATTACAATCTTTTCAATTGATGTCGTAAATACCTGACTTTTCTAGAGGTTGTATTTTATTTTTAGGGTTACCGATGAGACTTCGTAAACTACTCCCAGAACTGTAAACTATTCTGAGATCTAGCTCTTTGAAGATTTTACTCAAACCTTTAGTGATAAAGGAAGCGTAAGGGAGGGTCACAACGGGTGAAGCTTTAACATCCTCTTGAAAAGTCGTAGATTCTTTCACAGTTTTCTTATAATTAAACTTCCTAATTAACTTATAGATATGCTGAGGTTGGAAACCATTACACTTGGTCGCATCTTTTATAATTTGAAGCGCTTTGTCATACCTCGCCTTGTTCAAGGGAAAAGTGAGAAGTCTGTGGACCAAAAAATTCAGGCTTGCCAATTTGTGTTGAACACAATGACGGGAATCTGAAAAACTTCACGAGTATTGAGAAGAATTATTGAAAAAAACCGTCGTGCAAGTTTTCTTGAGTTGAGTGTTATGTGGAGTGAAGCTGTTGGAAGACGAATTTTCAGGTCCATGTGTCACAAAGAAGCCCATAAACAGGGATATGGAACTTACAAAGTAAGTTAAATTAATAAAAATGCATCAGTCCTGCATCAGTCACGGGTTGGGGCAGTATGTCATCTAAAGGTGTAGGAAAATTTCACTTTATTAACGAAATAGTGAACACAGACAAATATTTGGAGATTTTAGAAGAATCTCTTTTACAGATTGTTTATCAGGTCAAAATTTTGTCTTCCAACAAGACGTCGCAGGGTATCATACGTCGAAAAAAGTTTTGAAATTGATGGAAGACGACCGGAAATTTCGCATTCTTTTACGCCGGAGTTTTGCCAAAGCTTAGTCCAGACAATGCCACAAAGACTTTCAGATGTAACAAGAAAAGGTGATGTTACTCTGTAGTAATGTAGTTTTAGTCTCATTTTATGTCATATTTTGTTTGATTTAGTTAATTAGTTTAGTTGAATAGTTTTCTTTGTTATCACGTTTTTTTCTAAAAAGTTGTTAAATTGATACATTAAAAAAATATACCCATTAATTATTATATATTTGCAACTATTTTAAATTTTGAAAATCTAACGGTGGCCCACCGTTAGACTGACTTGAGACAGGGCTCATAGTGAGTATCAACTCTAGAAAGTCCGGAAGAAGAAAGAATATGGGCAAAACTGAAGAAGACAAGTGTCAATTCTCTAAGTTTAGAATTGAGGCGACATAAATAAGTAATATTTGCGTTGCAATGGTTTCTATGCTTATATGAAGAAGCATATTGGTATTTCTGCTCCAATTTTTAGCTTTTAGGAGTATATAGATTCCGAAACTAGCTATATACGCATTTCTTACCGCTTGTCTTATTAATTTTGTTTGCTTTTGTGGATGGTTATCGTATATATCTAGCATTCAGCATTAGTGAGAATTGATATGTAGTGTTTTCTATTTACACTAGATCAATTAATGTTTTATAAGAACGTATCGCATCCAGCTGTCCCACAATGTGCAACATATTAAAAATATAAAGGGAACATCGTTAAACGAGATAAAACCGACTCTTTTATAAAATTGTAAATCATAAAATATAAATCCTATGTCATAACAGTGGATTTCATCACTTTTATATTGTTTTGAACCTACATACGTAAGTTATTTAGCATGATATAAAGAAATAGCACGTTTTTATTAATATACCTACCAACAGCTTTAGCTTAGCTTTAGGTTTAGGTTTAGTATAACCGTGTTGAGAAACTCGTTGTTAGCATGTTGCACATAAAGGTTTAAAGTTGCTCATGAAATGAAACAGCGCCGTTGCCGCTACGAGATCGGCCGTCTTACACAAAGAACACGGTCTCCTATAGCTGTAGGCATCGTTAATTTTATGTGAAAGTAGGAATTCGGTTTGCATATAGATCAAAAATTAAATTTATAAGTTCTTTTCTATTCACCTCGCAGATATGTTAAATCTCTACGTAACCTAGCATGTGGGTTCTATGTATTCATGTTTATCCATTAACATGCTGATACTGTCTTTCTTTACTAGATACACACAAAGGAAAACGAAAATAGAAACAGGATTTTTAAAAGAACTACCAGTATATCTTGCCTTCTGGTAAAATTTTGCTCTTGAAAAATGAACAAAGATTGTAAAAATGGATGGAAGTTTACTTGCTTAAGAGTATATACATCACTACTATTAGTTACAGTAGGGAATTTTATATGTTTACCCATCTTATTACTTAATTTTTATAGGTATGTATTTCATAGTTTTTGGAATATTAATTTCTCTCGGTATATCGTCAATATTGTTTTACTAATTTAAAGAAATGTGCTAAATACGGACAATTGCAACTCTTTTAAGATAGCCACAGAACAAGATTTTGTGTAATCTTAAACTAAAATTTGATATATTTCAAAATAAATAATGCAGCTTCGCATATTTCCTTAGTATTCATTCGTAGCAGTCGTGCTGCTAACGGCACAGATTTTTAATTCTCTGACAGTCAGGACAATTTATCATTTTTTTTAACATAAAATAACTTGGCGTGTCCCATTGTTCTTCTCGTCGATTGATCAAACCACCGCCTTCTTTTCGCTTCGATGTCGACGTTTGAAATTAATAACTGACGAAATTTTCTTCTCCCCGATGTCCCCCTTCTAGGATCCTACTATTGAAGCTCCGAGGCTGACCCCAGAATATAATTAAATTAGAGATAATTGATGGATTAACAATCCGCGTAGGTACGAATTGTTCGGAATTCGTAGTGATTTAAAGTAAGTCCAACACCACCTGTCGCCTGCGGCAACGAGCGGCCATTAGCAGCTGATGAATGACTAGGAAACGAAGCCAATTTCATTGCGCTGTTGCGTTTCAATCCATCCTTCTGACGTCCATTTGTCCGTGTACTATATATATATCTAGTGAACACGGCTAGATTGCGGTTGTTCTGTTCGTAGTACTTTACTTATTACGCTATTTCTTTTATTCGCGATCACGAATGGTCATTTCCGCTTCGGCGATATGAGAAGAAAATGGGCGCATTAAGTGTATTTTCCAGTTGAAACTGGTATCATTACCGAGAAGTTAGTTAAACGACTACGAAAGAGATATTGAATGTATCAGTCGACATAAGTGCATACTATATTATTAATGTTAAATGATTCATTTTATAAATGTATGAAGTTTCAGATGCATATTTATTTAGTATTCAAGTCAACTGTAACAACTGTGTAATATATTAAAAGACGATTATGAAGCTATGAATTTTGAAACTGTAATGAAATGCCAATGACATAATGATAAAACAGATTAGTTTTGTGATACTAAAAATAAAATTTGTGTCCAAAAAATGGTTCTGACTGTTGTACAAAATCTGCATTATTTCAAAACTTCTAATTCTAATCCCAACGTATGCAATATTCATATAGGGCGATAATATCGGCTGACTGGTGGAATTAAGAGTCCTTCATTTTCAATGTAATCATTAAAGAAATAGCTGATTTTTTTAAAGAAAAATACAAATTTAAATGGCTACCATAAACGTAAATTATTAAGTTTGGGCAACTCAATAATCCAACAACATACAAAAATATAAATCACGTTCTGGTTAGTTATAAAAATCAAAGCAGTGCATGAGTGACAAAAGAATTCTTTGGTAATTGATTTAATGAGAAATTTATACCATATTATTAGTTAAAGCTGTCACAGAAAGCTTTATTTGTTTCGAATAACCGATCGGGTGACTACCTGTAACATGAAAACAGCTTCATATCAGTGTTGTTATTACCAAAAACAATGCCAGTATTATCAAACGGTAATCTAAACTATTAGGATCTTGTACAAAAAAAGTCGCGTGTTAAACAAACAAGATAGCATATTATGTAGTGCCTTGAAGACCACAAATGTCAAAGATGTTTGCAAAATTGCATAGTAGTTTGTTCCTGGAAAACAGTATGGCTTACATTTCAATAGGTAAAAATTTTATAGAAAAGGTTCACAAATAAAATTTGAAAAATTAACAATAATTCGTACCTCTGTATCTATCGCTACCAGCTTTTTATTACGCCTGTATCTGTAACGGAACGCGATAATTTCAATCAGCTTATTTTATTAAACGTTAACGTGATCAGGAAAACAAGTACTTATTAAACATATTAAAGAATATTATTTTATTTTAATTCAAGTAATGCACCTATTCGTATATATTCCGTGACTGTATATAATTTCCCTATGTTAAACGCTCATATATTCTTAATAGTTAAAGTTCTTAATAGCAAACAGGTGACTTATGATTAGAACTGTACCGCGTAGGAATATGGCTCAACTCCGCATGATATAGACCACTTCTCGTTCGAACGCCAGAGAGTCTATTCCGCTTCGCAATTAGTGTAAAATACATTTGTAAAGTTAGGGCCAGTTAATGTTCTTGTGCTTATAGTATTTGTTTAAATAATCAGTACAGAATGAGGCCGTGATTACTGGGAAGGTCCAGCACGTAGCCAATATATTTATATAAAATACTGGTCAAAGAAGATTACAAGAAAAGGACACGCCCGAAGCCCGAAGACAAAGCACCCGAAAGAAGCGGACGTTCGGCGGAACGAACCAGCGTCAGCGAGCGTACGCGAAGAAAGAATTTGTAAAGGTATTTGGCCACAAAACTATTATATGTTATTCGAGCTCGTAGAAAAAAGATATATTAATCATTGTCTTATGTAAATTTTGTTGTTGTTTCCTTAAATTAATATATATTTATATATTTATATATTTAGCTCTGTTAGGTTTTTAGTCATTTAATCGCGTAATTGTTTCATTTTAAGAAAGGTGCATTTAATATTACGGTTTTGTCCAGTATTTGTTAACATTGTATATCCATATATTTATTCGTTTCATTTAATATATTTGTTATTCGTTTATTTGCTGCCTTTTCATTTATTCAGTGACAAATAAGCCTGCATATTTTGTGTTATTATTTGTTGTTAAAATATTATAAATCCTCCATTTACCGCACGTACTGGGAACGTATAAAGAAAGAACCTTTGTAAACTAAGTATATGTTTCCTTTATTACGTTAGAACGATTGCGACCGACATTTTGCTAGTCAGGGGAATTAATTTCTTTATTTCGGTATCAGTAGCTTTCGTCATCATGGGTTCGCCAGTGGAATTTGCTCATATACCGTGGCGCCCAAGATTCTTACACATATTCGCACATTTTAAAACCGTTCATCACATACCTGTGGGCCGAATGAAGATGCTGCATTTCCACGTTTGCTGAGAAATTTGGGAAACCATTGTTAATAATAATAATAATAATAATAAACAGATATTGGATTTGACATCAGAATAGTACCAGTTATAATCGGAAATTTAGGCATTATACCACAGACAACACCAAGGTCAATGGGAAGCATACCCTATTGCGATAAACATATACATTTTTTTATGTGGTGGGTGCATAGTTGCAGTGACCCCGTAAACTGTATCGCTTGTCTGGCTATCACTGCAAGTCTCGCGGTGTAGTTTTTGTGTGTGTGTGTGTATGTTGTGTTCAATTGGCTTTGTGACAGCATCATATCGCCTTTTATGATGCCGCGCTGTTAATCACTTTGCTCCCAACGGCGAATGGCAAGTCGATCCGGGATTAAACTCTCTGAAAAATGGTCACCGTCCCTCCAGAGAATTGAACCCCGGCGCCTATCGTCCTCTCACAACTATAGTCAACCGCCTAACCACTGCGGCCATCGACCCGTATATACATTTGATATTACCAGCCATGCAAAAACAAATCTTACTGGGCTCGTTAAGGATATTGAGGGTGCACACAGATGTTTAATCTCCCGAGAGAAGATGTTTGACAGGGCTTTCCATTTGCTTTGCTGTATGAGGTCAAGACCGAAGAAGCAAGACAAAGAGGAAAGCATCTACAGGACCATTTTACTTACATTATACAGATTGTAAATATTATGTAATTTTTTTTGCCAATAAAATTGAAATGACGAACGAGCGGATCGCACGATACCATGACATAGGATCCCATGGCGATGGTGAAAAGAACGATGCTGATTGTATATCGCACACTCAAACAAAAATAAGGAAGGCAAGGAAAAAAAGTTGTACTGCTTAAAAATTGATATGCACGAATCGGTTCTATGCAGCGAAAATATATTATACGTTTGTACGATAAAACATTGAGTAAAATGGATGCAGGATTCCAGAAAATTATGCCATACCTCAGTCGTGACAATACATATGCATGATAAAACATCAGTAGTGATTCAATATTAACACAGGCTTTAACTTTATAATTCAGTGAACACAATTTAGAACACAGTGAAGTTATATGGCATTCCCATGTCAGGAAGTTATCGATTACGCACCCTAGAAATCTATTATTGGTTTTATTGGAAACAGTGCTAGTACCCAATCTTACTAAAATTGATTGGTTCGGAACACGCTTCGAGGATGGGAAACGTATCAAACTAGTCTGATTAATTTTTGGTCAATTTATACTGTACCACTCACACATGTTCTCAGCGTAATTATTTCCAATACCACTCATTTGGTCGATGTTTGAACCTGATATTATAACAGTGGTACCATCCACGAATTGCTATATGTCATCTATGTTAAAGTTTATTTGGAGATCATTTACATAGATCAAAAATAACAGTGGGCCAAGAATAGATCCTTGGGGAACTCCCTGCGTAATATCTGTTGCAGAAGAACTTTTGACGTCTTATAATGACAATTTCTGCAAAAGCACTTCATGGTTTACTCTAACAAAAGTGGGGCTTAGATCAAAGAATAAACCAGCCATCACCTGTCCATTATCCAATAATTTATAAATGTGATTTAGAGCTTGAACAGCATTGAAAATCGAATTCAGAAAGAAAGTACTTTTTTTTGTTTTTCTGGCTTATGTATTTATATTGCATCAATAATGCATAATTTTGTAGATTAGTGTATGGAAATTTCCTCACTCGATCTGTTGGTGTAAAACTTAGGCACGAAAAGCATTATTTCACCCACCAAACATTTAACGTAAAATCGACGCATTTCAAGAGTGAAGCATCCTTGTGACAGTTACTAACACCATTGCTGCTTAAACGTGTTGGCTTTGTATTGAATATTTGCTGTTTTGTGAGTGACATAGTACCCTTTCAACTTAACAATATAACTGCAAATCTATACAATATTTATGATAATTTTCTTCGTTCTTAATTTTAACGTATTTGGAGCATTTTTTTTCAACGACTTTGTTTCATATAACAAAAAAAAAAAATGGTTTTTTCAAGTAAAAAAATATCTCTCGGTCCTTTCTAGAGGCGCAGGATTATTCTGAGGTCATTGTATGGATATTAGATTGTATGGTCGGCATTCAAACATGTTATATTGTTGTTAGGAAGTTTTAGTTTAAACAATTTTTTTTGCATAGTCCACCTAATTCCACAAATGAGTTTTTCTCGCAAATACTTAGAAAGTATATTCTGAATTACTCCAGTTTAAATTTAGAAAAATCTTATGTGACTTTATGATAATTCCTTTCTTACTAACCTTTAAATGTGTTGTGAATATTTTTGAGTGTCTAGCTAGTTTCCCCTAAATTAAACGTAATAATTAATAATGAATGTCCATTCTTGGGTAAAACTGAACATTTTTTCGTATTTCCATAAATTAATATTCTTATTTTGTTTCTAGATATATTACATTGACTAAATAAAAGCTAATCAAATTTAGAGGCAATTCGCCTTGACACCGTCACAACATAATGTTGCGCATTCGCCCGTAATGTCAAACTAATGTCATGACATTTTTATGTGCCCTGCGGAAAATTATATTTTACAGCGGAATTATTCGACTCTTTTCTCGGATGGTGCGGTCGAATGCGCATCCTTTTTTTGTTTTTCTGGTATTTGGGAAATTACTTGGAGTCACTGTTGCGCGTCGTTGGAAGCCGTAGTGGGATTTGCCGTTTTATATTACTGTGCTTTGCCAAGAAATGAGACTCTAGACGAATATTATAGTAACAATACTTTAAAGAAAGGTAGCTCCTTATCTTACCTTTATGCAGAATGCGCATTGATTATAAAGTATGTCAGCAATTAATAAACTTCCAGTTAAGGTACAAAATAACGACAGCATGTAATAAATACTGGAGAAGTATTACAGTATTATCTTAGGTAACGAATTAAATGAATCTCTTCAGTAGTTTACATTCCTACCTCAATACAAACTTTATGTAGTCTGGCTGGAAAAATCTCCTGCAGCATTGCAAATGAGAACTTCGTAATTTAGTTTAATAGAATGACCAGGTGTTCCTATTTCGTAGATTATCTCCACGTTTAATCAGTAAAGTTGTAATCGCGAAAGTTTTTCATTTGTTAGTGTTTTTCCTTTTTAATTTATTTCTTCATTCTCTATCTCATCATTACTACCGCAATGCTGTTTAGCAGAGCGAATTTCAGCTGCTATACATAATATGCAAGCTAGGTACACTAAAACTACTACTCCTCAATGTTCGCATAAACGTGATTTATTTCAAAACGTCACCCTAAAGGTTTTTATTGTATACATGTTTGGAGGATGGTAGAGAGTATTCTATTTTATTAATTACTTGTAAAGTAATATATTAGCTTGCTTAAAAATTAGATTCGATGTACATGCAAGGTGTTTAAGAATTTGAAAGTTGTATTAAAAAAATCTTATTTAAACATAAAAATATATTTGTATTTTACAGATAACGATCGGTAGAATAAAACACTATAATGATTAATTAATTCCCAGGCGTTGTCGAAACACTTGTTCGGAATTAATTAATCGTTGTGCTGTTTGGTGTTGCCAATCATTACCTATCTGTATTATACAAACCTAAAGTCTTTGAAATCAAATTGATATTTGTATTTATGGAATAAATGATAAGAATTTAAGTTAAAAATGCTTATTCTAATCACTTCCATCGACTGTGTTTCTGTTCTTGTAATAAACTCATCAAATACTTATATTACAAATACTTAATGTAGGAACATGGTGTTAATGAACAGCAGCTCTTCTGAAAGAGGAGACAAGTGCATTGAAATTAACGGAAACGATCTAAAATAACTTTCTCTTACTTACTTACAGTGTTAGCGTTCATGTTTTAAATACAAATTGTATTTATTTAAATATTTTAAGGAAGTCCAAGATCTTGAACATGCTTCATAATTAAATTAATTTTGAACTATGGGTTTCGGAGTGTGTTAATTAGAATTTTTATACAGAACGGATTTTTCCGAAAAATCAATAACAACTTCTTCTGGAAACTCTAAATATAAACACATACACTGTTGGAAAAAAATGACGAGTACACCCGGTATAATCGAAACGTGATTTTAACGCAATGGAATTTTGGAAGCAGCAGCCCTGCTGGGAAAAGATACATCAATAGCGAGAGTATCCTCCGCGAGCAGCTGCACGACGAGGAATGGAGTCAATCAGCCGTTGTATGGTAGCGTGAGGGATGGTCAGCCATGCTGCTTCAACTTGCGTCCATATCACCTCAATATTAGCCGGATAACGTCGGATTTAGATCCGGGGAACGAACCGGCCATGGAAGCATATGTGGTATGTGGCGCCGACAAACGTAGGAAAGTATAACGGGCCGTAGCACCTCATCTAGGTATCGGCGATGATGTTGTAGTCTGCTGTATAGGCAGCAGACGTTATGTCTACCATTTGTAATCGCACTCCATGCCATAATGCCCTGCTGGCGGTAGATATGGCGTGATTGGATGCACTGCTCGAGTTGACGCTCACTACGTCTCCGATGAACCAAAATTCGCTTGTCACTGATGCTTAATTTGAATCTGGATTTGTTGGAAGCACATTTTGTTGTGCTACCACTCGACAATCTATCGATATCTTGCTTCGATCTACGGGCGCCGTATACGGCGGTGCTCGCGAGTCAGTGGAATCCGTACAGAGCACTCTCAATCAACTCTTTAACAAACGCCCACGTACAATTTGCGTAGTGAGTATATCTCCCTTCTTGCTGGCTAAACAGTTCCAAGTTGCATTGTGGACATACGCAACGTGTAGTGCTGAATACGAAGACACAGTCCTCGCGTGCTGTGGTTACGCGGAGCAGACTCGCTCGTGGCTGAAGGAGCGTACGTCATCATGCTCATTCCACTCTTGCCATGGCCGTTGCATTGCCTACTCCAAAGAAGTAAAACGTGGTAAAAGAAGATGGAAGGGGTGGTAAAGTTTGTGTAGTGAATAATACTATGACATCAAAAATTAAATTGGTCAATGTTAGTCATGGAATGTAAAACGCTTGTCTTAGTTTAAATCATCCTTTTGAAATAATTCAATCATTGTCAAGCTATACTGACATTATCAATAACCTATAAATGTGTTACGTACTTAGTTCAGCTGTAAAATAATAATGAACTACAAGTTATGAAATAAATAACGTTTTTATTAACCAGAAAAACTAAATTACAATAATTGTTGGAAATGTCTCCCGTTTTGTTCAATGCACAAGTTTACGCCTCCTCATGCTGTAAAAAGCGGTTTTCAGTATTTTTGGCGTTATGGTTGCACATTGCTGAACAATTCTTTGTTGAAGTTCTTACAAATTATGTATCGGATTTGCGAAAATCTAATTTTTTAAATAAGGAAAGATAAAATAGTCCATAATTGTCAAACAAGGTGATCTCGGAGGAAACTCAACTTCCGTATGCACACTTATCAGCCGGTCATCAAAAAACTCGCGGAGAAACGCAAGATTTTCTCGTGTAGTATGTGCTATTGCACCATCTTGCTGGAAATAAGCGTATTGAAGTTCATCATCGGCTAACTGTTGCACAAATTCAGTCAAAAAAATATGTCTGTACCTTTCTGCGTTGATGGTGAAATTGAAAAAAATTGGCTCAATTATTCTTCTGCGAGAAACTGCCATCCAAACATCAATTTTCTGAGCATGTAGTGGCGTTTCAATAAAAATATGCGGGTTATCAGTGCTCCACATTGGTATATTCTGAGAATTGATGTATCCCGAAAGGTGGAACCAAGCTTCATCAAAAAAAAAGTTAAGTTCAGCAGATCGTCATTCTTTAAATTATTAACGAACCAATGGCAGTACGCTAGGCGTCTCGGTTGGTCTGCAGGCAGAAGAGTTTGATATGATTGCATCTTATATGGATGCATGTTCAGGTCCTTCTTTACAATCGTTTGGCATGTTCCATAAGAAAGCTGAATTTCTTGAGAGAGACGTTTTAAAGGTTTTGTAGGCTCTTCTTCCATTCATTCCATTCATTAATAACTTCTTCTGTACGAACTCTTGGTCTATCAGCACCTTTTTTATGCGTCACAGAACCAGTTTCGCGAAACACTTCAGCACAATTTGTAAGGCATGCATAAAAATTGTCCGGTAATACTGCTACGGCTGGGAAGTGGTCTCGAAAATTGTCCAAACACAAACGTTGACTGTATTCTCAAGTTCCATTAACTGTGCTAGTTAATGGAACTTGAGAATACAAATAGGCTTCAATCATGTAAATCTTGTGCTCTCTGGTGAGAACCATGATTCAAAAACCGTGCAGGATTAGAAAACTTTAACACAATAACTTGACAGATTTTGACATTCAAAAAATTATGACATACCTAAATGTACGATGCACGCTACGACAATAATTTTAAAATCCTGATTAAACTTGGTATTAATACTCTTGGACACAATTAATGAAACCAGAAGGTGAAAACGTTTCTCACCTGACACAGCCCTATGTGCAACGTTAGCCAATTAATTTAATTAAATTGGAAGTTTTAGTGAATATTCCAAATTGTTCAGGCTGCTTCCAGTTTTGTTCCACATTATTCTATATACTACACTTACTAATTCGTTTATAAACTGCGGTTTTAAAGTACGAAATAAAATTTATTCAAAGGAAGATTTTTTCGTCAAACTGCTCGAACACATAGAATGAGCACATTTTAGGAGCAAATGCGTTGTTTTCTCACAATAATCTGGAACTAACCTGGAACGTTTAAATTCCAAATTTAAAAAAGATCATATTTTTTTGAATATCATTTGTAAAGAATCTTTGTGTATTAACGGTAATATTGTGTTTTGCTACCACTTTATATCATCCTTCCTCAGCATTCTTTCAGCTTTAGAGATTTTCAATTTTTATTAGAATTCTTGTAGGTACCGTTTGTAGTTAATTTTAAATCTTTTAAAATGACACTAATATTCTGAAATATAAATAATTTACATATTTAGCTATTAAATAATATATTACTATATACATGAATAACTCATATGTTCTCTAAATATTTCATTGACAACAAAGATATAAATAATTAACGTATTTGTTTGTGGATTTACGCGTTACGATCCATCAATTAGCGTACATATATATCAGATGTAACATCGTTACCAGTAATAAAAAAACTGATATTATATTTTTCGTAATAGCTTGTTAATAAAGTGATAATAGTTTCTATTTGGAATTGAAGGTTGTATTGTTTACATTATATTAAATATCATATAAATAATATGTCCGCGATATATCAATACATACATATGTATATTTTTTAGTTGGGTAACAACAATTGAGAAGTGATGAAATAACTCATAAATATCATAATCTTCCTGCTAAACATTTGCAGTAGGTTCTATAATATAAGGATTTGTTTGGATGTATCATGTTATCTTGACAAAAAATAGATAATTGATACTAATTTAGTACGATACAGCAACCACTGCCGCTCGATTTAGAAATATTCATTTAGTGCATCACTGGTTAGATTGAAGATGTCCGTTGAAAAAATAGCTATAGTGAATATTAAGATGTATAAAAATAACAAATTTGTATTCATTAAATTGTAGGTTACCGGTGCTAACAAAGGTATAGGATACGCTATCGTAAAGGGATTATGTGAAAAATTTGCGGGAAAGTGTATTTAACATCGCGAGATGTTATTAAAGGTGAATCGGCTATTGAGAGCTTAAAAGAACTCGGTTATAACCCAGCGTATCATCAACTAGATATAAACAATCAAACAAGCGTTGACAGATTTAAAACATACATTGCTAAAAATTACGGTGGAGTGAACGTACT
Organism: Holotrichia oblita; assembly: GCA_023690525.1. Taxonomy (NCBI): domain Eukaryota; kingdom Metazoa; phylum Arthropoda; class Insecta; order Coleoptera; family Scarabaeidae; genus Holotrichia; species Holotrichia oblita. The sequence continues at coordinate 75,433,345 of CM043015.1, forward strand.
TGTAAACAATGCCGGAATTGCTTTCAGTGTAAATCGTATACCGATTATTACGAATTATTTAAATACTTAATATAGATTTTATTATAGGTTAAGGCCACGGAACCATTCGGTAAACAAGCTGAGGTTAGCGTTAAAGTTAACTATTTTGGAACTTTAAGAGTATCAGAAGCATTTTTACCATTACTTAGGCAGAATGCAAATGTAGTTAATGTTTCGTCGTCTCTAGGACATTTAGCTAAAATTCCATCTGACGAAATACGGAAAAAATTTGCCGATCCGAATTTAACGATTTCTGGTTTAAGTGATCTTATGAATGAATTCGTCAGGTATGTAAAATAAATATTGCGATATAGATGTAATATTTAACACAATATGTTTATTAAATAGGACTGCTGAAGGAGGATCTAATCTTGAGAAGACATGGGGAATATCAGCGTATGGGGTATCTAAAGTAGGTATGAGTGCAATGACTATTATACATCAGAGGATGTTGGACAATGAAGCCTCATCGCGTAACGTACACGTAAATCACGTTCATCCTGGATATGTGGCTACAGATATGAATGACTATCATGGTATCCTAACAGTGGAAGAAGGAGCAGTAGCCCCGCTACATCTAGCACTTAATCAACACGGCTGGAAAGGACAATTTGTTTGGAGAGATTGTACTGTAGTAGATTGGTTTGGACCAAAGTTACCTTCTGTCTTTTAAAAACAATAAAATTAAATAAAACCAAAATTGATAGTGTTTTTAATGCCTTACGTATAATTTATTACATATTATTAAATATTAGGAACATGATCAAGTTTAATCAATCACAATGTAACTGTTATAAAGCGAAAAATATAGTTTTATTTATATTCAAAAAATGTTAAAACAAAAGGAAAATAAAAATTCCACTAAAAAGAAGATATCTTCAAAAAATTTTAATTATAAAATGATTTCATAGTGTCACATATTGTGCTTAAGCAATGAGAAAGTGAGTTTCTTTGTGTAGAATATTAATAATATAACAACCAAGTAATGTCACATGCAAACGCATGGCAAACATATATAGTTATGCGAGTATAAGCAGGTTTAATACCAATGCTTATCCAACCGATTATGTTATATCGGCAGTGATTTTTTAAATCATTGGATCAATATGTGTGTATATCAGTAGTGCAGCATTAACAGCAGATTAAGTAAATAAATATCTAAAATTTTAGTTAATTAAACTGATTGTTTTCAAAATTATTAAAACTTTATTCAATTTAATAGTACTATACAATTTTGTAAATAAAGAAGAAACAAATCATAACTGCTGTCACATTATTAGGAATTATTGTGGTTTGGAAGAAAAGGCGATGCAAAGTGGATCCAAATTTTCACAATTTAGTAACAAAGTATTCCCAAGTTATGCCCCCATATCTATACATAACTATAGTTTCAGTTACGGTTTACAAGTATTATATTACTGCATTCGTAATCGTATTAGATATTTGTCCCAAGTACAACAACAGCCTTAAGTACTTAACCGGAGTAAACAATATTCTGCACATAAATCAAGTTTGAAATCACAATATATTAAAATTGTAAATTCTCAACAGATTTCAGCGAGATACCTGTTATGTTTAGTTTTGTAATCCTTGATCAGCCGCAAAGGTACTCTGGTGGGCATCTTTAGTCCGTTCATGCCATTTTTTTTGGTATCAAAGATCAACTTTTGCATTTCTAAATTAAAGTTGCAGATTACAGTTATCGAAATAGCTATACATTAATGAATGACAAAATAAATTATTAGACAATTCTACAGACAACCACATCATACTACGAATATACATATTGATAGGGGAATGTAGTGGGGAATCACACACTGAATATGACGATCAGGAAAATATACCAATCCAATATACCTTAGGAACATGTGTCATTCGTTTATGTGAGTTGTACCTAATCTGGCAAGTGTGTAAAATTATGGATATAGTCTATATAGTCTTTGAAAAGGTGCAGATTATGAAATGGTATTTCCAAGGGCACTTATTGCACTCCATTATAGCTCTCTTTCGAGATATGTTTGAAAATCGGCCTATTCCTCGTTTGAATACCATTCATCGCATCAAAACAAATTTTGAAAAATTCGGCTGTGTTTCACCATCTCTTCATAAAAAACCTCGGGTACAAAATAATGATAATGAGGATCGCAATGTAATGATATGTGCTAGCGTGGAAATTAATTATACTCGAACAACATCATAAATAGGACAAGAACTGGATGTATTATGCGAAACTGTGAGAAGAGTCTTAAAGAAAAACAAAAATCACTCTTATCATGTTCAGAAGATGAATGAAATTTTTCCACCGGACAATTATGATCGCATTCAGGTTAGTTTAGACATAATTGAAAAATGTGCAGTGAATGAAGGTTTTCTTTCGAACATCCTCTTGTACATTTTTCTTACATGGTCACCATAATTCTGCGATACTACGATATTGGTCTAGAACAAACAAACACATTGCGTAATACTGCTCACAGACAGTACCCACAAAAGGTAAATGTATGGGTTGGGATATTAGGTAATAATATCGTTGGTCCGTTTTTTTATTGATGACAGATTGAACACAGAAATATTTAGATCTACTACAACACAATATTATTCCTTTTATACGTGGAATATCTAACGTTGTAATGGAAGACGTTTGGTGTCAACAAGATGGATGCCCTGCCCATACAAGCAGGATTGTGGAGCAATATCTAAGGAATGTATTTGTGGACCAAATTATTTCAAAAGGAGGCACAATCCATTGGCCTGCCAGATCTCCTGATTTGGCACCAAATGACTTTTCTGTGGGGTTACTTAAACTCACAAATATACGGCTTCCAAGAACGAGCGACTAATTTAGACGAATTACGTATAAAAATTACGAATACTTTGTTAGCAATCACTTCCGAAGTTTTGTGCAACATACGACGTAATTTTTATCATCGTTTATAAATTGCATATTGTTTAGAAGTAGAAGGAAGACAGTTTTTTGAATAAAATAAAAACTAAGAATTTTTGTTTATAAATTATTGTTTCTAAGTAGCATTTCTAATAAAATCCCACCTTCATAATCCCACCTTCTCTCTCCATGTTCGAAATCAATTCATTCTTACTAAATAATTTCTATAATAAATTCTTCTCAAAATATAATATTGTCAATTTGACATACAGACTTAGAAACCGACCCCACTTCTCCTACTCTCGGCAACCAATCACACAAACGGTGTATATTCGTAGTTTAAGTTGGAAGTCTGACGTATTATCATAAAACATTTAAAATATTGGTGTTTGCAGTTATTTGTTGACAACAAATTGAAAACAAACAACAAATAGATAAATATAAAATCTATAATTAACATAACTACTACATACTAGTAATGCTACACACTAGTAATGGAACGCAACTTACATAGTCCTTATCTTCCATTTCCTATGTTTTTCTTTGCATAATACCTGACAGGAAACGCTACGATTGTCAGAGTTGGCATGTGTAAGCTGATAATTAGACGTTGCGAATCACACCCAGAATTTGTGGACGGATGTTTTTTTTCAAGTGCTAATAGTCATTGATTAGAAGTCTGATACGTAATAACTTTATATTAAAAAATAATGATAAAATAATAAAACAAGGTTGAGGTCAAACCAACATCAAAATTAAGGGTATCTACAAATCTGTGGAAATTATGTTTAAACAAAGTAATTAAAATTAAAATTAAAAATGAATTACTGCCAATTGTTCGTTGAAAACAACTTTTCAAATAATTGACGTGTTTAATTTATTTATACATCATCGGCCTAACCGATATAATACTCCAATTAGCGTGTATATATGTAAATCACACGTAACATAGATGCTGTCATCAAAGAAAAAATAATTGATAACATTTATAAATATCATAAAGTTCTACCAAACATTTTCAGGTTAAGTAATGTAAGATAAGTATCTTTTTAAATGTATTAGTGTTATCTTGAGAGAAAAAAATGATAATTCGTATTAACGTAGTATGGTGCGCTAACTACACCAATTCCGAAATATTTATTCTATTCGTCATTGTTTAGATTAAACATGTCAAGTGAAAAAATCGCTATAGTAAGTATTTTATACATGGTGTAATAATAAATAATTTTTACTCAATAAATTGTAGGTCACTGGTGCTAATAAAGGTATAGGATACGTTATAGTGAGAAGATTATGTGAAACATTTCCAGGAAAGTGTATTTAACATCAAGAGATGCTAATAGAGGTAAAAAGGCTGTTGAAAGTTTGAAAGAGCTGGACTATAACCCAGCGTATCATCAATTAGATATTGAAAATCAAGCCAGTGTTGATGAATTTCGAAAATATATTGCCAAAACTTATGGTGGAGTGGATGTACTTATAAACAATGCTGGGGTAAAGTATTTGCCAAATATTGTTAAAAATATTCTTTAGAAATACTAATTTTATTATTATAGGTGAAGGGAACGGGGATCATTCGCCATGCAAGCTGACGCTAGCGTTGGTGTAAATTATTTTGGTACACTTAGAATGTCGGAAGCATTTTTACCATTGCTTAGACAGAATGCGAATGTTGTTAATGTTTCTTCTTCTTTGGGACACTTAGCCAAAATACCGTCTGAGGAAATACGGAAAAAGTTTGCCGATCCTAATTTAACGATTCAAGGTTTAACCAAAATAATGAACGAGTACCTCAGGTTGGTTCCTTATGTTATGTATGTATATATTTATTACAGTCATTAATTGAAACAGTTCTGCTAAAGAAGATTTTAATGCCGAAAAAGATTGGGGGACACTACCTTATAGTGTGTCCAAAGTAGGTATGAGCGCTATGAGTATAATACACCAAAAGATGGTGGACAATGAAACACCTTCGCGTAACATACACATAAATCACGTTCATCCTGGATATGTTGCTACAGATCTGAATAACTACCAAGGTGTCATTACAGTAGAAGAAGGAGCGGGAGCTCCAGTGTACGCTGCGCTGAATAAAGATGGTTGGAAAGGCCAATATGTCTGGAAAGATTGTACTTTAGTAGATTGGTTTGGATCACAATTGCCATCTCTTTATTAAAAAAATTAAACACAATCAACTGAAAAATGTTTTCATAATGAATACTTGATCTCTTTATGTTTAAGTTTATATTAGATTCAATTACCTGTAAACAAATTATTCATTAGAACACTAAACACTTTAACCCACTGAACACCAAACAAGTTTTAACTAAAACACCGACGCGTTTCAACAGCAATGCTGTCATTATCAAGGCGATAATAAAACTAAATTAAAATAAAATCTACAAAAACAGGTAACCTTAATGTTATGCACAGTCAATCCGATACGCATCATTAATTTCCGATTAACGAAAACAATGACGAATACGGTATAGGGCCATTTTCACAATTCATTACACATGACTTATTTTTATATATTTCTAAACTTTCGAAAACATTTAGAAACTTACAATTGTTTATTTGTCTAATTCATTTAACATTCGTATGATCGATGTTGTGATCTGTTTCAAAAATGTGTTGGGCAACGCTCGATTTCTGAATACTATTAAATCTAAGATGAGCCATATGCTCTTTGAATCTAGTTGAGACTGCTCTCCTGGTTTGCCCAATATATTTTTGATTACAATCTTTACAATTGATTTCGTAAATACCTCACTTTTCTAGAGGTTGTATTTTATCTTTAGGGTTACCGATGAGACTTCGTAAACTAGTCCCAGAACTGTAAACTATTCTGAGATCTAGCTCTTTGAAGATTTTACTCAAACCTTTAGTGATAAAGGGAGCGTAAGGGAGGGTCACAACGGGTGAAGCTTTAACATCCTCTCGAAAAGTCGTAGATTCTTTCACAGTTTTCTTATAATTAAACTTCCTAATTAACTTATAGATATGCTGAGGCTGGAAACCATTACACTTGGCCGCATCTTTTATAATTTTAAGCTCTTTCTCATACCTCGCCTTGTTCAAGGAAAATGTGAGAAGTCTGTGGACCAAAAAATTCAGGCTTGCCATTTTGTGTTGAACACAATGATGGGAGTCTGAAGGAATGTAGGAAGGGTACTGGTTTCCTTTCTATACACGTCAAACTCTAATCTATTGTTATTTATAATTACTAAAGTATCTAGAAAGGGTAGCTGACCGTTTTCTTCTCTTTCACAAGTGAACTTTATGGTTTCGAACCGATTATTTAATCTATTGAGAAAATCGTCAATATTACATTTTTTAGTGTCAAATATAGCGAAAATATCATCCACATACCTCAACCAAACCCTAGGAAAGTATTCGCTCTCAGGTTCTAAGTCCTTTTCAAAACGGCTCATGAAAAGGTTAGCCAAAAAGGGCGACAAGGAGTTACCCATTGCCGTTCCTTCCAGCTGTTCATAAAAACCCCCGTTGAATTGAAAAATGTTCTGTTTCATATAGATGTCAGTTAAACGAATATATTCCTGGACACATTGTTGACTCAAACTATTTTGAAGCAACAAGTCCTCGAGGTATGTCAAGGTGTCTGGAATCGGTACCCTAGGAAAGAGAGAACTAACATCAAATGAAATCAATACTTCACCCTCCAGCAACTGAATATTTTGAATTTCTTTAATAAATTCTAACGAATTTTTTACTGCAAAACTAGGTTGCTGTATTGGCAAATTATTAAATTCATTGGTCAGCCATTTGGAAACCTTATAAGTCGGGGCGTCAATTGCCGAAACAATTGGCCTTACCGACTTGCCAGGTTTGTGGATTTTAGGAAAACAATATAATTTAGGGACAACAGGATTGGAAACATGTAGCTTACGTCTAACGTCGGCAGTAACAAGGTTGTTACAAGTTTTAAACACGTTGTTGACGTCTCTAATCATTTTCGGTAAAGGATTTTTTGAAATTGACTGATAAGGGCCACTACTCAACAGGTCATTAACCCGATCACAGTAGTCCTCTTTATCTAAAATAACAACCTTGTTCCCTTTGTCAGCTGTCAAATAAAAACAATCTTTTCCCGCAAAGTTATAATGATTTTAATGTTTTCGGATTTCTGAGGTGATTTATAGGATTTCAAATTTCTTGAAATAGTATGTTTGCAGGCCTCCCTAACAAACTGCTTTGTGGGCTCAGGAAACCGCTGGATAGAGGATTCTATCCCGGCAATAACCCACTCAACATTCGATTCAGGAGTCTGCAAACCAAATTTCAATCCTTTATTCAAAAGATTAAGTTCCCGTTCACTAAAGGTTTGTTTTGAGTCAACAATGTGTCCAGGAATATATTCGCTTAACTGACATCTGTATGAAACAGAACATTTTTCAATTCAACGGGGGTTTTTTATGAACAGCTGGAAGGAACGGCAATGGGTAACTCCTTGTCGCCCTTTTTTGGCTAACCTTTTCATGAGCCGTTTTGAAAAGGACTTAGAATCTGAGAGCGAATACTTTCCTAGGGTTTGGTTGAGGTATGTGGATGATATTTTCGCTATATTTGACACTAAAAAATGTAATATTGACGATTTTCTCAATAGATTAAATAATCGGTTCGAAACCATTAAGTTCACTTGTGAAAGAGAAGAAAACGGTCAGCTACCCTTTCTAGATACTTTAGTAATTAGAAATAACAATAGATTAGAGTTTGACGTGTATAGAAAGGAAACCAGTACCCTTCGCTACATTCCTTCAGACTCCCATCATTGTGTTCAACACAAAATGGCACGCCTGAATTTTTTGGTCCACAGACTTCTCACTTTTCCCTTGAACAAGGCGAGGTATGAGAAAGAGCTTAAAATTATAAAAGATGCGGCCAAGTGTAATGGTTTCCAGCCCCAGCATATCTGTAAGTTAATTAGGAAGTTTAATTATAAGAAAACTGTGAAAGAATCTACGACTTTTCGAGAGGATGTTAAAGCTTCACCCGTTGTGACCCTCTCTTACGCTCCCTTTATCACTAAAGGTTTGAGTAAAATCTTGAAAGAGCTAGATCTCAGAATAGTTTACAGTTCTGGGACTAGTTTACGAAGTCTCATCGGTAACCCTAAAGATAAAATACAACCTCTAGAAAAGTGAGGTATTTACGAAATCAATTGTAAAGATTGTAATCAAAAATATATTGGGCAAACCAGGAGAGCAGTCTCAACTAGATTCAAAGAGCATATGGCTCATCTTAGATTCAATAGAATTCAGAAATCGAGCGTTGCCCAACACATTTTTGAAACAGATCACAACATCGATCATACGAATGTTAAATTAATTAGACAAATAAACAATTGTAAGTTTCTAAATGTTTTCGAAAGTTTAGAAATATATAAAAATAAGTCATGTGTAATGAACTGTGACAATGAACCTATATCGTATTCGTCATTGTTTTCGTTAATCGAAAATTAATGATGCGTATCGGATTGACCGTGCATAACATTTAGGTTACCTGTTATTGTAGATTTTATTTTAATTTAGTTTTATTATCGCCTTGAAAATGACAGCATTGCTGTTGAAACGCGTCGGTGTATTAGTTAAAACTTGTTTGGTGTTCAGTGGGTTAAAGTGTTTAGTGTTCTACTTCTGCACCAAGAGATCCAGTGAAGAACTTCGCAAATTATTCATTATTGACGCTATGTAATAAATTTCTTAATGCAATGATACGTTATGTTTAATTCAATTTCTTTATAAATTAAGGTGGACTTTATATTTTAGTTGTATATTTAATTTATTAATTGTAAGTTTACGTAGTAGTTATTTTAATGTTGTATACGACTGTTTCATAGCAAAAATACGCTGCTCTCATAGCCGATCAATATTAAGTTAGCTCATATATGAATTTATCGTATATTCAAAGTAAAGTTTTTAAAACGAATTTACTACCGTAGACTTGGGTGGCATTGGTCCACTTTCAAACTTTAGGACCCTGTAACTTTCGATAGCAGAAAGACATTCATTTTCTTTTTGCACCAGAAGACATGCTGCTAATAGTACTTTCAGTATGCCAAAAATTATCGTAATTTGTAAACTGTCATTAAAAAAACCAAAAGTTGGTGGCCAAAGCCAGCTGTCAAAGTTGGGTCACTTTGGCCGACCTCTATTCTATCGTTTAAAAGTAAAGACCGGTATAGTAATAGATAACTTTGGCAACAAAAAGTGTTTTAAAAAATAGTTTAATGACTTTTTTTTTTTTTTTTTTTAAGTGAGGAAAAATGCCTTAACGCACCATCAGGGACGAGACCCGTCCCCGGTGTGTGGGGCTCGCACCCACTAAAAAACCTCACTTTGTCAGGTGTAGAATCCATCCCGGAACCGCTGGTCGCATTACTTCAGGATGGCACCTCGTAGTTAGCCTCGATCGGCTGCCTCCATTGCTTGGGTCTCTCTTTTCTTCTCTTTCAGCACCTTCTCGACGAACGTGGCGATCTTCTGCCAGTGGTCGTGTCCGGCATCGTTTGCACGACGTTATCCGGCGTTAGAGGTCCTACTTCGTCATGTAGAGCGTCTCTGTAGTCACTCCACCTCTCGCATTCGAAGAAGGTGTGGTGAGCATCATCTTCCGCAGAGTCGTGATACTGGCATGTCGCGTTCTCTGCTTTACCCATTCGAGCCAGGTATGCGTTGAAATACCCGTGTCCGCTAAAAAACTGGGTGAGGTAGTAATTTACCTCGCCGTGGTCTCGGTCCATCCACTCCGTTAAGTTGCGGATGAGTCTGGCCGTCCACCGTCCTCTGGTGTCGTTCTGCCAGCGCTCTTGCCAACATTGTCGTGTGAGCGCTTTAGCGTCCGCTCTCGCTTGTCGTGCACCGACGTCTCGTCGTGTCTCGTAGACTCTCTTCTTTTCTCGAGCCAGTAAGTCTATCGGGGTTACTCCTGCGATCACGAGCACCGCCGGTTCGGAAACCGTACGGTATGCGCTGGCGATCCTGAGTGCTCCCCGTCGCTGTACTGAAGCCATCCGCTTTCTGTACTTGTCCTGCTGTAAGGCGTCAGCCCAGATCTCGCTTCCATACAACAGTATGGAATGGGTGACGGTAATTAGAAGCCGGCGTTTACTCGCCGTCGGTCCTCCTACGTTGGCCATTAGTCGGCTCAGCGTCGTCGTTACCTTAGCGGCCTTATCGCTCGATGACTGGATCTGTTGCCAGAAGGTCATCTTGCTGTCGAGCCGCAGTCCGAGATAGTTCACGGAAGTTCTAGTAGTTATGACTTCCGTATCCACCGTCATCTCGATCTCCCTAGGGATTCTTCTCCTGGTCAATAGAACGACCTCGGTCTTTTCCGTTGCCAGGCCGTGTTCGTCCATCCATGTGGTGACTCTTCTCATTACCTGGTTGAGCCTTCTCTGGGCATCCGCCTCGTCACGCGCTAGGATGACTGCCGCTACGTCGTCTGCGTATCCTATCAGATACGCATCTTGTGGCAGCTCCATTCGGAGGATCCCGTCGAAGGACACATTCCATAAGTCGGGGCCCAGTATGGAACCCTGCGCCGCTCCCGCTGTTATCTTCTTTGTACACGGCCCGCCTGCGGTGTCGTAGACCAGCTTCCTCTCGCTAAGGTAGCTGCGTATCATCCAAGTAAATAGGATGGCGTGTCGAACGTGTTCTGCAAGGAGTCAAGAATGACGTCTCATCTCGCCGAGTTGAAGGCGTTTCTTACGTCCAATGTGACGAGCATCACCAGGGGTCTCGAGTAATGATTTCCCCGTTGAGCGGCTTCGAAGGTTTCCACTACCTGCGCTACGGCGCCGACGGTGGAGTGTCCCTTCCTAAAGCCGTGCTGTCTCTCGGACAGGCCTCCCGCGTCGTCTATGCTGCTCTCCAGTCGTGTTTCAGCAGTCTTCCTAGTAGCTTTCCAGCCGTGTCCAGCATATAGCGGTCTGTATGCCGATGCCGTGCTTGGGTCGCCCTTACCTTTGCTTATCAGCACTAGTCGCTGTACCTTCCATCTCTTGCAGAATGCTCCTTCTGTTAAACAGCGGTTGTACATGTTCAGAAGCAGATCTGGGCAGACGCGCGCCACAATCTTGAGAGCTTCCGTCGGAATTCCGTCGGGTCCAGGTGCCTTCCGGTTTGTAGGGAGTTCGCCGCTCTTGACAGTTCATCTCCGCTGAAAAGCGGGATGTCGTTCAATAGCTCGTCCTCCATTTCCGCAGTTCTCTCCGGATGGGTAGGGAACAACGTGTCAACGATGTTCCGCATCCGATCTCGTTCGAGGACTGGATTCGCCGTCTTCGTCGTAAGCTTCTGCATGACGATCTTGTACCCAAGGCCCCATGGGTCGTTGTCAACGTCCTGCCGCAGCTCCTCCCACTTACGTTTCTTGCTCCTGTAGATGGCGTTCTTGAGATCTCTCTTGGCGTTCCTAAAGTCCTCGGACTCTAGTTCTGCCGCGTTCGGATCTCGTCGTCTCACTCTGGTTATTCTCCGCCTAAGCTGTAAGCATCGTTTCCGGAGGGTCGCGATTTCGTCGTTCCACCAATACGCAGATCTTCTATTGTATTTCCTTCTCCGCGACATGGAGGCGTCGCAGGCGCGACGTATGAGGGCCATGGTCGCGTCCGCAATAGTCTCCCTAAACCGGTACATTCCATGACGGCATCCTTCCTCGAGCGATTGCATGAGCCAGGGCGTCTTCATCCAGCTTCGCTACGTTCCATCGAGGACCGGGCGGAGCAGGATTTCGCCTGATCGGCTGCTGCCTCGTCACGTAGTAGCTTATGTACTGGTGGTCACTTCCGGTGTAGTCCTCCATGACTCGCCAGTCCACGATGTCCCGCACAATGTCCTCCGAGGCCAATGTGATGTCCGGTATCGTCTCTCCGTAGCCTGGTCTTCTGAACGTGGTGGTGTCTCCGACATTTACCACGCTGAGTCCGAGTCTGGCCGCCATGTCCAGTATACGCCTCCCTCGCGAATCGGTGTATTCCATACCCCACTCCACGGCTTTGGCGTTCACGTCTCCTCCTAGAATAATGGACCCTGCCATTTCTCGAAGGTCGTCTTCCAGGTTGTCGAGCTTGCCCTGAAAGTCCGCTATCGGCTTGTTGGGTGTGAGATAGCAGCTCACGTAGGTGATGGTGCCGCTCTTTACCCACACGTATCCGTTTCGGGCTCCGTGGTTGTCGACGATGACGCTGTTCGTGTCCGGGATCCATATAGCTGCAGTGCTGAGTGTGTCCCTGTACCATCCGGTGCATTCCTTATCCCGGTATTGTTCACTAATAAGCAGCAGATCTACCCCTGTGTCCAGTTGTAGTTGGATGAGTAGATCGTTCGCTGTTCTGCTTCGGTGCATGTTGCCTTGTAGGATTCTGATCATTGACTCTTCTTTTAATCAACACGGCTGGAAAGGACAATTTGTTTGGAGAGATTGTACTGTAGTAGATTGGTTTGGACCAAAGTTACCTTCTGTCTTTTAAAAACAATAAAATTAAATAAAACCAAAATTGATAGTGTTTTTAATGCCTTACGTATAATTTATTACATATTATTAAATATTAGGAACATGATCAAGTTTAATCAATCACAATGTAACTGTTATAAAGCGAAAAATATAGTTTTATTTATATTCAAAAATGTTAAAACAAAAGGAAAATAAAAATTCCACTAAAAAGAAGATATCTTCAAAAAATTTTAATTATAAAATGATTTCATAGTGTCACATATTGTGCTTAAGCAATGAGAAAGTGAGTTTCTTTGTGTAGAATATTAATAATATAACAACCAAGTAATGTCACATGCAAACGCATGGCAAACATATATAGTTATGCGAGTATAAGCAGGTTTAATACCAATGCTTATCCAACCGATTATGTTATATCGGCAGTGATTTTTTAAATCATTGGATCAATATGTGTGTATATCAGTAGTGCAGCATTAACAGCAGATTAAGTAAATAAATATCTAAAATTTTAGTTAATTAAACTGATTGTTTTCAAAATTATTAAAACTTTATTCAATTTAATAGTACTATACAATTTTGTAAATAAAGAAGAAACAAATCATAACTGCTGTCACATTATTAGGAATTATTGTGGTTTGGAAGAAAAGGCGATGCAAAGTGGATCCAAATTTTCACAATTTAGTAACAAAGTATTCCCAAGTTATGCCCCCATATCTATACATAACTATAGTTTCAGTTACGGTTTACAAGTATTATATTACTGCATTCGTAATCGTATTAGATATTTGTCCCAAGTACAACAACAGCCTTAAGTACTTAACCGGAGTAAACAATATTCTGCACATAAATCAAGTTTGAAATCACAATATATTAAAATTGTAAATTCTCAACAGATTTCAGCGAGATACCTGTTATGTTTAGTTTTGTAATCCTTGATCAGCCGCAAAGGTACTCTGGTGGGCATCTTTAGTCCGTTCATGCCATTTTTTTTGGTATCAAAGATCAACTTTTGCATTTCTAAATTAAAGTTGCAGATTACAGTTATCGAAATAGCTATACATTAATGAATGACAAAATAAATTATTAGACAATTCTACAGACAACCACATCATACTACGAATATACATATTGATAGGGGAATGTAGTGGGGAATCACACACTGAATATGACGATCAGGAAAATATACCAATCCAATATACCTTAGGAACATGTGTCATTCGTTTATGTGAGTTGTACCTAATCTGGCAAGTGTGTAAAATTATGGATATAGTCTATATAGTCTTTGAAAAGGTGCAGATTATGAAATGGTATTTCCAAGGGCACTTATTGCACTCCATTATAGCTCTCTTTCGAGATATGTTTGAAAATCGGCCTATTCCTCGTTTGAATACCATTCATCGCATCAAAACAAATTTTGAAAAATTCGGCTGTGTTTCACCATCTCTTCATAAAAAACCTCGGGTACAAAATAATGATAATGAGGATCGCAATGTAATGATATGTGCTAGCGTGGAAATTAATTATACTCGAACAACATCATAAATAGGACAAGAACTGGATGTATTATGCGAAACTGTGAGAAGAGTCTTAAAGAAAAACAAAAATCACTCTTATCATGTTCAGAAGATGAATGAAATTTTTCCACCGGACAATTATGATCGCATTCAGGTTAGTTTAGACATAATTGAAAAATGTGCAGTGAATGAAGGTTTTCTTTCGAACATCCTCTTGTACATTTTTCTTACATGGTCACCATAATTCTGCGATACTACGATATTGGTCTAGAACAAACAAACACATTGCGTAATACTGCTCACAGACAGTACCCACAAAAGGTAAATGTATGGGTTGGGATATTAGGTAATAATATCGTTGGTCCGTTTTTTATTGATGACAGATTGAACACAGAAATATTTAGATCTACTACAACACAATATTATTCCTTTTATACGTGGAATATCTAACGTTGTAATGGAAGACGTTTGGTGTCAACAAGATGGATGCCCTGCCCATACAAGCAGGATTGTGGAGCAATATCTAAGGAATGTATTTGTGGACCAAATTATTTCAAAAGGAGGCACAATCCATTGGCCTGCCAGATCTCCTGATTTGGCACCAAATGACTTTTCTGTGGGGTTACTTAAACTCACAAATATACGGCTTCCAAGAACGAGCGACTAATTTAGACGAATTACGTATAAAAATTACGAATACTTTGTTAGCAATCACTTCCGAAGTTTTGTGCAACATACGACGTAATTTTTATCATCGAATTGCATATTGTTTAGAAGTAGAAGGAAGACGTTTTGAATAAAATAAAAACTAAGAATTTTTGTTTATAAATTATTGTTTCTAAGTAGCATTTCTAATAAAATCCCACCTTCATAATGCTCTCTCCATGTTCGAAATCAATTCATTCTTACTAAATAATTTCTATAATAAATTCTTCTCAAAATATAATATTGTCAATTTGACATACAGACTTAGAAACCGACCCCACTTCTCCTACTCTCGGCAACCAATCACACAAACGGTGTATATTCGTAGTTTAAGTTGGAAGTCTGACGTATTATCATAAAACATTTAAAATATTGGTGTTTGCAGTTATTTGTTGACAACAAATTGAAAACAAACAACAAATAGATAAATATAAAATCTATAATTAACATAACTACTACATACTAGTAATGCTACACACTAGTAATGGAACGCAACTTACATAGTCCTTATCTTCCATTTCCTATGTTTTTCTTTGCATAATACCTGACAGGAAACGCTACGATTGTCAGAGTTGGCATGTGTAAGCTGATAATTAGACGTTGCGAATCACACCCAGAATTTGTGGACGGATGTTTTTTTTTTTCAAGTGCTAATAGTCATTGATTAGAAGTCTGATACGTAATAACTTTATATTAAAAAATAATGATAAAATAATAAAACAAGGTTGAGGTCAAACCAACATCAAAATTAAGGGTATCTACAAATCTGTGGAAATTATGTTTAAACAAAGTAATTAAAATTAAAATTAAAAATGAATTACTGCCAATTGTTCGTTGAAAACAACTTTTCAAATAATTGACGTGTTTAATTTATTTATACATCATCGGCCTAACCGATATAATACTCCAATTAGCGTGTATATATGTAAATCACACGTAACATAGATGCTGTCATCAAAGAAAAAATAATTGATAACATTTATAAATATCATAAAGTTCTACCAAACATTTTCAGGTTAAGTAATGTAAGATAAGTATCTTTTTAAATGTATTAGTGTTATCTTGAGAGAAAAAAATGATAATTCGTATTAACGTAGTATGGTGCGCTAACTACACCAATTCCGAAATATTTATTCTATTCGTCATTGTTTAGATTAAACATGTCAAGTGAAAAAATCGCTATAGTAAGTATTTTATACATGGTGTAATAATAAATAATTTTTACTCAATAAATTGTAGGTCACTGGTGCTAATAAAGGTATAGGATACGTTATAGTGAGAAGATTATGTGAAACATTTCCAGGAAAGTGTATTTAACATCAAGAGATGCTAATAGAGGTAAAAAGGCTGTTGAAAGTTTGAAAGAGCTGGACTATAACCCAGCGTATCATCAATTAGATATTGAAAATCAAGCCAGTGTTGATGAATTTCGAAAATATATTGCCAAAACTTATGGTGGAGTGGATGTACTTATAAACAATGCTGGGGTAAAGTATTTGCCAAATATTGTTAAAAATATTCTTTAGAAATACTAATTTTATTATTATAGGTGAAGGGAACGGGATCATTCGCCATGCAAGCTGACGCTAGCGTTGGTGTAAATTATTTTGGTACACTTAGAATGTCGGAAGCATTTTTACCATTGCTTAGACAGAATGCGAATGTTGTTAATGTTTCTTCTTCTTTGGGACACTTAGCCAAAATACCGTCTGAGGAAATACGGAAAAAGTTTGCCGATCCTAATTTAACGATTCAAGGTTTAACCAAAATAATGAACGAGTACCTCAGGTTGGTTCCTTATGTTATGTATGTATATATTTATTACAGTCATTAATTGAAACAGTTCTGCTAAAGAAGATTTTAATGCCGAAAAAGATTGGGGGACACTACCTTATAGTGTGTCCAAAGTAGGTATGAGCGCTATGAGTATAATACACCAAAAGATGGTGGACAATGAAACACCTTCGCGTAACATACACATAAATCACGTTCATCCTGGATATGTTGCTACAGATCTGAATAACTACCAAGGTGTCATTACAGTAGAAGAAGGAGCGGGAGCTCCAGTGTACGCTGCGCTGAATAAAGATGGTTGGAAAGGCCAATATGTCGGGAAAGATTGTACTTTAGTAGATTGGTTTGGATCACAATTGCCATCTCTTTATTAAAAAAATTAAACACAATCAACTGAAAAATGTTTTCATAATGAATACTTGATCTCTTTATGTTTAAGTTTATATTAGATTCAATTACCTGTAAACAAATTATTCATTAGAACACTAAACACTTTAACCCACTGAACACCAAACAAGTTTTAACTAAAACACCGACGCGTTTCAACAGCAATGCTGTCATTATCAAGGCGATAATAAAACTAAATTAAAATAAAATCTACAAAAACAGGTAACCTTAATGTTATGCACGGTCAATCCGATACGCATCATTAATTTCCGATTAACGAAAACAATGACGAATACGGTATAGGGCCATTTTCACAATTCATTACACATGACTTATTTTTATATATTTCTAAACTTTCGAAAACATTTAGAAACTTACAATTGTTTATTTGTCTAATTCATTTAACATTCGTATGATCGATGTTGTGATCTGTTTCAAAAATGTGTTGGGCAACGCTCGATTTCTGAATACTATTAAATCTAAGATGAGCCATATGCTCTTTGAATCTAGTTGAGACTGCTCTCCTGGTTTGCCCAATATATTTTTGATTACAATCTTTACAATTGATACCTCACTTTTCTAGAGGTTGTATTTTATCTTTAGGGTTACCGATGAGACTTCGTAAACTAGTCCCAGAACTGTAAACTATTCTGAGATCTAGCTCTTTGAAGATTTTACTCAAACCTTTAGTGATAAAGGGAGCGTAAGGGAGGGTCACAACGGGTGAAGCTTTAACATCCTCTCGAAAAGTCGTAGATTCTTTCACAGTTTTCTTATAATTAAACTTCCTAATTAACTTATAGATATGCTGAGGCTGGAAACCATTACACTTGGCCGCATCTTTTATAATTTTAAGCTCTTTCTCATACCTCGCCTTGTTCAAGGAAAATGTGAGAAGTCTGTGGACCAAAAAATTCAGGCTTGCCATTTTGTGTTGAACACAATGATGGGAGTCTGAAGGAATGTAGGAAGGGTACTGGTTTCCTTTCTATACACGTCAAACTCTAATCTATTGTTATTTATAATTACTAAAGTATCTAGAAAGGGTAGCTGACCGTTTTCTTCTCTTTCACAAGTGAACTTTATGGTTTCGAACCGATTATTTAATCTATTGAGAAAATCGTCAATATTACATTTTTTAGTGTCAAATATAGCGAAAATATCATCCACATACCTCAACCAAACCCTAGGAAAGTATTCGCTCTCAGGTTCTAAGTCCTTTT
Source organism: Holotrichia oblita (assembly GCA_023690525.1). Taxonomy (NCBI): domain Eukaryota; kingdom Metazoa; phylum Arthropoda; class Insecta; order Coleoptera; family Scarabaeidae; genus Holotrichia; species Holotrichia oblita. The sequence goes on from CM043015.1 coordinate 75,451,374, forward strand.
CAAAACGGCTCATGAAAAGGTTAGCCAAAAAGGGCGACAAGGAGTTACCCATTGCCGTTCCTTCCAGCTGTTCATAAAAACCCCCGTTGAATTGAAAAATGTTCTGTTTCATATAGATGTCAGTTAAACGAATATATTCCTGGACACATTGTTGACTCAAACTATTTTGAAGCAACAAGTCCTCGAGGTATGTCAAGGTGTCTGGAATCGGTACCCTAGGAAAGAGAGAACTAACATCAAATGAAATCAATACTTCACCCTCCAGCAACTGAATATTTTGAATTTCTTTAATAAATTCTAACGAATTTTTTACTGCAAAACTAGGTTGCTGTATTGGCAAATTATTAAATTCATTGGTCAGCCATTTGGAAACCTTATAAGTCGGGGCGTCAATTGCCGAAACAATTGGCCTTACCGACTTGCCAGGTTTGTGGATTTTAGGAAAACAATATAATTTAGGGACAACAGGATTGGAAACATGTAGCTTACGTCTAACGTCGGCAGTAACAAGGTTGTTACAAGTTTTAAACACGTTGTTGACGTCTCTAATCATTTTCGGTAAAGGATTTTTTGAAATTGACTGATAAGGGCCACTACTCAACAGGTCATTAACCCGATCACAGTAGTCCTCTTTATCTAAAATAACAACCTTGTTCCCTTTGTCAGCTGTCAAATAAAAACAATCTTTTTCCCGCAAAGTTATAATGATTTTAATGTTTTCGGATTTCTGAGGTGATTTATAGGATTTCAAATTTCTTGAAATAGTATGTTTGCAGGCCTCCCTAACAAACTGCTTTGTGGGCTCAGGAAACCGCTGGATAGAGGATTCTATCCCGGCAATAACCCACTCAACATTCGATTCAGGAGTCTGCAAACCAAATTTCAATCCTTTATTCAAAAGATTAAGTTCCCGTTCACTAAAGGTTTGTTTTGAGTCAACAATGTGTCCAGGAATATATTCGCTTAACTGACATCTGTATGAAACAGAACATTTTTCAATTCAACGGGGGTTTTTATGAACAGCTGGAAGGAACGGCAATGGGTAACTCCTTGTCGCCCTTTTTGGCTAACCTTTTCATGAGCCGTTTTGAAAAGGACTTAGAATCTGAGAGCGAATACTTTCCTAGGGTTTGGTTGAGGTATGTGGATGATATTTTCGCTATATTTGACACTAAAAAATGTAATATTGACGATTTTCTCAATAGATTAAATAATCGGTTCGAAACCATTAAGTTCACTTGTGAAAGAGAAGAAAACGGTCAGCTACCCTTTCTAGATACTTTAGTAATTAGAAATAACAATAGATTAGAGTTTGACGTGTATAGAAAGGAAACCAGTACCCTTCGCTACATTCCTTCAGACTCCCATCATTGTGTTCAACACAAAATGGCACGCCTGAATTTTTTGGTCCACAGACTTCTCACTTTTCCCTTGAACAAGGCGAGGTATGAGAAAGAGCTTAAAATTATAAAAGATGCGGCCAAGTGTAATGGTTTCCAGCCCCAGCATATCTGTAAGTTAATTAGGAAGTTTAATTATAAGAAAACTGTGAAAGAATCTACGACTTTTCGAGAGGATGTTAAAGCTTCACCCGTTGTGACCTCTCTTACGCTCCCTTTATCACTAAAGGTTTGAGTAAAATCTTGAAAGAGCTAGATCTCAGAATAGTTTACAGTTCTGGGACTAGTTTACGAAGTCTCATCGGTAACCCTAAAGATAAAATACAACCTCTAGAAAAGTGAGGTATTTACGAAATCAATTGTAAAGATTGTAATCAAAAATATATTGGGCAAACCAGGAGAGCAGTCTCAACTAGATTCAAAGAGCATATGGCTCATCTTAGATTCAATAGAATTCAGAAATCGAGCGTTGCCCAACACATTTTTGAAACAGATCACAACATCGATCATACGAATGTTAAATTAATTAGACAAATAAACAATTGTAAGTTTCTAAATGTTTTCGAAAGTTTAGAAATATATAAAAATAAGTCATGTGTAATGAACTGTGACAATGAACCTATATCGTATTCGTCATTGTTTTCGTTAATCGAAAATTAATGATGCGTATCGGATTGACCGTGCATAACATTTAGGTTACCTGTTATTGTAGATTTTATTTTAATTTAGTTTTATTATCGCCTTGAAAATGACAGCATTGCTGTTGAAACGCGTCGGTGTATTAGTTAAAACTTGTTTGGTGTTCAGTGGGTTAAAGTGTTTAGTGTTCTACTTCTGCACCAAGAGATCCAGTGAAGAACTTCGCAAATTATTCATTATTGACGCTATGTAATAAATTTCTTAATGCAATGATACGTTATGTTTAATTCAATTTCTTTATAAATTAAGGTGGACTTTATATTTTAGTTGTATATTTAATTTATTAATTGTAAGTTTACGTAGTAGTTATTTTAATGTTGTATACGACTGTTTCATAGCAAAAATACGCTGCTCTCATAGCCGATCAATATTAAGTTAGCTCATATATGAATTTATCGTATATTCAAAGTAAAGTTTTTAAAACGAATTTACTACCGTAGACTTGGGTGGCATTGGTCCACTTTCAAACTTTAGGACCCTGTAACTTTCGATAGCAGAAAGACATTCATTTTCTTTTTGCACCAGAAGACATGCTGCTAATAGTACTTTCAGTATGCCAAAAATTATCGTAATTTGTAAACTGTCATTAAAAAAACCAAAAGTTGGTGGCCAAAGCCAGCTGTCAAAGTTGGGTCACTTTGGCCGACCTCTATTCTATCGTTTAAAAGTAAAGACCGGTATAGTAATAGATAACTTTGGCAACAAAAAGTGTTTTAAAAAATAGTTTAATGACTTTTTTTTTTTTTTTAAGTGAGGAAAAATGCCTTAACGCACCATCAGGGACGAGACCCGTCCCCGGTGTGTGGGGCTCGCACCCACTAAAAAACCTCACTTTGTCAGGTGTAGAATCCATCCCGGAACCGCTGGTCGCATTACTTCAGGATGGCACCTCGTAGTTAGCCTCGATCGGCTGCCTCCATTGCTTGGGTCTCTCTTTTCTTCTCTTTCAGCACCTTCTCGACGAACGTGGCGATCTTCTGCCAGTGGTCGTGTCCGGCATCGTTTGCACGACGTTATCCGGCGTTAGAGGTCCTACTTCGTCATGTAGAGCGTCTCTGTAGTCACTCCACCTCTCGCATTCGAAGAAGGTGTGGTGAGCATCATCTTCCGCAGAGTCGTGATACTGGCATGTCGCGTTCTCTGCTTTACCCATTCGAGCCAGGTATGCGTTGAAATACCCGTGTCCGCTAAAAAACTGGGTGAGGTAGTAATTTACCTCGCCGTGGTCTCGGTCCATCCACTCCGTTAAGTTGCGGATGAGTCTGGCCGTCCACCGTCCTCTGGTGTCGTTCTGCCAGCGCTCTTGCCAACATTGTCGTGTGAGCGCTTTAGCGTCCGCTCTCGCTTGTCGTGCACCGACGTCTCGTCGTGTCTCGTAGACTCTCTTCTTTTCTCGAGCCAGTAAGTCTATCGGGGTTACTCCTGCGATCACGAGCACCGCCGGTTCGGAAACCGTACGGTATGCGCTGGCGATCCTGAGTGCTCCCCGTCGCTGTACTGAAGCCATCCGCTTTCTGTACTTGTCCTGCTGTAAGGCGTCAGCCCAGATCTCGCTTCCATACAACAGTATGGAATGGGTGACGGTAATTAGAAGCCGGCGTTTACTCGCCGTCGGTCCTCCTACGTTGGCCATTAGTCGGCTCAGCGTCGTCGTTACCTTAGCGGCCTTATCGCTCGATGACTGGATCTGTTGCCAGAAGGTCATCTTGCTGTCGAGCCGCAGTCCGAGATAGTTCACGGAAGTTCTAGTAGTTATGACTTCCGTATCCACCGTCATCTCGATCTCCCTAGGGATTCTTCTCCTGGTCAATAGAACGACCTCGGTCTTTTCCGTTGCCAGGCCGTGTTCGTCCATCCATGTGGTGACTCTTCTCATTACCTGGTTGAGCCTTCTCTGGGCATCCGCCTCGTCACGCGCTAGGATGACTGCCGCTACGTCGTCTGCGTATCCTATCAGATACGCATCTTGTGGCAGCTCCATTCGGAGGATCCCGTCGAAGGACACATTCCATAAGTCGGGGCCCAGTATGGAACCCTGCGCCGCTCCCGCTGTTATCTTCTTTGTACACGGCCCGCCTGCGGTGTCGTAGACCAGCTTCCTCTCGCTAAGGTAGCTGCGTATCATCCTAAGTAAATAGGATGGCGTGTCGAACGTGTTCTGCAAGGAGTCAAGAATGACGTCTCATCTCGCCGAGTTGAAGGCGTTTCTTACGTCCAATGTGACGAGCATCACCAGGGGTCTCGAGTAATGATTTCCCCGTTGAGCGGCTTCGAAGGTTTCCACTACCTGCGCTACGGCGCCGACGGTGGAGTGTCCCTTCCTAAAGCCGTGCTGTCTCTCGGACAGGCCTCCCGCGTCGTCTATGCTGCTCTCCAGTCGTGTTTTCAGCAGTCTTCCTAGTAGCTTTCCAGCCGTGTCCAGCATACATAGCGGTCTGTATGCCGATGCCGTGCTTGGGTCGCCCTTACCTTTGCTTATCAGCACTAGTCGCTGTACCTTCCATCTCTTGCAGAATGCTCCTTCTGTTAAACAGCGGTTGTACATGTTCAGAAGCAGATCTGGGCAGACGCGCGCCACAATCTTGAGAGCTTCCGTCGGAATTCCGTCGGGTCCAGGTGCCTTCCGGTTTTGTAGGGAGTTCGCCGCTCTTGACAGTTCATCTCCGCTGAAAAGCGGGATGTCGTTCAATAGCTCGTCCTCCATTTCCGCAGTTCTCTCCGGATGGGTAGGGAACAACGTGTCAACGATGTTCCGCATCCGATCTCGTTCGAGGACTGGATTCGCCGTCTTCGTCGTAAGCTTCTGCATGACGATCTTGTACCCAAGGCCCCATGGGTCGTTGTCAACGTCCTGCCGCAGCTCCTCCCACTTACGTTTCTTGCTCCTGTAGATGGCGTTCTTGAGATCTCTCTTGGCGTTCCTAAAGTCCTCGGACTCTAGTTCTGCCGCGTTCGGATCTCGTCGTCTCACTCTGGTTATTCTCCGCCTAAGCTGTAAGCATCGTTTCCGGAGGGTCGCGATTTCGTCGTTCCACCAATACGCAGATCTTCTATTGTATTTCCTTCTCCGCGACATGGAGGCGTCGCAGGCGCGACGTATGAGGGCCATGGTCGCGTCCGCAATAGTCTCCCCTAAACCGGTACATTCCATGACGGCATCCTTTCCTCGAGCGATTGCATGAGCCAGGGCGTCTTCATCCAGCTTCGCTACGTTCCATCGAGGACCGGGCGGAGCAGGATTTCGCCTGATCGGCTGCTGCCTCGTCACGTAGTAGCTTATGTACTGGTGGTCACTTCCGGTGTAGTCCTCCATGACTCGCCAGTCCACGATGTCCCGCACAATGTCCTCCGAGGCCAATGTGATGTCCGGTATCGTCTCTCCGTAGCCTGGTCTTCTGAACGTGGTGGTGTCTCCGACATTTACCACGCTGAGTCCGAGTCTGGCCGCCATGTCCAGTATACGCCTCCCTCGCGAATCGGTGTATTCCATACCCCACTCCACGGCTTTGGCGTTCACGTCTCCTCCTAGAATAATGGACCCTGCCATTTCTCGAAGGTCGTCTTCCAGGTTGTCGAGCTTGCCCTGAAAGTCCGCTATCGGCTTGTTGGGTGTGAGATAGCAGCTCACGTAGGTGATGGTGCCGCTCTTTACCCACACGTATCCGTTTCGGGCTCCGTGGTTGTCGACGATGACGCTGTTCGTGTCCGGGATCCATATAGCTGCAGTGCCGAGTGTGTCCCTGTACCATCCGGTGCATTCCTTATCCCGGTATTGTTCACTAATAAGCAGCAGATCTACCCCTGTGTCCAGTTGTAGTTGGATGAGTAGATCGTTCGCTGTTCTGCTTCGGTGCATGTTGCCTTGTAGGATTCTGATCATTGACTCTTCTTTGCCTGATCTAATGCCTTTCCCGTCTCTTTGTCTCCCGTGCAGAGGAAGCATTTAGCTTTGTTCTTACAGTCCTTCCGTTGGTGGCCTTTTGCTCCGCAGTTGATACATAGGCCTTGTGTTCTCCTGTCTGGCCCGGGACAAGCAGCCTGTCGATGTCCGTAGCCGAAGCAGCGGAAGCACCTGACGACTTCTACCCTGCGTCTTATTCTGCTGTTTATCCAGCCGATCTTTATTCTTGGAGTTTCCAGCAGCTTAAGGGCTTGACGCTGACTCAGTTGGACTATAGCCATTCTCAGCCCTCTGCTGTTCGCGTTGGTGAGGCTGATCTTCACGTCGCCGTCACTGACTCCCAACTTTGCTTTGACTGCTGCGCAAACTTCGTCCGTTGTCGTTAAGCAGTCTAGATCTCTGAACTCTAACGTCTCTTTCGGCTCTAGGGTGCTGATATTAGCCTTCTCGCCGAGGATCTTCTTCAACGCGTTGCTGAAGCCTGCTGTATCTTTGGTGCTGGGTCCTAGTTCCAACAGCATATCTCCCGCGCGTGTTTTCCGCACCGCCTTAATCTCGGTGCCTGTCTCTTCTGGGTTCGCGTTGCCGCGCAGCTCTCGCAGTACGTCGGCATACGACTTCCCTTGCGCAGGTTTTACGAGAAGCGCATCTAGTCGAGGCTTCGTGTTTCGGTTCCTCTGCTTATTCTTCTTCGGCTTCTTCTTATCGGTGCCATCGTTCTTGCTCTGACTGCTGACTGTCTTCTGCTGCTGTTTGCTGTCAGAAGCTTGTGCAGCTGCCTTCTTCTCTTCTTGGGCTTGCTTTCTCCTGGCTGCTCGGTCCTTCATCCACACGTTCTCGGAGGGATGCATTTCCTTCTTCTCTACGTTCTTGTTGATCGTAGCAGAAGTAGCCTGCGTCTCTGTTGTAGGTGCTGGAGCCTTTTGCGCGCGCTCCCTTGCTTGTAGTTCAGCTTTCTTCCATCTGTTCCTGCAGTTGGAAATCATATCCACTGCTTCTTCTAGCTCCTTTAAGCCGTTGTTAACGTCCATGGAGACGTTCTTCTGCCTGCCAATGGCCGTCTTCATCGTCTTAATAACGCTTATGCATTTCTGCAGTTGCTCCTCTTCGCGACGCCGAAACTCGGAAATCAGTTCGGAGTCGTCGCGGTTGTCTACTGGTTGCACAATGTTGAATGTCGTCAGATCTATGGTAACTGGCGACCTAACGTGCTGCGCTGTTGGTGTTCTGAAGCCACCGTTGGGGCTTTCTTCTGCGTTGTTCTTCGGTGTTCTCTGTTGGTTTGATGATGTTGCCATGATGAGTTGTTCGCCAGCGCTTCGTGTATGGAGGGGCGGGCCGAAAAAATCAGGAGCGGGTATACCCTCAGATCCTCGGATCCTACCCCAGTTCCCTGAGGCCTGACCTTCGCTTCACCAATCCCGGAATACACGGACGGACTGGAACTCGCCCGGGGCAATGCAGATTCCGACATCTTGCATCCACCATACACTACCTGATCAGGGCCCGAAGTGGCTGGTTTCTCACAATGCGTCGCGGATCCTCGTCGGCAGAGCAAGCTCACATCAGCCTACTCCCCAGCCGGATGAGAAGGCCAGTCGGTTCGTAGACACTCCCGGAGTCGCCGCAACGCTTGCCGATCTGTACCTGGGAACAGAAAGGAAAGGGAAGAGGATGGGTGGGGGTCAGCGGACAGCTGGCGTCACTGGCTGTACCGTTTCCGCATACGGTAGCGGCACTGGGGCCGACCAGACATAAAGTTTAATGACTTTAGGGCCCATGGTAGTAGTAAAAATAATATGTGCAAGAAAATAACATTATTTATTGTTTACTTCACAAAAGCAAATCGCTGTGCAAGGTCGGGGTGCCGTTTGAGAAAAAGTCTTACCCATTCCGACTCTGGCAAGTTATCGGTAAATTTACGTAGTCACCTCTTTGCGGTCCAGATATGTATTTACAATTTTTCGCAGGTCTAATGCATTTGTAGAAAATCCGAAATCTGAGGCAGCTATGATATGAAATTTTAATTTTCTCTCTTCGTTTATTCTTAGAACAGTTTGACCACCCGGTAGGTTTGTATGTACATACATTGCTAAGTTTATTCTGTAATGTTGATTTTGGTACCTCGTACGTTATTGAAGCTTGTCTTTGAGACATTTTTCTTATTTTTCTTATAGCTTCTTGCATGGGTGACTTTGGCCACCCTGTAGCAACTAGGCGTAAAAGTTTGACTTGATGGCATATGAGCAGAAATCTGCTAGAAAGGCCTAACGTCTCCTCTGATACCCCGATCATAGATAGCCGTAGTTTTGCTTGTACAGGCAACGTTAACGACTAAAAATTCGCGCATTTTTAACAAGGACATCATCAGGCGATTTACGAAAAAATGAGAAACCAGTCCTTTTTCATATTCATAGTTTTGAGTTTCTTGTAGTATATATAAATCATATATACTTTAATATTGGAATATTTTATGTCACCTTTTGTATGGTATAGAACAAATTTCAGAAAATTACTAGTCACCCAGGGTGGCTAAAGCCGCCCAGGTTTGCGGTATATTCCGGTATATAATAAAGTTGAGATGGAAATTATCATCATCGCATACAGGCATTTGCATACAGGCAAACTAGATTTTGTGTTAATCTATTGCTTACTTACAAAAACTGCTATAGGATTTTGATGATTATTTCTAAATGTATTCATAAAGGAACGAGGCTACGAAAACTACACTGTTCACTATTAATTTTTAGGTCATGAACTAAACTTTACAGACTTACTATCGTACCAACAACATGTATACATGCTACGTCAATGAAGTAAACTCTCTCCTCAAGGCATATTGTAGTGGATCACTAGTTACGACTATTTGACCTTGCAGTTTGCAGAAAGCAGCAAGTACGATGCTTGTTATTCAAGTTTTCAACCAAAAAGTGGGACATCTTATCATAAAAAGGTTTCGATAAACTGATGGAGTGTCTCAGTTAATGCCAGCAAAGTTTTATGGGGAGGTCATTGCTATTGTGAGACGGATCATTAATAATAGTGATTTGACGGACAGCGCACACTATTTTAATTATTGTATCTGGAACAATATTTCAAGAGGTAGAAGATCTTTTATATAAACTAGAACATGAATAATGATGTCTAAAACTGGACCTTACGAAACAGACATTTCCACAAAGTGGAAGCTAAAAATTTGCTTTGGTAAAAATAAAATTCAATTCTGTATAAAAATAACTATAATAATAAATATGCGATACATGTTTTTTTGTATATATTGTGTGATTCATACAGCGTGTAAAGTGTATTTTTATCTACTCGACCAATTATCTCACGGCAACAAATCGGTGCACATTCCACAATTACAATGCAAATGAGGAATTTTTAATTCCGAATCTCTAACAGGAGCTAATCTAAAATTTAATCGCAATCGATATCGAATAATTGCTTTTATAATATTGGAGAATCCGTGGTATGTGATTGTGGCATGAACACGCCCAAGTTATGGTGGAAAAGTATGCGATGCAACGGCATCGGGTAATATCGCATAATAGCAGGAGAGTCTTTCTATATTCAAATCAGCCGTCAACTATCATTGAATAATATTTCCATTTGCGAGTCGGATCGACCTGTGAAAAGCTATGGACTCCGATTATCAGATTTAAATAAACTCGCTCTTGTCCGGGGATTAATTGGTTTTCGATAAAATTGACGGCTCTGGCGGTCACTTCAGAATGACTAGTTAAATTGCATGCATATTGTATTCGAATCGTTTAACAGATCTGGTGTGTTTGTCCACCCTCTCCAACGTAATAATCCGATATTGCGACAAAAGAGAGACGGCGAATGTGCTGGTACCACGTTTCAATACTCGCTTGTGTATTCGAGAAATTCCATTTTACTGGAAACAATATTGATACAGGTGGTTGCTTCGACCGGAAATTATGTATGTATATACAGCGAGTTCGAATGATATTTTTTACTATGTCAGAGATCAATACAAAAACAAAATAGCAACTTTAAATGAATTCGAGAGATATTAAAATGCAAATCGGTCGAGAATATAAAGTGTCGTATTTGGAAAATTTATTATAAAATGTTTTCTTCAATTCTTCAGGATTACCAGAATTGCTGTTTCGCATCATAAAGCACAAATTATTTCCACTAAATCTGCAAGGAATAGTAATATGTAGTGCCGGGTAGACGGTTGCTTCTTTTAGATTTTTTTTTTCTGTCATGCCTATGTTTTGTGTCTTACGTTTTAATCGTTGAAAAGTAATAAAATTTTCACATTTATAAATTTGAACAGTTTTTATTGGTGTTTTTGTTTCTTTTGGGGTGGCAGATAGTTGCATGTTTCTCGCAGAATATCACTAATTGAATAGCGAAATGAGATGGGAAAATCTTTTGTACAACATAAGAAACCTACAAATTTCGCCCCACGTAACATAAAGAAAGCATTTTCAATTAATTTGTGTTAGGCAAACTTTTTTATTAATGACAGATATAAAATACAGTAATTCTTGTAATACTACCTAATGTTAGAGATAAGAGTGCAGACAAAAGAAACAGAAGACAAAGGGATGAGGTTTAGGGAGGTTAGATGAACCTCGAAGAAGCAAAGAAGAAGGAGGTAAAGCGATGCCGTTAAGACGCCAATCCCAATGAATGGAGATGAGATAGCACTACCACCACTACTAGTCTACAGTACTAGAGCTATAGTCGATGGCATGTGGCTGAAGGATCCGATATACGGGCGTAATCTAGGGACATTACAGACCCAATCCCTAATGCACCCACCAGCACTTTGATTTCTACATAGACACACACATTTACTCCTACATAGAGAGCTCGTAGCTCGCACACACACATTAATACGTTAGCAGATGAGCTCGGCGCGTTATCTCTGTCTAACTGCTGTAACGGTAATCGATAAAAAAACGCCGATTGTGTCCTGCGAAGGAGGAGGAATATAAGAAGAACGCCACCGTTAATGGTATTTAGGATTTTCTGCGTAATTACGTCTCCTCCTCTAGTTCGTCGAGGAGAATTGGTGGTAACGACGGCGGTCGGTGGTTTGGTGTTCTTGTTGTGTTGTGCAGTGGGATTATAAAAAAAGATAAACGTATACCAGTCGAATTAACGGCATAATTATGTAGATGAGGAGGCTATTAAGAGCGGTGACCGTTGATAATGATGTTGTCGATGGAGCGGGTATTTTGGTGGAATATTCTTTCTCGCATTTGTTATTTTTGTCTTTATTCAACAGCTATAATTCTTTCGATCTTTCACGGTGAAATAACATTAAATTATGCGTATTTTTGGGGTTCCATCTGCAAATTGAATTGTGATTAACAATTTCTAATCTAATAACACTTGTATTAGGTTGGCCATCAAATTTGATTTAAGATGTTTTATTGGTATTAGTAATCTGCGGATGTCATTAAACTAAATGTGGGATCTAAAATCCTTTGTAGAAAAAGGAAGAATAGTCCTAAATAAATCGAGTTAGAACATCTCATAGTAAAAAAACATACTATTAGAGATGTTTATGTTAATTCACAACAAGTAGCTTGAAATAAATTTAAATAGAACTCAAAATCCGCCACAAATAGTATTTAACAGCCTTTTTAGGAAGAAAGACGAGCAGAAAGACAGACAGGAAAGCAGATAGGAAGGCAGGCAGGAAGGTAGGCAGGAAGCCAAGCAGGCAAGTAGACAGGAAGGCAGGTAGGAAGACAAGTAAGAATACACGAAGACAAGAAGGAAATATTACGGCGAAAGGTGGACTAAAAAAAGCAATCTTAATCAGTCAAACATTTTAGAGGATTTTAGTACAGATATGAGCAGGTTGTGTTAATTATTATAATGTCGATATTAATACATCTATTTTTTGACCTTTTTGTACTTATCTTTCAATTCCTGAAATATTTCCACTTGTAGGTCAATAAAACAACAATTACTTAAATGTCAATTTATTCCAGAACATATAATATTATGTTTTCGTTAATAAGACTTCTTCAATGGAAGAAATTGACATTTAATATGTGTCAAAATACTAATAATATAAATCAACAAAAATATCTAAAAAAGCAAAGAAGTCATTGATATATCGAATTTGGATTACATTCTCAAATAATAATGAAGTATATATTGGTTTAATACAACTATAAAAATTCAAATGATTTGAATTATTCGTTTATCAATCTATTTTTTTGTCAAGCTCTAACAATTCTGTTCAAGGACTAGGGAAAAATATGGCAAAAAAACCTAGTCAAGAGCTTAAGATTAATAAAACTCAGGAGTGAATTAAATTATTATACATAACTCTTAAATTATCGATATCAGTTCTAAAATTTACCGCGTTTCCATCTTTTTTAATGTATATTATTTCGTAAAATTAATTATTTTCTGACCCTTAAGTACTTATCTTTTAATTCCTGATTTATTTCCACTTGTAGGTCAATAAAACAACAATTACTTAAATGTCAATTTATTCCAGAACATATAATATTGTGTTTTCGTTAATACGACTTCTTCAGTGGAAAAATTGACATTTAATATGAGTCAAAATACTAATAATATAAATCAACAAAAATATCTAAAAAAGCAAAGAATTCATTGATATATCGAATTTTAATTATATTCACAAGTAATAATGCAGGATATAATGATTTAATACAACTATAAAAATTGATATGATTTGAATTATTCGTTTATCGATCTATTTTTTTGTCAAGCTTTAACAATTCTGCTCAAGGACTAGGGAAAAACGTGGCAAAAAAACCTAGTCGAGAGCTTAAAATTAATAAAATTCAGGCGTGAATTAAATTATTATAAATAACGCTTAAATTATCAATATCCGTTCTAAAATTTACCGCGTTTTCATCTTTTTTAATGTATATCATTTCGTAAATTAATCTTTTTTTATAATTATTTTCCTTTTTTAAAATTTTGAAAATCAAAATTATGTCGTCTATCTTTAGAGTGCTTAGATAAAGCAGTTTCAGCGGTGACGTTATGTGTAACAGTGTATTGGTGATTATAAATTCGTTTCTTTAAATATTGTTTGGTTTGTCCGATATAACATTTGTTACAATCTTTGCAATCTAATTTATAAACGACATTACTTTGATTATTATGTTTAATGGGTGTTTTTAAATTTGTGAATAAGTGTCTATGTTTTAATTTCTGTTTTATTGTGTCGCTTAAATTGTTCGAATTCATTTCTAGATGTCTGTAGAAGCCTTCACTTACTATATCTTTTAGCTACACTCTCACATTTATTTGAAATAATCAGCATAGCATGGCAATAACCTGAGTTAATTTGTCAAATCCCATTAGTTACCAGTAAATTATTTAATTATGATTTATTTAAGCAAGGTACTCAAATGCTTTAAAATATTCTAGTTGGATATATTTTTATTTCGCATAGCTACAAGGAAATAAATTAAGGGAAAACCTATAAAAACAAATACATTAGATAAAACGAAAAACAAATAAGTTTAACAAGAACATGAAAACTCCATTTAAATTTCACTGTACAGTTATTTACCTGTTTTTGTATTTCGCTAATGACTATGGAATATCGGGGTCGTTCGGCAATACGAGAAAATATTTTTCTTATATTGAATTCGACGGAAGCATACAAATTCAACGCTTTCAGCTTACTTCGACAAAAGGGAAAAGTTGGGTTCACAACTTTTACAATCGCGAATGAAACTTTATTTAGCATCATCGTGGTATATATCCAAACATTTTATTAAAGATATATCCGGCGATATAACTTTAAAGGAGTCGATACTTTTAAAAAAGAAAGATCCGAATCGCATGATGAAATGGAAAAGGAATTGAGATTTGGAACGTCGAGAAAAGTAAGATCTATCGGATTCCTTTCTTTTCATCCTCGTTGTTTCTATTTTATTTGTTTTCTTTTTTAAGCACGTTTGTCGACGAAAATTTATTACAAAGTGGTCTCTCTGTAATTGAACCTGCACTTTACATCAGAAAGATGATAAAAAGTTTTATGTCATTTCTTTAGTGTATATAGATATCGATCGTCGATAATGTAATTGAGATAGAAATCAATTCTACTTGATAAAATAGTTATTGAAGTATTATGTGATTTGAAATAGCGTGACCTGTTTTGTTGTTTACGAATTTTTCTATTAAAGGAATAAAATACATACCCAATGATAATTGGCACAATTTCGTATAATGTTTATTTTTTGGAAAAGATAATGTTAAGACGAGGAACAAGCTACAATTATTGAGAATAGAAAGATTGTTACAAGTTTTTAAAATTTCAATTCTAAATATTTTTATTTTATATATGTAAACCCGTACTTGTAAAAATACTGCCTACATAACGTTTTTCATTGCTCATTGTTCTTTAACACGTTCTGCTTTTTGTAAATCTGTCAGAGGATGGGGTACAAACCGAGTTACAACCTTTTTCAAATGTAAATGTTCGTGTAATATTGATCTCACCTGCGAGGATCCAATCTTCAGATTGGACTTTATTATTGCATAAGTAATGCGGTTGTCCTCTTCCACCATCTTCTTCACCGCATCAATGTTTTCGGGGTTAACAGCGGTTAAAGAAGGGCCAGCTCCTTTTCTGTGTACCACCGACTTGCAACCTCGTTCAAATTCTTTATACCATCTATAAACAGTAACTAATGATGGTGCGAGATTCCTAAATGCCGGTTTTAAACTTTTCTCACACTCGTACGCGCTCAAAGCTTTCGTGAAATCATAGTAAATTATTATCCGAAAGTTCTCTCGTGATAATTCCAGTTTTTCGATAACAGAAGCCTTTTCTATGGACTATTTCTCAGACACTATTCAACCGAATTGCACAAACTAAACTGCAATTGACAGATAAAATAATGCACTATTTAATAAACAACAATTTGTTTTGCACGGGTAACTAGACTTTTCAATTTTCGATAATTGTAGCTTATCTCTCGTATGTTCCTTTAATGGTAAGTTTGGTCTGTTTAGGGATCTCATAACAGTTGTGAGAAGTAGATTGTGCAATTATTTATATCAGCTTTTGTTATTATAAAAGGTATTATAGACATATTCTCTATATTATACATAGAAAATGGAAGTATTTTTATTCGCTATATCTATCTATGTACCGGGTGGCCAACTAAGAATGTCGCTTTACACAAAATTTACCAACTTAAGGTCTATCATAAATATGAAAATCGGAATCTACTGAAAATTTTGTATATCCTACATCGAACAACTTTCTTGTATTTTGTCGAATAAGGGGAGGGGTGGAGGGGAAATTTTGTATTGAAGGAAAGCTTATAACTCCGGTTCTGTTGAACCGAATTTTGGAAACTTAGTCTCATTGAAAACAGCATTACTCCTCCAATCTGATGCTTACAAATTGGAACCAATCTAATAAGTGACGTGCATGCTGTAGCATGCACAGCTCCCTGTAGGGAGCTGTTTAATTTTTTTCGGGAATTTTGTTTTTTATCGAAAATATTAAATGGAAACATACATTTTTGACAACAAGTTAAAAAAGTAGGCTAAATTACCAACAAATCAGCGCAAACCGGGTATCGCTATCTTTTACCAATCCGAAGATATCTTCAGACACGTGTGAATGGTAAAAATGTCTTCTATAAATTTAAATTATTCTGCTTCCCGTGAACGAAATTTAGCAAATTTGGTCTCATTATCCTGTGTTTAGTGATTGAAGCTGTTTAATTTTATCTTGTCAGTCACCGCTAGAGGGCGATAAAGAAATTTAAATATGTAGATTTTATGATTTCTGAAAAGAACAGTACGTAGAATGCTTGGCGGGACAAAAATAGACTATCATGAATTTTTCTAAACCTACTGCTAGTGATTCAAATTGTTGAATATTATCTTTATTTCTGTCACCGCTAGAGGGCGTTAAAGAGAACAGAATAGAAAACATGTCGCTAGCAATTTGCAACAATATGCTTTTCAAATGAGTGTACGGGCATTTCTCTGTAAATGTTCGCAATTTTCTGGCCCCTGATAGGTGAATGTAACACGCCAGTCGACTTTCATGGCCACCCAGGACCCCAAATTTGACTTGTTTAGATTTTTATTTGAGGGGGCAAAACAAATATCTTATTTTTGCAACGCGATCTAGTGCTTGTAACAACTTGGTTGTGGGAATAGGAAATATCGTTCAAAGTATTTCTAAGACAGAAATAGAGACTGTACCTAGTTCTATCCACTCGTTGTAGAGTGAAAGTTTGCATAAAAATAATAGGAGACAACTTCAAGATTTAGGCCGCCACTAATATTAACTTTATTATGCTGTTTCCTTTTTTGTTGTTTTTCTGCATTGTTTATATGAATTATACTGTTGTGCTTTTCTCTAAAATCTTAAGCTTCCAATTCATGATTTTATAGTATGAACATAAATATAACCTTCCCCACACTGTTCTTTTCAAAAATCATAAAATTTACATATTTAAATTTCCTTAACGCCCTCTAGTGGTAATGGCCAAAACAATAATAAACAATTTGAACCACGAAACATAGACCAATGAAAATCCTTTCTAATAAGATCAAAATTGCTAAATTGCGTTCACGGGAAGCAGAATTATTTAAATTTATAGAAAAAATTTTTACCATCCGCACGTCTCCGAAGATATCTTCGGATTGGTAAAAGATAGCGATATCCGGTTTTTCGCTGATTTGTTGGTAATTTAGCCTACTTTTTTAATTTTCTGTCAAAAATGTATGTTTCCATTTAATATTTTCGAGAAAAACAAAATTCCCGAAAAAAATTAAACAGCGCCCTCTAGCATGCACATCATTTATTAGATTGGTTCAAATTTTTAAGCATTAGATTGGAGGAGCAATGCTGTATCCAACGAGACTAAGTTTGCTAAATTCAGTTCAACAGAACCGGAGTTATAAGCGTTCCTTCAATACAAAGTTTTCCCTTCACCCTTATTTGACAAAATACAAGAAAGTTGCCCGACGGAAAATATACAAAATTTTCAGTAGATTCCGATTTTCATATTTATGATAGACCTTAAGTTGGTAAATTTTGCGTAAAATAAGAATTAAAATTTTTTGTGATCAGTTACGCCCTCTAGCGGTCAGCCTACACTTTTCTAAATAATTTCCAGATGTTTCTCAAAATCACTTTAGTCAATAATATTTTTTCCCGAAGCTGTACTGTGAACCGTTCCTGAGATATGGCCGAGCGACATTCTTAGTTGGCTACCCGGTACATATGTATATGCACTAATTAAATTATTTAAAATTGATACGTGTATACTTTTGTTTTAAATTTATCATAGTTTTATTATTATAACAATACTTGCTTTTAATTACATTTATGTTTATGGCAATAAGGATACTAAAACATTTTTACAAGAGCTATATGATAAAATTACGCAAGGACCTCTAAATGTGAGGCAATTGCGCCTGCATTATTGAATCGTTGTTTTTTGTGTCTTACACACAGTAGATGATATCATCCAGAGCTATAATCCGGGTAAAATAACTATAATGTGTTCGCTTGATTATTCTAAAGCTTTCGACACAATAAATCATCAGTTATTGTTGGCGATTCTTTAGCACATTGGCTTTGAATCGGGATCTAAAGACTTGGTGGGCAGTTACCTGAGAGGCAGAAGTAGATGTGTTGTTGTAAATGGTCGAATGACTATAACATCTAGTGTACTACAGAGCTCAGTGTTAGAACCCTTGCTGTTATCCTTGCAATTCTGTAATTGTCATTTTTACATACTTACACGATACTATCTTTCCTGGCGAATGGACTCGACGATGCATTAGGCTCATATATACAGACAGCATTTGCTTTCTGTATCGAAACAGCATTAGCTACTTTTAAATGCCGCTAAAACTGATATAATTTTGTTTGGGCCAAAGACATTTAAAACTGACCTTATCAACTCCTCTGAATTAAACGTCAATAACCACATTAACCTGTGTGTTCGGCGTTAGAACTTTTACCTCACGCGCTGGAACTCCAATACCTGCAACTATGGTTATAAACATATACACAGAGATTATAATAATACTGTGAAATATTTTTCTTAAGATTTTGGTAATAGAGGTAGCATAAAGGAGAGAGATTAACTGTCAAGGTTTCAAATCTTGACATGAAAAGTTGTAGATTAAAAAAAAATTCTTAAAATTAAATCTTCTAAATTATTCATAAAATTATACTGAAAACTTGATCACATCATTTACAGGATTGGGCTAGGTCGTATTTCTCGCGTTGCTTAAAAGAAAAGTAAAGATCTTTCATATTGTCTTGGACACAATGGGGAGAATTGCATAAAAAATTTCCGTTAATTGTACTATTCGATATATCTATCTAGTAGTTTGGTTTCCACATTGTCTTTAAGTTTGTTTCTATGCATTTCCTATTTCATATTATTATCTAATTTACCTCAAACGTTTTACACAATTTATGACCGATGGTTAGTACTCTTATCCAGACAGCTTCAAACCTTCTCGACTTTAATAAGCTGAAATAAAATAGGTTGTTCGTCTAGATTGTGAAGGTTATAGTTCCATAAATACCGACTAATTGGGACAACTTAAAATTTCACGTACGGAGCTTAATTGTCACTGGTAAATTGCGGTCGCGGTGTAACATACGTACAATACGAGGCATAAATTCAATACGGCTGTCGGATCAAGTCAGATATAGTTCCGTGCGGTTGTACAGTTCATATAGCACAAACATGTCAGTGCTCCTCTGCGGATTATGATGACATAAGCCGCGTACTAATAGAGCTTTGTGCGAGTCACTTGTGTAAACAAGATAGCGCTCTCGGGCGTACTTTGTTCCCTCGATTATAAACGCATGTAATAGTCTGCAGTATGGAGCGCTGCTGCGTCTCGCCGAAAAGTATAATATAAGAAATATATTTATATTTCATTAATTCGTTCTGCTCAGTACTCCCGCCGTGAATTATTTATGCAACATTTAAGTTTCGCTATTTTGTTAGGAAGCTAGGAAACCAACCCCGGCCTCTGGCTGAGCTGAACTAAGCTGTATCCGCTGCTACCGTTGCGCCACTAACGTTTCCATAATTTACCGCGTTACATGGTTGGTTACGTTAAATCCATGGAAAACGGTCGTTTTCCTATCTGGCGCGATTTCTGTACACTCACTGAATTCGCAGAGATTATTGTTTTAGGGAAGTGAGTCGGTGATGGCTACAACTATGGAGGCGACGGCGGATGCCGACAATTCTTCTTTGGATTGTCTTTGTCTTTTTCAATCTGTTTTTTTCCAACCGCGAATTTCCAATTATTTTTAAAATGGCATTGTTCCAATTAATTCAACGAATATGGTAACGAACTGAGATGGTTTCAATAGCTTAAATAAGTTTGAAATTTTAATTTGACTATGTTGACAAAATTTCGTTTTATATACAGAATATTTAGAGCATATTTAACGCATTGGCAAGCGAGCTATTCCGTATATGTTTTACAACCACCCCACTCTAGATCTATCTCTTTTCTAGCTGGCCTTAATCGTTCTAAATGTTCTGTATAGTATTCCAGATGATTCATTGTGATCTTTATAGTAAAATACCCTATGGAACTGTGTAAAATTTATATTGCCGCTCGTTTCTTTTCATACGTAAAATTTAAGTCAAGTTCATGGTTATAAATCCTTCATATTTAGAAGTATGATTTGACAACCCTTGTTCGGATTTTATAATAACTTGATCCAAATGTGCTCATCTATATAACAGATGAAACAGCCGTCCTATAGTCGGGGCATCGTATATCGGAACTATTCGGGAATAGAGAAGTAGTGATGTATTAGTAGATAGTTAGATGCACGCTTCACTTGAGACCGCACGGTTGTATTCTGTTCAATACATATGCACAATAAAATAATTGTTTGCTTATTCTCAAAATTACTATAAACTTTATAAACTAAACAGAAGTTTCTGGTAAAAATATAGATGATGAACTCGTCACAAATAAGAGAAGTAATTACACACGTAACGAAAGCAATAATTTCTGTTCATAAATAAATAAATTAAATGGCCCAATTATGTTGTTATGTAATACGCCAGCCCAAACATTTAATTTTGCAGAGTATTGTGTTCGAGCGTCATAAGTACAAGGTCTCTTTTCTTGTGACCAATACCTTGCAACACTTGGGTTGTGTCGACCTTGTGAAGCGAACGAAGATTCGTCTGTAAATACAAGTTTTACACGGATTTAAACAGCCATACATTTCAAAGTTATTGATTATATGACGAACTGTTTCAAAACAAATAGTTTGTTGGAACTCATCGTTAAATAGGCGTACAATATCTCTTATTGAGTAACCATGATGATGTTGTTTTGTAACATATTTCTTTTGTTGAAGGGTAAAAATGTCCATAATGAATTACAGAACAATCAGCATCAGTAATAGTAACAATAATAATCGTATATTTACGATAGCATGAATTACTTTATCTCGCTAATACAATACAACTGTGCGCTGTCGAGTTAAGCCTACTAATGCATCCCTACTTCTCTACTCCCGAATGCTTCCGACATACGATGCCCCGACTATAGGGCGGCTGTTTGATCTGTATATGTACGTATATTGTAATGTTGTTATACACCTATCCTCGGTTTTAACTCCATTTTTCATTTGACAGATGAGCATCTAGGTACAGGTAATCTAGAAAACATAAAAAGTACTAAAATTCTAAGAAAATTTTACTAAATTAATTTTATAGTCATGAAATTACAACCAGCTATCTGATCTGTATATTTTTTGTATTATTCAATTTAGTTCAATTTTATAAGAGTACGTAACAGTAATACAATTGCACACATGCTCAGTACTTTTCTAAATACATTCGTTTTATTTTAATTCAACACTATCTCAATGATAGCGAATGTTAAACTCTTGGCATCTTTGACGTAGAAGAGGGGTGTTGGTCAGCAGATATCTTATTATAAGTCCAGCCAACGACAAGAACAAAAAGATGTTGAATTCACCACAATATGTTCAATTGTATGTTTTAAGGTAATTAATTAATTTTATATCATTTAATTTGGACACAAATACACATAAATATTGTAACAAAATTACACAATTAAATTTCACACGCAAGTGAACAAAACCTGCCAGTTAGGGGCATTTTAAAGAAGAAAAGTAGGTAATAAAAATTAACAACTTTACGGTGACCCTGTATACTACGATTTTTGACCTAACCTGTAGGAAATTAATCCAGCAACGACCGTTAATTTCTGTTATTGACATATGATTATCGAAATGTATTTCTGAGGAGATTTGAAGGCAATTACAAATCATCTATTTAAAGCCGCGTGATAGCAACATACGGTCTCTTCTTGCATAGATGATCGAACAGAAGTTTGCTCTACGTAAAATTTTATTAAATAGCCACTGTGGACTGTCGAGCTCAAATAACCGGTCATCTTCGAATAAAAGTAATTTAAACATCTAAATTTCACCGAATTTTAATACTCCTACGAAAAAGACGTCTATCCACCATCATCACGTCCAGGCGCGCGAAGAACTCGAAAAGAAAGCTTTCGGAAAACCACACACACACGTAACATAAGGTAAATTAATTTTAATTAATTTGAGGTTCTTAAAAATTTTAAGAAAAATATTTTTTTTATGAAAAATAAAACAGAAAAGTCCAAAATAATATTTGAAAAATTTTAAAAAATATATCTTTTTCAAGTAAATTTTAAAAAAGTAATTTCTTTTTATAGAAAGAATACTAGTTAAAAAGGTAAAAATTATTTATTTTAATTAAAATTAACATTTTAAAGTTCAATTTTTGAAATACAAAAATTTTTCTAATTCTCAACTTAAAGTTGGTAAAATTTTCAAAAAATCTAAAAGGTTTAGAAGGTTAATAGATAAACTAGGTTGTGGTGATTGCCACGCCATTCTGCACACTGTAAACTATTTTTTTTATAGGTTTTGTAGAATTAAATAATTTTTTTTTGTACCGACTTGTAAATTTTTTTTTATGTAACTTAGAATTTTTTTCATTTGAGTATTTTTCAGCGTACGATAAGCTTTAGTATTCTGTTCTTTACACCTGCTGTAGAGTTAAGAATTCGCAAACCTCTGAGATATTTTTTTTTATTAAAACCCCAATTTTTAATTTAAAGAGTAAAACTCGAATTTTCTTAATTTTATTATTAAATGAAAAAGTCAGAAAGTACAAAAAAAAATTATTTAATTCTACAAAACCTATAAAAAAATAGTTTACAGTGGGCAGAATGGCGTGGCAATCACCACAAACTAGTTTACTAACCTTTTAAACCTTTTAAAATTAAAAAAAAAATTTCCAACTTTAAGTTGGGAATTTTTATATAACTTTAAAATATTAAATTTAATTAAAATAAATAATTTTTACTTTTTTAACTAATATTCTTTTCATAAAAAAGATTACTTTTTTAAAATTTACTTAAAAAAAAATTATTTAAAATTTTTCAAATATTATTTTGGACTTTTATTTTTCATAAAAAAAATATTTTTCTTAAAATTTTTAAGAACCTAAAATTAATTAAAATTAATTTGCCATATGTTACGTGTGTGAGTGTGGTTTTTCGAAACTTTCTTTTCGAGTTCTTCGCGCGCCTTGACGTGATGATGATGGATAGACGTCTTTTCCGCAGGGGTATTAAAATTTGGTGAAATTTAGACGTTTAAATTACTGTTATTCGAAGATGACCAGTTATTTGAGCTCAGCGGTGCACCGTGGCTATTTAATAAAATTTTACGTAGAGCAAACTTATGTTCGACGATCTATGCAAGAAGACACCGTTTGTTGAGATCGGACGGCTTTTTATAGATGATTTGCAATTGTCTTCAAATCTCATCAGAAATACATTTCGATAATCATATGTCAATAACGGAAATTAGCGATCGTTGCTGGATTAATTTCCTACAGGTCCGGTCAAAAATCGTGGTATACAGGGTCACCGTAAAGTTGTTAATTTTTATTACCACCTACTTTTCTTCTTTAAAATGCCCCTAACTGGCAGGTTTTGTTCACTTGCGTGTGAAGTTTAATTGTGTAATTTTGTTATAATATTTATGTGTGTTTGTGTACAAATTAAATGATATAAAATTAATTAATTACCTTAAAACCTATTGTCATTAACCTATTATCATATTGTGAATTCTGTCGTTGTCGTTGGCTGGACTTATAATAAGGTCTCTGCCTTCTACGTCAGACGGCTACTGAGCCAAAACATGACTTCGACCAGAGATAAGGGGGAGAATGGAAGCTCAATGTTAAATCACTCGTACAGATTTGCGCTAACTGGGCGTACTTTCCCGAACTAACGTCGCCATATTTATAGAGGCGCGAAATTTAAACACGTATACGTATGTTATATTTTTCTAATATTGGCAGCACTACAAATCATGTATAGGTTATATGGGGGGTATATCAGAAATAAAACAAAAACTTTAAATATATACAAAAAAATACACAAAATATATATACACTAAATACAACAATGTTTATAAAGTAATTCTACGTAAACAAACACCTCGAATAATAAACTGCAGTTACTAAAATAATGAAATGAACAAAAATGCAAACGACACCAAACACTGTATATAATGCAATATGGCTGTTGTAAACAACAAAATGTAACTGAAAATTATATAGAAGCAACTACAGCGCATGCGATGTAAGTATGTGGCTCTAACTGTGTGTACTTTACATAACTATTGCTATAAACTAAAACATTGCTATACAAGCTCGTACGCCGTGACTTCGACTCGTACATATGCGAAGACAACGTCAACGATGCCAACTTGAAGAGTTTAAAATTCTCTATCATTTGAATAGTACTGAATTAAGATAAAATGAATGAATTTAGAAAAATACTTTACATGTGTGCAATCGTGTTACTGTTCGTACTTTTATAAAATTGAATTAAGCGGTAAAATTTGGAACTTGAAAATAGCTTTCAACAATTTCTCTTGACCAAGAAAAATATTGTTTTATTATACTTCATTGCCTTCTAAAGTTTTAGATTCCATTAATATCTATTTAGTTGGCCTAGATAGGAGTGACAGGTATAAGTTTTCCTAGATGTTGTAGAAAGAATAGATTCCTAAAACCCTGTAAATATTTTTGCTTGCTTAAACAAAGACAATTTTCTTTATTTAGTTTTTATGAAACATCGTTTAAACAAATCAAATATGAAAGCGATTAATTTACTGTCAAGTAGACAAAATATGTAATAAAAGCAAATCTTGAGTCCAAAATATATAAATTACACAACACTAATACTTTTCACTGTTCCACGGCTAGACAGAAGTTTAACAAAAAGGTAAGGTACACATAGTATATATAGCTATAACTTCTAACTACGATTATTTTGCCACTACAGCCTAGAAAATCTATACAACTGAAATTAACTACTCTTTTCCGAAACAACTAACTCAGAAATTGGTGAGGGAAAAGTGACGTGATCTCTTTTTCTTGACACGGGTGTTGACTAATAGTTGTTAGTGACATCTATAAAGCAGGGTACGTGAACTTTGCGCCGGGGATTTAGCAATTTGTTATCTTAATCCTAAAATATTTCAACGTTATCTCACAGCACCAATTAATTTTACAGAAGCGGACGTAATTTCGGGACGTATAAATAATTAGGCCGAAAGCTTTAAACGCCGACCAACAGTCAAGTTCGCCGCTTTCCTGCAAAACTTTCCCGCAGCAAGAATACGAACGAACGGAAACAGGATCAGTTGTCCACGAAACGGACATAAATATGCGGAAAGTACTTCGATAAATTTCTGGGTAAATAGGGGCTTCACTGTGTTTGAAGAGAGAAAAACAGATATAAAAGACAAGAATTAAAAGAAGCGGTTGACGAATTGGAACAATTCAATGTTTCTTTGTAATAAGTATGTCAGTTTATGTTCTATAGTTGAATATGTGTTGATTAATGCTGTCTTAAATAACAAGTAAAAATATTATAGAATAGAATAGATAGAGAATAGTGGTTTAATTCTTTGATGATGTAATGATGAAATCAGTAAATATAATAAATTTAACAAAAATTTACGTTCCCAAAGAATTTGTGCTCTAAATACCCAAATTTGACAAACTTCAAGCCAATAAAAGACATGTGGCGCTAATACTAAAATTGTGTATTGCTCCTTTTGATTAGCATAAACGTTATTCGATTTTGTTCCATTTAGAGAAGGAGTAGATCACTTTATCCAGCAATCTTTTATATTTTACATAATGCAAGGAATACAAACACATTTACGAAAATATTTATTTCACTTGTTTGTATTTTACATCCTATAAATCATTTTATCCACATTATCAGTATCCGTTTTTTCTATTTTATTTCAGACAGTTAACTCCATCAGATGCATTATCCCTTCGTGTCGTTTTCTTCGACGTGTCAGGAAATGCATTAAGACTGTACAAGCTGCAATCTAAAGTGTTTGCACATATCGAGAGGTAGCGCAGACGAGAACTAGAGAAAGAAAGCAACAGGAATAAGGGGAACTAGAAGGGTAGTATACACCTAAAAGCGAAAGGGAGAGATGGGCGCACGCGAATATGTAACATCAGCTGATTTATGGCCAGACCGTAATCTAGTAGACGCTGGGACCTAGGCTGACCTGTCCAATGAAGCGGAGAACTGATAAGGATTAGGTTCGTGAGGCAATCGGACGCGAGACAGTGACTGATGCGATCATCGGCGGCCCGCTTGATTAAAAGGGACTGTCACACGCTGCCTCTGTCGCGCTCTGATATCTATCACTGATAGGTGAGTGCCATCTCACCGCAGTATTTAACACGTCATTAATCACGATTATATGATTAATATGGATTACACTCGACGCGTGAAATGAATAAGCGGTCGTTATGGGGCTTGCTTTGCTTTACTTTGCCACCCTACGCTTCGTTTACCTGCGCTCACGTGGAGCGCGTGATTTGCTAGGAGGTAGCTGCGAGATGCCTCTCAGGTGGGACTACGTTCTGTTTACCTGTTTGATCACACCGCACGGCGAATTGTGTACACAGTTATACAAGAAACTGAAGCATTGCGCTTATGCCGATGTCATAAATAAACAATAATATTTGATATCTCATCCATTACGTGTAGGTACCTAGGTTAAAATAAAGATAGCATATTTGGCGGCTAAATATAAATATGAAACCTTGTTATTAAATGGTTATATAGTACGGCAATAAGTCAAAGTAAATTTGCACGGAAATTGTTGTCGATTCCAAAACATATATCTATGTATGTATCTGCAGATAAGACTACAAAAAGCGTTATCTATATGAACTCATAAATTATTAACATGTCGAGCGTCGTTGAATCAGTCAAATGGACAGTCAAATGTAAGTTATAGAAGTATTTATTTTCTAGCCGGAAGAATATGATACCAGCCAATGGAATAAATCCAAAGTAGTTTGGAGAATGCGATCTGAACGGACTGCAGCGCTTCCGCTTTTCCTTAATTAGTTTTTGGTCAAGAAACCACCCTTAGTATGTTTCAGATGAGATTTTATCAACATATTACCAACTATTTTGAAATAGGTAAACACAACGAAGAAGAAAAAACAATTGACGAATACCAATGTCAAGCTAGCCAAAGAAATAAATAGAAGGAATTTCTTACTAGCTAGAAGTTCAAAATATTCAACTGAAGCACATTGTCATACAAAATGTAAACAATTTACTCAGAAATCTATGTATATTTATAACGACAATTCTGAACCCCAGGATATGCATGAGCTATACTTACATGTATAGTATTTTGTGATTATATCTAGGGCACTTTTGTATGGAAGGTAAACAAACCAAGTTTACTTGTACTTTAAAGACATATGAGTAAAACATAATTGGTCCCCTGAATCAAGAAAAATTCTGAGGGTAAGTATATGTGCATTGTGGTGTACTAGTGAATTAATCGTTATGTCGTTTTCAACATTTTTTCTATGAAAAGTAATATTTGGGTATCATAACTAATAAGCTAAATAATTAAAATTTGCGATAGTTTTAATATCTCAAATATCATAGACAGAATCCAATAAATCAAAAACACTTTGGAGTCAAAAGTGAAACAACGAAAAATGTTTTTTTCTTATCAGAAAGTATCAATCATTTTCTACCATGTTTACGGCAGTGGTTCTGCTAATGTGTCAGATAAATTATCTCCTCTAGATGACTTTGTAGAGGATCCTAATTATAAACCATCTTCAGTTGAAAAGAAGGTATAAATTCCTGTGCTTGCTTTCGATATGTGATACTTTAAGGAGGTTCGTTATTATTATATTATTATCTAATTTATGGCCATGTTTTGTGTTTAAGATGCAGAATCTTTAAGGGTGTTTTGAAAATGAAACTTTTCATATTTTTTAAAATGTTTCCTTCTTCTTATGCTAGTTTCCAGTGATCTTAGA
Organism: Holotrichia oblita; assembly: GCA_023690525.1. Taxonomy (NCBI): domain Eukaryota; kingdom Metazoa; phylum Arthropoda; class Insecta; order Coleoptera; family Scarabaeidae; genus Holotrichia; species Holotrichia oblita. The sequence continues at coordinate 75,478,826 of CM043015.1, forward strand.
ATATTATGACATTTTTCATGCGTTAAAAAATGCTTGCTTACTAATGCTTCATTTCAGATTTGCAACAAATTTATTCAAGTTAGTTGTGTTCCTGGTTGTTTTTGTCTGGTTCGGTTGTTTCTAATTTTTTAAATTGTTTTCAAGTTGTTCACATCGTTCTCTACATTTTCAAAAAATACTAATATTTGGTATGATTCATTCGATCAAATTCTTCTGAAGTCCAACGTATCTATGAAAGGGGTCTATAGACGATACGATCGGTTGTACAATCCGTTGTATGATCGTAGTTGATTCGACGCTTTAAAACGACCTATATAGACCAAACGATCGGCTGTACAATCTGTTATAATATCGTAGTTGGTTCGAGGGTCTATGTTTGGAGAAAAAACAGTGACTGACTTGTCTTTACGTTCTTATTTTCAACTTGTAGTACGATAAGTCGTACAATCGATCGTATCGTCTGTAGACGATACGATCCTAATGTTAGAATATTTATTGTCGTCTACAGACATTTGGTGGTAGATAGCTACCCTAAAAAAATCATAGTAGTCTAGTTATCACAATTCATCGTACTACTGTAAATGAGGAAACTGTTTCGAAATAGTACGAAAATCGGGGAATTAGTACCGGAATAATAAGTTTAGTTGAATGGAATATTAACCATGAACCAGTTAGACGTCGTAACAGATCAGCTTCTTCATCCGTTTCATTTACAAATGAATTGATACCAGGAAATTAACAGCATTCGTTTGCTAATATTGTGTGGGCAAGTACAATTGACAATTCTTTAATTGGTATACTTCGATGTCCAAATTGATTGACAGACAAAGCCTATCCAAATTTTTTGGTAAATAAACACTATTAGAATAATGTTGAACTTTATTCAAAGAATGTGCTACACGCCAGTACACTTTTCTAGGGTGAGTTCATGTCGATGAAGTAGCGATTTTGGTTATGAAATATTGAAAAAAGTAAATCTAATAAAAATATTAAGGTGATTTTAAAGCTATAAGCAAAATAAATAGTCAGAAATAAGTAAAATTTTGGGATGATTAGGTTCACAGCTCTGTTATCGAAACATATACATATTAGCAAATTTATTTTCTAACAAACTTATAACATTCTGTATCTTGAAAATAAAAAGCGATCGCTCAATAGTGTATAAGACTTTTTTTTAGTCGTGTTGTATATATTCATCACAGTTCTTTCAATGTTACCCTATACAGCATCGTAAATTGATAGATTTACCTACTTACTTTTTATTTAAATTTAATAGAGAAATACACCTAACACCTGACTTACATCAAATGAGTAATTAATTATTGGCAAAATAGTTAGTTCATTTATAATAACTATAAAGGAAACTTAAATTGAATATGAATTTAAATTAGATATATTTTTATCACAAATCACTGGTTTGTCGCTAAGTTATAACATTCACATTTATAGGAATAAAACCACCTGTTTAGTGTTTCTGGAATTTCAATATTGTGGATTGTACAAATATAAATGATTATTTGGATATTCATAATAATTTACGTCAGTAGCTATGTTTTAACTGCAAGGAAATCAATGAAGTCCATGAAAGCCTGAAATATTGGTATAAATATGTATATTTTTTCTCAAATGTGGCTTATTATTTTCATACCAGTATTATTTTAGCTGTAGACTCCAACTAGGACAAAATAAATTTCTGGTACTACAGAAGTACTTTTAATTTACATTTTTATTATAAAAATAGCGATAATTAGAATTGTTAGATTACTTTGCAATAACGAATACATCGTAAACCATCTAGAGCTCTATAAATGACACTCCTACACCAAAAGAAAAATAAGCAAAAAAATTATAACATATTTTATAATATCTAATTTTTACAGTTTTTCTCGCTGTTTACTGTTCTTTTTTTCGTCAATATTTCGTAATGTTCCTTGTTTTCTTTCTATAGCGCTAGTGGGAACTAAATTTGGAAATGACAAACAAAATACGCAACAATTTTAAAATTACCATTAAATTTATCCATAATTTATCCATTATTTTAACATCGAGTATTTCCGCAGGATAACAGTTTTATTAGCAAGTTGTCAATTTTAGGAAAAAGTAAAATTTTGTAATACCTCACATCTTTCGTGGTATATCACAACATAGGTAGAACTCTTCCGAAATTGGGGCAACACGCATATTGCCTACAAAAACTAAAAAAAAATCATTTACGCAAACGTGAAAAAAAATGATCAATGTGTCCCCGGATGGAGTTGGCAAGAGGAAAAAAATCTTTATTATTTATTTTACGACAAAAAGTCATTCTTTATAAAAAGTTCTACTTATTGAGTAGATAAATTAACCATCGGAAAATTTAAGATTAAATGTACAGAATGTCCGCAAATTAAGATAACATGAAAATGCTTCCACAGAAGAGTATCATTTATTGCATGTTTTGTAGTTTAAGTACAAAATTTCAATTAACTAAAGGCCACCTCCACCAAAATAACTGACAAATCTACAATTAATGACGTTTTACAGTTCAATATTAGCTTTATTCGCGGTAACGATTGAACATATTCTGAACATGTTACGGGCCTGCGCATGTTGAAATTACTACTACAATTAGGTTTATTTTTCAATATAATTTTAATATGCGCATGCTCATAACATGTTCAGAATATGTTCAGTCGTTACCCCGAATAAAGCTATTATTAGACAATACAAGAACCTTTGATCGCTAAGATTAATTATAATTATTAACTTACCAACATACAATCATAATACTCAAACTTTAGACTTAAAATTTTGTATTTTAACTAATTTTATGTTGTTGAAAAACTTTTCTGTTAACAGTAAACTCTAAAATGCAATAAATGATACTCTTCTGTTGAAGCATTTTCATGTTATCTTAATTTGTGGACATTCTGTACATTTAATCTTAGATTTTCCGATGGTTGGTTTATCTATTCAACAAGCAGAACTTTTTATAAAGAATGACTTTTTGTCGTAAAATTAATAATAAAGATTTTTTTCCTCTTGTCAACTCCATCCGGGGACACACTGTATATAAGTCGGTAGAATACAATTGAGTCAATATGAGATATAATTTGTTTATTTATATTTAGATAGTAAAATCATACCTAGCTTTAAACATGTAATTTTAAAGATTTATTTATTTTTAAATGTAATAATGTATGATTTTTTGAGTCAAGGTTTTCTATGATCTAATTTATAGAAACTAGAACGATAGCTTGCCTAGTGATAATATTTCTCTTTCATATATCATCATTATATTATGTGGAAAGAACGTTAAAGGGAAATAAATCACCTTTTGCCTATTGCTATTACTTTAGAATGCATGGTGATATAGTATTCTTTGTTGCCGATTTAACTTTTTCAGTTTTTGTGAATAGACCTCAACAATACGAAATCATCAATCGAGAAGCAGACTTCAAATTAGAGATTTTAGATTGTTGGCCGATTCTTCTAGGAAGTAGCTATGTGCCAAATAAAAAAGTTATTACTTTTTGCGTGATAGTAAATATGACGAACTCGCCTGTTACTCGCCTCGCTCGCTTCGCTCACTCGGCTCATTATCTCAGACTCGTTCTATAAAGAATCACTTTACTGACTTGATACATAAATAACTATCCTCAACCTCTCAACTAGTAGCAGGTGAATAATGGCCTCATTATTTACCTAGGTTAATAATGAAAACAAATAACACGCATGCTGCAATCATACAATCGCCGGAGGATGTCAACCAAAATTCAAAATTCTGAATATGTTTTCGTATGAAAGCGCTTTGATTCATGCGCGCAAGCTAGTACTCAACTACCTGTTCTGCAATCTCGTACATTTCGGGTGGTATACATTTAAGTTGTCAAAACTTATCTGTCAACATCAAAATGAAATTTACATTTGTTTTATATTTCATTACAAATGCAATCTTACATACATTAGCATATTTATTTGTAATTATCAAGGTTTCAAGATCCACTTAGACTACTGGTACAAAAAATAGTATTACATAGGTACTTCGGTTGAGAAGACTATTACTGCTCTCGCCACTTGGGCAATAATAGTCAACTACAAAAATATGAATTATTTCAATAATAATGGTAAAGAATGATTTTAAACTGCTCCTAGTATGGTATGTATTGAGAAGTATAGATAGCAATACCACTTTGTGTCGTTTATCATTGATGCTTGGTGATCATTGTGGTCTATATGAAAATGAAAGCAGATTACAATTTGCATTTTAAAATATGTAGAGAATCTAAAAAAAATACAGCTAAATGTTATCGTTTGCATATTTATTTTATTTTATTTAGCCTGTATAATTTTGGAAGCTTATTTTTCAATTATTTAGAATGTTAACGTTGTTGTAGTCGACTGAATAAATTAACTCTCAGTGTATTTTTGCATGCTCGCGATAAGAATAAGTATTTCTGTTTGTGACTGTTAATAAACACATGTATCTACTACTATGTTACTAATTACTAACATAATTAATAACACAAAAAAACACTTAATGGAATGAGATTTTATAGCCGAGTGTACTAGTTGCTGTATTAAATTAAACAGTACATGCTATCTTCTGAAACATGATACGTTTATACATTTATTCGTTTTCGTGTAGAAGGTGCGGTATGTTCTTTTTCTGCGACAAAATTACATTCTACCAATATTAACAAAACGCTATAGTAAATTATATAAATTAGAAAAAAGTAATCTGTTTCGCACACGCACGCCTAAAATGGAAATTGTCTCACGAAGTTTTCACTTTCCCGACTTTGTAAAGATTGCCAACGTTATAATAGTATTGAAGCGAGCCTTTAAAATTGTTGATTTGTATACTATGATGATTAAATGATGGTATACAGATAAAATACGTAGTTCTTTACCGTCCTGAGTGTAAGAAGTAATCGTTTCGGAACCAAACATTTTACTTGCACTGTAAAAGCTGATTTGTTTACTTCGTAACACGCAAAAAAAGCCAAAAAAAATTGCTCGGTTTTACGACAGTATTAAATTTTTGTCATGCTGCTATAAGAGAAGCTTGGTTAGCTTATTGTATATTTGTAAAGACGTAAGCATTTTTGCTTTGATAAAATGTTTCAATTTGCATTTTTTCCTCCGAAATTTGATGCTTGCTGATAATGACAGTGGTCGTGTTTAGTTAGCACTTAGCACACAGATTGTTTGTTTTGTGTTAAGTATTTTTAAATAATTAAAGAAGTATAGTGTAGTACCAAGAAGGTTATTTTATTAAAAACAAATACCATTACCACCAGCAGGAAATACAATTCTATACACTCGTTGTGTAGTAGATATATTTTTCAGGGAGTGTTTTGAGAGGGAAAATCTACAGGTTGTTCTATTATCTTTACTAAAGAATCTATTACCGCTATTCGTCAAAGAATGAATGTGAGTCAAAAAAAGTATCTGGGGTTACTTAAAAGTCTAAGCGAATGTATCAAGAGGTACCAGCCGCACGACTTACAATACAATTTTTCACTCGAAACCATATAACATAACTGTGATTTATAAATTGTTGTGTGTAGATGTTTTCTTGTATTACCCAGTACTATGAATGCTTTAAGGGATCTTATACAATGATGTATTCTTCGAGGATAGAGATAGAACCAGTGGAGACTGATAACTTTTTCGATCACCACATTTAACCTGTATAGATTATTTAAAGAATAAAGTTAATTTAAACCATATCCATAGATTACACCAATGGCAACATATATTATCAGCTGACATTAGATCAGAAGTATTACACGATATGTTCAATAATATGAGAACAAAAGTGAGTTAAACTATTGGTTGCGTTTGAGCGGCCAAAAGAAATCATAAAGCCAATATCCTCTATAAAATACACCTAGTCTAGACTTTTTAAAGTTATTCAATGTTCAGCTAAACTTAGATATTGGTATTGGTAAAGAGATCTCATTTAATCAATCTACAACATTTCGCAAACTTATTGTTTATATCTGTAGGTAGTTTTATAAATTTATAATTAAGAGATTCCTTAAATACGTTGGTGGTTTAATTATTGGTGTAGTAAAATGTTTGTAGCAGCGATGTTAAATTTATTTCTGTCAGTTTTAGTCAGTTTAGATAATGGTGTTATTTTTATTAATATGTGCCATTTCCAAAAACAGTCTCCTTTTGTAATTGTTTTCAGGAGATAGTATTTTAGTACTGTTGTAGTTGAAAGTATGATATTCGTTCCAAGCGTGGTTGACTAAGGCATACAAATTCTTTTTGATTCAACCTGTCCTTGATCCATTGAGAGGTTTATTCGACACATTCGTCACACCCAGAATACGGTATTTTGTAAACCACATTAGATTGCAACGCAAGGTATGTTGTCCTTCATGTTCCGTCCATAACAGTTCAATAATAAAATTTATTATTTTCAATGATTCTATACAGAACGAGTAAAAACTAAAATATATCATTTTCACCATTACTTTTACTGGATTCTTGTATTTTATGACGTGAAATAAAAGCCCTGTTGTTGTACTTTCAATTTCCAAACGAGTCATATACATACCTGAAATGAAAAATAATTGATAATAAAGAATCGTTTATTTCCTTGATTAAAGAATGAATTAAATAACAAATGATGAAATAATGTGCGCAGTTTAATTTTTTAAATGATTTTATTGTTACAATAGATTATCACATTCTCAAGTAATTATAGCATGCCTAAAGTAGTACATTACACAAAGCAACACGAGTTAGGTATTATATTGCGATTATTAGAGGAAATTTATACCGCCCTATCTCGAGAATTAACCATACAACAACAAACCATAATAGGCAATGTAAATTCAAATTGTATACATACATAAGCGAAACTTTATAATGGCAAAGTTTAACGGCGACAATTACAATACACTTTCCACGGCAAACATTTAAATAACTCGCTTCGTAAAAGGGAAATTGTTTGAAATGCGATACATTAGTCGATTACCGATGCTATTCCGTAAGCCACTGTTGGTCTTCTGACACAATTTCCGGGCTTTGGTTCACCCCGTTAGGCTTCCTGCAAACAACTAAGGACTACTTTCTCTCCGGTTTGTGCTCTCACAATATCAATAGTTAAGCTTTAAAGACGACGTAACCTTTTGATATATAAATTTGAGGACTTCTCTGCTAGCGTTATTGTTAGTATCAAGCGGATGACCTAGTTAAAGCTCGTATTGTAAATGTTATATAGATATATTTGAAATGTAGTTTTTACTGCTAAAAAATATAATAATATACTTAATAATAATTATTATTAGTTTTGAATTAATAATATTATCTCTTGTGATAATTAAGCAAATTTATACTAACAATCTTTTCTTAAATTAAATTTGGTGGTGTAGAATATGTACATGATTAGAAGTACCAAGAGAAACGATATAGTAATTAGGTAGAACTGAGAAAGCTTAGTCAGAAAGCAATGCAACATAAAGCAAATGTCATGTCTCTAAATCTCTAAACCATCATAATATTTGAAAATGTTTGGGAAATCGGTGGTAAATTTGTACAAATACTGTAAGTGTTTGTGTGAATGTACATAATATATTTTTAGATGCAAGAATAGTAGCTGAAAATTTGATAAATTTTTGTAAAATAATTTTTTATACGAGGGAATGTAAAAAAGAAAGAAAAAAAAAGTTAAATTGTTTCTTCTTGACTTAAATGTAAGTGGGTGTACGATAGTACACAGACTGTGCAATAACAATACTAAGCGGCTTTAGTACATTTATACTAATAAATAATTTATAAACTGTCATTTGATTCTACAAATACAAATTCACTATCATACACCTGGTCAAATTCTTAAATGTCATGCCGCTTGTGCGGAAAAATGGTCCAGGGTTTCTATACTTTCTCGCACATATTCCATGTATGTATGTCATCAATAATCTGTTCGCACACGCCGCACATATTTGTATGCACGTGATTGACAACCACTTAGCGGTCCGGATGAAAAATACTTCGGTAGAACAAAATATACACACGTACAACCCGTATAGATAAGCATGCGCTCCCTATATTGGACCGTGAAGTGGACGTACAACATAAATTCAACATTGCTCCACTCGCGTAATATTGCTTCCCACAGCTCTAAAATTTTGCATACACCAATACATAAAAATATCGTTCTAAATTTGAATATCAGTTTATTTTTATTATTCTATTGGTTGAAAGATGGTAAGATATTTATTCACGTTTTATTAAACTTACAGTTTTTGTAAGTTCTTATCTAAAGTTTTTATTGTTGGAAAGATATTAGAAACCTTAAACAAAGTAAGATAAAATTATTACTGACATTTATTTTTATTTGTATCGTTACCTAATTACACATATTCAACACACATTAATATACATTACGAATAAAAATCTATATTATATCAAAATGCATTGCAATTCGAAGAGAGTACTTAAACAATTTTGCAGTACCCAACGACAACAAACTAATTGCCATTGATGCACCTTCCCACATAACTAGTTTTTTTTTAGTGTGGTGGGTGCTTAGTTGCAGTGACTCCGTAAACTGTATCGCTTGTCTGGCTATCACTGCAACTCTCGCGGTGTAGTTTTTGTGTGTGTATCATATCGCCTTTTATGATGCCGCGCTGTTAATCATTTTGCTCCCAACAGCGAATGGCAAGTCGATCCGGGATTAAACTCTCTGAAAAAATGTCACCGTCCCTGCAGAGAATTGAACCCCGGCGCCTATCGTCCTCTCACAACAATAGTCAGCCGCCTAACCACTGCGACCATCGACCCGTTAAGATATATAATCATATAATCATACATCTTTCCACCGTTGAGGTGTAGGTTAAGCAAAAATTAAGCACAGAAGGAAAAAAGACAAAAGCTTTTAAATTCTAAAGTTAAGGTTCACCAGAATGCACAAATTTGCACCACAGCCTCTTATCTTTTGCTCTTCTCTGTGCTGCACTCCATGTATCTCCTTTTTCTTGCAATATCTTGCTTAACACCTCATCCAACTGTTGCTGCGGTCGTCCTCTATTCCGTCTATCTATTGGTTTCGCTTTCCACACTTGCTTCATTCATTCTCTCCGGATGCAATCTGGTCTGATGTCTCCACCAGGCTAGTTGTCTTGTTTTCATAAATTCTACTAATGCCATCACATCTAGTTGTTCCAGTGCTGCTTTTCACACGATCTCTTAGTGTAACTCCCTTTATTTTTCTTCTTCATTCTGTTTGTCAATGTCCAGGTTTCACATCCATACGTTAGGGTCGGCTTGTAGATAGTTTTGGATATAGTCATTTTTGTTTTAGCTGATATCTCTCTTTTGCCTATAAACCCATTGTTCATTGCGAAGTATAATTTATTACTTTTCTCTATTCGTTGTATTATATCTGTTTCCTGTTTTCCTGATTCCTCCCTGATGACTCCTAGGTAATTGTACTGGTGCACTTGTTCTAGTCGTCTTTCTTCTAGTTGTATATTAGCGCTTTGTTGTTTCTTTGCTACTACCATTACTTTGGTTTTATCAACATTTATTTTCATTCCGTATTGGAATAGTACTTCATTCCATGTTGTTAAGTTTCTCTGCAGGTGGTGTTCAGTTCCGGTCATAATTACAACGTCGTCAGCGAACGCACACTCATTGTATACATTATTTTGACATTTCCTAATAATGTCGTCCATAAATACTGTAAACAGCACTGGACTCATTACTCCTCCCTGTCTCAGTCCATCTCTTGTGTTGAATTCTTCCGACCTACAGTTGTTACTGATTATGTAGTTACTTGTATTTCTGTAAAGGCTTCTAATTGTTCCTATTAATTTCTGTTTCACTCCCCTTTTCATCAAACTTTCTCATACGCTACTTCTTGGTACTTTATCAAAGGCCTTGTCAAGGTCGATAAAAGCTAGATAGGCTTTTCTATTGTATTTCACGTTCTTCTCCATAACCTGCTTAATCGTGAAGGCTCTGCTATTGTTGTTTCGATTTGCGGTCTTAGTTTGTATTCTAGAGCTTGTTCATACGGTTTCAATGGTGTGCTAAGTAGTTACAGATATTGTTATAAAAAATGGATGAAATAAAAAACTTACTGCTCTAAATTTATATTCGTTTTTAGAAGCTATAGTACTAACGTTAACCTCTACCTATTTCCCATGTAATAATACCTTTTACAAACAAGAATGTAGATAAGCTATGGAAGTTTCCACATCACCTGTCAGTAGTGAAGGACGAGTCAATGAAACTGACGGAAAAACTACAAAGTAATGTAATCACATTAATTAAGCTTTGCCTTTGCGTTTAGTTACACGAATGATTGCCTAGTAGCAACACCTGTATGTACTTAATATTATTCTTTTATATAATATGTATTTACTAATAAGTATAAAAAATTTCAACTCACTTTAGAAATCATATATGTATATAATTAATTTCTTATATTTTGCATTAATTAGACATGATAATAGAATTCGTACTAAAATATACATATACATAGTGTCCAACTCGAAGTACATCGGATTGGCATCACAAAAATCCCTGCTTCGGTGAAAAATAGTTCAGTTTTATTTTTATATTGGACAGGTTTAAGTTAACCCCTACTACTACTGTCAGTTTTCACTGTCATTATGGCGTTTACGTTTTCCTTAGTGATTCTATCAGCTTTTGCGTTTATTTAGTAAATTTAATGATGATCAGTATTTGGTTTTTCTGAAAAAAAAGTTATCATAATCTTGACTTAAAATTTTCATTTTTGTCAACTAAACATAATAAGAATGAAGTTACCCAGTCAAGGCAGGCAATATTACAGTTTCACCAAATTAAATCTGGCGTTGCCCAACCTGGTGCCCTCTATCTTGGACACCTTATATATACGATGGGGACGAAATTTGAATTGAAATTCCATTCAACTCTTAAATTTTAAAGGACATTAAAAATAATTATAAACAATACTTGCCTCCTTCATTTAATTAAAAAAAATCAGACTTTATAAGCTGTAAAAAATCACTTTTACTACATTACTGTAATATACTGTCAGTACAAATAATAACGTAACATGACACTTATACAACCTAATTTGCTATACCTGTTTGTTGTAGTACCATCACATATATGACCCTATGTTTCGTTTGTTTCATACTAGAACCGTCACTGTTATGTCATTTGTCAAATTTATTCATATTCATCTTCGTTTGTATTTTGCGTTTTTATTAATATTTGAAACTGCCGCCAAAAAGTATCTTCGAGAAAAGACATTAGAGTATAGTTAATCAAATTATAAACATTTAAAACAATTATATAATAATAATAAACGTTTTTATTAAGTATTGATTATACGATTTCTGTCAACGATATGGGTATCGATATTATTCAACATGCTAAACGTTTTATAAATAAATTAACATTTGAATTATGAAAGTTAAACGGATCTAGGCGAATTTGTCTGAAGGATTCTATACATGTTACTTCGAGCATTAAGTTTTAAACAGCTGTGTATATGCATATTTTGGACGGACATATATAATTATTACTACACTAGCAGTAGCGAAAGGGGGCATACCATGAACTATAGGAATTTAATAGGAATAACTTACTAATTCAATCAATTCAACCTTGAAAAATAAAGACCAGTCAAAAAATGCTGTAAGATCTCATTGAAGTTAGTCAACTAAGAAAACATATATATACCTTTACACTTACATACGTATTCATATGTTCATTGTTTTTTTTAATTACTAAATTTCTTTAAAACTTTATAATTTCAGTTAGGTTAGGTAAAAATTCGAAATTTAAGAAAGTTAGAGTGTGCCAAACGTAAGATTAAGAAGCTTTGTTTCAAAAGTAGACATCTATTGTAAAGTTGAGAAACTAAATTTGCGTCGTAATTCAAATAAATTATGACTAAAGTATAAAGATTTCTTTGTCTTTTACTTTAGTTTCTTAGCTCTGCTAAGTTAGTCTGTACTAGTTACAGATTTTCGAAAGCCTCCGGGAGTAACTTTGGATGTTTAGTTAATTCTTTATGTGTGATTATCGCAAATTTAAATTAAAATCAATTTTTCTTTCTTTCATGCAATACACTGCTTTATTTTGTTAGTTGGTTTTCTCTGTTTAGCACCAAGGATTTTGTGAATGTGAAGAAAGAAGAGGTGGTTCTTTGATGACTTTCAAATTTTATCCAAATAACGATCAAGTATACAACGATTATATTGTCTATTATTAATGTATTAGTTGCTTATTGAAGGTCACGACTTTTTACTTCACTCGAGCTGATAGAACGGACAAACATTGAGAGCTCATATTACGCGTTTTTACTGAATAAATTGAAGGATAACTTAGTCAAGACGTTTAGAAAAATTGACAAAAGGTTTTCGATTACCACATGAAATATCAAATCGAAGCAGTAAACCTGAGAGAGCCGATGGGTACAGGTAAAGTCTATTCAAGATACAAAAATGTATTAAAAAATATGAATATAGAAATAATAACCTGGTAGAGGTTAATAGCAGAGATAACATTACGGATTGCAATATTGTGACCATTCAATTCATTCAGACGATATACAAAATTATATATAGTAACTTTATGCAACATCAAACAACTTGTAGCTGTCATATGCATCTTGATATAAGTTAGTAAAGATTTACTACCAATCAATCGCTAGTGCATGATGTGATATTATCACATATGTACATATCCTTGAAAGTTCCCGATTAAACAGAACTGAATCTATTTATAACATACTATATAAAAACGTAATATCAGAATTTATAGTTGCTATGTATTTTATTGTAGCCATTTCATGCAAAGAAAATGACGGAAACGTTAAAGGTAAATTCCACTTTCTATTTAATCGTATGCAACACGCTTATAGAGAATTCAATAATCCAACCAAGAACTATTACACTACAAATGAGCTAATTTCTTAGCGATTTCTGCACGCGTTCGCCATCGTAAAAGTTCACGCGTCAAAATTAACTCTACGCTAATTAAAGAACAGGTTAAATAAAGCTGTTGCTAACGAGTTTACCGTAGAAATACAATCCACGGTTTCCATAAAGATAAGAATCAGTTCGTTAAAATAATTACTTGTTTCAAATATATACTTTACCGCGGTCCCACCCAAACACATTTTATACACCCGTTAAAATTACAGATCAGTTCTAACATTTATCATATTTAGAAGATTTGTATGAATCGAGTCCTATCGAGCGCTTAAAGAAAGCGATTACTTAACTATAGGTGACCCAGGAGGAACCTGCAATATTTTGGGATATTAAAGTAGGGACTATTTCAAGACAAAAATACTTATAAGCAATATTTTTATTTTCAACCGTTTCAGAGATACTGCGCATGCGCCAGTTCCCGTGATACACCACTCCCGTAAACCTGTCTGTCAGTTTTTAACTACGGCATGTGGAATTATGACGTGTGTAGGTTAAGTGCAACGTACAATTACAATGCCAGCAGTATTTACACATACTGAATACGCGGATATTGTGTGACGGAGGGGAGGGGAATGACGTATGACAGTTGTGGACATGTTGGAAAGGTGTCCCCCTTAAATTAAAAATCGACCTGCGTTTTTTCAAAAAACAATTCTCGTTCGAGTTATTCAATCTGTTTCGTTTTCGGTGCCGCACCCTGTATATGAAACGGTTGAAAATAAAAATATTGTTTATAAGTATTTTTGTCTTGAAATAGTCCCTACTTTAATATCCCAAAATATTGCAGGTTCCTCCTGGGTCACCCTGTATATATCATCCGTAAGTTTTCAACCAAGAAGTATTTAAAGATTACGCATTTATTATACCAGTCAAGGTTTTTACTGTATGTCAGGAACCGACAAAAACAGCGTGTACTATCAAGCACAATTTATACTAAAAGCTAGCTTAGCTCTGATTACGGCCAAAATGTGGTGGAGACTTGTTCAGCCGTGATGTGACTCGTTTACTCAAGGAGCAACAGGGAGCATTGTTGTTCTAATCTGGTTAGTTGCTGCACTAGGGAGGAGATAAACAGACTTCTTATGCTGTATAACAAATGCTACTCTAACTGCAGTAGCACAGTTGAAAAGATGAGTGCAGCGAGTTTTTAATAATGGAAAGCATTCAAAATTGTATTAAGATCAAAATAGAGTTCTTTATAGGTAAAATGATGCTTCCTTTGTGTGTAAGTAATGTAAATAATTCTTGTAATGTATTGGAGAAAACAAAAGCATCAACTCTACCTTGGGAGCAAAGTGGTCAACAACTTAGCGTTGTAAACGGCGAAATAGTGCTGTAATAAGAAACACACACAATTTACACAATAAGAGGTAGTCGGACAAGCAATACAGTTTAAGAAACCGTGCAAGTAGCCTCCACCATACATTAAAAATTAAAATTTTATAAAGATATTCTAGAAATAGCCTATATAATAAGATATGTAGCTTTAAAATTGCAAGTCAAAATCATTTAGTGTCACCCTTGATGATTTTCTTTTTGTGCCTCTGGACATACATCATCCATCATTATGCGTGTCTCTATATTTTTTGAGCAGTTCGTTAGCTGTTAAGTTTCCTTCAAATAATAATATAAGATACAATTTTCGTAAAGCTAATTATCAACGGTTAATTTCGGACTTACTAGGTACCGATTGATCATTTGATTTCAGTAATGTCAATGATGCTATTGATAGCTTTTATAACATCCTCTATGAAATATTAGACTCCTCTGTGCCGAAGTGTCTATCGGGTACAAAATCTAGCTATCCCGTATGGTTTAATGAAAACATTATATATCACCTAAAACTTAAATCCTATTATAGGCGGCGATGGAAAGTTACCGGGAACCAATTTTACTCCGATCAATTCAAAAGGTTGAGGAGTGTCCGTAAATCATTAATCGCTATGAGCTATAAATCCTACATGAACAGTGTTGAATCGTCAATTATGAATAATCCAAGAGAGGTTTTCAAGTACCTCCAATATATGCGTGGCGTGTCACGTATTCCCAATATATTAATATATAATGACGCTCCAATTGACTCTCCGCAAAGTATAGTGGATGCATTTGCAGATACTTTTTCCGCCATATATCAAACTAGCTTTCCTGTTTCCATTGATTACAGTCAAGTGAATCGGGTACCCTTTGTGTTGTCCAGTGTTACCGAGAATGAATTGGTCAGAATAATGTTTTCCTTTCCTGAAGATTTTAGCTCCGGTGACGATTTAATTCCAAATGTGATGGTGCGTAATACGGGACTTGCTTTGGCTAAATCTTTAGCCACTATTATCAATTTGTCAATTAAAACTATGGACTTTCCTTCACGTTGGCAACAGACGCGAATTAGTACCGTTTTTAAGAAGGATGACAGAACCAGATTGGAAAACTACAGACCAATCGCGATTCTATCAAATTTCGCCAAAGTTTACGAGAATGTAATATATTCATGTATATACTTTAACACAAGATCTTTTGTTTCGCCGTACCAGCATGGTTTTATTCGTAGACGGTCAACGGTAACTAATTTTATTTCTCTGACACAAGCAATCTCTCAGGAGTTGGACAATCGAGGTCAAATCGACGTAATCTACACGGACTTCAGTCGTGCTTTTGATACAATAGATCACGGGATGCTTCTTAAAAAGCTGTCTTGTTTTGGTTTTAGCACATCCTTACTTAAACTTTTGCAATCCTATTTAAATAACAGGCGCAATTACATCTTTTACAATGGCTTTAAATCATTTGAGTTTTGTCCTTCATCCGGAGTACCTCAAGGCTCCAATTTGGGAACTTTACTTTTTACTCTGTTTATTAATGACCTTCTTGACTCGTTCTCGTGCCCAGTTCTTGCTTATGCGGACGACCTCAAAATATATTCTTCTATAAAGACTTGGAACGATGTCTTAAATCTTCAACAAAATATAAATATTTTATCAGAATGGTGTTCCAACTTCAGCTTCAAATTAAATATTAGAAAATGTTGCTACATTACTTATACCAGAAAATCAAGCCATATACCATCAACTTACTGCGTTGGAAATAATTTGTTGAAAAAAGTCGAAAGTGTCAATGATCTTGGAGTACTTTTTGATTGTCGTCTTAACTTTTGCAATCATATAAACTATATCTGTGCCTCAGCTTCAAGAACACTGGGTTTCGTTATGCGCTGCTGTAAATATTTTAACAATATGCCACTATTGAAAACGCTGTATTTCAGCTTCGTTGTTAGCAAGTTAGAATACCATATGCTTCACAAGTCTGGTCTTCAAAATACATTTACTTACAGCTCTCTATTGAGAAAGTGCAGCGTAGATTTCTAAAATATCTTTCTTTTAAAAATACTGGAATATATCCTCAGCGTGGTGTAGATTATACACTACTCTTAGAAGCACACGATGTTCAGTCCTTAAGCTACCGCAGAGAAGTTCAGGGTGCACGGTTCATATGGAAGCTCTCTAATGGATGGATTGATTCCCCTTACCTCCTTTTCTGTTTGAACTTTTTCACTCCCAGAATCTCCTCTCGTTCGTCTCCCACCTTTTTGTTACCCTTCTCTTGGACCAATATACTACAGAGTTCTCCACTGGTAACGATGTCTCGGGCTGCGAATTTGCACTACGACGATATTTTCTTTTCTTCTTAATTCATTTAATAATTACTTTTAGTTTTTTGCCCTTTATTTTATTTGTTTGTTATACAGGGTGTAACATTGGGAACGCCGTGGTCTCTGGTAGTCAAATGGTAACAATTTTGAAAAAGTTACAAACGGGAATATATGTAGGTAGATTAGATCTACAATTTAAAAATAATAGGCAATATACAGGGTGTTTCAAAACTTAGCAATGTACCAAAGTTATGTCTTTCTTAACGGAACACCCTGTATTTTATGACATTTTTGAGTTGTACACTAAAATCTAGATCAACTTTATTTAAGGTTTGCTATGTCTAATTTTTGCAGTTTATGAGATATTTCAAGTTTTTTGAAAATGCAATGTTGCACGAAAAGTTTAGTATCTCGAAAATGATTTAATTCAGAGAAATTGAACGAAAAGCGTAAATAGTAGATCCTTTGGCTGATTGAATGCCATATTCAAAGTTATCGAGTATTCTACAGGTCGTTCAAATACCGAGGCCAAACTTTGTGAACTCCTTTCGTGCATAACTTTGATATTTTAAATGAAACACCCTGTATGTATTTATGTTATCAGATAGAATATTTTATTGTCTAAAAACCAGTATCAGGAATCCCTATGACTATCTATACTAGTTTTGAATTTATTTGCGTTTTTTTTAGATAATTTATGGAAATAAATATTATTTAATCTAGGAGGTTGGATCATCATAGAAAAAGTATCAATTTGAAGAAATTGATTTTCTGTTAACATCATGAAGGCATATTCAAGTTGCAAAAAAGAACTAAATATGAGTTTAATTATTGTTTGATTTGTTCAGGAAAAAATTATTTCGTATAAAATAAACGGGTGTATTAACACAAAATAAACAAAAGAAAACATCCAGATAAAAAAATAATTTGAAAATTTGTTGGATAGATTCCAGGTCGTTCAAAGAGAGCGTGAATTTGTGGTATTGGCAGCAGTTACTGAAGAAATGGAAAAGCGCAGGACAGATTATCCAAGGAATTATAATTATAACTCATATGAGCGCATGTGGGATATCTAAACAAACCCAAATACCATCCCTTTTTACAATAACTCAAAATTTATATTTAATCAAGGTTGATTATAGAAAAAGTATCAATTTGACGTGTACTCTGTTAACATCATGAAGGCATACTCGTTGAAAGAAACAACTGATATGAGTTTAATTATTTGTGCAGAAAATTACTTCCTTGCATAGAAAGTAACCAAATCGAAAACATCCAGATAAAAGGGTATTTGAAAATTTGTTGGATAATTCCGTGCCACAGAGAGCGTGAATTCGTGTATTGGCAGCAGTTACTGATTAAAAGCGCAGGACAGATTTAATTATAACTCATATGAGCGTTACTAAACAAACCCAAATACCATTCCTATCACTTACAATACCTCAAAATTTTTACCGATGAACGGCGAATTGATTTTTGCATGTTGTGATAGAAAATGGATTAGTTTTATTTACCGATGAATGTACTTTTCATAATATGTAATGGATTAGTAAGCCGTCACAATTTTCACTATTATGATACCGAAAATCGGCATCTATTTCGTACCTTGGATCGGCAGCATCGCTGGAGTTTGAACGTGTTTGGAGGCATTATAGGCGATTATGTAATTAAACCATACTTCTTCAATAGGCACCTGAACGGAGACGAATTTCTAAGATTCTTAAAAAGAGACTTTTGGGCCCATTTGGAAAATATTCCCTTGAATATTAGAAACCGGATGTGGCTTCAATTAGACGGCGCTCCTGCCCATTTTGAACAGTCCGTAAAAAACTACCTTCACAGGAAATTTCCTAATAGATGGATCGGAAGAGATGGTGCAATGGTGCAATTGGTCACCAAGGTCTCCGGACTTAACATGTATGGAACGCCTTAAAAGGGATCGTTTACAATATCTTGCCCACTATAGCAGAGGATATAAAAACGAGAATCAGAGACGCCTTCAGTTCAGTACCTAACACCGGATATGCCCAGGAACGCTAGAACAGCATTTAAACACAGAGTTATTTTTTGTATTGAAGAAAATGGTAAAAAAACTTTTTCGTTTATTTTGTTGTTATGTTTTTTGGTTTATTTTATACGAAATCCTTTTTTCTTAAACCAAATACAAAAATATTTACTGCTGTTTTGTTTAGTTTATTTTTATTACTTGGAATTTATATTTTCATGTTAATTGTGACAATATAAAATCAATTTCTTCAAATAATAATATTTCTATCCATCGATGTAAAGATATACTGGGTGTTCACTTACAAAAAACATATTTAGTTCACTTAAATTATCTAAGAAACGCAAATAACTTCAAAACTAGTACAGATAGTCATAGGGATTCCTGATACTGGTTTTTATACAATAAAATATTCTATCTGATAACATAAATACATACAGGGTGTTCCATTTAAAATAACAAAGTTATGCACGAAAGAAATTCACAAAGTTTGGCCTCGGTACTTGAACGACCTGTAGAATACTCGATAACTTTGAATATGGTATTCAATCAGCCAAAGGATCTACTATTTACGCTTTTCGTTCCATTTCTCTGAATTAAGTCATTTTCGAGATGATTATATAACTTTTCGTGCAACATTGCATTTTCAAAAAACTTGAAATATCTGATAAACTACAAAAATTACACATAGGAAACCTTAAATAAAGTTGATCTAGATTTTAGTGTACAACTCAAAAATGCCATAAAATACAGGGTGTTCTATCAAGAAAAACATAACTTTGGTACATTTCTAAGTTTTGAAACACCCTGTATATTGCCTATTATTTTTAAATTGTAGATCTAATCCGCTTATATATGTTCCAGTATGTAGCTTTTAAAAAATTGTTATTATTTGACTACCAGAGGCCACGGCGTTCCCACTGTTACACCCTGTATATTGTATGTATGCACTTAACTTAACTTGTATTATGTCCTGTAATTGGTAAACCGTTGGACAAATATATCATATTATTATTATTATTATTACTATTATTATTTTCGAATGGATGGTTGATTGATAAATGCTCGCTATTTCTTTCTTTTCTGATTTATTTAATGCACATTTGAAGATTTCGTAGCAAGCAGCTAAAGAGTTGCAGTTAGCTTAGTTATTTTAAAATTGATTAATTACCCGCCAAATTGTAATTAAATGATATGAATACAAATCAATAAAGAATATCAAGATTAAAATCATTTTGAAGAGTTTTAAACATCATTTCTTTCTGTTTTTTTTTGAAATCAAATAATAAAGCTTGCAAACAGCCTGTATACTCCTTTTGCTCCAAACTTCCCGAGTTTTACTTCGTCCGTATTACCTAAGAAACCTTCATCATCTATGGTTATAGAAAATGTCGTTTGCACAATTTTCCCAATGGCTGTTACATCAACTAAAAGTCCAGATTTTCTTGGAAAAATAAAGCCATACCAATAAAGTGAATGGAAGGATGAAACTCCGTATGCAGTTTAAACTAGAAATCCTCAAGTTGAGTTTTTCATTAACTTTTGGACATGCATTGTTAGTGTTTTACGTAGCAAATTAAACAAGTTACGAAAGGATGATGGAACTCCAGCCTACCATTTACTTATCGTTAGGAATTATTAACATTAGGTAACGTCTATTCATTTGTGATATTTAAAAGGCATTGTTTACGCCATAAAAGTTAATAAAGGCAAGCAATTATGGCAGCAAATTTTAGACACCTACCAACAATTATAAAACAAATTGCGTTTAATTAAGTACGCCACTCTCTTCGACAATAATTGCAATTACTTTTTTTTTAGAAGAACACAGACGGATATTTGAACAACTTTTTGAATGAATTGTGTTGACGTGTGTGTATCTTAAGAATTTTTTATATAAAAATTTAAAGGAGAAATGCCATGATGGAGCCAACTTTTCACATATTGTAAAGAATTATCTAAATAAACCGTTCTGGAATAGCTAAATCGGTTGTAGAGGTGGCCGTGCAACATGGCCACCAAGATATTCAGATTTAATTCTTTCGTTTTTTTTAATTAAGATACTGACAGTAAAAGATATTGTTTACACTAAGTACACTAGTCTTTTTGATCATGACTGTAATTTTGTATACAATAGCAAGGACGATATATTTATCGATCCTGTACCTACAGATATCTACTTTTTATCAAATCCTATATCAAAAACAATTCAGCATTGCACTTAAGTCTATTAGAATTCTTTTCTAGT
Organism: Holotrichia oblita; assembly: GCA_023690525.1. NCBI lineage: Eukaryota > Metazoa > Arthropoda > Insecta > Coleoptera > Scarabaeidae > Holotrichia > Holotrichia oblita. The sequence goes on from CM043015.1 coordinate 75,499,663, forward strand.
TTTCTACTATCAGCTTGTAAGGTGAATAAAGTTTTTTCTTAACTTTTTAAAAATCCATAAACCACAAAACAGTAAATATATCAATTTAGCAGCCATTAAAAACGTGATGTTTATTAATTACGGAAACTACCGAATACAATAAATATATTTTCGCTGCTTCCCTATCCATGAACTTTTTTTTTTGAGAATAACAACAGAGGGTAGATCGGAAAGTCCCTCGCGTTCGCTTTCTATCGTTTCTGTTTTTTCCACACGGGTTTAATAGTGGAATCGACGTAGGCTGTCACCGGTCCCGCTTTATAAAAATGTTGCCAATAAATCATTAAGATTTAACGGTCGAACGGGCGAGTATGGATGGGAAAAGACCGCGAAGGATAAAAAACTATCGCGCACGGCTAAGAACTATTCATCTCGAAATAATCTAAATTCATTCAAATTCGGGTCGGTACTAGTCGTTCCCCATTCCATCTCGTTTTCCTGTGATGCTGATGCTGCTGCTTCACGGAGCGCACTGTCAGATTGTGATGTATGAGTGCGAATGAAAAGATGTTTCCATATGAATTTTTTCCCTGGCTTATTCTTTTCGCTGTTTATGATAGGAAGAGGAGGTGGAGGAGGTAGAGAAGGATATAAGGATGGCGCCGATGAACGCCGCAGCGCCGGTTGCATGCGAAATTGAAAATAGATTTTCGTGGTAAATATATTTCTGGATTAATGTCGTCGACGTAGTATAGAGTCGGCGAATGGGAACATCAAAATGTATGGATACGATAATAGCAGGGCGGTGATATTTCCTAAAAATATCCTGCGAGAAATGGAAAAATAACCTTTTATTATGACTACTTTGGGAATTAAAAAAACGTTTTCCTCTCTCTTTGTGAAGTTTGTTGCGCGTTATTCCATTTTAAAACTAAAAATACGAGACTGAATAAGGTAACTATCAACTTAGGTTGTAAAAAGTTTGCTACGCTAAATAGGTAGTACAATAAAAATAAACAAATGAAATAAGATAACAATATTTTAAGTTCCACTTATCAGATAAATTAGTAGTAATTTGTACGATTAAAAATTTAGCCAAGAATTGTTCAAAATGTTATTAAGAAATCATAATACAATAATATTATAGTTTAACTTTGACAATAATAAAATAATTTAAACTTTAATTACAATATACTGTAGTCAACAAATTTTAACGTCAAATTCGAAAAAGCAAGAGAGAGTGTGCTCCCAGCAGGAAAATAGAGATAAATATTTTTTGGCGATGCCAAATGTTTAATTTGTACTGGAGAATGTAAAAGCTTGTCTGTGTTTGACGATGCACTGACTGACTTATCGGCAGTGAACTTATAATAGTTGTGAGGTGTATTGTTCAATTAGCATAATTTCATTTTATGATTTGGATCTTTTCTGAACATACACCTTACAAATGATTGCAATATAATGCGAATTTGACAATTTTAAATGAACATGAAATGACAATCTTAAATGAAATTATTGATATACATGGCGTTTCTCTTGCCGGTATTAATTTATGGTGCGCTGACTTGGTGCAGCGTTACAAATCAAGCGCCTCAACGTCCTACAGAAGCGGGTGCTGTGCATAAATTGCCTTCGGTTGAACTGTAAGCGTTTTTGACCTCTTAATTAATTTTTTTCCTGATGAGTGTTGTTTAATATCATCTCTACTATTAGTTGCAATTCTCAATAAAGTAATTCATTTTATTCCTCATCGACCAACGTCGAAACAGCCGTTACTTCGCTTCAAGTTTTCTGTAATCATTTTTAAACATTTTAAGCACAATTTAAAAGCTGAATAATACTTACAATGCACTATTGCAAGGAGAAATTGCAAGGAAAAGAGGTTGTTTGAATATACAGGATGTGTCATTAAAACAAAGTCATTCGATATTTTTCTGACATATACATAGGTTACGAACAAAAATTACTTACACTATGTTATGCATCATCGTCCGAAAAACTTCCAATTTTACTAGTATCTGTAATATTTCAGCAGATAAAGAAGTTGGATAATGAAAACTCAGTCACTCTGTATATGTACAGGCTGAAATGTGACTCATCTAAAATTTTAAATTGGGAACACTGAGTAATTGGCAGCAATCATAGCGCGAATTAATTTGCTCATAAATTATTTTGACAGATCCTCTATAACCTATAAAGATTATGTATACTGTTTCTGTAATCTAGAAATATGCCGGAAACCTGATGAAAACCGCAGGTAAATAGCAATATATGGTGATAAATACAATAAAGAAATAATGAAATGACAGCAAACGAAAACAACCAAATGGCGTTTGTTCAATGTAGCTAACTGTATGTATGTGAAAATGAATGTAAAAAAACTTCACTTGAGAATGCTCGCATTGTATATGTATACAAAGTGAGTCTTGACTATTCCCTCGGTATCTTGTGTCTAAACTCTAAAAGATACGAGTTTCAAATTTTAGTCAAATATGTAGGACGATAAGAAGCACAGTTTAAAATTATTTTCAAGTATACAGGGCGATTCAAAAAAGTACAACATATTAAAGTTAAGCTATTTTTAATGGAACACCTTATATTGTATACCATATTTGGATTCTACGTCATAAATTAGGATAACTTCGTTAATAATTCCCTATACCTATTTGCTGCCAATATCGAGAAAATTTGATTTTTATGAAAATGTCGGCTTTCCTGAAAAAATTAAAAACAGGAAAACTGTATGACTTGGACGATTTACATTTGTAAGAAGTTATTTTGACAAAGCGTGCTTTCAATAAACCGGTAGAGTATTTTGATATTGGCTACATGACATTAAGCAAATCAATTTATACTTTATATTTTATCAACCATCAATAATTCTTTTAAGTTAAATGGAACACCCTGTATTTATATATCTATCCTATGGGAAAGCACATTAAACCCCCCACCAAAAACTATAAAGATGTCCATATCTAAATTTAACATCAAAATGTTATTAACGAAATTCTTCAAAAACGCTCTGAAGCTGATGCTTTTCTCATCTAAATAGGCCATGCTTTTTAATTATTTGTATGTGGATAATTATAGTCCTTGTAAGTTGTATTGTAATGATAACTAAAGCTAGAAATTATGTTAAAGTAATTTGAATATCCGATTAATATATTATTAAAGAGTAAGATAAAGTTCAAATGAATCATTCAAGTAATTGACTATTCGTCGAGTATTTGAATATTACTTGTTTGAATCGAATGAATATTTGACTATTCGAATATCAAAATGTCGAAAACAGCCCTCTTAGTTTATAATGTATTGATATATTGTACGTTGGTAAGTTATGGTATTAGAATTTAAAATAAAATAATTAAGTAACCGATATCTTATAATTTTTCACAATTAATTGACGGTTGGAAAAATGTTTGCCAAGAAAAATAAATACTTCGGTGTTAAAATTGTTGCATATCCAGGCCTTTACATCTTGTTCACATATAATTGTGAAAAATTATAAGTGGAGTAGAGTCGTCGGGTAGTGCAACGGTGTTACGAGTGGGCCGCGATAGCCATACTCGGTGGTTCGACTACACCTCCGGACGACATATTTTTAAAATAAAAATATGTTTAATTAATTGGCGGTAGGAAAAATGCATTATATATAGATGTACTTACGCCAAGAAAAATAAATTCTTCGGTGTTAAAAACATTATTTCTTATTTTAGTTTCATATCTTCGGGAATGGTAGGTGGAGTATTGTTTGTTTGCTAACTTTTTATTCTTCATCTACCAGACGTAATAACTGTTTAAAGTATACGATTTATGCGTATTAATGGCAGTCGCAACTAGATGAACATATCCTAATTTTAAGCAGCATGGCCTCCTATTTAGATGAAAAAAGTATCGGTTTTATGAGGTTTTTGAAGAATTTTGTTAATAACATTTTAATCGTTAAATTTAGATATAGACATCTTTATAGATTTTGGTAGGGGGTTTAATGTGCTTTCATATAGGATGGATAAATAACTTAAGGGTTTTTCATTTTAATTTTAAGAAAATTATTGATGATTTGAAAAAATATAAAGTATAAATTGTAAAATGTAATGTAGATGTAGCCAATATCTAAAAATACTTTATCGGTTTATTGAAAGATTTACGCTTTGTCAAAATAACTAAATCTTAAAAATATGAGGAAGACGACATTTTTTTAAAATTCGAAATTTTCTCGAAATTGGCAGCAAATAGGTATAGGGAATTATTAACAGAGTTATCCTAATTTAAAACGTAGAATCCAAATATGGTATACAATATAGGGTGTTTCATTAAAAATAACCTAACTTTGATATGCTGCGCACTCTATTTTCAATTCACCCTGCTATTAACAGGGTCAAATAGAATTTTTTAAAATAAAAGTCCATTGGCGTGAGATGGTCTTACATATTTGACTCAAATTTGAAACATATCTTTTAGCGTTTAGACACAAGAGACCGAGGGAATACCAGCAATGACTCACCCTGTATATAAATTTCAATATTATTAGTACGGACGAAAATTAAATATGTTTAAATATAGATTGTCGTCGTAAATAAAATAACAATTTTATTAATTTGCCCATCAACAAGAAAACGTTAAAACTAAATAATTTTATTTGGAATTTTAAGGAATTACGTGGGGATTTTCATGGGAAAAAATGGGAATTTATGTTTATTGAAAACACGGTTTCGCTCAAGAAAATTTGGACGTCTGTCCAAATTAGTCTTGAATAAAAAATTTACGTTTCCTAGCTGGGCCATAGTAAAAACAAATTTGAAGTATCTAGAATTGTAGTGCAAACAGTTACAAGTTTACAAATTGTGTAACTTATGGCGACTCACAATTTACTGTATGGAAGCAGCTGGAATGCCTAAATCGTGTTCCGCTCTGTATCCGGAAACGTTCAAAATAAGCCAAAACCGAAACTTCATTAAATTCCCAGTAACCGAAGCACGCGTAGCTTTCATTATTAACGTAGTTGTTAGAAAAGCCAAATACCTTCTCAATTTATTTTCTGTCATCGGTGGTAGTTTAAGTTTCATTAAAGTTTCGTGCATGTAAAGCAGCCATTCTGTTACACGGAATAAAAAACAAATTTAAAATGTCTTCGTTTGAATAATTGTAATTTTATGGTTATTATCCATTATGTTATTTATTAAGGGGTTTTCAAACAGTAAAAACAAATTAAAGAACAACTATTAACTTAACAATAACCTCTTCGATCGTCGCGATTTCGTGCAATCCGTTCTGGACGTCCTGAAGGACTACAGATCGCGATTTTCTTCTTTAAACTTTTGGCCAAAGAGATAGATTTTCAACAACTCGATCAATTAAAATGATTGGATCAAGGTACAGGACTCTCTTAACTTCAATAACAAATTGTTTATCAGATTAGTTTAGAGTAATTTGTTTTATGGAAATGTCATTTTATATTCATCTTGATTTTTATCTATGTTTTTAAAAATCATAAATAACTCAAAACCTTAAGACTAGGTTGGAATGTAAATACAGAATCAGAATTCCCAACTATTGGCCTAGTAACTTACAGGGTGTCCTATTTGAAATAAGCGACTTCCCAATTTTGAATTTGTAGACATTCAAATTTTGAACATCCTGAAAAAGATATTAGACTTTTTTTCCAACAACGATTTTTAGACCTTAGAACTCATCGTAAAAATTTTGAAGTCTGTAAGTCAAACGTTGTCAGACGAATGCGCCCAGCAATGATTTGTCGAATTATTAAAAAAAAAGTGGAATTATTCAAAAATGCATTTTAACATAATTTATTTGTTGGCCTAAAACGTAAAATCCAAAAATCCACTAATATATGGGGTGTTTCATTTAAAATAACGAAGTTCCTATCGAATCCGTTATAACCGGAAGTCGGCCATCTTTAAAATTATTTTATTTAAAAAGAGCATGGCCGGAAACCAAGGCAACCAAATCAGCGCTCTCTTTGGTGTACTTTAGGAAATATTCTAAAACTCAACTTGGGGCAACAAGAAAAATAAATTCTTCGGTGTTAATTTCTTATTTTAGCAATCTTCGGGAATGGTTACATTGCTAATGTTTTGCTACAACCACGTTGACTGTTCCATATACGATTTATGCGTATTAATGGCAGTCGCAAAATGAACATATCCTAATTTTAAGCAGCATGGCCTCCTATTTAGATGAAAAAAGTATCGGTTTCATGAGGTTTTTGAAGAATTTTGTTAATAACATTTTAATCGTTAAATTTAGATATAGACATCTTTTAGATTTTGGTAGGGTTTAACATTTTCATATAGGATGGATAAATACAGGGTGTTTCATTTAACTTAAGAGAATTATTGATGGTTGAAAAAATTAAAGTATAAATTGATTGCGTAAGTCGAATAGCCAATATCAAAATACTCTATCGTTTATTGAAAGCACGCTTTGTCAAAATAATCTTACAAATGTAAAGCCGACATTTTCATAAATAACGAATTTTCTCGAAATTGGGCAGATTGTCGGGAATTATTACACAGAGTTATCTAATTTGATTGACGTAGAATCCAAATATGGTATACAATATGGGTGTTTCATTAAAAATAACCTAACTTTGATATGCTCTCCTCATTATTCAAAAAACTTGCAAATAATTTTAAAATGTGCTCCTTATTTTACATATTTGACTCAAACTAAAACATATCGTTTAGCGTTTAGAACAAGAGTTTTCTGAAATATTTCAATAAAATGTATAATAAATTTCAATATTATTAGTACGGACGAAAATTAAATATGTTTAAATATATACATTTTCACATAAACCTCTTAATTTTATTAATTTGTAAATGTTCAACAAGCAACTATGTTATGCTAAAGTATATTCTTATTCTCTAATTTATAACTTGAACAGTAGTTTCCAAAACCATTTAACTTTATGTTTATTTGAAAACGCGGTTATCGCTCAAGAAATCATTTCGGACGACTGACGAGGGAGTCTAGTGAATACGCGAAAGGAATTTGCAACAAGTAGTAAAAAAGACGCCATCTCATATATAGAATTACACTCAAACGCTCCGAGTCTATACAGATTCGCACTGAAACGACGCGACAGCCAACAGTTTTTACTAAATGGAAGCATCTTATACGAAGAGTAGATCCGTCTGTATCCGGCGTTCAAACGTATAAAGAAACGCGAACGGTTAAAAGCCCTAAATGAAGCACGCGTGAAAATCTCTCATCCATCAGCGTAGCTCCTAAAGCAAACTCATTACTTTACGACTAAGGAGAAGAAGGAATAGTAGTGGTAGATAAGGGGGATGGTGCAGTATAGAGGGAGAACACGGTTGCCGCCGCCGATACTCTGCAATCCGTTATGTTTACGTACGAGACTGTAATGCATCAAGGGGCTTTTGCATTTTCTTCTTTGGAACTGGAAGGTCATTAGAGATCCTTTCTATTCAAATCAGCTTCTATGTAAACAGTCGAGTTTCGAACTATTAATGAGAAAGCGATTACTGGTCCAGGTAGTCTCTTCCACTTCGTATGATGTAAAAATTGCTTGCTTCTTAGTTTAGACGTAAATATATGAAAAAATACTGTCTACATCTTGATTAGTATATGTTTTTTCGAAATAGTAAATAGAAATAAATAAATGAATGACAGAAGTTCTAATACAACACTGTATAGCGTTTTACAGGTTGGAAATAAATACATGAATGACAGTAGTTCTAATACAACACTGCACTTGGATGAAGCGTTTTATCTATCCGATTTTGTTGTAGATTCAAGAAAAAAAACCTTCCAGAAAAAATGAAGCGATAAAAATAATAGTTATTTATGTCTCAGAAACGAGATCATGAGGTTTTCGAACACTTATCGAAAAAAACGGTCCCTTCTCAACATATGTTAGAAACTATATAGTTTGGTTTAGGTAAAGAGTTGCATGCAATGGTTGGTTATACTAGAAGAGGGGATGTTTATATTGATAGTCTTGAATTTTATTTATTCATTCGGTTGATGATGAGAAAACATGTTGACTGTCACGAAGTTTCAAAATAGAAATTAAAATATTAAAAACTCCAATGGACAAGGTAATGTCACAGTTCATATGTCGTGATAATTTTAGAAACTTACAATCTAATTCAGAATGTTGTGAGAACCATCGATTCTCGGAAAAACGGTTTTTCGTCAATTTGCAATTCAAAAAAACCGGTCCCTTCCTCAAAACATATGTTAGAAACTAGTTTGGTTTAGGTAAAAAGTTTGCATCCAATGACACATTGTTGTTTATACTAGAAGAAAAGGGATACTTTTATATTTTGATAGTTTTCAAAAATTTTATATTAAATTCATTCTGAGCAATATTTATGGTTGATGATGTTAGAATTTATTTAAAGAAATTCAAAATATTCCCATTTGATGCCCTCTCGACACTTTTCACGTGTCCAAAATAGTTTGAGTAATCAGGAAAACGTAATTTACGAGCTCACAGTCCTTGAAATCACTCTTGATTATATTACATCTACATTTGACGGTTAGCTGTCGGTTCATAGGTTTAGTTTCTTTTCGATGGAGCAATATACGTTGTAAAATTTCACCGTATTAGCTGTATTTTCATTTTTATCTTATCTCCTCATTCTCAATTACATTCTTAGATGTTTTAATGCAGATTGTATATAAGATCTATTTGCCGAAGTTTATCCAAAATTTCCAACACGCAATTCTAGAAATAACAAAGATTTGTTATGATAAATTTTGTAGTAACAAAAGCATGTTGCGCCATGTTTAAATTAATTAATTAAATTAAAAACTTTTTTCTAGCTTTCATTGTACAGCAATGAAACGGATCTGTAATTGATAATATGCGATGGGTCTGCAGATTTATAACGGGTACAAATTCCTGCCAATTTCTATGTAGGAGAAATATGAAAGCGATTCAATATGTGGTCGTCTGTAATTTCTAAATATATTCATAATAGTTATCTTAATCAAGTACGAATACGAATGCTTTATTTTTGTGATGAACTTTAGAAAATAAATTGTGGTATAATAATGATTAAAATTGTCACTACTTACTTTATTTAACCAGAAAACTTTTTCCCGGGGTAAATTTCAATTGAGAAAATGCGTCGAATATCAAAATCGTATATGGGTAGGTAAATTATTAAAATGTTTCATATATTTCACCCCAGGATAATATCTACCGCAATATATCTACGAATCACCCCTGCGGATGACAGTTGGGAAAGTAGAACGAAGCAACAGTCTCGTTCCCTAACAACTATAGCGCTGCACAGTCGACCAGTCGGCAAAGCAGCGGCAGCAGGCAGCAACAACAGAAACGGCAGTAGCAAGTACCGGCGCAATCTGCCACATACATATCTCATAACTGAATTACTATTCGCTATTGCAATTCGCTGTCTACCCCAGTCAACTCAACGCCAATAATTCATGACGCCTCCACTTCGCTTCATGAAACATTAGTGTCTGTTGGGGACAATGCGAACCTGTTTGCGTGTCTTCCGTATCCATTGAGATTTTAGCACCATTGCGAAATTCTAAGATCCAATTCCGTTTCCGGCTGTCGGCAAAAAAACGCTTTCCTGGTCGTATTTCCACGCGGTATCTTAAAGACGAATACGCTTAACTCGAATTTCTTATGATTATACTTAGTAATTAAAGCACCTCCCCAGCGTACAATGTTTGTATGAAGTTTCTAACAAGAGGAAAGCATTGGAGCATATGAATTATTCATTATTCTCAGAAGAGTATCTGTATACAGTATGTTCATAAATTATTGAAGGGCAATAGAATTTAGCGCGTTGTCGTTTTACCAGGAGAAGTTGGATCTTCCTTTCGTATAATACGTTCGACCAAAATATCGTTATTTTAATGATGATTAGGACATCTAAATCTGAAGACGACAGTTTAAATTAAATATTTCCAGATGCATATGTGACTATTTTCCTTGTCTAATATAAAGTAAAAATTTGGTTAAACTAGTAATTCTTATTGACTTGTAGTGACCTACGTATTTATCAAAATATGCTATCTACATACGTTTATACAAGTTTTCTATTTTATTTTGAAAATAATATAATTGTTTTTTAAGTAAGTAAGTATATCTTTATTAAGCGAAAGCTTATATAATAACAATGTAGTATACAATATTTTATTATTGTTTTTTTGTCTCATACTAAACTAAATACTGTGTTGCTATATACTTATATATAATTTAATACTTTTAATTTCATAAGATAAGCTGTTATATAATATGAGGCCACTTACCAAAACATTCTTTACAGTTTGCGCCCTCTTGTATGTATCTAAATAAAAATTTTCTACGTTTCGAGAGTTATAGTTTTGTACATTTTTAACTAATGTCATATTATCAGTTTAATCAATTTGGCTTATAACTTTGGTCTTTTATTTTATACGTAAATATTAAGCTTCTATACACTATTCTCTGACGTACATTCATTAAACCCAGAGTATTTAACATAAGTGATATGGGAGTATAACAATTACATTTTAAGATTTTTCTCATTGCTCTGTTTTGTATTTTTTGTAACTGCTGAGTTTCATTCTTGTTTAAATTCAATAATATAGTAGAGCAGTAATCCAAATGTGGTGCAATTAAGGATTTGTACAACAAAAATCTAACATCCATAGGTACTCATATTTTTTCCTATTCTACCCAAGAAGTTAACTTTTTCTGACATTCTGTTCATTATATATTTAGCATTATCTTTAAACAACAGATTTTTATCTAAAATTACTCCTAAATACTTTATATTATCTACTTTTTCTAATTCATTATTATCCATATCTATTTTAATGTCACTCGTATTTATAGTGCTCAACCTATACTTACTACCTATGAGCATAAATTTTTAATTCTTAATATTAATACTAATAGTGTTATTACATATCCATTTATAAAGACTGGCGAGTTCCGAATTAATTGTTTGTACCATACTATCTAAATCATTACCACATATATACAATATAGTATCATCCGCAAACATATGCATTTCGCAATTATTAATATTTGAATGAAGGTCATTAACATATAAATTAAACAACAAAGGTCCCAATACAGTTCCCTGAGGTACACCATAAGAAGTATCTGTCTTTTCGGAGAATACACCATTATGCTTAACCACCTGACAACGATTATTTAAGTATGAACTAAGCCATTCTCTGACTTTATCCCTAATACCTATTCGTTCTAATTTTCTTAATAATAATTGCCTATCAATAGTTTCAAATGCTCTACTAAAATCTAGAAATACCGTTAAAACAATTTGTTCATTGTCTATCGCTTTCAGCCATTTGACACATATATTACCTAACACCGTTTCGTTATATATGTTACATGATTTCTGTTGCAATAATCTTGTAACTGGTTCCGTACACACAACTCTAAAATTTTTTCATAACAAGGAACAGTATTAATTGGCCTGAATTCTTCGCAAAGTTTTGTTCCTTTAATTTTTGGTACCGGCACTACGTAGCTTGCCTTCCACTCCTCAGGAAATACACCAGTTTGCATTGAAGCGTTAATTATATCAAGAAGTCTGTTAGCCGAGTTCATACATATATCTTGTAATACCCTTGAACATCCCCAGTGTTTTTCATATTCTTAAGCATATATTTTAAATCAGCAATAGAAATGGTTTCAAATTGGTAGAGTTTTCCCTTTTCCTCAATTCCCCGGACAGCATTTTCATGTGTAAAATTATATTCTTTATACTCGATACGAAATATCTATTAAACATATGCGCTGTAGTCAAATCATCACTAATCCTTTGATTATTGAATATGATAGTCTTTTGGTCAGAATGACTGTCTCTCAGGAACCGTTTCAAATTTTTCCACATTTATCTAGGGTTTGTCTTGTTGTCATCAATTATCGTTTTGAGATAACTTTCTTTCTGTTTCCTTACTGATTTAGTTACACCATTCCTGCAATTTTTATATTCATTCCAACTTTCTTACGTGTTAAGGACAATAGCCGCTTTCTATTTGTCATCTCTAATCCTCATCATCTGTATAATTATTGGAGTTATCAATTTATTCCTCTTATGTGCCTCAGTAACTACCGATTCTATCCTGTTGGCTTAAATCTTGGAGGCAATTATTTAGGGAGCAATTATACCCATTTTTCTCCATAATATTCCAGTCACTACGAGGGAGCGTTTTTATATTTACAGAATGGGGGATAAGGGGTGGAAATAAAAAAACCAAATTATTTTCTTTTTCAATATATTCACCTGCAAGACGGATACATTTTTCACATCTTTCAATTAATTTATTTATACCCTCATAAAAAAATGATTTCTCTTTATCTGCAAAATACGCCGAAACTGCCTCCTTGACTTCATCATCGGCAGTAAATTTTTTACCCCGCAGCTCTTTTTTCATTTTCGGAAACAGTTAATAATCACTCGGGGCCAGGTCTGGGCTGTAGGGTGGGTGATTCACAATTTCGAAGCCCACCTTATGCAGGGCAGCTAACGCAACGCGGCTCTTGTGGACGGGCGCGTTGTCGTGCAAAAGCAGCACACCTTTCGTCAATTTTCCCCGTCTTTTCTCTTTAATGGCTTCTTTTAGTCGCTCTAATATTGAAGCGTAATATTCTCCGGTTATAGAAACACCTTTATCTTTATAATCAATCAACAATATTCCTTCCGAGTCCCAAAATACTGTTGCCATGAGTTTCCCAGCTGATTGTGACACTTTAAATTTCTTGGGAGGTGCTGTGCCCTTTTTATGCCACTGCATGGAGTCTTGTTTGGACTCAGGTTCATAATGATGAACCCAAGTTTCGTCTCCAGTAACAATTCGACCCAATACACCATCCTTGTCCTCATTACAGAGGTCCAAAGATGCACGCGAACACTCTACGCTCTGTTGTTACTTGGTTGGTTGTTGGTTGATCCGTGATTAAACTCTCTGAAAAAATGTCACCGTCCCTCCAGAGAATTGAAGCACCTAGACAATTGAACGGCCATCGACCCAGTTACTTGGTTTATGTTACTTGGTTGACGATACCTCAAAGACTAACTGTCTAATAACAATGAAACTTCGTATTTATACTAATTATGAGTCGCTGTACAGGCCACGCCCTCAATGCGCCTAATCACCCCCCTACAACCCGCTCATTCCGCGAATATAAAAACGCTCCCTCGTATCTTCAAGTATAGCAATCTGTGAATACTGATTTGTATTGTCTTTCAGATACTCTTCCTCCAAAGCTGTCATTCGTAACTCTAATAATGTTTGACAAAGGAATAGAAGCTCCTAAAACTATCACGATAGAATGGCAGTATATGCGGACAAGACGCGTTGTATCTTAAAGTAAAACATTGGTCAAAACAGTATCAATGAAGCCATGAATTCATTGAGGATAACCCAAGAAACGCACGGACACAACCAATTGTTGTATTTATTCCCTCAGACAACAAAGTTTGCTGACTTTGTGTTTAATATAGACACAGACCATTAAGCCTTCATCATTCAAATACAAAACAAAATTAGAGTCTATACAGTATGCCGATAATGTCCACCTCTATAAAGAGTTAACGTACTCTCTCCCGCCGATAAGCTCATGATAATTGCATACATTTCAAAGGCAAGCACAACGATAGCCGTTGCGTGTGATATAATATGTTAGTAAAATTACGTATGACTATTTACCAAACGTTGGGTCATAATGCGCGAGCTCCCACAGTCGCCAAAGTCCAATCATTTTTCTACAAGTGCAACTGCTTTGTACGATATAAATTGACATCTAGAAGAGATCATTTTGCAGACGATAAGAGATTGAATTAGTTAGATCCTATTTTTAATATAATGTTAAAAAATAAAATTATTGAAAAAAATAACTTTGCTTGAGTATTTCTGGTATACTCAATACTACAAATCCTCTTATAATATATTACGTACATATGTATGTTTTTAATTAGTACGTTGGTTGTAAGGATTACGCTTATTTTCATTTCATTTACATTCACGTTTTGTATCTAAACTTAAATATAACCACGGAAGTTGGGTGATAACGTTAAATGGAAAAAATAAGCTCGTTTGAACGTAATGTATTCCTTATGTACGACCACTGTTTTAATCTGCATTAAACCAAAGATATTAACACTTTTAATGTGTTTCAAGTTACAAATTCCACTGCTCCAAAACTTTTATTATAGTAGAATATGAGTTTTATACGCAAAAAGGGAATCATAAACGGTTTCACGAAGCCAACAATAAAGTTTTCACCTAAGAACGTCCTTTGACAATTGCCACGATTTTTTTGTTTTTCCATCTATTACATTTTGTGTTAAATGTTGCTAGTAAGTAAATAGATTGCCCTTGAAATTATATCATAATAAACTAATGTTACACATAAGAACTATGTAATTTTATTACAAATATATTGTGTTTTATTTTTGCTCTCGTATTAGGCGGAAAAACTTTCTGATACAAATCCAACAGTAATCGCCAGTCAGTTTTCTAGTGGCTCCTTGGTAACGTCCTTTTATAGTACGAATGTCTTGTAGGGCCTACTGTCTATGTTCGTCACATCTTAGATTGGTTTTTAACACCTTTTATTTGGGATTGGTCAAGCCTCTTGATAGTTCTTCCTGAATGATAGAACCTAAAAAAGTGGTCATATTATAAAACTACTGGAACCTCAGAATATATTATATTGCTAACATAAGACTTTTTATGATAACCATAAAAATAGATATTTCGTCCACATTACAGGAGCTGTATTTACATTTTGTTTTTTGGAGACTGTCACTGATACTACATACATCTAGCACATTCAACTTCTACTAGAACTACTTCTGTTAGCCAAATATGCTGCCTGGTTGTACCTCTTTACTTGTTTTCTTGTGATTTTTTCATAACCTATTCCTATTGATCTAAGATAATAAATCTAAACATTTCCAACTCGCTGCTGCTGATGTAGAAGTATAGTAAAAGCATTCGCAAAGATCAAGTCAACAAAATATAAAACCAATCCGAGTTACCATTTTGTGGATTATCTGTAGACTTCATAAAGCTTTATTAACACGTTCCTCTTCTTGGCTTTGTGGTAGTCAACTACTACTACTTGTTTGCTCTTCACAATTCTGAAAGTTACCAAAACGGGACAGTTTATTTATCCATCCACTGAACTAATAATATGCCATCTGGAGTCATCATCCAGTCATAATGTATACGGTGTAGTTTGATAGTACTGTTTTCAAATTCCTACAGAATATTTTTACGTCCTACTTCCCACTTCCAACTACCTTCTATACCTCTACTTTATAGACTTTAGTGAAATATACTGACGTCGCGAATTTCTTTCCTGAAAATTCACCATAGCCTCGTCGACCCGAATTTCGTACAGTTTGCTATAACTAATACGCCTTTCTTTGGCTACAGACTGTTAGCGTTGGAATGTAAATAGAAAACTACATCCACTGACATCTATTTCTTGATATAGCTTTGGATATACATATAATCACCACACAACTTTCTATTTGATGACCAGTAATCTTTATATGATAGCATAGATTTTATTTCCATCAAACGATTTATGGTAAAAAAGACTTGCATTTTTCTTAAGGTCACCTGCTAATATGAATTAGCATTACCTTCATGTTGGATGGCACTTAAATTAGTTGGCAAATCCGTAATTTTAAATACTTGATTTTGAAAAATCTACAGTCAACGCTTACAGTTGATTCCGATATGGTAGGCTCACTGGATCTAGTAAAGTCATGTTGGGGTTTGCAATAGTTTATTTTGATCTAAGTATTGCAAAATTTCTGTCAATATATAATATACTCGTATAGATATATTGCATTCTGTTTTGTAAGGGTACTTTACCGTCATTGTTTAGAATCAAAAACTAAAATTTCAATTACCCCTCCTTCTTGCTCAATATCTGATGTTCCAAAAATTAAGTTACAATCTCTATCTTGGTTCAGAGATTCCAGTTCGTTATTGTATACCACAGATACAGCTTCCAGCTTTCCTAGATTACATACAAACTGTTTATTTTACTGTTTAGCAAATGTTATTGATTAGTATAGAAATTTGAACTACCAGAAATAATTTTTAAGGTATATTGACATTAGTAATAAATTTGTAAAAGCTAATACCACGTGGCACTGACCAAGATATGTGATTGTTAGCAAGATAGTGGTAAAAATAGCACAAACAGTATATAGGCAAAACATTATACACCGTCATTATTCTCTGAAATCTTTGGTGTACACAAATTTTTAGTTTTGTGGTTACACTATGAAAACTCAAGATTCAACAGTCCTAGATTTTGTGTCACAAATTCGATCCAAAAAATATTCGAGATTGAATAAATGTGACAGGGGTGAAAATGTATTGTGGCACCTTTCTTCTCATTAATGTACAGATGTGGGACAACTAAACTGTTACTCTGGCTGAAGCAGACGTTCGTTTGAATAATTACCACAAATCACTAACATCTAAATTAAAACTCATAAATGCCCGTGAAATTAGATTGAAACGGAATCTTGTGCCTCAGTATTCATGTATAACCTATGAAATCTAAATGACAATTTGAGCTCTATGTCACAGCAGATCCGTTTACACAGAAACATTTAACAAAGTTTTTGCAATTACTAAGAACACTAATATCACAGTAAACAGAAAATAAAAAACCACTAAGAGGTTTTCAGGTAAATGCAGTTAGTAAATTTAAAGTAATTGAATTTTTAAAATAACTTCAAAATAACATGCACTATGTGAAATAAAATAAAGATGTTTTAAAGAAATAGGATGCAAGCCAATCAGAATTTTTAGTAAAGTAAAAGGGTTTGATTACAGCTATATAAAAGAATTAAATTAAACCATCGTCATTACATTGAGCAAGAAATCTACATCGCATCACTGTTTCTAGTTTTCAGGAGAAACATCAAATTTATTCTAAAGGAAGAAACTTCGCGAGAGTACACGTCGATTCACAGATGTTTAAACTAGAAGCATGAATAGAGTTACTTTATCAAGTAGCTTATAAGTTTATATAAACTTTCGACGTAAATCCTATAAGGGGTTGAACAGCGTATATAAATAGTAGCGCTAACCATATCCATTTAATTCAAAGTTCGCCGCACTACTTTGTATTGATTTAAATATACCCGCAATGATTAAGTACAACAATTTCCGTTAATGCTGCACGTTACGAAAGTTTGCTTGTTTAATGTGCAGCGTTAGCCGTCTATAAAACGGGGGTTAATAATTAAAAACAGAAACTTCCAGAACGTTTAATGATAACGATTTTCGTCTTCGTAAATGCGGAAATTAAACTTTTTCGAATTTATAGCGATTAGTTTGCTTAGTTGCTGTTGTTAACGTTTCCTATAACATCGCCGCTAATGATATAGATGTTAATCCTTTAAGAGGTGTTTTGCTATACATACGTTGGAGTGTATTTAATTAAAAGATTTAACAATGCGGGAACTCTCTTAGTTCACTGGTTTTTACAAATATTTCTTTAGATGTGTTATTCATTACTATTCTATTAACAACGGTATTATCGACAGTATTGGGTTTTGTTTATATTATCACAAGATTTGTAGTAATGGAAATAATAAATATCTAAACGCTCACTTTGCTTTATTAAAAAAATGTAGACAGAAAAATGACAAATTTCAACATAATATTGAATGCACAATTGAAAATATTAAGTGAAGTACTTATTAAAAGCTGTAGAGAATGTTCATAATGGTATTTCATTAAAGTTAGATTGTTAGCGCTTTACAAAGCTTCTTAACGTCCACAACATGTTTTAGCGGAAAAACTAAACTCTCGAACAATGTTTTCATGAAGAATGGTAACTATGGCAGCTGTCCAAAGTATTCGTAAAGTATCATAAGTGCATCTCTATTAGCTGATTATAATTTCTTATACCGCCGATAGGAACAAGGCTAGAGTCGATATAAGAAACGGCCTTCTGTCACCCGGTATATTAATGAAGTCTCTCACTCTCGCTGGCGGTGAAAATTTCTGCGATGTTATATATCACCCGCAGTTAAACTCATTAATTTTGCACAAAGAATGTCATCCGCACATTCGTGAACGAACTGTGTCGTTTCCGTAATTAATGTGGACGAAATTATGGAGACCTAAATTATCGCCAACAATAACACTTTCGGTTCGCAACTTTACTCCGGGAAACTTTCTCAAGTATTTCCTATGCATGACGTCACGTTTAGCAAAGGCAAGATTGACGATGTAAACTACTTTATTTCGGCTTGTTATCCACTGCTTAATGTCTCCTCAACATGCATAGTCTTCCAAAGTCTCTTGGCGGGTGAATTATATTGCACAAATGAAAACTGGTAAATAATTTCGTGTCTCTGCGGACATCCTCCAAGTTTCGCCTGCAGACCGCCGCTGTGCGAAATACTTTTCTTAATTGTTTCTGGAAACGTGACGAAAATTTTCATATAATTCGCTACTTCTAGTCGCATACAAAAGTGTTATTTAGGTAGGTTTCTTGCGCATCGTTGCCGAGAAATTCTTTAAATAACTGTATTTCGAACATGCAACTTAATACTTCTTTACAGGTCGTTTAAAATAATTGACAAAAAAAATGGTCTGCATTTTATTTAGTTGGTAATAAAGTTCTTTGTAGTCACGTCATTACATTCATTGTGTTTGAAGAAATACTGAACTGTTGTTATTTTATTACTTAATTGGTGCAACCTTACGTAAATACGTAAATTGCTATTTGTAGATACCTTTCTTTCGTTCGTTGTGTTCGTTTATAAAACTTCATATTCATATGCAACTGGAGACTCACTCTTAATATTTGATAAAAACAATTTTCCTACGTCAGACAAGGTGTTTGTACTTTTAGTATGAATAATTGTTTGATTCTGGTCTCTTAGTGTTGCAATATGTTATAAGCGTCTAATATTTGTTGGAAATTTTGATATACTTTTTGGTATTGTTAGAGATATTTAAATTTTGTTGCTATGTACTCGTAATTTAGTAAATTTCTCTACAGGTTTGGTCTAATAACATAACAGCTCGTGATATAACAAGACTCGCTACTTGTGAAAGTTTTAGATAGAAATCGCTCGATATCTAAAATCACAATTTGAAATGCCTATTATGAAAATAATAAGTCCAATCGATATATAGGGTGTACCAATTATCTGAGCTCGGTCTAGTATACAGGATGTTTCAAAACAGAACATTAATAATTGCATTTTTAATACGGTAAAACTAGTTTTTTTTTTCAAATGGAACACCCTGTACATTTTTATGCCATTTGATAGTACTTCAAGTTCTCTTTCAATCGCTTATAATATTCCCTGTAGCTAAAGTTAATACTTTTTGAGATATAGGTAATTTACTATAAAATTCATAAACATTTATTGATAACGACAAGACGAAGTGAACAATGCTTTGGCAACTCTAGTAATAGGTAGATATAAAACGATTTCTACTTTAATGAAAACAGAAATAAAAGATGTGTACAATTAAAAAAAGATAGTTTCTATTAAAAATTGTATAATACCAGAAGAAATATTTATTATTAATCATAATACGTATATCTAGAAATTTAAATGAATAGTAACCTATGCTTAGGACAGTTTATTAAGGAACTGTCAAATTCTGCAGTTCGGCGTTCACGTAACAATTTTTCCGCAGTCTTATTGTACTGAATTAATTTTTTAGTGTCTCTATTGTGTTTGTTGCTTATTTATTAATTGTTATATGTTTTTATAAGTTTTGCAATTTGAAGTATGAATTATTCAAAAGAAGATCGACTTGCCATTCGCTGTTGAGAGCAAAGTGATTAACAGCGCGGCATCATAAAAGGCGATATGGCGAGTTGATAGATATGGCGTTTATCCTTGGCGAGAGTAACCGAAATTGTTTATTGGGGAGCAAACTTTATCATTAAAGATATCTAAACAGCAGGTATCCTAAAAAGGCAGCGTTTGAACGATTGACAACCAGATTTGTAAACTGCGGCTCAGTTAAGTACAAACCACATTTACGCAAAGAAACTGTTACTACAGATGAAGATGAAGTACGGGTTTTACAGACAGTAGTAGAACACCCCAATATCAGCCTACGAACAATGTGCAGAGATTTAGATATAAGTGTAAGTTCTCTAAGAAGGATATTAAAAAAGAATAAATATCATCTGTACAAAATGCAGCTGCATCAGGCGCTGTTACCTTTAGATCATGCGAATACAATTTTGCAGAACGGCAATGAAAAAAAAATTAACGAAGAGCATGAATTTTTGAATAATGTACTATGGACAGATGAGACTAATTTCCACAATAACGGTTATGTAAACAGACACAACTACCATTATTATGCAGATATAAATCCACACATAATATATTAAACTCGTCGTCAAAATAGATGGTGTGGGGTGGTATCATTGGCAATACTGTCGTTGGTCCACATTTCTTCGACGGACCTTTACGAGGTGAAAGATACAGACATTTTTTGCTCAACGAACTTGGAAATGTGCTAGAAGATGTACCACTTCTTACTAGAAGGAATACGTGGTTCCAACACGACGGTGCTCCCTGCTATAATTATGTGTTGGTACGACAATTGTTAACACAAATATACGGCAATAAATGGATTGGAAAGGGTGGACCTATTGTTTGGTAGATGCCTGATCTTACTTCTTTAGACTTCTTTCTGTGGGGACATAAAAAATTTGTGTCTATCAACAAATACCGACCGCTGTTGGTGACATGAAAGAAAGAATTATCGTCGCTTTTCGACAAGTAAATCTGGAAACACTTTTACGTGTTAAATTGTCATTTCGGCAGTGGTTAGAGCTGTGCATAAACAACGAAGGTTCGAAGGGATTTTGTAACACTAGTTTATATTTATGTTTATAACAGATATTTGTATTTACATCCCTTTTTTATTTTTGATAAAAATGTTGTACCTATTACTAGAGTTGCCACAGCACTGTTGACTTCATCTTACGTTTATCAATATTAATATTAACTTTAGCTATAGGGAATATTATAAGCGGTTGAAAGAGAACTTGAAGCACTATCAAATGGCATAAAACTATACAAAGTGTTCCCTTTGAAAAAAAAACTAGTTTTACAGTATTAAAAATGCAATTATTAATATTCAATTTTGAAACACCCTGTATACTATAGTGAAGATATTTGGCATGAATTGTTTAGCTTAGGTATTGTCATTATTATGCCGAAAAATCGTTACAAAACCAATATTAGTACAGACGGAATTAATTTTCAAAGACAGCTCGGTTAATTTTTAGTATTAGTTTTCTTAAACAAAACTATCTTAATTTATAACGAGGAATCTAAAAATGTTATAATATATAGAGTATTCTATTTAAAAGAAGAAAATTTTATAACGCTCAGCCAAAACTAAACAGCCTGTATACACTAAAATAATTTTACGATATAGAGTAGTTGATCCCAAACAACTTTTACTTAAAAAAATTAATTAAACTAATAGGTAAGATATAATACACCGAGCTCAAATAATTGGCACACCCTGATACAGAGCATTCCAATGAAAGCAATCCACCTTAAATAAGTCGAAAACGTCAAGAAATACGAAAAAAACGCCGAGACACGTCAGTTTTTGTTTGAAGGGGGAAACATTAAGGGAGAATCATGTCTTGCCCTCCCTAGGCCTTCGAGTATGGAACATTAAAATTTCAAATGGCACTACGTTAAAATTTAACATTTTTCGGTTCTATGGACATACTATTTGCAACAACTCATGCAGGACAGCCTATACCTATCCTTAACATTTTAGAAGATATCTACTAAAGTTTTAAAGCTATTTTTTGTTACATTAACGGCTCAGTTGAACTCAAGGTTAACTATAACTAATTGGTACAACTGCCACTAAGTGTCATATGTAGGTACAGTCTGTCCCAAAATTAATGTCACCCCCGCAATTAAAAGATCCAATAAAAATCATCTTCCGTATAACTCAATACAATTTTTGATTGATGAATGTCAATATTGTAATTGCGCTCTAAAATAAATGTCGGTCAAACCTAGTGCATTCGTTTCGCAACAGAAGTTATAATGTATCTTCCATCACATCAAGCGACATTAATTTTGGAACAGACTGCACATACATTATTTGATGCCTGTGTTAAAAAAAATTCAACATGTAGTTTTTCTTGCTATTTTTCTTTATACAGCCTAGATTTTTTGAGGATGAAATAGAAACTAGTCCTTGAAACTTTAGAAGATATCTTCTCTATGGTGCCATTCGGTATTAATATTCGATATTGAGAGCCGTTTTTTCGTATTTCTTGACGTTTTCGACTTATTTAAGGTGGATCGTTTTCATTGGAATGCTCTGCATATCGATAATATATATTCTACAGATCCATCAACTTATTTGAAGAAGTTGTTGCGGATATTAATAAAAAAATGAATGTTGTTCAAAAAAATCGTTATCCGAAACAAACTTATCATTTTCCACCTGCCGAACGACTCAAAATGCTCATTTACATCTGTGAATCATGAATGGTTTCCTCCAGATTTTCCTTGTGCTAAAGAAAGTTTTATTATCTTGGATATTACTTTCTTCGGTGATAAAGCATAGTGTCATCTCAGTGGATATAATAAAGGACGTTATTTCATCACATCAAAAAGAAATTTACAATAGACGATACATACATATAATATAATAAGAAATAGAATTAAATTCAGGTTAGCCTGCTTTTCAATTTAACCCTCGGTTACAAATTTCAAAACTACAACACATTATAGACGAGCATATGATTCACGTGCTTGGAACAGAAGTTAATTACTCTAACAATAATTGCAAAATTAGTTAATTTCAGTATTAATTTGTTAATGGCGCAAATCGGCAGAGTTCGAGTCTTATTGCGCTTTCCAGACCTCCTCCTTCCAGACCAGTTCTAAAAGTGATAAGTGAGCGACACCTACGAATAAGTCGAGGAATATTATTATAGAGGTGTGTAATTTGATAGGAATAACATCTTTTGAAAAATTGGTCCGCATGGATCGGAGGGGTAAGCGTTCCTCTAAATCTTACATTTAAGGTGTGAACATCAGACCTAAACGTTATTTTATTATACAGATGCAGGTTTCTCAGAAGTAATAATTTTATGGTATAGGCAAGCAGAATGTAGAATGCGTCGGCTTCCCATATTCAACCACCTAATATCTCTTAGTTTATAAGTAATATGTTCTCTGCGGTGAATACCACAGGTTAACGGCAGACAACAATTTTGAACTCTTTGTATTTTGGGAATAGCAATAGAACTCACAAAAGGACAGTAGTTAAATTACATATTTATATTCACGGAATAACAGAATTTAGTCTGTAGAAAATCTTTATGTTTTCGTAGAGACTTTGTTACATCCATAGAAGATCAGTGTGTATAGTTGGCGATGGCATGAAGATGTAATTGATCTTATTATCTTTAATCAAAACATTGATGCTTATCAAAATTTGATTTCAAATCTGTTTATTGAACAACTTCGTGATGATGAATTGCAACTTGCACGCTGCGCAGAAAACATTAGATTACAGCAGTTTTTTGAAACAGCTTGATAAGTAGAGACCGTTGGCCTCCTTGGTTACCAGATTTGCTACGTTTTTTTGTTTTTTTATGTTTAGTTATGTTAGTTTATGTTTAGTTATTTAAAAAATAAAATTTACTCTTACCACATCCGAGTCGAAATTAAATAATTACGGAAGCTGTTAATGACATTAGGTCAGAAATGTCGCACGATGTGTTCGACAATAGGAAAGGAAAAGTGAATTTGTGCTTGATTTTACATGGGCAGTGTTTTGGACAAATGTATTTTTAAAAATTTTAAATGGCAAATATTTTGAATAATTGTTATAGTTTTGTAATTTTTTTTAATTGACTGGTTTAATCTAAAATAAATTAAGATAGAGTGCCATTTAAAATACGTACATTAAAAACCAATTTTATTGTAATTATCTCTCAATCATATATGCAATATTTACAGCTTCACACACGTTGACTAGTACTTCACACCAACCCAAAGCAAAAAAATAGAAAGCGGAAAATTCAAACGCCTTTCAATCATTTATATACACTCTGTATACTTATGTTACCTAGATGCTAAATATTAAAAACAACAATTTTTCTCAGCCCGAAATGCGATATATTTCTAATCAGATCTTGGAACAAAACAGTAGAGAGCTATAAATCATCATCGATTGTTCCCCGTACAAAGGCAATTCAAAGTTTAAATACGAAACTTTAGAAAGCGCCTTGAGAATAATTGGCTAAATCAATATTTCAGCTGAAAATATGTTTTCCTTTTATTCTTCATGGGCCCCTGTATTAATTAATGACACAAAAAGCATTGCGGCAGAAATTGTTCGTTTAATGACTAAACGAAAGCGGCGCGCTCAACTTTTATAAACTTTAAATTAACAGCATAAATATAAAAAGAGATGCCAGACGCGACCGAACTCCAAAACTAATTTGTGCACTCGCATTTACTGCTTTTCAGCTTTCATAAACCTCCATCCACTGTGGTATTTTATCACCATATATGAATGTTTTCGTATGATTAAAACAAGTGCTATCTTTTACATATAATTTTAGACACAAATGTTGTTTGTAAAGGGTGGTATTGGATGAACGCGTTATGTAGAAATATATACATATGTAAAAGTACCTAGTCAAATAATAGGTTGTAGTAATATGCAACATTTTTGGGAATTAATGGTACTTGTTAAAGTACTTACAAGCCAAGGACTATTCATAATTGATGATAGCCTTGTATCCGCTTTTAATGTTCAACTAGAAGGTGTTGCCGTGAACCATTTCAGAAGAGACATTAAATCTAAACAATCATCGTTGTGAAGAAGAAAAAAGCGATACCAGCTTTAGTTTTAGAACACTTTCCTTGGATCTATTAGTATCGTTTTTAAATAAGCCACATAAGTATCATTTAAAGTCCATAATTTTTTTGGCCAATAAACACCGAATGTGTTTGAGTTAACGCTGTATTTGTTACCGTGACCACCAAACCGGTATACTGTTTGAAATTATACTTTAGACTGGATAAATTACCCTTTAGCCAGTGGCGTAGTAAGACTGCTAAAACCGTAATTAAGGAAACCAATTGCGCCTCTGAATCGACTTTGTATGTTAGCAAATATTTGAAATAGATACAGCAAATCTGAATACTTCTGCTATATTATAACTACACGTCTATTGTTAGGCATCAGAAATAAGTGTAAAAATGACGAAGAATTGCGTCTGGTAAAATAAAAAATTTTAATTTAATTATGAAACATACACTTGATTATTAGATTGTTTGAACTTTTCTTTAACGTTGAAACAATTTTATATGTTACATAAAAAAGACAAAAGTACGCTTATTATACTTCTGTTGTTAATTCATTTGACTTTTATTATTATGTACACAGTTTGCAGAATGTACTGTTTAGTGGTAGTAAAATTAATTAGAAGAGAATTTCTCTATTACACCTTGATTCGTACACATTTATACTTGAATATATTTAGTTGCTGCGTGAATACTTATGTGAAGAACCGTATATGCCATGGTGTTTAAATTTAAATACCAATTCCGTTTACATGCGTCCTTATACTTAGCTACTAGGCTGGTAATATTGCTCGCGTACAGATATTGTTACGGACTCGTAAACACAATATGCCAGCAGGTTCAGAATTTGTCGTATTGTTTTTGTTAACTAGAAATGTCGCCTGCACGACCCAGCTTTAATATAAATAAAATGATGAAAATTTTAATTAAAATAATGTATACGGTAAGCAGTTATAAAGGAATGAATTGCGTTTATTTAAGCCATTTGTACTTTAGTGGAAGTTATTTTGCTTAATTATTTAAGGTTTGGTGTACTCTAATAGGTTGCAGTATATATTACTTTGTAAGAGAATACTGGAAGATTTAAGGAATTAATTTTAAAGTGAATACTACAAAATTACAATGAAAAATTAGTATTTGCTAATGATGTATGTGAAGCTGGGGCTCCACCAATTAAGATATTTATCTCAAAATCATATGATTGCGTTGAGCTAGCACCACTACGCAAAAAGCTATCCACCTAAATTAAGTTAACTGGCCTCTAACACCACATATTCTAGGTCTATCACCAAAATATTTTCTTAAAAAAATGTTAAACTGTAGGAGTAACCATTAGCTTGTCCATTTAATCAAACCGAAGCTGGACCCCAGCGCAGAGACAATAGAAGTGTTAATGGCTGCTTTTATCAAAAAGCTCAGTCAGTTCATGTATGTCTTGTGAAGTTTTGTTTTCATGTGTCCATGAACTATACTTGTAGATTGCTGTATTCCTGGTACTTATGATTTCAGCGCTATCTATGGCATGAATGCATGTTTGGTCTGCCCACAGCTACAAGGTTATATGGAGGTGTTGCCATAGTTCATTTTTAAAGCCATTAATTCTATATTCATATATCCCAAAATCCATACATATGCCCCTGTTTTATGGTGGTGGCTTAGGTTCTGCAGACCTTTTTCCTGACCTACTGACTACTGCCGAGTTTATGGTAAGTGGAGAATTCGCAGCATCAACGTGTTCACGGTTTTAGGACTCATGTTGTTATGACTTCTTTCAATCATGTGTGTGCAGTGCCATCAAATGCCTTTTGGTAGTCTGTATAGGCCCAGTATATGCTAGCTTTTGTTTTCTAAGCGTGTTATGTTAGTGCGTTAGTCGATTAAAATTTGCTTTTTGCATCATTGTCTCATTCGTCGGCATCCCTTCCGCTCGTCGTGGAGAATATTGTTTTTTATCTAGGTACTGGTATGTTTTATTGGTGAGAATGCTTGCTAATAACTTGTATAGTATGGACAAGTAAGTTATTCGTATATATTTGCTCGGATCGCTGCTAGTTGTTAAGACTTCGATAGTAGGTATGTTATTTCATGGGTGAAGATTGTTGGTACTTTATAAGTTTCTTAAGACAGCACTTTTTGATTGCCTATTGCATTTCTTCTTTGGTTATTTCTTATCGCTACACACTGGACTTTTTACACGCGTCTTTCCTCGTTGGTAAACTGTTTTCCTGTGCCTGTGTTGTTACTTGTTTTACTGTGTCCTGGTCCAGTAAATTTGACATTCTTGACTGATGTTAGCTGCCTGTAAAATCGGTTTTGTTTATTTTGAGATAGTGCATTGTGTCTTTTCCGTAGGACTGCCCAAGTATTTCGGGTAGTGTTTTATTTTCATTGTACTGGCATCTTTTAGCATTGAATTGAGTTCCCAGATCAGTCTTTCAGAGGAAGTCAATATAGTTTAATAGTTTTTTCCCAGTAGTTGCGGTTCGTCATGACTTCGACTTTGGTGTTTAATTTCGTAATTAATTTCGTTAAATTCTTTACTTCTGGACCGCAATTATCAGAGATTTGTTACAGAAACCCTTATCTTTAATTGTAATGTTGGTAAAAAGTATCAACTAGTCTTTGTAAGGCAATCAACTGCTATCACCCCCCTATCGGCCCCTCTGATTTTGTAACAAAGTCCAGCTGTTAATTTTTACCAAAGTTAGTTCTTGTAGTGATAAATTATCAGCAAAAAAAATTAAATTTAGTTAATGTCAACGTATCATATAAAAAGAGGATTATGTCTGTAAATTAGAATACAGTGGTTATAACAAATGCTGTCGTTCCAACTAAACAGTATTTAGCTAATTTAAAACCGCCAATATACAAAATTCGTTTTGTTATTGACCAAAAGATGATTTCTGCGTTGTATCCTTTTACAGTTTATTACGTTGTATAATTTTAAGTACACACCTAATAGAGATACTTAATTTGCTTATTATAGATACTAATAATTTATTCAATTTAATTGTAAACTAATATAACAGAACAAAGAATGAGCGATTACTCAAAAGCAAATATGCTTGCTATGGTTGTGCATATGTTTTTTGTGTAAATTTCCAGAATATTTATATGCATGAGCTTAAAAGATATTGTGTTTATAAGTTTATAGTGCTTTTACTTGGAACTATAAGGCGTTTTAATAATATAAGTTACCTAAAGTGAACGTTAAATGTAACGAAACTATAAACAAAATGAATATTACAAAAGTATTATATGAAACAGTTAAAACTGCCATTTAATAAAAGTTAATCCGATAAAAGATATTGCAGTATTATTGGTAATACGAATTCTCATGTATTTCTTTTTTCCTGTACCGGGCACGTTATTGACATAATAACTCGGTTCTGCAGCAGTAAGTACGTACTCATACGCTTTATATTCCAATCTACTTACGACCGATATAAAATCAATTTAAAACCGTCATTCGTTTGATCATTTCTATCGGCGGAATTGCGCCTATAATTTCACCATTACATCTGTTCCGACTTTACTATTATGCCATTTTTCCTGTAATGCTGCACACTCTATTTTCTAGATTACGGCAGTATAGCGACTGGTTGCTTTCTGACGGCAAAGATGGCCCTAATAAAACGAAAACGTGACGCTCATGCAGAAACGCCGGCAGCAGCACCGGCAACGGCACCAAATTTAAATTGCAACAGGTTTTCGACGATATTTACTAAAAACAGTCTGTTTATATTGAATTCCGACTTTTACGCTTCGCTAGCGCCGTGAACGTTTCGAATGAGCGCATTTTCAACGACCGATGTCGTCTCTTTTAATTTAATAAAGTCGATTTTTATTTCATTGGAAACGCTCTGTGTAAATTTTAGATAAACAACAATAAAGAAAGATACTTTTCTGGTGTTGTGTTATTTTGTGGTGAATTAAATTATAAAAGCACTAAATGTAAAATTATGAAATATATTGCGTTTTTTCACTAAACACTTTAACCCACTAAACACCAAACAAGTTTTAACTAAATCAGCGACGCGTTTCAACAGCAATGCTGTCATTATCAAGGCGATAATAAAACTAAATTAAAATAAAATCTACAAATAACAGGTAACCTAAATGTTATGCACGGTCAATCCGATACGCATCATTAATTTCCGATTAACGAAAACAAAGACGAATGCGGGATAGGGCCGTTGTCACAGTTCATTACACATGACTTATTTTTATATATTTCTAAACTTTCGAAAACATTTAGAAACTTACAATTGTTTATTTGTCTAAGTAATTGAACATTCGTATGATCGATGTTGTGATCTGTTTCAAAAATGTGTTGGGCAACGCTCGATTTCTCAATTCTATTAAATCTAAGATTAGCCATATGCTCTTTAAATCTAGTTGAGACTGCTCTCTTGGTTTGCCCAATATATTTTTGATTACAATCTTTACAATTGATTTCGTAAATACCTGACTTTCTAGAGGTTGTATTTTATCTTTAGGTTTTATCTTTAACTTATACCACAAGGTTAGTGCTAAAATTAGGTTTATTAGCGAAGATATTAAATTTCTGAAAACTTGTAAACGTTTTTCTGTTTTTCCAAACTTTATTAATGTTACTGTTTCGAATAATTGCAAAAGTAGTGATAAAGTCATTCGTTACGCGAAAGAAAAATGGTTGCGTTCAGAAATCGAATATCTTTTTGCCAAACGCAGTAAACTTGAGATTCAAGTTTACCAACTTTGGAAATTTTTTACATTAGATCTTAATGATGTTGAATATCAACTATGGTGTGATTTTCAACGGAATATGTTTATTTCAATCGATAGGAAAGTTCAGAATAAGAAATTCTCTCATGATAGGAAATTAAGAAAGTTAGGTTGTTTTTTAAAACATAAACATCATGTTCCGATAAATACCATTAACATAGTAGAAAATCATTCATCGCAAATTTTTAGTGAACGGGAACTTAATCTTTTGAATAAAGGATTGAAATTTGGTTTGCAGACTCGTGAATCGAATGTTGAGTGGGTTATTGCCGGGATAGAATCCTCTATCCAGCGGTTTCCCGAGCCCACAAAACAGTTCGTTAGGGAGGCCTGCAAACATACTATTTAAAAAAAAAATTGTAATCCTATAAATCAGCTCAGAAATCCGAAAACATTAAAATCATTAAAACTTTGCGGGAAAAAGAATTTGAAAGCTGACAAAGGGAACAAGGTTGTTATTTTAGATAGAGAGGACTACTATGATCGGATTAATAACCTGTTGAGTAGTGGTCCTTATAAGTCAATTTCAAAAAATTCTTTACCCAAAATGATTAGAGACGTCAACAATGTGTTTAAAGCTTGTAACAACCTTGT
This sequence comes from Holotrichia oblita, assembly GCA_023690525.1. Taxonomy (NCBI): domain Eukaryota; kingdom Metazoa; phylum Arthropoda; class Insecta; order Coleoptera; family Scarabaeidae; genus Holotrichia; species Holotrichia oblita. The sequence continues at coordinate 75,529,887 of CM043015.1, forward strand.
TACTGCCGATGTTAGACGTAAGCTACATGTTTTCAATCCTGTTATCACTAAATTATATTGTTTACCTAAAATACACAAACCTGGAAAGTCGGTAAGGCCAATTATTTCGGCAATTGACGCACCGACTTATAAGGTTTCCAAATGACTGACCAATGAATTTAATAATTTGCCAATACAGCAACCTAGTTTTGCAGTAAAAAATTCGTTAGAATTTATTAAAGAAATACAAAATATTCAGTTGGTGGAGGGTGAAATATTGATTTCATTTGATGTTAGTCCTCTCTTTCCTAGTGTACCGATTCCAGACACCTTGACATACCTCGAGGAGTTGTTGCTTCAAAATAGTTTGAGTCAACAATGTGTGCAGGAATACATTCGCTTAACTGACATTATATGAAACAGAACATTTTTCAATTCAACGGGAGTTGTTATGAACAGCTGGAAGGAACCGCAATGGGTAACTCCTTGTCGCCCTTTTTGGCTAACCTTTTCATGAGCCGTTTTGAAAAGGACTTACATAGAATCTGAGAGCGAATACTTGCCTAGGGTTTGATGAGGTATGTGGATGACATTTTCGCTATATTTGATACTAAAAAATGTAATATTGACGATTTTCTCAATAAATTAAATAATCGGTTCGAAACCATAAAGTTCACTTGTGAAAGAGAAGAAGATATCTTTTCCCGAAGCTGTACTATGACCCGTTCATGAGATATGACCGAGCACAATTCTTAGTTGACCACCAACACACAAACAGGAACTAATCGGGATAGAACTATCGAGTGTAGAATCGAAAACAAAAAGATATCGATGTGCAAATTTGACAAGAATAGTAAGCCCTAGGTGAGATTAAATTAAATATTAAACTAGACAAAACTGATATTAAAAAAGTTCACTTTACCGCCAGTGATTTCTAAAAAAAAAAAAGTTGAAAGCATTAAAACAATTACTTCGTTATTTCTACTAAGAAAGCCAGTGTCCTCGATATTACTTTTCCGAACTCGTATATTTTGTACTTCTCTTCGAAGCGTGAACATAGCAGTTAACGTCGGAGAAATAATTCAATAATTCCAAAGAAATTCCGAAGTTTATATGTTTTTGAAAATTCTCATCTTGATATATGTTCTCACCGCGGGGGTTATTAACGTTGATAGTATCCTCCCGCTTTTGTGCATTTGTCCCATCTTTTCTTTCTCTTTCTTGGTGGCGTAGACGGCCCGCAATATTGCTTTCTTTTTCATTACGACTCGTTAAAAGTTTCCTTTTCGAGACCGTTTTAGCTGGAAAGCATTTTATTTCCATGATTTAACTTCAAAATAACACTTTATAAAGGAAAACCACACTAAGTAGTTTGTACGACTGTGCTGCTTACTGCACTCTACACTGCTTTTATCTTTAATATAATACAAATATCTTTGCGTTTCTCGTTTTGGAGTGGCTTTCGGTGAAGCTGTAAACGTATACATAGTAGGTCGTATGAGGATACTACGAATGCTTTTCGTTTGTATTTTAGGATTGTCGAAAGTTTAAAAGCTGTAAAAGGGGTGAAATGCTTATACTCATATATACAAACAAATGCTACAATGTTTTTGTTATAAAACTAAGCTGATTCTCTATTTTACTCATTTGTGAAAATTATAAAGTGTATAATATGAATATTATACACGTAATTTTTTAACTGTTTGCTAATCTAACTAAAACTTCCCTAAACACGTAATTATCGACAAACATTTAATTAGTTAGCAATTGCCTTCTTATCTGGAGGCAAATTAATTTTAAAACTCATTGGTGAAATGATATACATATCTAAAAGATTTTCAGTCCAAATTATATTTTCTTGTAGTAAGTACAAGTTTGAATAGATATTTCTTCAAATTAAAACTAATATTAACTTTTTTTGAAACAGAATTAAATGCTGATGTAAAAAATGAAATATCAATACAATATATTACAAACAAAAATTACTTTTAGTTCACATAGCAAAACATTTAATTTTATTAAGTATGCGATTTACTATCATAGTTTCAATGTGGAGTATGCAATATGATTAGTAGATTTTTATAAAAAGGTAATAGAGGTACTAATATGTATCCTAGATACATTTATGGGACATTTTACCTGCCATCTGTTCGTAACTAGGTGTTCTACAGTAATACTACACAATTTTGGTAGCTTTGACCTAAAATAGGAGAACCAATAGAGTTACCTAACTACAATACTTACAGTGCCCATTTTTTATGTATGTATTTATATTATCTGGGTAGTCACAGATATCAGGCTCAATTGATTCAGAAATGTCAATACCCGATATATCGAATATACTATTTAAGTATGACAAAGTTTGTCACTTTTTTGGCCATTGGACCTATATTTTTTAAAGGTTCGAGGATGACGTTGAAATTAGTGAGATATAGAGCAGTAAAACAAGATAAAACTTTATTGATATTCAAAGTATTATCTCTAAACTTTTGCAGACGAGTTTTCCAAAGTTCGAAATCTTCACGCCAAGCGATTTTCGAAATTGACTAAAAATATTCGTGGATGGCGAAGTTAATCTGCGTTACTGATGCATGGCGAAGTCCACATCAAATCGTCTTAGAATTAAAAACAACTAAAACTTGCAGATTGATAGAACCAGCGAATATGGGGCGGTATTCTTGCTTTGATATTGTTTTCCCTCAAGAAAGTTGCAGTAGCATTAGCCGATTGCACCAAAACATTGTCAGGGTTAATTTTGAGGTTTTGGAGAATCTCAGGTAGGCAGTATTGGGTGTTCTAGGCGACCGTGATAGTCCTTTCTGCTTGTAATTCGATAGCTTCCACAGAACCAGAACTTCTAAAGTAAACGACGTACCTACATAACTTTCTTCATTGGACGTTATCTTTTCATAGTCTTCCGCAAGGTTTTACTTCATACACGCAACGTCATAAAAAGGAATGCAGATCTTATCACCTGCGACTAGAAGTAAGACAATGACCACTTTTTTTAACATTTCCAGCGTTTCAGGGCTAATTCTTACTCACTCGGCCTTCTACGATTCTGTTAAACTATGTGATACTCATCGCGACACAAGTTTTCTCAAATGTAAATCTTTATGAAAGATTTGTTTTATTGCTGCAGATTCAATGTCAAGGGTTGCCTCTATCATCACACGCCTTCCATCATCTTTTGTAACATTTTACGAACACGGAAAACATTTTTGTAGGTGACTGGTGATATGGACCTTCCTGTATGTTCCTGGCGATGAAAATAACTGCGACCATTTAAAAATTGTAGCCAGAGGTGGTACTTAGTCCTCAAAATCTGTATGCAAGTGTTGCATGCATTTTTTCTCGTGAAGACTCACTTTAAAATCGTACAATACCATAGACCTGAAATTCTCTCGACTTAGCTCCATAACTACGTGTATTTAAACGTTCACTATTAATATAAAAACCAAAAAAATGCCTATAGTAGGCGCTCATGGTATATTGTTGGAATTCACCCTGCGAATGAATGCAATGAAAATAGATCAAGCATTAGAAGCGGACCACGACAATTTGGCCATTTTGTTGCTGCGATTTAATACTGTGTAATTTCCCTTTATGGTCGCACTTAAAAATACTTTGTTTGTAACTCCTGTTTTTGATTTTAGCTACCAACAACAAAGGATCGCTAATAAGGTCGAAAACATTAATAATGAAACTTGGATTCTCCAGAATATTATTAGTTCTGTTTAACAACTGGTTAACAATATCTTCAACATCTTTTAAGTCCATGTTGCGCATATCTAACATATTAAAAATACCAACACACAAGTAATGTTGAAAGTACATGAATCGGTTATTTCTTATACCCTAAATCATTTTTCGGCCTTTTTGAGTTAATACATGATTAATATGAAAGCGGCTGTTTCCTATCGTTAGGGGCTTATACAACCTAAGTACTATATTCCTTACCTTAGAAACATGTAAATGAAATTTTCCATTTAATGCTTAAACAACTCAAGTCATTATGGTGTTTTAGCACTACATGAATAAGCGCTTCTTAGTAACAGCTGATTCATAACTTCTAATAATCGTGCAACGTTTGAGTGCATTTGTCATGCTAAATTGTCGAGTTAAAGGAGCAGAGTATACAAATTACTTTTTATTTATTGTATGTTGTTAATGTAGGTGTCCTATGAAATGTGGAATTAAAATAGATCTACATACTAAAAAGGAAATTTTTCAAAGATTTCATTCTATGAAAACAAAACATGAACAGGATATTTATATTCAATGCTTGATTGAAGTTCAAAATATAAAACAAAGGCGTAAGCGCAACTTAGAAGGAAAAGAGCGTAGTAGATCATATGGCTATTTTGTGAATCTTTGTAACAAAAAGATTAAAGTTTGTCAGTTTACTTTTGCAAAATTACATGGTGTAAGTATTGAGAGACTAAAAATAATTAAAAAGCTGCTATTAAATAATGAAACGCCTTCCAACAAAAGAGGAAAGTATCCTAAAGGAAATGCCATTACAGCTGATATTATGAATTTAGTTAAGAGTCACAGTTCTTTATATCCTGTAAAGCAGGCACACTATTCTGGGGCAGACTATCAGTATTTGGATGCCAAGCTGAACGTGAAAATAATGCACGAGATGTTTTGTGCTAAATATCCTGATTTAAAAGTAACATAACATTATTATTTAAAATTTTTCCATGAAACTTTTAATCTTCACTTTGGGCGGCCCCAAATTGACACTTGCAATAAATGCGAGGAACTAACTTTGAAAATAAAATGTACATCTTTAGGAGAATCGGCAAAAATGCTGCAGTAGCTGAAAAGAGTCCATCAACGCCGCGCAAGAAAATTTTACACAGCAATTCAGACTGCTACTGAAGAATGTAAAAGCAATGAAAAACTTGGAGCAATAGCATTTGATTTCATGCAAAACCTACAGCTCCCATTAATTCCTGTACAGGATTTGTTCTATTTAACCCAATTAAGCGTGTCTGTGTTTTGTATTCACGATTATATTGAGAACTATTTGCCTAAACAAGTTGAAGAACTGCGATTGTTTTCTGATAACTGCCCTGGGCAAAATAAAAATCATTGCAATATTCGATTATGTATGGCTTTGGCAGAAACAAATCGTTTTAAGAAGGTGCAACAATTTTACACTATAAGAGGTCATTCCTTCCTTCCTTGCGATAGGGACTTCGGCGTTGGCAAAAGAAGCCTTCGGAAATATGACAGAGTTTACAATTTACACAACTACACAGAAATTATCGGCAAAGCAAGCTCGCAAAAAAATGTTACGGTCAAGGAAGTTAAGGGAGATGAATTTTAGATTTCAAAAATTGGTAGACAGCCTATTATAAAAAGGACACTACTTCCGAGAAATCAGCGAAGGCTTGTAGAGATGCAAAGGTAACATTTGCTTTATCGAAATTTCACCACTTCATACACTTATCTTCAAATCCTGGATATGTGAAAGCTTCTGAACTAATCAATGGTTGTTTGTGGCATACGTTTCCCTTAATGCTGCATGCTAGGAATACGAAAAATAGACTGCTGTGTTTTCCAAAATCCTGTGCTTACGAAGGAAGCATTCCTATCTTGAACACTAAATTGGAACACCTTGAAACATTGCTGCAATGGGTCGATGAAGACGAGAAATCTTTCTATAAAGCTATTATCAACTTCAGTAAAACAAAGGAACGGAAAAATAAAGATGCAAAAAGAGAATAGCGAGTAAAGTTCTTAAAAATATATAACTTGTATTACAAATTTTGCGTTTGTTGCAGAAACAACCTAAGTCAGAATTTTTAATATATTATAATTTTAATTAATATAAAATATTTTTACTACATTATGTGTAAAACATGTTAAACAATCATTTGAAATAAAGTAAACAATATTTTTTTTGTGTTTCTAGGAACAAAACGTTTTTTTTTTGTTTCCTGAAAACCTATAAAAAATGACTTAGGGTGTTTAAGAAATAATCAATTCTGTGTATCTGACACTTACTATAAAAGGAATTATCCATAGTGGCCTTGTTTAAATTACTCGATTATTGAAGTGATGCTAAACGACATTAATTACGCCAAAAATTTGATACACAACCCAGCAGGGATATTATTTTTAATATTTTCCATATATTTTTATGATTTTTCAAATTATTTGGTAATGCAATTTTGTCATTATTCTAAACAAAGCTCTATGTTAAGAAAATGGAGATTCAGTGAATACGGACTATAAAGTTATTAGCAGTATTATTTATCATTTACAACAGCTGCAACGTGATTATGCGGTTGAAAATGTAATTTCTGTATTCTCTTTCTAATATAAAGTCTAAAATTTTAAAGTCGTTTACGTATCTCTCATTCGTAATTTTTCATTTTTTATGAACTGTTTGAATTAAAAAAAAAACAGAAAAATGAACGTGACGGATATAAAACGTCACGTTTTTTATATATACCCTTGCACGTAATAAATTATCTCGCACGGACTCATTCCGTGAAATATTTCAGAGACGTAAAAGAATAAACGAGGTGAAAAATAAAAGCATTACGCGCCGCAAATAACAACAAAAATATTGCGGTGTTTCTGTCTGACTACAATACTACACGATAATTTTAATTACGAAGACAGCTCGTAATTTTATTAGTGAAGAGGGCGTGCTGGAGGCACGGGGAACGGAATGAAATCGCATTAACATTTATATATTAACACAAATTGCCGTGCTCTTCCTATTACGTACTATCCATCCAAGGAGATAAGACCACAAGCGGCGGTAGCATAGAGAAAAGATAAAAGTATTGATTGGACCATCTTAAAAATTTTACGGTGCCGTAAAATATTTACAACCACTGCAAACACTTTTATTACATACACATTTCGTCGATATATGAGAATATACGAAAAAAATGAAAAAGGGTAGCTATTTTTTTGATATGTAAATATTTGCCTGAAAAGAAAAAATATTTTTATAATCTACGCTCTTTTCGGTGGCAGAATTTTAAGCTGCTTGAAGAGTTTACGTCATTCACGTTTTCCTATATTTTATAAAATATGTCGAAATTACTATGTGCATATATGGTGACAGTTACTTACCATAATATTTATTTAAGGGATTCGTGTTTTATGAACGTATTCGTTTATTCCAACAATGTTATCATACTCAAAGTAAACCAGAATTGGTACAGAATTCAAGTAAAATTAAGGGAAACTAAGAGAAAATGTTTTCAAGTTCACAAAACTAATTCTGCATAAATATTTTCATCATTTAGCAGCATTTTATATCAAATATGTGTGTCAAACAGCAAATCGGCATATTCATAAGCCGGTTTAAAAAGGTAAAGATTCAAATCGTATACAATTTAGCTATACGATTTTCCTTAATGTCTTTTGATGGGTCTGCGTTGCACTGTTTACATACATATTTCTTGCCTATATCTGTGTTTTAACATAATCAAATTTTACCATAAACTAAAACACAATATTTCATCAGCATCATCATTTTCAACAGCATCTGAAAAGAATGTGCAAATTATTGTTTTTATTATGGTAATAAAACAGTTCAATAATACGATTGGCCATACCTAAAGCAGTTGAATGGTGCGGCGTTCGAATTTTGTTGGTGGTGCTTGTGACACGTGTAGGGGAGAGTGGGCCACCTTGAGACGGAAAAATTTTTTGTTTTATTATGATATTAATTTTTAAAGATGATGAAATAAACATGTTTTGCTCTACTAATTAACTACACGTTAGCCTAGAAGAATCGAAAAATATAACAAATTGTGGTCTTGTAAGAAAAATTAAATTTCTTTTTTTTTTGTAATTGACCCGCAACAAGATCCACTAAGATCCACTATGAGACATGATGAAATATATAAAGAAATTAAAGAAAAGCTTTATTCAACACTAACTTTTAGTAGAAAATATTGAAGAACATTAGATGAGACTAAAATATAAAAAACGCAAAATTTTGTTAGCGTATATTCAAATTATTAAAACTAATTTCAAATTTATAGTAAGATTGCAGCCTTTTTATTTTTCCCAGAACAGATGGCAACGGTAAAATCAATTTTATATCTTCAAGTGGAACTACTGCAACATCAGGTTCAGACGGAAAAACAAAATGTCCCTCGACTTTTGCAGATTTTCTTATAAAATTGACTTCAACGTTGTTTGTTGATTTCAACAGTCTCGTCACTTTCCCTACATTAACAATATTTTTTTTAGCTTTAAATTGCACTAACAGAAAATTGTCGGTTTCCAGATCGTTATGAAGCTCTTCAAATCTGGAAGGTTCATCTTCGGGAACCCAGTCTGTTGCATCATCAGAATCGGCGAATGATATTTTTTCTTCTTCTTCATCAGAAGACGTAATGTCTTTTGGGATAGATTTTCTTTTTCCTCCAAATATTTTCTTACTAGCAACTTGTTTCTTGGCCTCTTGTAGTTTTTGTTTTCAGTTTTCTTTTTCTTTCCTTTCCATGCATTTAATTTGTATCTTTTCTTTCTCAGGAGTATCGGTAGGAATACAACTGGTAGCTTTCTTACGTTGGCTATTATTCAATTTTTTCTCTCCTGCTTTGGAGTGTCCTTTAAATACCTCAGGAGTTATAAAAATTTTTGAGTTCTCCTTGCCAAGCGAAAGGTTAGTCAAGCGAGGTGTCTCGGATGATGTTGATGCAAGTTGGTCATCAGTAGTCATCAGTATATTCCTGTTTCCTTAAACCCAGATTTAATATTCGATGGGGTCATGGAGCGTTCAAACGCCACACCTACGCAACCAGCAACATCGTAAATTGATAAGGGTTTCCCTGGGTGATGCAAGAGCCATGAGTCAACAGCAGCATTATAATTTGCCTTGAATGAGGCAAATACCGATGTATCCAGTGTTTGCAGCTTGTGGCTGCAATGTGGGGGGAGTGTGACTATTATAACTCCATTTTCCTTTGCTAAGGTTGCCTAAGCGTTTCAATAGTGAGGTGGCTCTCATGATTATCATATATTAAAGTTGTCGGGTTATCTTTAGAAGATCCGCTATGTTGTATAAAGTGCTTCATTACAGTCGGAAAAAGTTCGCCGTTCATCCACCCTGAAGGCGATGGAAGACCTAATGTACCTGGTGATGCGCCACAACATATGATTCATATGATGTTTAAACTTTTTTCTGGGAAAGCACGCTAAATTTGTACTTCGATTGCGTTACGATTCGCTATTGGGACATAATTAGCTTTAGATTTAGATTTAATTGAAGGAGATATTGCACTGCAACATATTTATCAATTGTGTCTCCTTGTATGAGCTGTAAGCTGCTGCGACTTGTCCGCCCTCAGAGCTCTCCCTCCAGTCTAAGAGCTTTAATAAACTGCAATAAGTATAATGGTTTCAGAGAAGGTATTTTTTCTTCGACTACGACGTCTTTGCCGAGATAATTGGTTTAGGTTTTCGTGATAGTGGTGCAGTTAGATGTCAGATGTTCCGGATTTTCATTTTCTTGCATTCTCTATCCTTTATGCGTTAGGTGTTGCCCAAGATAACAATGTCATGTAAGAATGCCTGTGAGGATACGTAGTCTGTTTCTACTTAGTTTTAGGAGTCTTTGCTCTCTGCTTGTTGTAGTTTTCAAGGAATATCTTGGAATGTCTCAAACTAGGGAGATTCTCCCAGAAGAATGCTTTGAGCCTCCCCTCTCTATCTTTAAGTTATTTTTTGTAGGTGTTCATCCTTATATTACAAAACGGTTCCGGTCCCACAAACAAAGTTCTCCTGTTCTCTTCGTCATATTGTAACTCTGTTTTCTTTGCCCAGGTTGCTTAATCTGCTAAGGCACTCCCAGACTAATTCCATGGTGATGGTGTTAGAAGTCATGTTGTCATGTTGATTTTTGTTGCTTTAACTGATTTGTAATTGTAGTATTGCGGATTATTAATAGAAGAATACTAATTTCTAATCTTTGAGCCATTTAAATTGTAAAATTTCAATTTCTTTAGCTAGTTTGATTATTGAAACTTTGTCGCATTCATTATCGAAAAAAATTCTTTGATTTTGAACGAATTTTAAGCAATTTACATTCGCTACTTTACCTAATCGCGCGCACACGTTTATTAATTTATTAGCAATTGAAATGAGATTTTGGTTATGGATTAATACACCCATTTATACATGTTTAAAATTTGTTCGAAGTTATGGTCCATATACTGCCTAAATCTAATATGTCTGATATAATAGATGGACATTCAAACAAAAAAAATCCTAAAACTTATTAGAATATTCTCTAAATATACGTTGTTTATGAAAATATCCATAACAACCGAAGAAAAAAGTTTCCGTAATAAAATTGTCCTCGAAGTTTATCCGTTTCTATTAATAATTTTCCTGTCTTTAACTACTTCAGAAATGTATTTTATGAAAGGAGACTTTAAACCGGATATTAAATTACTTCGGGCGAATTCGATTTTTCGCGACACCGAATGAGTGTAGGTAATTTAAAGCCATTTATAGTCGGGTATTCTCGTTTATACGGCAATCAAGTGTAGTTTTCGCCTGGCGTGTCGTAATAGAATTAATGTAATGGCGCGTTACCAGAAGGTGTGGCCGCGATAAAGGAAACGTTCTTAAACTTGAACGCTTTCCTCCTAGCTAGGATACGGTAACCAAATGCGGCGATAAAATCTATTGTCTATTTTATAGAGGAAAAAAGAAGGAAAAAGATACCGTTTTCCCCTCAAGTCTATTACTGCAAATGCGCTTTTCTACGAGCCATCTGTAGTCCAAGAAATTTATATCAACTATTGAAATTAAAGGAAAAGCTTAAGGTTTACTAGAAGATGAAGGTGTACTGATGATAAATACAATATTTATGTGTGGAATAAATAACTTTAATCCATCCTGTGACATTCGAAACTTTTATGGGAGGAGGAAATATTATTCAGGATGGCGGTAATCTCAAAAGACTAGAATATAGAAAGCTTATTACGAAGTATTTATTCGATAACAAACTGTACATTTATAAGTGCCCGAGTGTCAAATAAAAAGTAAATTATTTGATTAACTAAAATTAAATTGTGTATCCACTATTCGATAATTGAGTGTACACTATTCTACAAGTACATTCAACCGTCTATGAGTATTGTAGAGTCACGTAAGCATTTTAAATTTAATGATGCCGCTGCGAATCTAATAATTCTTAACTAGACGTTACCGGTTTAATTAATCTAAATTTGATTTCAACTTTAATATGGAGTGATTGTAATGTTAACATGAACTCTTGGTAGAAGTTTTCAGAAGTTTACGTAAATCTTTATGAGGTTATTCCATCCTCCGCAATTTTAAGATTCCATGTCAGTTTTGATGTATCTTTTAGATGAATGGGTGAATTTCTTTTTTTAATATTTTGTAAATGTAAAAGAAATTGACGTAATTTGCATTGACAGATAAGTCTTGTACATACATCTAAGAATAGAGATAATCTACACGCATTTAGAAAGTTTAGATAAACTTAACACTGATCATTTAAACTAAAGCTTTATACCTACATACATATACTTAACTATTGGCAAATTACGAATGATAGTACTAAAATTAGTATAATAAAAATCTGTTATCGATAGTGATTAAACCTTTGATGTGAAACCAAAAATACGTTTATTTATTATTCAATAAATACTATTAATAGTATGCAGAGTGTCTCAGCGAGACCGTTCATTAAAAGTTTATGGGGTTCTGACCAAAATATAAATTTGAAAATTCAGAATTCTATATAGTCGATTATGTTCTCTTCGGTTATAAAAAAAATTGCTATAGCGGACATTTATTCAAAAAATCAGAGAACACTCGATTTTTCGAATATCAATTTAGAATTGATCATATGCTTAAACAACATGTTGGAGTATATTTTAGCGACGAGAACAGCTATTCACATTGCGTGGTTACTGTACTACGTTAAACCTGCGAAATTTTGGAGGACCATGATTTAATTTTTTCAAATGGCACCCCCCATATTTTATGACTTAGTCATCTTCGGCGTCCAATTTTAAATCTTTTATGTCCGACACATCCTACGGCTAAAATTGATAGTTTAGGAGATAATTAGATTTTTTGAAAAATCCATACATAAATCATAGATACTTATCCAGTGTACTATGGAAAATAAGCGTTCTCAAAGATTTGTTGTCAAAGGCTAACGTCAAAATCATAATTGGTCGTCTGATGCTTGTGAGTTAATAATTATGCGATAAATGCCTTTACATTATTGCTATAAAGAGTTAAAATGGATAACAATACCGAAAACAATATTTACACCTTAATGTTCGAAGACAGGTAGGGAAGGCGGTTAGGAATTGGACTGTAAGATCTCCAAATATGACACCTTCTTCTTTTGGGGACGTATCAAAGATCTGATCTACCAGACATCGGAGACTACGAGGGAGGAATTAAAAGCATGTTTTCGAGCAGTTAAAATGAAATCAAATCCAAGCCACAACAGTTTAAAACAAGGCCAGGCAAACTCTAAACAAGCTTTAAATTATGTCAGAACCAGTTTTATCAAAACAATTTCATATCAGATTATCAACCAAGTCGGACTAACTTAAAGCTCAGACCGGGCCAATATCAGGCTACAAGATCATCCAACCACGTTAATATTAGCTGAAAGCCATGGTTCACGACCAAAACTCCATAATTCAGAACTATCAACATGCAAAATTGCCAGAAGTTTCTATCAACCCTCGTACACCTGTAATTATTCTTACTTTTACCCACCTCCCTGATTTTGTCTCTGCCCCCGTCGCTAATTCTTAGCTGTCATATTAATCTTTAGTTGTAACTCGCACTCATAGGAATAACAATGCTTACTTTTTCTCTTTCTAGCAAAGGATTTGTTGAGAGTATAGGTTTGCAGCGTACCGAGTGCTTATTTACTTATTTTTCCTTTTCTTACTACATGTCAAAATATTGGAATCTACTTACTAGCTATAATTTTTCTTGTCTTATTATTTCTTCTTATTTTCACTTTCCTTATTACCAATGATTTCATCGTTTTTTATTTTTTCTCGGTCTATTTCTTAGTTTACCGTCTCCCAATATTTATATTTCTTTTTGCTTGCTTCTTTCATCGTTTGCTTTCTGTCTTATCCACTATTCAATTTCCCTTTCTTTATTTGCTACGTATCACTGTAAACGATTAGACTTATGGAATTAACAGCAGTTTGCTCATGTTCACTACTTTATTGCAGTAAAACCTTTAAATAATAAAAACATACTTTAAACGTTCTCGTAATTGAATTTCTGAAAATTGACCGGATATCCGTGTTCCGACAAGTGAATAATAAATGGCTCGTAATGTGTTTTACGCTTTCTTCGGTGTTTCTAAGGTTTCAACCGAGGAAACAAGTACCAAACTCTGCTTGAGAGAGTGTTAATTAAATATTTACAGCACGTATCTCCTTTACGAAGTGGACACAGGAAAATCAACGCAAAACTCTAACTATAAACTTCGAAAGTAGATCATGGAAAATTAACATAAACATGTAAGGGTCGTAGCAAAACAGGTTCGTTTTCTCTATTTACAGAATTAAAGGTGCACTATCGATCCCTTGTATTAAATTAACGCGTAAGATTAAGTTTTTAACTGTAAATTTATAGGGTATGGATAGTATATAGACTTTCTTGATAAATTAGTGAAGAAAGCTGAAGCGGTTTGACAATTATTGCAGTTTATGGGACATGTATAGCTCGTAGTAATTAATTTGAAAGCGTCGTAAAACCCAACACTCTATTTAAAAGCGCTGCGTCTCAGTTCTATTGTTAATGTTACTAACCAACTGTTGACGCGATGTATGAGTACGAGAAGGAATGGAGGCAACAGCTAGCTGTTGATATCAACCAGCGAGTTAAGGTAATAGAAGATCCAAACGCTACTTTCGGCGTAGTTGCCGTAAACGAGAGAAAAATATTATTTTTAATTAAGTTCCGAGATATTGTACATGGAAGTTTATAGCATATACTATATTTTCTAAGGTTTATCGGGAAAATACAAATAATATTTTAGAAAGATTGACAATTCTAGTATGGCTTATTAATGGCTTAATTATAAAATACTTATATATAAAACAGATGATGTTCTGAAGATTGAATAAATTAGTTTTAGTGCTTTGTTCTATAGTTTTTTCACTTTAATAAATGAGCATGATAATGAATCGAGAAAATTGGACACTTTTCTGTAATGGAGACTTGTTTACTGTATTTATATAAAATTATACATATATACACATGTCATGTGCCTGTATAGTCCTCCATATAATAAATGCCATGCAGACGTGAATAAAATGAAATATAAAGCACAGAAGTATAATTTGTTGAGATATGCAAATATAGTATGTATAATTTGCTTTGAGTGTTAATAACATTACGAAACCATTGAGACTCAAGGGTTTCGATTTCAAGCAAGAATGAAAGGCATTATAATTTCGTTATCGTTTAGTTTAGATACACATAATTGGGTTGACAGTAATGATGATATATTTTGAACTGAAAGACCACTATCCTAGACAGAGTTAGGTCCTTTCTTGGCTCCTAATACCGAAAGTATAAACCATTAATTGTGGTTGGTGCTTTGTTTAATCACAGACAAAATTAACTTTTGGACTGATACAACTCAAAAATTATACTAGATAGAATAGTGCTTTCCGAGACTTTTTATAAAAAAATTCATACTTCTACAGAAAAAGCTCTTACAATTTATTATTATTTATTTTAATATTAAAAATAGCAAATGTAACTAATTAGACGCTGAATTAGTTTCCAATTGTGCATTTCATTTTTTGATGTACTTGTTAATTTTACAATTTTGTGAATATCAATATTTTTGGATGATGGTGTTTATCGTTTCAAAGTGTCGACCGTTCATTTTAATTTTTGTCGGGTGGTTGATTCAACTTTCAACATAATTTATTTTAATTAATGCAATGCACCTATTTGTATATTTCCGTAACTGTATAATATTATCTCTTTCTCATATATTCTTAATAGTTTAAAATTGTAATAGTTTTTAACCGACAACGAGCAAATAAGTGACTTATGATGAGAACTGTACCAATCGGTGTAGGAGTTCGAGGCGTCTCCACTGAATAGACACTACTTCTTGTTCAACCGCCAGAGAGTGTAGTTCGCCTCGCAGTTAATATAAAATAGTTTGTCAATTTAGGGCTAGTTAGTGTTCTTGTTTTATTATATTTGTTTAAATAATCAGTAGCAAACAAGGCCGTGGTTACTGGGATAGGCCAGCACGTAGCCAATAAATAAAATACTAGTAAAAGAATAAATGTTGAAATTATTTCCATTATTCTGAATACCTGGAAAGCAAATAGTGGAGAGCTTATTGGGCTGTTGATATGATTACCAGGCACAGTTTGTTTAACCCTTCGCACTATGGCATATGATGTTTCTGTAAAAACAAAAACAAACTAAAAAAAGCAGACTAACTGAAGTACGCCGAAGCAGATTAAATTATTTTTTAGAATGTTTACTGTTGCCTTTTAAGGGTAATTTGCAATGTATATTCATAAGTCTTTAATTAACTCCTCTTCTAAAATTGAAGAGAGTTTTTACTACATCTCAAATTCCAAAATACAAACGATGTCACCATTTTTTTGACGGCCGATCTACGTAATATCAATTGAAAATGGTCTGCGTAACATTTTCCATAAAATGATAATCCGTAATTATTGTAGGACACTTCACATTTTTCTTGCTGCAATTTTTTTGTAAGCGCCAAAATTTTGATAATTTTGCACCACGAAAATTCAATAGAAAGTAAGTTATTCGGTTGTCACGTCATTAGAAAAAGAACTCTAATTTATTGATGACTGTAATCCACAATGGGGTTCCTAACTGCTTTCCAACGACAGGCGCACGACTACTGACACTACGGGAACGGTACTGGAGGGGCCTTTTCTACAAATGCCCACGGAGAGTACGGCACCTGAAATTATTTTCATTGAAAACGTGAAAATCTCAATATCGAACAGAGACTAGGGACGGAGTGATTTCGTTGCTCCTGATGACTGATTTACGGACAAATCCAGTAAGGACACAGGAGCCCTAGATAGAGGATATCTTTAATTCTGGGAGAGACGCAACGGTTTTTCAGGCAGAAGTATTCGCAAACGCAGGCAGCGCAGAACAGATCGCAAAGGGAGGCTGCACGAGGAGAAAAGTAAACATAATGACTGATAGTCAGACCGCTATCAAGGCAGTTTTGAATCCTCTTACCAGGTCAAAACTGATTCAAGAATACAAACAGTAGCTCAATACACTGGCACAAGACAAAAAGGTGTCTTTGATCTGGGAACCAGGAAGAAGCTATATTTTGTTAAATTAAAATAAAAGTTTTACCTTTTGTCACTGGCCGGGTTTCTGAGTGTAGCACATAAAAATCACTTTGAAAAACATATCTAGAAAATTGTGATGAATTTATATTTTATAAAAGTAATTAGTTCAACAAACTATTTCCCAAAATTAAAGCATTGAAGATGAAAACAACGCGATAAAGAATTTAAAACTTGCATCAGAAAACAATGTGATACGTCACGTAAGCCAAGGATACCGAATTTTGGCTTTTGACATACAGCCGGAAGAAGACATAAACAGATAAACATTTAGGGTCTTTTTCAAAGAGTTAAAGAGAAGAAGAAAGATTTTAGGTCTTTTCAAAGAGAAGAAAAGTTCTATTTTTTAAAGTAAGTATTAAATTGCTTTTCTGTTTATAACAGTATAATTCATTTGTGTAATATTTCGATGGCTGGTTGATATATTAGGCATTTCGGAAAATATAAAGACAAATTATTTCATAGTGTCGTTAACAAACAGATAGTATTTGTGACTGTAATACAGCTGAAAATCGACATTTCCGTTGCGAGCCAATATAATAAAACAAAATAGAAATAGAAAATAGGGGAAACACCTCGATTTATGAATATACCACACGGAATTCAAACATTTCGGATATACTTAAATCAAACCTTGAAAATGTACTGTATAAATTGTAATTCGCTACCCAGAAAAAGTAAAGGGAAACAGAGTAAAACATACATGAAACTTTCGGATTAAAAGCATACCGGAAAGAACGTGGAATAGAAGAGGGGAAAAAATAAAAACTCTATATAGGAAGCTGACTAAGTGGTAATTGTTAAGGAGGATGTAATGTCAGCACACCTCATTAGTGCCGTGGTTTCGCTCCGTTGTTCCAGCTCTCAAACTTTCAGTCTGGCTCGACCTTTCAGAAATGTCGCCTCTATAGTAGACGGTTGCGGCCTGTAAATTAAGGCCCCGCACAACAATATGAACGCGTTATTGTAGTATATATATTTGCGGCGGTGTAGATGACGATACGAAGGTCCTCATGCCCGCCGCCACTGCTTCACATCATTTGGACGCCAAATAAAGCTATCGACCAATAAAAATTGTTGCCTCGACTGAGTTTTTTTCCAATCCTTTTTTTCGTCAGAAATCGTCGGGGCGTTACGTATTAGTCTATAGTTGATATTCCGATGTTGTAGTAGTTTCAGTTCAACTTTTTTTCTGTTTGCTAGCTTGTTGTACGTTACAATGTTTTCAGTGAAATGCATCAAAAGACCAATTTTAATTGGAAAACGACTTTAAACCGTGTCAGAAGAATTAATGAAATTGCAAAAACTATACATTGTTTACTCTGGCTCCAACGTAAAACGTAGCTACGTATATATATGTATGTACAATAGACAAATTAACTGTCTAAACGCTGCTAGTAAATATGTATACTAAAGTTTAAACGGTTAACATTAGAACTCGATAGGCATCAGTAGAAAATGTTAATTTATTCGTTTATTTACATCTGAATTTATAAGCTAATGTGATGTGTTGTATGAGAGAAAATGCAGACTTAATTTTTTGAATAACTGTTTTAAAAATGGGTCTATAGTTCTTACAGACTTTAACTGAAAGCATAACCAAAATCCACATTTTTCAATCGGGTCTAGTTTAAGAGTTATAATTATACTCTGCTAGTAGATAAATAATAATTGTGTTTACAAATTTTGTTAAATATAAGTTATAAAAAAATAGTTAGGTAGGAAAAGAAGAATACAAGAGCACTGACATGTACACAGATGAAAATTGTTGACATATCAAAGTTTTGTACAAATAGAGCTATTTCTTCCTTATCCTTTGTTTAATGAGAAACCAGCAATAATCTGCCACCATAACGGGATCCCATCTACCACCTGATATCGCTTTTCCATTTCTACACTATCTTGTTGGAATTTCTTAAATTATCAGGAAAGAAATCCAAATGTGACTGCAAACAATGAACTTTGACCAATATGCAGCAACCTAAGTTTTTATAGTTTTCCAGCAAATTAGCTACGATATCTTGGTGGTTTTCACTCTTTTGATTTCCCAGAAAATGTTTGCAAACATTTAAGAAGAAATCCATGCTACATAAATGCTCCAAATCATTTATGTTACTCTCAAATTTTCGTGAACTTTTGCATCAAACAGCTTTGAAAACTTATGCTTTAAGTATTTAAAACAGTGGTCTTTTTTCGTAGTGTTTTCGCAAACTGTTTAATCAATCTAAATTTAATGTCTAGAGGGGGTAGAATTAACAAATTAAAATCCTCTAACACATAACATAACTTGTGGATCACTATATTATAACATTTCTTAACAAAGTGATAGTTCAGTGACATTTCATTTGTCTCTTACCAGACTGTGTCAAGAACTAAGCAAGAAATAAATCACTCCACCGGTTGCAACCTTTATAACAACACGATTTAACGGATCGATAGTCGCAGTGGTTAGGCGGCTGACTATCGTTGTGGCGGAACGATAGGACAATTCTCCGGAAGGACGGCAACATTTTTCTCGGAGAATTGGAATCCGATCGACTTATCATTCGCTGTTAGAAGTAAAGTGATTAAACGCGGCATTATAAAAGGCAATATAATGCTGCCACAACATCATTTGAACACAATTATACATACATAAAAATTACACCGGGAGAGTTGCAGTGATGGTCAAGCAGGTTATACAGCTTACAAAGTTGCAACTAAGCACTCGCCACACACAAAAAACAAAAATTCCAAAAGTTTGTATTTTAGTATAATCCGCGATAACTAATTTATTAGAATCGACTTCTCTCTGGAATGCGTGACGTAGTATCGTTTTAAGAGCTCGAACATGCTCGAACAATGTGTTACAATAGTTTTTAATTTTAAATTTTACGTTACCCTTAGTGAAAACAGATAAAGATATTATTTTGAAACTGTGATGTGATGCCCTATGTTAGAATACAGTTTTTATGTTAAGTCAGATATAAAAATCGTGTCGGCTAGTGTAATGAGATCCAATGGTGGAGCGACGAAGATTTATTTATTTTAAAAGCTGTAACTCATCTTGAATAATTGCATTTCATCCTCTGAGCATAGAATTCACTAAATTATCACATGATATTCCACATTATAAAATAAAATTTACTGATGCGGTACTTCATCAGATTAGAATATACAAAAGAATTTTAAAGTATCAAAAATATTAAAAATGCCAGATGATTTTGTTATAATTGCATCGCAAGAATTTAGAACGGTAATTAAATCCCAGTTTGAAAAAAAGTTGGAAGCCAAGATGATAAAATGAACACTCAGATCTATTTAAAAGTCATTAAGAATGTTGTCTAGTGTAACAAAACGCAAAGCAAAATGATTCTACAATGAAGGAAGGTGTAAAAGAGAAGCTGGTGTCGTAATGAGATGCAAAAATACAGGAGATTCCATACAAATTAAAAAAGCAACAAAAAAAAGGTTGAAGAAAAACTATAACAAACGTTTCAAAGTTAATCGATACTTGAATTAAATTTACAATGTTTCATTTTTAAATAAAATTGACTCAGGACTTGTTGTGGTTATATCTACAGACATGCTAACTTGATTTTAAAAGTTGAGTTTCATTGAGCAAGTCCATCGATCACATTAACAGTAGTAATCTCAAGATTATAAACCTATGTATCTATCCAAAGAATGTAATTTGTATTTTTCTACACCCGTCAATTGCAAGCAAATATTTTATTTTAAAAATATAAGCGTCTCGGTAAGGATTCGAACCATGAACTTTTCGTTCACCGGACGGGCGTGCTAACCAATTGCATCACCGGAGACATAGTTCGAATACCTGTAATACCATCACAAATACATGTGAAAAGAATAAAGACCTCGTATAGACAATCATTTTAACAACAAAGTGTTTCTTGACGTATACATATAACATATACACTACAGGTATTCGAACTATGTCTCCGGTGGTGCAATTGATTAGCACGTCCGTTCGGTGAACGGAAGGTTCATGGTTCGAATCCTTGCCGAGACGCTTATATTTTTAAAATAAAATATTTGCTTTCAATTGGCGGGTGTAGAAGAATACAAATTATATGTATACGTCAAGAAACACTTCGTTGTTAAAATGATTGCCTATACGAGGCCTTTACCAACTCCTTGTCACATATATTTGTGATGGTATTACAGGTATTCGAATTATGTCTGCGATGGTGCAATTGGTTAGCACGTCCGTCCGGTGAACGGAAGGTTCATGGTTCGAATCCTTGCCGAGACGCTTATATTTATATTTGCTTGCAATTGGCGGGTGTAGAAAAATACAAATTATATGTATACGTCAAGAAACACGTCGTTGTTATCCTAAGAATGCTTTCGCCAAATTTTGCGTGAAGATATATGTGGGGAAAGGGGTAAAAATGAGATTGGGAGCAACAAACTCTTGTTACCTTTTTCGCTAATATAATTAATAAGGAACAGTATTCATATAGCTTGAATGAATAAAAGTTTCCGTGCTTTTTCATCTAGAATTCGTTTATTTTGGGAAGTTTAAACGAAGCTGCTTGTACATTTAACATGCGAAAGTTCCTTCGAAATTCCTTTTACTAATTCACTAACCCATTCAATATCGCAATTTCGAAATACCAAGAAAGAAAGTCACATAAAATCAGCATCTAAACAAAACTACCAGCATACAAGATCCGTTTGGAAAAATATTCCCCACATAAGCGCGCATAATTTACGCAAATCGTAAACGGGCACGACCGCGATACATACATGAATGCATACATACATACATATACCTAAGATATAGAGGGCGTAGTCGTAGGCAGGCGAGACTCTAAATTGCGGCGTGCTTCAATTTCTAAACACATAACCGCCGGAGTAAAGTCTCGTTACGCTCGTTCTGTGAGTGTTGCATTTAAATGAGTCTGTGTATGCTCGATGCCGCGCAGCGCCGCACAGTCCTTGCTGATCCTATTTAAACGACAGAAGATTGAAATCATCCGCATCGTTGGCAATATACTCTCTATCCCATCGTATCTTCTCTATGTGTGTGTGTATATCCCACTTTCAGGGACGGTTTAAGATTATTGTAATTGATGTCGATTCAGTGCCGGGGGCGTTTGGCTTTCACGCTGAGCGTATTAAAGGTGGAATCTTTTCGAAATAATTTTCAAGGGGAGAAGAGACTTCAACAACGATGGGTTCGATTCAGGCGTTTGATTGTACTGGAGAAGAGACTACTTACAACGTATTGTACCCTAGATCGAACTAATTTGGTAAATATGATATAAGAACAAAACGATATAAAACATATCATTTAAAATCCTTTAGAAAATTGAAGTAATATTAAATGTTGTGAACATTAGATTTCATGGAAGTTCACTCGATCTGTTGAAGCATTTGTAAAAGTAGTTACTGTTCTACTACTCCGTTTAGAGCTACATGAATCACTTATATTCCTGTCGGTTCTTTGCTTTTTCTATTACATTACTCCATTTTTTCCTCAATTTATGACATTTTCTCCTTCTTTTTGTTATCTTCTAAAGCTAAAAGACATCTTTTACTTTCCTTCTGGTCCGCAGTATTACGAGATGTCCCAGCCATTGCCAAAAACTGTCAGTGAGACTTTTTTTCTTGGTTTTTGTGGGTAAAGAACTCATGTCTCTCCCTATAATTCTTTAGTTCTTATTTCATTTAACTTGATTCTCTTTTTCTACCGCTTCCTTCTTGTTTAGTTCCTTTTTCAATTCTACTCTATCAGGATTGGAAGTTGGTACTATAGTTTTCCTATTTTTCGGAATTTTTCCTCTTCTCATCAGGCGACGATCGAAATACTGGGATATATTGTTTGCTCTATCACTATTAGCATTAATATATGTATTTTTTGACCTTTATGTACTTATCTTTTAATTCCTGATTTATTTCCACTTAGAGGTCAATAAAACAATAAATAATTAAATACCAATTTATTCCATAACATATAATAATAGGTTTTCGTTAAATAACTTCTTCAGTGGAAGAAATTGACATTTAATATGTGTCAAATTACTAATAATATCTTTATAAATTGCCATGCCTATCAACAAAATTATCTTTAAAAAACAAAGAATTCATTGATATATCGAATTTTAATTATATTCACAAGTAATAATGAAAGAATAATGATTTAATACAACATTAGAAATTGAAATGATTTGAATTATTCGTATATCAATCTATTTTTGTCAAGCTCTAACAATTCTGTTCAAGAACTAGGGAAAAACATGGCAAAAAAACCTAGTCAAGAGATTAAAAATTAATAAAATTTAGGCGTGAATTAAATTATTATAAATAACGTTTAAATTATCAATATCCGTTCTAAAAGTTACCGCATGTTCATCTTTTTTAATGTATATCATTTCATAAATTAATCTTTTTTTATAATTATTTTTCTTTTTTAAAATTTTAGTGCTTTGAAAATCAAAATTATGTCGTCTATCTTTAGAGTGCTTAGATAAAGCAGTTTCAGCGGTGACGTTATGTGTAACAGTGTATTGATGGTTATAAATTTGTTTCTTCTTAATACTACTATCAAAGCCAGAAAGATTCCAACTCGCGTGATGTCGCTACGATCAGTGGAATTATACAACCCAGGCGCTCTCTTCTTTTCTGTGCCACAATTTGGTTGTTAGTTTTATCGTCAAATCAGTTTCAACACATTTGAAAACATGTGTACGTTTTATATTTTTTTACTTTTTTACGGCTTTATAAAGATAGAAAAACCGCTTCATTTTGGCAATAGAAAGCCTGATCCCTTGCGGATGATTGATTTAGGCTGGCCTAAATTCAGTTTTAGATAAAGTTTTCGAAAACCATGAGGTCATTATCTGCTAATTTGATTGCTTTATTTTATTCTTCTCGGGGAGCTGAAGAACTACAGACTACAATCGAACAAAATGATGCCATAAAATCGAGTCTCCATACGTATGTCCTTATTCTGTAAGACTTCGTTACAGCATAACGGCAAGTCGTTTAAATTTGCAAAAAAAGTCCTAATTATCCGTTTGATATTTAACGAAAGCTGCCGTGTTATCGTTGTAATTATTTTGAAATTTTTTGTGGGGTATAGTAATGTTAAATTAATTTATACATGAATTTTAATTTTAATTTATTATTTATTTCCTTAATATCATGATTTATTATTATTACTGATTGTTGTACGTTCGGTTACATTACTAGTGTATTTTGAATTGCTAAATACACATTTGTATCTGTCTAATTAACAAATATATTAAATTATTATTATTATATTATTAATTATATTTATGTTGTTATAAACAATTTTTATATGAATTTATTTATTTGGTTGGAGGATAACCTATATCGCAAGCAGTTGAGAGATCACAGCAATCCTTTCAATATTCCCGGTGAAACTTTAGGGCATTATATAGATTTTCGCCTAAAACTGCCAAATAACTTTTCTTGGAGTTTTTTCATTGATCATTGTCTAAGGACAACAAAAATTTCAAAAGTGTTTCCATTTTTAAGTGCCTTACATTAAAGTTATCAGAAATCTGTAACCAAAGATTGAGATAGCTGAGATAATAATTTTTACAAAGCTATACTCAATTTCAAAGCAATAGGAATAGGTAGCTATCAATTAAAATTTTTGAAAACCCATAAACAATTTTGGAACACAAACAACGAACATAAACTGTCGCATAAATACAAATAAAAACACTGGCAGCTGTGGCAGATAACAGTATGTCCACTATTCCATGACACTAGTTACAGATGGTTACAGATGTACTATACTTGAAAATATTAGTGTTTTGTTACGTTTACGCAGATCCCAACGAAAAAGTTATAGAATTTGAAAATAACGAAGTGAAGTTCGTTAAAAAATCTATACCTCAACGAAATTCGTTGAATAACGTAAGTTTACAGAATAAGGACGTTAGACTATAAGCCTCTAATTCGTCTTCCTGCTGTTTATTGTACATACATAAATTTATGTACATATACGTTTTTCCATGACGACATTGAATTCTAATCGTTTTAGGAACTTTGAATATTTTACTTAACATATGTTACCTGACTTTACAACGTGGATAGGTTTGGCCACAGAAATACTAGACCATGATTGTTACGTACTGTACCTTACTTAAATTTGATCTAATATCGGTGACAAATAAATAAATAGAGAAATATAGTATCGAGACACAGGGGGAGACGGGGAGACACATATTAGACTTTGCCCAATAAAATAAATATTATATTTTTATATATTCAAATTACAATATTATGTGACGATTCGATTGCACACAAGTTATTCTTCTTTTAGATATCTAATAAAGTAGAGCAAAATCACTTGTTGATTTATATATTACCCTCGACAATTTCAACATACTGTCAATATAACTCTAACCGTTGAGTTGTATTATCTACAAATTGATTTCATTTAAAACAAAAATAACAACAACATTTTTATAATAAAAGAAAATATACAAATACAAATAGTATATATATGTTACACACAAACTCACTCATAATGGATCTGCGATATATGTATGTATATTGTTCTGTCACAAACGACAGAAATGAAAGATTGAAATTATTAACACAAATATAATAATAATAAAATTGTACAAAAGTCTTAAAATTATCCCACCCTCTTTCTTACCTTGCTAATTATGTGTGCAATTTCTTCTTTCATATATCATATTTTCTGTGTGCGTGTTTATTTAGTTGTTCTAATTCTCTTCAATCTTCCCTTTAAGTTCGCTCGTCCTGATAAATTTTTCTCTGTTCTTTCTTCTTTTTTGTACTCTGACACCCACTTATCACTTGTAGCGTTACTGCATAAATATCAAATCGTTTGTTAATTACTTTTATGTGTTTTTATTTTAAATTAAAATTTCTTGTTGACTGTTTTCTTTCTGTCAAAACAAATCTGTTTACATCCACCTGCTGCTGCTCCGAACTACCAAAACTGCCGTTACGTCATTCCCCACTAGATTTTCTAATTTATTGTACGATGTATTTTTAATTTAGAAATTGATGCTTAATCGGGTCGTGTTGTATCATGTATGTGTTTGTATGTGTATGTTACATTAAATTTTGAATTTTTCTCTCAAATAAAAAATTACTATTATTATATTTGTGTTTTTCTTTTTCCACTCCCTCTATCGCTGTTCTAAGATTTTTTTTTTAACAATTAACGTAAACAATAAGTTATATACCATCATTACTAAACATTGCAAAAGTTAATTAAATCATAATTAATCAAATTAAAACTCTTTAAACATCACATAACAATATACTTCAATAATACAAAACAAATAATAAATAAATAATTCTGAACCAATATCACAAAATAAACTACTAATTTAGAGGTTTCAAGTTATTTATCTAGCTATTGACTTTGAGCAGTTAACACGGTGAAATATTATAAATTGATTAAATTAATTGTTTTAAGTAAAAGAATCAAGATAAAAAAATTGATAACAACTTTAACCCGAGCGGTTAACAGGTTGGTGTTTTAATAATTCAAAAATGACGTTGAAATGTACGTTTGTCTTATATTTTGATTGCACACCCAACTATTACTTAACTTTCTACAGGAAACTTGATAACATTTTATGTATAATCGCCTAAGAATTTTTATTTTATTTATTCCCTTATTACAATCTTCATTATCAATATACAAGATTTATGTTTAAAATTTATTCCAAATTATGAATGGTAAATATCCTACATTCATGGCATTACAAATCACTCTTTAACGCACTCAGCATAAGCTGAACGTTTTCGTGGCACGAGTCGCAAAATTTTTTCGGATCGGACATCTGTTGTAATCAACACAATTTGTCTCCAAAGGTAAAATCAGAGATCATGATTCCAGTATTTGAAAACGCGATCTTTCTGCTTGAATGCTGCTGAATGAATCTGCTTGATAATGCCCACTGATTCGCTTCAAATTTTGTAAGATATGCGTCTCTAGTATGATTAATACGTCGAGTTACCGTGACTTTCTGATACCTCTCACCCACCGGCAGCTTATAGTGTGGTTGACATATAAATTTTTGTTCCTAAAGTCGCCACCCACATTAGTAACAAAACCTCCAATTCGTATATTTTGAATTTTTGTTTTTATTCATGTTGATACACCAATATTTACATACTTCGAAAATATATTTGATACCATTAAAACTCATAAGCTCCCATAATCCTGACGATGTTATTTAGTGCACCAGCCATTTACAAATAGTCGATCTACTAATTGTAAGTCGTTTCCTACGGTCTACTTGTATAGATGCTTACTTTATAACTAATTTATTTTTGTCAAGAAAAGCATGGCATTGATATTAAATTACTGCATTCAATTCAAATGAGGTATCGTAGATTGGAATAAGGTTTTAGATCAATATATTCTTTTGGACCAAAATATAATTTTCATCGTTTTTCTCAGTATGTATATCCTGAATAAATACACTGACAACAAATGGCAAGCATTAAACAATTACGTTTATCTTATCAACAATATTCAATTTGTTGTTTTCAATAAATATGGTTCAACACAAACAAGTACCTACTGGTTGGCTCAAAGCAATTATTTCAAGGAAATATATTTATTTGATTCGACAATTTTCTCTCTGTGTGCGTTTTTATTTATCTTTGTCACCGAACGAAACTCGTCCATTAGATGCATCGATGATTTAGCTCGTCCGAACCTGGTGGTTTTTCGCATTTAATGTGGAATGTGGGGAAATATCTACTGAATATTACATTGTAGAATGATGGATTTCTGTGCCACATCTCGCCGATAAGCCAGCATAAAGCCTCTTATAAGTGCAGATTATATGGTCGTAATAAGGTAGCACGGAATCGAAATTTTTAAGAATATATCATTCTATAGACTAACTTACAGAAAGTTATTTTTCTAGGCAGTTATTGTGCGTATCACATGACCTATGACCAGTAATGGAGTTTGTAGTATGTATTATTAAATTTAAATACGCTGCTAATTAATAAATAAATAAAATGTTTTCCAATCAATAAGAAGCCTTTTTAAGTAACAACAATCAAAATAACCAAATTACTCAATTATGATTAAGTTTGCATACTCCACTTTTGCTTTTATGAGAATTATAATGCAGTAGCGTCGCGTTACTGAACAGTATAGATTTGTCTAGTTATTTACAGCTACCTATCGGATTTTTATAAAGCAATTTTTGATGATGCAAAAGTGCATGAAGATTTACTCTGTACAGTTTCTGATAAGTATAATATTTAACAATTGGTATATGGTCTCAATAGCTTTATTTATGGTTTCACATATTCGAAAACGAATTCTAACAATATAAACTCCAAACGATGGGAATGAAGTGACTATACTTATACAATTCAGACACTTTCTCAATATGAACCCAGGTAGCACACAACGTTGGTGTAACGTTGGCTGATTGTCCGAGTTACATTGGGTACGCGTTGGGCAACAATGTTGGCAGTATGTGAAAGTGTGAACATTTTACAACGTTGGTTTTATATCTTTAGGCGACATTGGCGTAGGATAAACTTTCAATACCTACCCATTCTGTTGGTAAAACGTCGGCACCTGACGTTGGCGTCTTATCGAAAGGATTTTTAGGAGTAACTACGGGAAGTGATATTGGGTATTAATCTTGTATGTGATATCTATACGATAAAACATACAAGATGAAAAAACATATATGATGGTACATAGGTACACTGATCCGATGTTAATTAGTTTGCTGAATAAATTACAGCGATATTATACCAACTCAAAATTCGAGTTAATTATCTGTATATAATATATTTTCATATGAAATAAACGTGATTTAAGATATAAACTACCAAATTACAATAATTAGATCATAGATAATTTAATAGAAAACTTCTGTTTGAATTTTACATATCTATGTATGCAAGATGTTGATAATAGTTAAGAACATATACAAGTCATAATTTGAAAACTGTTATAAAATCAACGCTTATGATGAAATACTCAGCGTTCAAGACAAACATGCTCATAATTGTGTAACATAGTATATCTCGATATGAACCTGTAATTAGGACATATATCGTAGATGTTTTATTTCATGTGACAATATATAAGGAAAACGTACTACAAATTTTATGTTTTTTTATGTTTATGTTGTTAACAATAGTTAACATCGAATCATATATCCATATAACACCATACATGATCTGCACATACAATAAATAAAGAAAGTAATTACGATATTTTATTTATTAGTGAAACTAAAATTCAAGATAAATAAAAAAATAAGATGTGATATATCTTATTACAGAACAAAATTTATTATCTCTTTACATGTTATGGTATATAATAACTGAAATATCTTATTGAACTAAAAATATTAAAACATTATAAAACACTGACCTAATCGCGGAGATGTTCACAGCTCAGCTGATTCCTAATTTTTATCAGCAGCAGTAGTCAAAGATGTACGATCAACAATAGCCTTTTCCAAATTACGCTCATGCTTTACCTTCATCTCGAACTGTGAACAAATAAAAAAATATTAACATATGTATGTATCTGTCTTTAGTTTACGTAAAGTATTAGAAGTATACACCATGTCCAAAGTTATGGTAACATGTTTACCATTGCAAACTTATTATTAAAGCTATGAAGTTGGTTAAATTAACAATGGCGAAGTATATCTAATTTTTTCTACAAATCAGATATACTTGCAGCATATTACATTTTACGAGAAGACTAAATAAATGGCACTCGCACAGCAATAATTATTAAGGATGAATCAATAATCACAAAGAATGATTCATTTGGCAAGTACATAACTAGGAAAACCTGCACACACTTGCAAACATTTGCACAATTATCACTTTTTACTTGCTTATTTTTAATTTCACAGTAGTAAGTAATAAATATTTTGTTCAAACTATTGGTTTCTTTAAAAATATACAGTATTCCATTAAAAAAGACAATGTGAATTTTTTTCTGTTTTTCTATCATTCAGAGTAAAAAGTATTACTAACTTGTTAAGTAATCAACTTCATAGCTTGTGAACATTTTACTTGGGACACTTTGTATATTTCATTCCATTACAGATCTTGAAATAAAGTTGTGGGGTTTGCTATGTATATATATGGCTATTTACAGTGTGATTACGTACCACTTTTTGGAAATTTTCAGATTTTTGATTTAAGAATTTTGACTATATATTCTTTAACTTTCGCCTCATAACTAGCCCTTTTCATTTAAATATCGCAGACAAATTTTGAGACAGCATCTAAATATTATGTTTAATATAAAATTTTAATTAAATAGAAAATAACGTACAAAAATTAAATCTTACCTATAATCGCTTGGAAGATGTTTGTTTTATCAAAGGCTTGCTTCGATAATTTTTATCTGGAATTTTATAGCTTTTAAGTCTCTCAATATTATCTTAAGTCTTCAATACAACCAGCACGTTTCAACTTATTCAACTCAGCTAACACGAGTATACCTGTAAATACCAATGCATAAATAAAAAACAGACATTACGTATATACTGTAAAAAAAACTTTCAAACTTCATGCGTAACTATAGAAGAATTTATTATTAAAGCTCTAGTATAAGTTTGTGAAAAATTAAAAAAGGCAATTATAGCTTACGATCAGTTGTCACAAATGATTATGTGTAATTAGGATATCATACGCAACTCTGGCCTAACATCGGAAATAGAAGATGAAGCATCTGTAAATATATTTTGTAAGAAAGAAACCATGGCAATTATCAACATACTTACAATCAGCAGTAAGGATGGCTGGCATTAGTATACAAGATACAAATAAGTGTTCCGTTATCGGAATCTGACATATCTTTCAGGTTACTGGTATATCCAATGCTTTCTTAGTCACCAGGTTGTGGTAGCTCACAACTTTCAATCACAGCATATATGAAAAATACATTATCAGTACATATTATATTACCTATGTCTATGTAAAGTAACCCGTCCATTGTTCTTATAACATCTTTCACAATAGGGGCTATTTTAAATATTGTACAATGTAGACGGTAACTCTTAACTATATAACTCTCTCTCATGACTAACAGCTGGGTAATAAAACCACAATAAAACGAATAAAATCGAATCAACAACACAAGCTTGCATATGGCGGTGCACCTACACTCACTGTATTTCGATCAAAATGTCGATTGCGGATCGATGCGCATGCGCATTACATTTGAAATATAGCTCACAATGTATGGGTAATATGACCAATAATAATATTTAAATAAGTTCATGATTTATGAGATAAAAATGAATATAAAACAAATAGTGCCTTTTTAAAAACAAAAAAAAAACGTCACATGGTAAGATTTGAACGGAGCACCTCGTGAATGTTACGTAAGAACTCTAACCATTAAGCCACGGGATCAGCTTTGACTCCGCCCTCGCTTCGATTGTCGTCTGAAAACTTTTATGCGACATTCAGCCAACAAAACGATCAAAAGCCAACGAACATGGAACGTTGCAATGATAAGTTGAACCAACGTATTTTGCCGATATTTAACTAATGTTGGATATTTATCGTTTGTAGACTGTGACTAAACGCCAACTATGTTACGTTGGCCCGAGCTATCGCCGACAATTAGCCAACGGACTTGCTAATGGGAAGGGCCGGCAAATTCTGCAGTCGGTCTCTGTTCTATTTCAGTGAAGCACGTATTCTCATACACGTACAGTTGCACGCATACATTCACGCTGTCGGTTCCTGCGGTTGCTGATTCCTGCGCTCCTAAAACACCCCAACTGTTGTTCCCCCTCATATTACATAAATTATATACAGAAGGTGCACCCACGCTTGTTGAATCTATTGTTAATATTACATACATCCACTGTACCAGGGCTATTTTAATATCATTTTAACTTTAACGGCAACAAACTCGGTAATTCTCCTTCTCGTCGTATTCTAATTCGCAAAATTTCTTCGTTAACAATTCCGGTTTCAGCATGTAGGTATTACGTACCTGTGTGTAGAGACGACATCCAAAAATGAACAGCATTCCGCCGGAGGAGTGTAATATCAGAGTAATTCGTTAATTTATGATCGTAAATCTTTCGTGAAATATTGGTACTAGAGATGGATAATTTCCCTATTTGCACGTTGAAAATTTAACGGGGGATTAGCACTCCTCAGGTGGTACTATACACACTGTGCCTGCGTTAGATTGTCTATTAACTACATAACTAGGTATGTTGGGTTAAGATGTCGAATTTAGCTACTTATCTAAATAAATAAGCACTCTCAATTTCAGCACTGTGGAAGGATCAACTGTCAGGGCACATATTTATCAACAATAATAGTAATCAAGCTAAAGACTACTACTACTTCGTATACTTTTATTCAAAAAAGTATTTTACTTGTTTAACCACAGTTAATTAACGGGTCGATGGCCGCAGTGGTTAGGCGGCTGACTATTGTTGTGAGAGGACGATAGGTGCCGGGGTTCAATTCTCTGGAGGGACGGTGACATTTTTTCAGAGAGTTTAATCCCGGATCGACTTGCCATTCGCTGTTGGGAGCAAAGTGATTAACAGCGCGGCATCATAAAAGGCGTTATGATGCTGTCACAAAGCCATTTAAACACAACTTACACACACTAAACTACACCGCAAGAGTTGCAGTGATAGCCAGGCAAGTGATACAGCTTACGGAGTCACTGCAACTAAGCACCCACCACACATTAAAAAAAAAAAATTACAAACTACCACAATGCTCCCAGGTTCGTACCTTTTGGATCTCTTTCTGATATGAGCAATCTTACGGATCTCGCTTCAATTACAATCAATACTAGGATGTGAAACTTCTCAGATGCCTTCTCTGCCTTAGATGTTATAAGCCATTTTAATCGTGTATGCTCAAAGATAGAATCTGATTTAGATAACGTGTGAAATATTATTGTAACATAAGTAAGTTTACTAAAATTGTAGTGCAAACCATATATCATGTAGATGTAGTGAGAAATTTTGTTGAAACGACTGAAATGTGCAGTAAAGAATATAATGATGACTCTGCCAAGGAAGAAGAGGAACAAGATCTAGATTTCAACCCTACTAGTGCAGCTGAGAAAAAAACACATATTGTCGCAACCAACAAAACTTGAATGGCTTCAATCAGAGATTCCCAAATCAGTACAGTGGAATTTTTTAGAAAAGAGTATGCCTGTGACAATACAATGGAAGCGGTGCCATGTTGTTTCAAGTTTTTTTGCTGGTCTAGATGGAATTTGTTTCTGCCATTAGTTGAAAAGCTTGTTTAACTCAATTCAAATTGATTTAAACCCTACCTGGTAGTGGCTTTTCACTAGAAGTTTGAAAGTTAGTTAAAGTACAACAGTTTCGACCCGCTATAACTTTTGAAGTTTGAGAGTACGGTTGGTTGATACAATAATATCAATTTATTCCAGAACATATAATATTATTTTCTCGTTAATAAGACTTCTTCAGTGGAAGAAATTGACATTTATATTATTAGTATTTTGACACATTAAATGTCAATTTCTTTCACTGAAGAAGTCTTAGTAACGAAAACATAATATCATATGTTCTGGAATAAATTGGTATTTAATTAATTGTTGTTTTATTGACCTACAAGTGGAAATATTTCAGGAATTGAAAGATAAGTACATAAAGGTCAAAAAATAGATATATTAATATCGACATTGGTATCTTATTAATAGTGGAACAGCGCGTAGAGATATAAATGAACTGTATATAAACAAAACTACAATTCTCTGTATAGTATGACCAATATCTCTTAGAGTATCATATTCTGTAAAGAAAACAAGTATTTGTTGATTAGTTTAAAAATATATAAGGTGTGGGATTCAGTACCATAAGTAAATTTGTAAATAATTCATACCTCCGAAAGTTTATTTAATTAATTTCTCCGCTTCACATCACATAAGACCTCAATCGATTTAGGCGCAGGTTTAATATACCTCGCTCTCTCAAAGTAAGATGCATCATTTATATTCTTTATATTTCCCACTTATCTGACATTCTCCCATAAAATATTTTAACTCTCGCAAATTTAATAAAAATTTCTTTTCTGACAGCCTAAGTTAGTGCTAACATCACAACTTAAAATAACTTCTTCCGAAATGATTTATCTCATTCTAAAGCAACAAAAGATTGACGCCGAGAATTTTGAGCGAACAAAAACCGTTTGAAACTTATAATCAAGAAATTATTGCCGTGACTGAACGTTCCCCACAAAAGAGAAAGCGCTCTCTACAGTATTCTTATCTAGTTGCAATTGAAGCCACCTGATTCTCGGTGTTTCCGTTGCCAGCCACTTTTTCATTAGGATTTCTAAGTCCCTTTTCTTTACTTATTGGGAAATACTTGAAGCGTGAAACGGATCTGGCAGGATATTTTTTAAAAGTTACAGTCTCCAGATCCGCTGTAACATTCAACAGTCTCTTTCTTCTTGAAAATCGCCCTTCGAGACCGTATATCTTCGGTATTAACGCTATTCGTTTATTCTTTATTGAAACAGAGGGTCCGCTTATGCTGTTTTAATATAAGACCGTATATATTATCCTTTATTTTTCTTTGATGGCGTTCCGAGTTTCCTTTTTCGAACGACTACCTCAGGCTGTAATAATGTACTGAAATATGAAACGTTGAGGATATGGTGTTTTATGCAATATTTATAGCGATACGTGTTATAAAATGCCTTGTATATATCCTTGTAAGCCATTTGAAAAACAATTGGGACTGAAAGTGAAAATGTCTAGAGTAAAAAAACATACAATCGCTCCAATAATAAAATTCCCCAACTGATAAAATATCAGGAAATATTTTAGCTTTTTCTTAGTAAAGAATCTAATAAAAAGTGTCTTTACTCTTCTTTACTAAATCACTGGGAGCACAGAATATCGTAAATAATATTTTGTTTAGATTGTTTTTGGTTCACAATTTACATGTAGATACGTTATCGACAAAGTATTCATGAAATTATAGACAATATAGAGATAAAGGAAGAGACAATAGTGCAACACTGCACTAACTTTAAGGAATACGCCTACAGACACACCTTCAACATAGCATAGTACCGAAACTGCAGCGGAGCACTGAAATTACGTCGGAGTAAAAACCCGCACTTATACATCGGAACAAGCATTTGTTGTTAATGGTATTAGATATTATTATTGGATATTAGATATGAGGGCAGCGGCACTGCTGCCTTTAGTCAGCGTGACCTGCATGGATCTTGTAACATTGCCCTTCTATTTGTTAGACTAGTTGATGAACCTTAGAATTAGTCTGGGATTTCCGTCCCGGATGTCAGTAGGCGTTAGAAACCGCCTACTGAAGTGTTGTTGTCGGGTATGACTGCCAGCAACACATTCACACAAAATGTGTTCTGCCGTCCTCAGATCTTCTTGACATAGACGGCAGATTTAACCTTCAGCTTTTCCTAGTTTATTTAGGTGGTACTTCAAGGCCACATGATCTGTCAGAAACCCTGCTAGCAGTCCCAAGTCCTCTTTGCTAAAAGATAGCACCGAGTGTGCTGTCTTAGGCGATCCTGATAACAGTACCTTCGCCTGCTTCTGTCCTGGCGTATTCTGCCAGTGGGAACCCTTTCTGTTGACCTCCCATTTGTCAACTGCTTTTTTTAGGTGACTCTTTTGTATTCCACAACAGGGATAAGGTCTAATGAAAGGCATTTTCGCTGTTTCTTTGGCAAGGTTATCTGCCTTTTCGTTCCTTTCGATCCCTTGATGGCCTTGGAGCCACTGAAGAGTTACGTGGTTATTGCGTCCCAATTGCCTTAAATTGCATATAAATTCATGCAGCGGACCGGACTCGCATGTGTAGGCACCCACAGTCTACAACGCCGCTTGGCTGTCCGTTGATATACTAATTGTTGCGCCACGTATCCCTAACTCCAGGTTCTTTACGGCGCATAAGTTAATAGCTGAAATCTCCGCTTGAAATATATTGGAGTGCAATCCCATAGGCACTTTGAGATAGTGGTTAGGCCCACTGCCCCAATGCTCGTCCCCACTCCTTCTATTCTAGAGCCGTCCTATAAACCATTCCAGGGCTCCTTTTTGGAGGTGAGGCTCACCGGATGCCCACCTAGTACGTCTTTCGATAACCACTTTGTAGGGTTGGTCGAAGTTGTATTGCATAGAAATCTTTTCTTTTGCAATGTAAATTAGGTAAGTGATATTGGGATCTTTAAGAATTTTAAGGAGCCCTCTCCAGGTTTTAATACCTTAAGTCTGTCGAAAGATAGGGCACTTAATATAGCCTGTTTTTGGATGTAAATGTGTAGCGACGTAATTCCCATCAGTACTTCTAGCGCTGCAGTGGGACAGGTCCGCATCACTCCTGTGATGTTTAGTCAAGTGAGTCTTTGAATTTGTTGAAACTGTTGTAGAGTCTTCTGTGTTCTTTTTGGCCAGCGTTAATGGTATTAGTTTCGATTCTGGCAAGCAAATCAATGAGCGAACAGCTCTTATCAGAGGTTCCCTGAAGACAATGACACCGAAACGTCGGATTATCCTTATTCAACAAACGATGGAAATTGCTCAAACAACCGTTCAACAAATTCTCTTGTTGAACAAGTAGTAGGTGCTTTAATGGTGTATACTCGTAGAAGACCATAATGCGTTCCAAAAGTCATTCATTTTTGCCAAATCAAGCAATAGTTTTCCAGAAACTTTATATCCGAATTACTATCTTTGACCAAAGAAGTTTCGACAACAACTAATAAAACATATTAGGTCAACATCCGTTTCAACATTTTTGGAAGTAGTTTGTTTCTTTGTTGCAGATACGGATGCTTCATTTAGTTGTTTAGAAGTACATATTTTGAAGTGATAATTCACGTTTTCGTCTTTGATGATTCTCCTCTTTGGGAAAAGTTTTTAGCCCTTATAAATTCAGTACTTTCGTCGCTATCGTCATTTAATATGACCGTCAAAGATTCTTCAACTCATTTTAAGTTGCTTTTTTGAGATTTTGGATTTATATAAAAGAGAATTACATCTTCTAAGTAGTAAGCTTTTATTCATCTGTTGGCACTGCTTCCTGAGGATTGGTTTTTTAATCTCTCAAAGGAGATTGTGAGCAAATTACTTCATGACGTGCTTTCATTGAGTGACTGAAAAAAGTCGTAGAAGTTACATGTTTTGTAGGTTTTAAACATTGATGTTATATGTAAATTAGTATTTTCCTTTAGAGGTATTTGGCAACGAAATATTAAATAACATATTCATGAGATGAAAAAATACTACAGGCCTTACAGTGAAAGAATGTAGCACAATAGCTTTGTAATGTCTTCAACCTCTTACATGCCTGTATCGGTAGAAGACAAATGAAAATTGATTGCAAAACGTTACCACCAATTGTATTGAATCCACAGATCGAAAACATTGACGTTTTTATTACCATTGATGTACGAGTAGCAGGTAGAAATAGTCACACAGAACACAATATACTGATTAGGAAAATTACTAGACAAAATGTGGTTTTACATTCCAAAATCCATCCCGTTATCAAACCATGAAGATGCTTCCCAATTTTATTTGGTAGGTGAGGAAGCATTCGATTTGAAAAGAAAAACTAATCTAGAATATTGAACAAATTCTACAAATTTAGTGTTAAATGCAGAATCATCTACTATAATGCGCAATGAGAAAATATAACAAGAATAAAAAAATATAAAAATAGATTAGCTGTACATTTTAACATTCAGTCTCTATCGTTAGCAATAGGAATTGCTCGATAATGAGCAATAGCGATATCACGTTGCTTCGGTAGAACAACAGAAATAGAACTTAATGGAATCTGTCTAGGAGCGATGATATTCTTTTTGCATGTTCCAGACTGTGCATCATTTATTGCTCTAAGGTGAGTTTGAAAGCTATTAGTGAAATTTAATTTCGTTTTCTGATGTATACGATTCCCAAGAGAAACAAAATTTGTATTAAATATTTTGTTGTGTGTGTGTGTATGAAGACATTGTCCCATACGTTTCTTCCACATTGTATACAACAACGGTAATGATACTACAGTCAGGAGGTAACTTTCAACTTGCACTTTAGAAGAACGTTCTAATATTACCAATAAAGTCTGTAAGATATAGTAGTCTCATAAAATTATTTAACCAATACGTTATGTGTTCAATAACACCATACCTATCGTCGTATACAATATAGCGGTTACTGCCACTCAGTACGAAATTTAAATATGAAATGGGTATTATACAATTTATTTCAGAGTTATGCGATGAAGGAGACTACGAAACACGATAAGCATTTTCAGATTCTTTCCAGCAGACAGAAAAATTCGAATCGAAATAAGATAAATATATGTTTGGTGGTAAATCGACGTTCCCTTTGAATACGTGACGTATCGAAATATGAACATCATCATCTCCCCTTAATACGGCCTATATGCGGCTGCTACGCGTGTGTGTGTTTTGTTCGTGATCATTACAATATATACGCAGCGACCTCAAACGTAGATATTTCTTATCTTGTTCTCGGGCGTTATTCGAGCTTATTGTGTAATCCGAGATTCGGGCGGTTGTGGCAGTTTCGTATCCTGGAGCCTGCGTCTGATCAATAGCGATTTTTCTGGCACAACCGGTTACGGCAAATTGCCACTAATGGAATGACCACCCTCCTGGTGCTACGACTACACTACGTTTAACTCGCAGGTACACCAATACGGAAAGATGTCCGAACACATGCACATTACATTTCTTTGGATCCCATTCGAGAACAGGACTACTACTACACTTACACAAAATTTTTGGTATCAAATTTTTGCATTCCCTTTCAATAACTTTGAGCTAAATTTGTTTTCGCGTCATTATTAATTTTTTAAATGGTGTTTGAGTAAGCAAAAAATCAACCATCATTACTTAAGCATAGTCAAGCCCCATAAGTCATAGTAGTATGTTTGTGGTGGTAAAAGATTAAAAATTAAAAGGATATACAAATTATGTCATGCCATCATTTATAGCACTTCATTTTGTCTAGCATTTTGTTTCAATTGTTTATAAATGTCCATTTGATAAAAATATTAAAAAAAAAACAAGCCATAAAAGGTGGATTATTAGGGTAGCTATTGCGGCGCTTTTGAAACAGCGTCCATACATATTCACGTAATTTCTTTGCAACCTTATAAAAATATTGTTTAATCAAGTACTCCGAAATAAAAATATAACGTTAGAAAGAGTCCTACATAAAATAAATTGATTTACTGCAAGAAATTCGCAAAGGATCTGAAATATAAATATTACAAGAAACTATATAAATCTTTGGAGAGCATCAAGAATTGAAACTAGAAAGGAATACCGATGTAAAGGTTTTCATGAAAACATTTACAAAATAGAATATGCTGTGATTATGGATGTACTAAGCTCATCGATTAACCATTAGTATTACTGTATTTTAATTAATATTAATAAATTTTTATAGTTCTACATATGTACTCTCCTTGTAAGTGTACACACTTCTCCTAGCGATGCTTCCATCTCCTCAACTCATCTAAATAATACTCGGTCTCTTCCTCTATAAAATAACTGTTTACGAAGATGATGGCCTCGTCAAACCAAAAGAAGTCGCTTGGGGATAGATTTGGTGAGTAAGGAGAATGGTTAGGCAGTTCAAACCGTAATGCGTGGATTTTCGCCGTGACAAGCGCAGAGATGTGAGACGGCGCATTGTCTTGGTGAAACAATTTTTTTCTGTCGCCGTTATTTATTATTTAGCAATTTCTCCCGTTAGCAGTTTTTTCAGATAATGATGCGTAGTATACTCCCGTAATGTTTTTTTTTCTGTTTGAAGATAATCGATTAAGATAACTCAATGACTATCTCAAAAACAGTCTTCATTGCTTTCCCAGCCAAAAAAAAAAGTTTTTGCTTTTTTTGGAGCCGATTCCCTCTTCGCAGTTCACTGGTTTGACTATATTTTTGTTTCAGGCGTATCGAAGATTTATTTACAGTAATTAGTCAGCGCCAAAACTTTAATTTATTGCACCTAAACTGCGCCTACAAAGCATTGGAGCTATTCATTCCAACACGGTTTTGGTTTGGCAAGTGCGGCATTCAACACGCAGATAGTTTTCTCATGCCTAAATCTTGATTCAATATGTGACAAACACATTCTTTGGACATGTTCATAACCTCTGCTATCTCTCTCACTTTAATTCACGGTTATTTAGCATTATTTGGTGAACTTTAAGGACGTTATCGTCAGTGGTTACGTTTTTGGACGTCCCGAACGCTCTCTGTTTCTGGCATCCATTAATATACTATTTTGAATAATAAATACTAATAATATAATAAAATAAATTTGAAACAAGAGCGTTTAATCAAAATGCAGAATGTATTAAAGTGGAAATGTCCGAGCTTTAAGCAACGTTAGATAAAATAATTTTACTCACCTTAGTGACAGTTTTCATATTTTTAAAATAAAATGTAAGAGATAATTCTCTATTTTAATTAAATAAAACCGCCATCTTTCCGTTTATACTAATATTAAGTTCAGCAATTTAGAAAAAGATAATTGTACCTAAATTATCTATCCTGATAGGTATACTTATCTAAAGAAATGTTCATTAATTATAATAAGATCTGGTTATCTTTCGTAATGCTACATAATGCATTGTTGGTTTTTTTGTAAAATTCTGTTTATTCAAAACTAAAAATGTACCAATTCGTCTATTAATAGAACGATATGATTTTGAAGTATTTGTAATTAAATAACATAATGTTCTTCCACTTCGTGGATGCTGTTTACGATACGTCTGAAATTAGTGTTCCATCTATAAAATAGAGAAGCGTTTATGTAATTTTACCTATAAACTCACTAGTAGAATACCTTTTCAATTATCTTGTGATGGGACCACGTTATTACATCTTCACCGACTTTTTGTAATAAGTCAAAAATTGATTAATTGTTGTTTCAAATTGGAAATTGACAATAATGGGGTTTTCCAATAGTTGCAAAATTTGGAAACTATGTCAAAATAGTCTTCTTGGTTAAAATATAGTAATTATGCTTGATTTTTCACATTTCAAAATATCTATTATTATACAGGTATATTACTTTTGTGGGCTACAAAATTTCTATTAGACTCAGGACATACATAATTGTTAACTAATACTTACGAAAAAGGATAATCATTCTGTTTATTCAAAACTAAAAATGCACCTCGATTTTGAAGTATTTGTAACAACGCCCCATTGTTTGATGCTTTTATTTTGTTTTGTAATAATCAAAAATTGATTAATTGTTGTTTCAAATTGGAAATTGACAATAATGACGCGGTCAAAACCCGGAAGCCCTCATAACAGAGACTCAGACCGTGGAAGCCTTCGATATCATTTAGTAAAATGTTGTGTAAAGTGTTGTACAACGCTTTTTAAGACATTGTTTTTAGACGCAACAGTTTTTTGTTA
Organism: Holotrichia oblita; assembly: GCA_023690525.1. NCBI lineage: Eukaryota > Metazoa > Arthropoda > Insecta > Coleoptera > Scarabaeidae > Holotrichia > Holotrichia oblita. The sequence continues at coordinate 75,570,716 of CM043015.1, forward strand.
CCTACAGATATCATTTATTATTTCCACAATTTTTTACAGGTGGGTGCTTGCTATCTAAGGCACATTATTCGTGAGAATCATAAATGTACATACACATCTAGAAGAAGAAACTAACTGTAGTAGCTGCTAACAAAAAATGTTAGTTAGGTAATAATAAATGACTAAAACATTTTATGTCCTTTGGCCACATTCACCTGGAATTTAATTAACTTTTCAATTCAATGTTTACGAAATGCTAGATTTACTATCATTATAGGAGGTTAACGAATACCTTTACAATACTTTTGCTGTTTAGTGTACAATCAGGACCGGTAGTGCTTATTTTTAGACGTGCCCGTTTAAACCGTATTATGGTACTTAGTCAGCAGAAATAGTGGAGTGGTGCTAACCGCCATAGCACTACGCTACTCGTTCGTTTTCACACGTACTGAGTGTCTTTTGTTAGGGGATCAAAGGAAAAAGCTATTTTCTTGCATAAATTTCCATTGTACGCCTTTATGCAGGGATTTTTTTCCGACAGTGGAGTAGCAGAGCAGTAGTATATCGCAAATTCATGGTTTATACATGGTCAGCATTGTTAAGCAGAGATTTAAGACCCATTGCGTCGGCAGCGCAGATACATTGGATATATAGGACAAGATAATACCTTTTTATAAAGTATGTCGATACGTTAGCTAGAAAAAGCATTGGCATGTTTCTGAGAAAATCAATCTCCAAGAAGGAATGTATCCAGGCCAAGTACGATAATAAACGTTGGAACTAGGAATTTAATTATTAAGAGAAACATTAAGTTGGTAATAGATTCGTATAACGGTGACATTCGGATGTTCTCAAAGAAAGGCTTTAATTAGAGACGAAATCAATAGCACTTTAAATTTATTTGTCGTGCAACTTGACGTAAGTTTAATTTCCAGAAACTATATAAAACGTGTAAAAGTCGACAAGGCGGAATGAGAAAACGTCGCTTCGACTATCGGCTATTAATTTTCTGACTCTAAACAAGAAATTATTGTCAGCGCGAAACTTTCAAACTGAAATGGCTGTCCGTAGACCTTAGCGGTTTATTTCTTCTGTTTACTGCTTCTGCGATATCGTGTAACTACATAAAGCGACTCTTTCACTTCAATAGTTTTACTACAAATCGATATCGTTTATAAACCTCCCGTTAATAAACTTTTCCTCTGCGGTATTGAACAAAACACTGAATGGTAAATAGTGACAATAGATTTATATCTTTTAAATATGATTCTCTGAAAGGGCATTTTGTAAAAGAACGAAAATATAGTAAAATCTTGGTGTTAGTGCGCAATTAATGTAATATTACTTAATGTAATCAGTAAGATTATCCATATTGCATATGCAACAAGTCAAACTTTTAACTTCATTGTGATAATTGTTGGTAACAGCATAGGTTGCACAAACTACATCAACATATAGTATATGGATAAAAATACCGATTCCCCTAACGACTTTGCGGTGATAAAATAAGCATCTTTTATCAGCACATGCTTTACAACTTTCATCAAGAAGAGACAAGTACAAAAATCCTAAATATCCTCAAAAAATATGTGTTGTATATTTTTATTTTAGTCACTCTAAAGCCCCCGAACCAGGACGACTTGTTGTGGGACGAATTGGAGCGAGAACTATGGCTTACCATTTATTGTTTCTAGAATCCGTTGGTTCTATTAATATCTAATAATAATAAATTAAATCTAACCTTTTTGTCGATGAAGCTGAAATTTCTTTACGGGAAATATAAATTCCCAAATCAAATCAGTCTGCAAGAGTTGTGGAACAACTCATCCTTTTTGAAGAAACGGAGGAAAAATTTTTGCTACAAGACAACGCTCCCCAATCTTATTGTGTAAAAAGTGTTTTCTGTCTAATTGTAATTAGCAATATATTGTAATGTTATTACACACCTATTCTCGGTTTTAACTCCATTTTTCATTTGACAGATGAATATCCAGGTGTAGATAATCTAGAAAACAATAAAAAGCACTAAATTAATTTTATAGTTATGAAATTACAACTAGCTATCTGATCTGTGTCTTTTTAATTAAAATAATTACTTCAAAATTCAACTGAATAACAGTAACACGATCGCACACATGCGAATTATGCTTAAATTCATTCGATTTATCTTAATTCAACACTATCCCAATGATAGAGAATGTTAAACTCTTCAAGTTGACATCGTTGACGTTGTTTTCGCATATGTACGAGTCGATGTCATGTTTTGGCTCAGTAGCTGTCTGACGTAGGAGGGGGGTGTTGGTCAGCAGAGACCTTATTATAAGTCCAGCCAACGACGCAAGGACAAAATTCACAATATGTTCAATTGTAGGTTTTAAGGTAACTAATTGATTTTTATTATTTAATTTGTACATAAATACACATAAATATTGTAACAAAATTACACAATTAAATTTCACACGCAAGTGAACAAAACCTGCCAGTTAGAGGCATTCTAAAGAATAAAAGTAAGCGATAATAAAAATTAACAACTTTATGGTGACCCTGTATACCACGATATTTCACCGGAGCTGTAGGAAATTAATCCAGCAACGACCGTTATTGACATATGATTATCAAAATGTATTTCTGAGGAGATTTTAAGACAATTGCAAATCATCTATTTAAAGCCGTGTTTTCTTCGCATATGTACGAGTCGATGTCAGATTTTGGCTCAGTAGCCGTCTGATGTAGATGGAGCGGGGGTGTTGGTCAGCAGAGACCTTATTATAAGTCCAGCCAACGATAAGGACAGGAAAATGTTAAATTCACCACAATATTTTCAATCATACACGTATGTACATATTGTAACAAAATTACACAGTTAAATTCTACACACAAAGGAAGAAAACCAACCAGCTAGGAGCATTTTAAAGACGAAAAAGTAGGTGGTAATTAAAATCAACAATTTACGGTGACTCTGTATACCACGATTTTTGACCGGACCTGTAGGAAATTAATCCAGCAACGACTGTTTATGGCGGTTCTTAACAGAAGAATATCGATACGTATTTCTAGAACAACAATTGCAAATCAACGGCTACAAATACCCGTGAGCTAACAGCAAACGCTCTCTTTCCGAATAGAACGTCGTCCAGAGCGTTTATTTCTTCGTAAATTTTATTAAACAGCGTTATTACTTAACGGTGCACCGTTGAGCAAAAATAACCGGTTATCTTCGAATAAAAGTCCATTAAAACACATACACTTCAACGAATTTCGAAAACACCTACGAAAAAGACGTACACAGGCACCGGCCCCACTTTCGAGCGCGCGAAGAACTTGAAAGCTTTCGAAAATCACACACACACTCACACAGTAAGTTAAGGTAAATTAATTTAATTAAATTCAATTAAATTTTAATTGAAGTTGTAAAATTTAAGAAAAATATTTTTTTATGAAAAATAGAACTTAAAATTATATATTCTTTCTAAGTAAATTTTAAAAAGTAATTATTTTATTAAGTATAACAAAATAAATTATTTAAATGAAGGTAAAAATTATTTATTTTAATTAAAAGTAAAATTTTAAAGTTCAACTAGAAATTCAAAAATTTTTCCCGACTTAAAGTTGAAATTTTTCTCGAAAATTCGGAGTTTTTTTAAAGGTAATAATTTAGTTTGTGGTGATATTGTAACTGTTTATATTAGGTTTATTTTAATTGAATGAATAAAATTATTTTTTGTTGTAAAACATCTTTCCCTCTTGTTAGATTTTATGTAACTTGGAATTTTTCACTTGGGTATTTTTCAACGTAAGATAAGCTCTCCTATTTTGTTCTCTACACCCGCTGTAGAGTTAAGAATTCGCGAACTCCTGAGATTAATTTTTATTAAATACCCCTATTTTAAAAGAGTAAAACTCAAATTATCTTTATTTATTATTATTAAATAAATTTCACATAGAATATATTTCCCAAGTTATAAGCATTACCTTCACTTGTATACAACTCGCTTAGAAACAACTATATCCTTAATTATATTTGATATTATAGACTTATTACTATGCTTTATCAGTTGTTTTCTTGTTTACTAATGTACGAATGCCAGACTACCACATAAAACGGCATAGCGTAGGCAGGCATATTCATTTGCGTACCACACAGAATGCGTTCGCCAACCGGAACAGAAAAAATAGACTACACTATTACAATTTTCATTGGCTCAATCAAGCTCTCGGTATCATGTTATGTGTATTTCTGGAGTTTTGTGATTCCGCAATTCCTAAATGTAGCCAGTCACGTATGAGTGAGAGAGCACACACACCGCACACGAACTTCCAATAATTAATGCCATACACTAAAATAAACCGTCTACATTGTGGAAAATTTATATTTTCAGTCGCCATCGTTGTCGGCGACAGGTATAGAAAAAACAGTTGAACGCAAGAAGGCGGTGCGGGGCGCATGGATAAGAGCCAACGCCACTTGAATACGAATTGATGCTAGGATTGGTGCCCTACTATGCTAATTGTGACCGTGATAGCTTAATTTAGATATAATGTCCTCACGATTCGGCTGAATTAATGAACATCCTCGTCCTGCACTTAAATCGAGGTTAGATTAGATCCTTATGTTGCTCTCTCGTCCTGTTTAAAACTCGAATGTGTCGTCCAAATGTTTGCATTCATTAAATTTGATTAATTACACACCCAAGTTTTTTGTGTCCTATCCGTAATTACTTCATCATAACATGTTAATTGAAGTTCTAATTACAGAAGTAATAGGAACTACTTAATATGTGCTTTTAGCAAAAGTTTCAACCAAATCGTTTTTGAATATGTAGAAGTTTGTAATTACTGTTACATTAGCAGCAGTACTTAAATGATCCTTAATTTTGGGCTTTTTTTAAATAAGCGTGCTTGATGAACTTAAACTCAATCTTGTACCTTCTGCCATGAGGTATAAGTCGTGGGCAATAGTTTTTCTATTTCTTTGCATCTATTATTGCCGGCCTTATAACCATTTTATTGAACATTTCGTTTTCTTGCTTTATCTCTTATTTTTTAATTCCACTATTAAAAATATAAAGCAATATTTTTATATTTTTACGAATTGCACGGGTATGTCGCTGTTGGCTGGCTGAGCGCATTCAATCGGAGGTTCTCCAAAAGCAAGGAGCATATCGTATAAGAGTGACTCATTCCACGTTAAAAATTAGACCCTTACGCTAGCACACCCTAATGAGCATGTGGCGTAATAAATTCGTAAAAAGCCGCGATGGCGGCATTTTTATATTATTGTAATATTTTCTTTTGGTTCTAAATATGCTCTAAATACGTATTTCGATCTTATTTGATTTCATCAGTGCGATATATCTATAAATATAGAAATCACAGACACCTATTTACGTGCATATAAATAAAAATTAATTCAATAACTTAATTTGTCTTAGAAATGCGTAAGCTGCCTAACCTTTCTTGAGTTTCGATTCAGAGATCTGTCATTAGAAACCGACAAATGTTATGTTTTTATATAGTTTTGATGTTTTGCATGTTTTTTGACATTATTGACATTTCCGATAGCTTTTTGACATTTCCGAAGAAATCCGAACGTGACAACTGCAAAAAATAAACTTTGAGCGACATTTGGCATCTTAAATTTTTACAGTTTTCTAGCAAATTGCCTACGATACTTCGTGGTAGTTTTCACTCTTTTGATTTTCGCGAAACTGTTTGCAAACATTTTAAAACCAATTCAGATTTAGATACGTCAAATCGCTTGAAAATGGCACAATCAAAACACCGTTTATATCTGCTTCGTTATAGGAACTTACAACAGAATTTCAATGTACCCGAGTTGAAAGCTGTTCAACGATTTGTTTACAAGGCAGGAAAAACAATCCGCAGCGCAACGGCGATAGATATTAACCACACCAAAATTATAGTTAAAAAATGGCAGAGCTACAGATTGAAGGTTATTATCATAACAAATATTACGATGAAAGACCCTAAGCTGTTTTTTTAGTATAGTTCGTATTATCTACGAAAAAATACTACGAAAATTTTGAAAAAATGTGTATTTAAATGCGCATCATACATACAATCCTAACTTACCAAACCATCAACAATCGGAACAGTTCCAATACGAATACATTTTTTGGCTTTCTGCGGCCATTAATTAATCCAAACAAGATATACATTAGATTAAGACTGACCTCTTGAGACTCTCATAGACGTCAACCTCTCTAATCGATTGATATACCCTGACGAGGGTATGTGGTGTCAGCGGAACTATGCCATTAGAGCACTCACCCGGACAGAATCCGAGTGTCAAAACAAAAAGAGAGAATCTGACGAATACAAGAGGTGTAGAGGTACAACTTGCACTACAGTATACCTCGTTGCATCGAAACAAAATTTGAGTTTGAAGTATATATATCAGGTAGATCCTATTGTTAAATTGGAAAAAACTAGTAGAATCTATCTATTTGTCTGGAGAACTATGTTATTGAAAATGAAACTTAGCGTTAGCTAACTTCTTTGCAATAAAGTTAAAATCGATAGATTCTACTATTACACCTAAGAAAATAATTTAAAATTAAGATGCATTTGCATAGGATGCTGACAATTTGTCGCAAGCTCTAATCTTCTGTAAAGATTCATCTATCGAAGCATCAACAGCAAGAACGCAGACGAAACAAACGTAGCTGTGATCGAGGACAAATCACAGTATGCGACCAAAATATCTGGTCGTTTGCAAGACGGTAGTAGATATACAAAAAACGATTAATACCAAAATAATCCGAACCACCTCTATGTAGATTAGAGCAAACATACCATTCCGACCAGTAGTCAACAGGAAACGACTTAACAAACCATCAACAATAAAACAAAGATCTCCTTAAATAGCTTAACACTTATCTCAAGACGTGGACCAACATTCAACGCCATACACAAAACCTTCGATATTAACCGCTCTACCAAACCATCAACAATAAGAACAATTCTAATATGACCGCTTTTTGGCATTCTGGGGCCATTAATTAGCCCAAACAACATAAATTAGATTGAGACGGTCTCTTTTGAGACTTTCACGGACGTCAAACCTCCCTAAACGGTTGATAGACCCTCACGAGGGTATGTGGTGTCAGCGGAACTATGCCATTAGAGCACCTACCCGGACAGAATCCGAGTGTCAAAACAAAGAGAGAGAATCTGACGAACACAAGAGCTGTAGAGCGACAACTCGCATTAACGTACACCTAGTTGCATTAAAGCAAAATTTGAGTTCGACTAGCGTTCATATTAGGTAGTTCCTTCATTTGACGCAATACTCAAACCTTCTATAGGAACCGGCCTACCAAACCATCAACAGTAAGACAAAGATCTCTTTAAGTATTATAGCTTAACAGTTATTTCAAGACGTGGACCAACATTCAACGCAATACCCAAGCCTTCTAACGAAAACGACCTACCAAACCATCAACAATAAGACAAAGATATCGGAAAACGACATACTAAACCATCAACACTAAGACAAAGATCTCCTTAAGTAACTTAACACTTATTTCAAAACGTGGACCAACTTTCGACGCAATACCGAAACGATCAACAGTAAGACAAATATCTCCTCAAGTAGCTTAACTCTTATCTCAAGACTTGGACCAACATTTTGCGCAATACCCAAACCTTCTATCGGAGACGACATACCAAACCATCAACAATGAGACAAAGATCTCCTTAAGTAACTTAACACTTATTTCAAAACGTGGACCAACATTCAACGCAATACCCAAACGATCAACAGTAAGATAGAGATCTCCTTAAGTAGCTTAACATTTATCTCAAGGCGTGGACCAACATTCAGCGCAATACCCAAACCTTCGATATGAACCGACCTACCAACCCATCAACAATAAGAACAGTTCTAATATGAACGCTTTTTTTTTGGCATTCTGGGGCCATTAATGAGCCCAAACGGGATATAAATTAGATTGAAACTGTCCCTTTTGAGACTCTCACGGACGTCAAACCTCTCTAATTTTTAATTTTAATTAATCTTATTTTAACATTTATTCGAGTCTTAAGTTATCCATATACATATAGCAGACATCATGATGAACTTCTCTTATTATTCTGAAAGGTCAAATTATAAAATTAATACTTATTAATTAATTAATAAGTTTATTATTGGAAACACTACGTTTGACAGGTAATCCTCCCTTTTATTTCATTTTAAAAGTAATACATAAATAATATTTATATATATGTATATTATATCCCTTTACTCTTTCATACAAGTTCAGTATTTCCTACATAGTATTACGTGTAATAGCAGTAGAAATTGAAATTCTAAAATGTATGGAAATAAATTATGTAAAGCGAATGCGGCGTCATGTTTTATGTGGATTACAGTGGTTTTAATGTAGCATAATGTTACCTATGTAGCTCATTCAGCAATCGTCAGCACTCGGAACCCCGGCCATAAAACACAGACTAAGAGGCAATATAATTCCAATGCGGCCGATCTAACTGCCTAGGATCTCAGACAATTGTGTTCATCCGTCATTCCTATATATTTGTTTTATATGGCCTGTCGTGTTCGTAAAAACGTCGCCGAATCTCTATTCTTCCGTAGCCCTCGTCCCTTTACTCTTTTTGTCTTGCGGTCTTGTCCGTGATTTCTTTCGTTTCTGCCGACCTGTGCATTTGTGTTACTGCACACGGCGTTTTCGGTGGTCGTATTGGGATTTACGCCCAGCATAAAAACCGATCGCTTCGTGTTTAAAAAATTATTTCAAAATGCCCCGAGAAACTAGTAAAAGCGATATAACTTTAATATGAAATGACTTACCCTGCATTTCTTTCTTTTTGGATTAAAACCTTTACTTTTATACAAACTATCACAGCTGCTATTAACTGAATCTAACTAATCGCCTGGACAAAACCACGGATCTCCCAACAGAGTACGTTCAAGTCATTACTGTAGAAAAAAAATGGCGTTCTGGTCAAAATATAAATTTGAAAATTTAGAATTATATATAGTCGATTATGATCCCTTCAATGAAAATATTATTAGATTTCCAGCGCTTCCGGTTATACCGGAAGTCGCCATCTACTTCATTATTTTTAATGGAACACCCTCTATATTTTTACACATTTGGATTCACTTATTTTTAAGCTTTATGAATATTTTTACTTTTTGCGATTTGATTTGGGCGTTTTGTAGTTATTCCATTATCTCTGAAAAAATGTGCCCTAGCAGACATTTATTCAAAAAATCAGAGGACACTCGATTTTTCGTATATCAATTTAAAATTTGTAATATACGTAAATAACATGTTGGAATATATTTTAACGCCGTGGACGGCTGTCTACATTGCGTGGTTATTTTATTATGGGAGGTTAACTCTTCGAAATGTTGAAGAACCATAACTTCATTTTTTCAAATTGCACCCCCTATATTTTATTACTTAGTCGTCTTCGGAGTCCAATTCTACATCTTTTATGTATGTATGTCTGCATGTACTATACCTAAAATTAATAGTTTCGAAGATAATAAGAAACACCCTCATGTCTTGCTCTTTGTAGATCTTGACAAGAGAGTCTGTCGAATGCTGCTCGAACACATGGTCTTCAAAGAAAAAGTCCACAAGTGTCATATCCAGAGATCTTACAGGCCAATTCCTAACCGACTTACTAACCTGTGTAACCGGAAGCGCTGGAAATCTAATAATATTTTCATTGAAGAGAACACATCATCGACTATATATATATCTAAATTTTCAAGTTTATATTTTGACCAGAACGCCATAAACTTCTAATGAACGGTCTCGCTGAGACACCCTGTATATGTAGAATGAATATATCTTCTAATTAACTTAAAACGTTGAAAAAGATTCTAACGCGTAATACGGATACAAGAAAGTGAATATGAATGCTTTTACGGAGAGTAGAATGATAGACAATGTAAAACAAATTTGATTCACCTTTTAAAAACTTAACTTTAACAAACGTTATCGTTGTCTCCTCGGAGCTTCTATCTTTCGTTAACAAAAGAAAATCAGTGTTTTTGATTCAAAGTCGCTTGAATTGCATTGCAGTAATTATTTCAGTGCTCATGACTCATAAATCTAAGATATGTACATTTAATGCTATACTATTTGTGAATAATGGTTGCCAAAATATGTAAAAAAAGATACAAAATAATGAAACAATGTACAAAAGTTTGAAAAAAATCGTTATAAAACAGCAACTTAAACTCTTCAAAATCAAAGCTTTAACAGTAACATAACAATATACAACTAAAACACTCAAAGCACAACTGCATCTCAAACATTATTTTAGAGGTTTACGCTCGAACAATTTCATGTTATTTGCAGCTATCAAACCTAGTGGAACGGAACTAAACTCCACAAAGCTCCTATTGGCACGAACTATGGCAATCAGAGTTCGAGAAGCATTACTAACGTAAAAATTATCTGCTGTACGGAGCACTTTAGTTAGAAATTACTTGTATAATTTAAGACTTTTTGCAGGGAAGCAAGTAGAAGTAGATTATGGTGGAGTAGTTTTATAGATCTCTGGACGTTTATTGCAACGAGCATACATTTATTTTTATATCATTGTGCTATCATCATCGGTGTAAAATTAATTATGTAAGATATTCATTAAATTCAGTTACAATCAAAATGTTATTAAAACGAGGAAGTTAAGCGATATTATCATATACCATACAAGTGCATTGATGTAGAGTATTCTTCGATTATTGTAATAATACACCCTGAATAGATTGATTGACAGTCATATACGGTAAGCGTGATGTGATACAGTACGTCATGGTTGTGTGCAAACCACGCATAAAGTGTGTCAATCTGCAAACTATAATTTATATGCAAATGTATCCACTAAACATTACGTCCGTCATATAGATTGACAGTTATTGAAACAAGCAAATTACCAGGAACAACATATTGTCCTTGTAATATATAATACGAAGGTAGGCGCGCATTATCGACCCTGAAATTATGTCTTGTATTTACCAACAAATTTAACATCTAAACCTAAACAAAGCTCTATAAATTATGTTCTGGTAAGTTCGTCGGAAGTGTATAACCTACAAGGTTAAGATGCATAATGTAGCCGTAAATATTATGTGCTCAACGATCATCATTACACATTTTTTTTAAGTGTAGATAACTTTAGTATTTAATCGCCTGTACACTAACTCCTTGTTAGAAAACGACAGTTTTATTTAATGTTTTTTGACTGCTGCCAATCAAACCTAGATTACTTTCATACGCTAATCCTGATACTTACTTTTATATCCAACTCGGTAAAAGTGAATGATTCTATAGTCCGCCTATAAAAGCTGTAGTGCTCTACAGGATGGTGTTGGAACTTGCGATATTCAGGTGATGTCTATGATATTACATAGAATCCTCTATCACCTCTTAAGCCCTTTGCACATTGAGATAGATCGGTCGATCTGGGTCGACACATGCCAGTCTCTGCTACGATGGGTTCCAGGCCTCTCTAAGGTTGGCCATGCAAATTGGACCGCATACTGTTGGAGGACAATGAGACATAAGGCCTTATATGCTCTTGCATATAAGGCATATGACTTCGTGTCTCATCCCATTCTTATGCGGTACAAGAATATGGAGAGAAAACTCAGCTAAACGGAATCTTAAACGATCTCATAGTGCTGAATCGATCAATGTTTTTACAAACGTCATGGCCATATAGACCACAGAGGAACTCCATAATAGAGGATAATTCCTAGAAGTGTATCGATAGATAGATCTATACATTTTAAAATGCCTTCTATCGGTTCAGTGAATAATTTCATCAAGGTCGCGCTGAAGACCACGTCAGATTAAACCTCGCTTCTGTATGACGCAAAGATTGCTTATTCATCGGTAATTGCAAGTTGAACCCACTGACCACAAACAAATCATGAATGAAGATTAAGAAGAGGACTGGACTCAAGACCGCGTCCAAAAGTATTCCAGTCGAAAGATACGTAGAGGAGCAGATATAATCCTCCATCCTAACAACAAAGCTACAACCTCGCAGATGCAGATGCTTTTAATGACTTCTGGATTAACCATTAAACCATGTTGTATACAAGTCCACGGTGCCAAACAATGTCAAAAGCCTATGTGATGTCTAAAAACCACCGCAACCATCGTCTCCCGAGCATCACATGTACTTCATATTGCCTGACTTACTCGAAATAATTGGAAATCGGTACAAAGCCCCTCTCAAAATCCAAACTGCTTATTTTGAATTATCCTGTATGAGAGGAGCTCTTCCTAGAAGTGAGTGAGTATTACTAATTCAGCGATTTCAGAGATTTAGACAGCAGAGAGTGATGGGATGGTGTTTTTAAAGAAATCGCGGATCTTGTATTAGAAAATGCTACCACCGGATGCTGTGCTCGAAATTTGGTCTGCGTCTGGGACGTTCCACAGTTTGCGAGACCTAACGAAACCTTTTATTTCGTTTTATATATTTGAGAAGCTTTTTCTTTAAGGCTGGGAAGGTTATCGACGGTATTACCTTAATCAATAGCTTCGTCTTTAAGATCGACGTCAATAGAAACTTCGAGGACCGCTTGGAAAGGATTCGCCATTATTTCCGCCTTCGAAGAGAAATCGCCCTTTGGAGTTTCTGTTTATTCGTTTTAAATATGGCTGATGAAGAAATTCCACATGCGGGTGGAATAAGGTCACCCACCATACAACAAAATGTTCTATTCGAAAGGTATGATCTTATGACAAAAATTAGTTCGGCGCTGGTATGCCATGCTATGATTCTAATAGAAAATTATTTGTTGAAGGAATATGTTCTTATTAGGAATTTAACGCCTCTATATCTTCCACAGAAGATCGTCGTCAGTAAATCTTCCTACTTTCGAAATTACACCTCACACCTGTTAATGACATTAAATTAAATCGATAAAACCAGAATTATTACTCAAAGCGAAAAGTTTGTTGTTGTATCGCTTATTCGTATCGGTCTGAAACATCTTTCCTGACAGTTTCTGAAAATAAATTAATGGAATCAACAATAGCTTCAATGAAATGGAAATATAATATTAAAAGAAAGTCTTCTTATAGATAGATCTATTGATTGTATATGGTATAAACTCACCAAAATAATAGGCAACCGTGGACGTTTATACAAATCAGGAAAGAAGAATGGATGCGAAAATTGACAGATTCCAAAAAATCAACAAAATCAAAACAACAAAATGTAAGAGAGATTTAAATCGAAGAAGGTGAAAAAACACCTGAAATATGAAATGATGCTTTACTCCTTTCTTGGTTTGACACATTTTTATGAGAAATCAAAAATGTGAGTATTTTAGATACGGAGGTTAATTAAATCGTTATAACTTATTGACCTTCCATTTTAGGTATAGGAACACCTAATACGGATTAAAAGAGAATCTTTTATAGAATCAGAATATCTAAGAAAATATATATCTTTCCATTAATAAAAAATACTTTCCGCAGATTGAACTTATTTATAAGCAACTAAGTTTTTGAACAGTCTGTATAATGTTACAGAGAAGAACTTCAAATATGTTAACGATATTACACAATATCAGCGTTGTGCACATGCAAAATTTCATTCGTATCTCTAACTTCTACGTGACGTAATATCCCTATAAAGTAAGATCGGTATCTGCCACTTTTTTTCTTTAATTGCGAATAACTCGAAGGAATGGTATTTAGGTATAGGGTATGATACATGAAATATGTATAAAATTTATCGTAGAAGCTGAATTTGTAATTTATTTTATAGCATGCTATTTAAAAAATCGAAGTTGATGCCCACTTCCGGTTAACCGGAAATGATATTTATTCAAAAATATTTTCACGTGGTAGATCATATTCTACCATGTCTAACTGCAAAATTTTGTTTTAAAATACCGTTCCGATTGTATAATACTTTTAATAGGCCATTCTCACCAATCACCCCATAAAACTACACTTTTTGAATAAAACTACCGCTTTAAAAATTTCAAATGAAATGAGGTAGCGTGTGATACCGCGTTTAAAAGGGTTTCAATTCTCTATTCAGCAATATTGGACTTTTTGATTTTTGGACCTTGATAATGACAAGAATCAATTTTCAATTGTTTTTTTTTTACAATGAATGATGCTACAGAAGGAAATAAAGTTTAAAGTATCTAATATTATTTTCAATATTTAAAAATACGTTTTACTTACGTCGTAATCACCGCCTACTTCTTTTGTAGGCTTATGTGGTTTGTCCTTAACATTTAATAATACATCTAATTTCTTTTCGTCATTCAGTTTTGGTCTCCCAGGTTTGGGAAGATAACAGTTCTAAATTGACGGAATTTTTGTTCTACTCTACTCACCGTAGACTGCGAAATGTGACGCTCAGGATACTTCTCATTAAATATTCTATACACCTCAGCATGCGTTCGTGTTTTATCACCCACTCCAATTAATATTAATATCTCAATTCTTTGGCTCTCGGAAAGACTCATTAAAAAAAAAACTAAACTAAAACAATTTTTAAATACTTCTTAAATGTCACAAAAAGATCTTAATTTGCTTTTTGACATAAACATAACTAATAGGCTAATCAATCGTGACAGGTATTTGACTCTACGCCTATTCTTTTGTATCCAGTAAAATTGCTTTTTCTTGATGATCAACGTCCAAAAATCAAAAAGTCCAATATTGCTGAATAAAGAATTGAAACCCCCTTTAAACGCACACGCTACCTCCTTTTCATTTGAAATTTTTAAAGGGGTAGTTATTACCCTTAGGAGGTTGAAAGGGCAGGTGAATAGCTTTATGCAAAAAGTGTAGTTTTATATATAAAAAGTGAGCTGTTTTAGGATTTTTCTTTTGTATTCATAATTAGGTAGGAATTTATTTACTTTTTACTGTATAGATCTTAGACTTAATTAGTGTGGTAGTGAAATGAATTTATCCGGTGTTACTTTAGTTGTGTTTTAAAAGGCTGTTGTGACTTATCAGCCTTTAGCGCTGTTAATCACTTTGCTCCCAACAGCGAATGTCGATCCGGGATTAAACTCTCCGAAAAAATATTGAACCCCGGCACCTATCGTTCTCTCACAACAATAGTCAGCCGCCTTTTTAAGAGTAATATGTATCTTATCTATTTCATTGTTTAGTTCTTCCTCGTCGGTTCTAAAAAAAAAGTGAATTTTCGTTTTTCATTCCACTTTTTCTTGTCATAGTGCTTTGCTTGATTATAACTGCGAAGATGTGCAGTTCTATGCTCGCTAGTTTTTTTGTAGACCTTTTAAACATTGTGTTATGATCCGCCTATTTTTAAGACAATAATTTTGAAAATAATGTGCTTACTTCTATAACCTTATTATTACTTATAAAAGGGCTGCTGACATAATTTAGTAATGCTTTCGTAGTGCAGTTAAAAATGTTCCCACATTATAGATAATTGATTCTTGGAACTAACTTTATACAAGTGAGTGACATATTTTATATACATACATGTGCACTAACATACAAAAATATTCATTCATAACTAAAAAGTAAGCCAATGTAGAAGGAGAAGAACCTAATCTTATAAAAAAGAAGTATCGCGAATAAATAAAACAAAAACCATCGTATAATTTAATTTGCGTTTATGAGAGCAATTTATGTATTTTAGCATAAAGATGAATACTTTCGCATGTTACTGTACATTGTAGCTTTGCATGATAGTTTACACACTGACCCCAAATCCGCGGTGTACCAACCGTTCCCATATGCCACGGAATAAACTATACTTCACTTCCTGGAAAGTATCGGCGCATAATTGATACCTATCGAACAATATTACTAAGGATACTTGATACAGGAAGCACGTTTGCCGTTCACACGTGCTCTGGATGTCTGTTGAGTTCAGTTCTACCAACACCAACGAATTATTTGCCGTAATATTATTAAGTATACTGCAATTACAGTAAAGCAGTAAACTGTTATTTATATATGACACAACCATATGATTATATACATGATAGATTCGAATCGTCTACCGTACAAACTGTTGAAATTCCCACATTATGGTTTTTACGTAGCAATCGTTAATTGAAAATACATCAACGGAACACAGAGATCTGCTTCAATATCCTGCCATGAATATCATATGTTTGGGGAGCATTATAATGCTATAATTATGAAACTATAAGATCTTATTTCTTACCAATTAAAATGTTTTTTAACATCATGTAATTTTTCAGAAAGAACTGATTCAATCTATTTAGTATTAACGCCATTATGACATTATTCTCTGCTACCGAACACCGAACACTGAACAATGTGTTAAATAATACACAGACAAATTCTGTCATTCGCTATTGATATCTATTCAACTTAAAAGGCTTCAAAGGGAAACACGCTTTTCCTAGTAGAATTACGTGTGACAATGTGGGCAAATTAAATACGGTATAGGCGTATACGATTACCATGGTAACCACCTCATTAGTTCGGTAATTGGAGAATTTTCAATGAATTACCTGTTTTTATATGAAGCATATTAATGATGTCTCTATGACAGGAAGTATTTTGTATATATAGAAAATTTTCGTTTGTAATAGATGATACATACAAGCAAATTTCATTAAAGTGCAGATATAGTGGGTCAATACGTTGACAAAAGCAAGAATGGTTGTAGGTTCAAAATCACCAAGAATGCGTGTGATTTCAAGATTTCAATAACTGTTAGACACACCACTGAACAGGTACTGTGAACGGAATTCTAACAAGACTATGTATAGTCTCGAAAGAGAACATATAAAACAAACAACATGTGGTAAATTACACTAAACTGCGGCACTAGATAATGCAAATTTTTCACTAATTGTGGTGAGTAGGTAAACTATAGGCGTACGAGCACAGTCACTCGGTGTGGACACGCTGTATAAGCTGTATTTTGACAGCTAAAACCTGTGTAAAACCACCAAATTGTCATAATTATGACAGTTTGACAGGTTTTAGCTGTCAAAATACAGCTTATACAACAACGAGTGACTGTGCTCGTACGCCTATAGTTTACCTACTGTGGTGATAGACAAATGTAGTGTTAAATACTTTAAATATTTTTTATTGTGTATGGATCTAATTTACAAAACTTTCAGAAACATTTCAAATTAGTTTTACAGCGAACTTATTAGTTATTTTTTGTTTGAAATTAAAATTGAAGCTTAAAGCATTTTTCTATTACTGTTACTTACAAATAGTAGGTATGGGGACAAAAATGAATTATGTCTTAACAAACTCTAGTTATTAAAATACTGTAAGCAATAAATTGCATTAAAGTAGCAGTAGTAGATTATAATTGTTTCCAACAAATTGTGACAACCTATCGATGCAAATCAATACCACAAAGACAAGACAGTATGTGAGATTGTGAGTCAATTTATTACACACTTTGTGTTTAATGTAATTTAAAAAAAATATGGTGAAAGCCGAAATGTAACTATTCGTTGGAGATTCTCAAAGCAGCCTGAAATAATTATGACAGACATGCTAGACATTTAATTGAACTGTGTAAGTCCGTTAAATGAAATAAAAAATTGAATGTCGAAATTACCTACCCAAAATGTGGTTTGAACCTTTTAAAATATGTTTGATATTTTTGTAACATATGATGTCTTATTTCTAAATTTTGTTTCTATTGACAGATAAAAACATAACAAAATCTCAGACAAAAAATCTTTACAGTTAGAATTCTTTTATTGACTAAAAATGAATGAGGAGCGAAATCATGTTTGATGATAAAATGAAATTTGATCTTTTTATGTCTGCAGTGCATTATGTTGGCAGAGACATTGGATATCCTAAAATTTACAGAATACTTTATTATCAAATTTTAGAAAATGATATTCGATTTGAAAATTTATTTTCCAGCAGAATTAATTTTCGACTATAATTATTTGAAGACCTTGTTAACGTCGCACGACCAACGACAAAAGAACTGACAAAGTTTCAATGATCTTGTCAATACATAGTTGTTAAGTCTAGTACGACAGATATTTTAAATCTTCAACAATTACATACTTTTAATAAAGCCTACATTCAAACACATAAGCAAAGTAAATTTTGAGTATAATTTAATAGACCTGATCCGACAATTTCAAATCTTTCAAACATGTTTTTTTGTTACCAGGATATTCAAAAGAAACTAAAATAACCTAACTCTGGTGTAACCATCTCATTGAACTTTTCTCTTTAAAGAAGGGATGCGATTCACAAAAAAATGAGCTGCCGAATAGGGTAATACCTCAATTACAGCGTGTTATAAATTACACCGTCTTTGACATCAGTAATTTAAAACTTTCGACAAATTAGAAATTATCCCTTTTAAAAAATTTTATTACTTCATTATATTCGTTCGGAAGGGCGTTTAAAAAGTATCGATTTTGTAATTACTACATTCATTCGGCCCCCCTGGCTCCCGTTTTATTTCTCGTGTGAAAATATTCGTCATATTAACTCATCGCACGGAATCCTAAATTGCATAAGTAGCAAACGAGGTAGCTAATTTCCATAGAAGATCCATAACTGGGAAATTGCTAATTTGTGGATTGAAACAACTCCGCCGACAACACGCTCTTCAATTATTTACCGCCTTTTGTTTCGGACTAACTGGATTTTCTCCCCGGAATAGGTATTCTTTACACGTTCAGCTTGAAGCTTTTGTTAAATTAAAGTAAATTAATCTAAGAATTATGAGTGTACCGTCGGAGAAATACGGGATAGAACTTCGATTTCCTTATTAAACTTTCTGAATATAAATCTCTTCGCAATTTATTGCCGCTATTATTTTCGTATTAAAAATCGTTAACTTGTTGATTACTTTTCGCTTAGGAGTAATATGAGGCGCTATTCAAGGAGGAACGTGTTTTGGTTTTGTTATAATCCCATGTTTAATTAAATATTTTAGTTTGTAAATATAAAATGGGCTGTATTAGAGGCCGTATTACACAAACATTAATGAGATTTTACCTTTCTCGACAGTTTCTGTTACCATCAATTTAATCTATCAATCACAGGTTAAGAACATCAATCAAAAGGAAAGCGTTTGGTATCAGCATTTTGTAACAATTGAGATTCAGTGCCACAGTGCTGATATATATTATGACCTTTTGGAGATAAAAATTAAGTGATAAAGTACAAAAAATAGAAATAATTATAATATCTTTGATTCTAAAGAGAAGTATTTAGATTATAACATCTTTTATTGTATTGGATAATTTATATGTAGAACAACTAAAAAGTACACTTGAAATAAAAATCAGTACAGCGACTGTAACAGATCAACTTCTCTAATAGTGATATTGAATAAAATCGAAAGATGAAGTGAACAGTAATTGCCTAACGATAAAAACAATGACCAGTGTTAAACATAGCGAGTAGACTTGGTGTCGTTATTTGTTTGACCTCTTAACGCTTCATCTGTAGAACGTTAAAATTAATAAGTTTAGAATTCTTAATTAAGTGTTTATCCTAATTTATAAAATAAAATTAACGAAAATAATCTCTTCTTATTAAGTAACGAAATGCATAAAAAAACGTTGAAAACTTTCAAGTTTTCAATATATTGTATATTTAAAAACATTTAAATCAACCTTAAATGACAGAAAGTTTGCTAAATATCACTGGCAGTTTTACATAGTTCGGGTAGCTTGTACGCTACATCTTTCGTTCAAACCAAACCATTTTTATTACCCCAAAAAATTACGTCATATCAGGCTAACAAAATATTCTTGATTATAAAAATAGAGAGCCTGAAGTTCGATGTAGCTCCTCCATAAATAGTGACGTAGTCACATTTTGATAGCTATAAATTGTTTTTAAGACTTCTTCAACTAGGCTGCGAACTTCATGCACGGTAATGCCTTTTCCTCATTTTATCATCTATTGGTCACAACCTGCACCATAAAATATTTTGAAGCGACCTAAAACAGCATTTGAATTCTGGAAGGTATTCTTTTTTCAGACATTAATATTCATACGTCTAAAGACGTCTAGCTGATGGTTGTTCCAGTTTCTTCCAGTAAATTGCTGCATTTATTGATCATATATTATGCAATATATTCCAAATTTAATTTTACATAAACAATAACTAGGTAAACAAAACCATTACTATCAATAAAAGTGCATAGTAAAACCGTTTCCTTGCATGGGTTGTATGTATGTGTGTACAAAAATTCCACAGTAGAGATAGAAAAGTAGAAACCAAATGTATATTGCTCTTGTACTTATTTCAATTTTATGTTATATATATTTTATCTCAACTGGGTACGATATTGTCCGAATCGTGCACAACAGGAAAACAATTCCCAGAGATTGCCATAACGGAAAACTCAACAACAGACGTAAAACAGACAGATTTCAAAATATTCCGCAACAATAGCAAATAACGACAACAACAACACGAAATAAGAACTAATCGAAAGGATTCGCTCGCCGGAAGCTGAAAAACATCCCCATCGCCCGCTAAAACAAAACAACATCGAAGTGCTGGATGGAGAGAAGACTGGAAAAGCAAAACACCAAGGCGCCGTATAATCTGTTGAGTTCGAGACGTAACAGTTATAATGGCTCAGTCGATGGTTCGTAAACTTTCAATATTATTCTTCTTTCCCCTAGTCCATCCTTTTCTCTCACTCTATTTTGTGCTCTACTAACCGTTTACGTACATGCTTTCTCTTACACTCCTTTCACGTCCATAGACTAATGACTTTCCTTTCGCGATTTAATTGCAACCACCGTAATTATGTGCTCATGTAATTTCCGAGGCCTGTTGAAAAGTTTAAATTACTTGATGTGCCTGGTCAAAATGTCGGACCGTATTACTCTGACTGCTTTCAACGGCTGACGTACACTTTTACAGATAGTCCAACCCATGATTATCTACAATTATTTGGAAATATGTAGGGAAAATGACTTGTCAACGTTCACTTTGTTCAGATAATGTGTTTGAGGGAATTTATTCATTTAGTTTTATTGTGCTGAAGTGAATTACTTTCGAAAGTGGTATATACCTATAGAACACGCAATGCATTTAAGTAAGGAATATGTTCTAGCAGTTGTACGAAGAATCCTTTATCTTCTTTTCATTCTGGCTATGAATTTAAATGTACTTTTATCTAATGAAAACATAATTTCGCATCTGTTGCCTGTTGTGTTTCACAATGGCTTTTTCATAAAAGTTATGGTCTTCTTCTTCTTACAATTAGTAACAATTCTATTTAAGAAAGTTTCATCTTGAGATAAAAGAATCAAGTCTCACAAATTTTTTGGTAATCCATCGTACCAACACTTTGCAAATTTCCAATCGTCGTGGAGAATTTCAAAAACACTCGCGTCTGATATCTTTAGAAATAAATGAAACTTTTACTTACCGATCAGTGAATACCATCTTGAACTTTATAACGATTTCTTCAGTTCAAATTTCTACAGGTCCTCCACACTTTGAGTCATCACAAATAGATTCTCTACCCCATTTGAACTGTTTAAATCAAAATGTGCAAATGGCAGCTGCCTTCTTTTGATAAAAAAATGATTGATCGTCAGTATTCAAGTTTCAAATCACTCATTTTCTCGTCTTTAAACAAATGTCAAAATAGCAAATGTTAAGCGATTCGAACCAAACTGGGACTATAATATACCATCAAAATCACGTAAGAAAATTGTCACGATAGCAGAGTTTTCATAACTAGGTAGATAACATAAGACCTCCTATCGCATGTACTGTAGTGGCCATATATATTAGACACTCGCGCGTTCTACAGGGTTGGTGAGGAAATATTGCAAATAAATTAAAACTACAGCAGCACAGAAAGTTGTTTGTAATGATAATTTATTGATAATATCAATATTTTTTAGATCCACCATGTGCCATAACCAAAACACTACAGAAATCTTCCCAGTTATCTATGGCTAGGTTATAAGGGCGATCTGTTTAATTTGGTTTGACTGTTTAAGCAAACTGTTGTAGTATTTTTTTTCGTAAAAAATACTTCGGGTATATTTGACATTAACATTGAAACCGACAGCATTATCGTAGGGCAGCTTCTCAGTTCTATCGTAGATGTGTAGCAATAATCTCAGCCAAGTTCCAGCAATATAGAAGAAATATGAAGCATTAAATTGCCAACTTAGAACACAATAATAATTTTGAACACTTCTGTTCAAGTTTAATTTATTTCGTTTCTAAGAATATTCATTAGTATCGATTGTTCTAATAGACAGGTTAACGATACAAAATACAGAATTGATTTCTTAATGTTACTTTTTTGCTGCCATTTTTTTTTGGTACATATCAACGCCAACAAATTTATCTCTTAATAGAAAGGTTAGCAAGAAAATTCCTCATCATCACATCCAGTACTGAGAATTGATAAACGACTTATTAAGTAATGCTCACATCCAAATAAGCATAAAAACAAATCATTTTAACGAAATATTCTACGTCTTGTAACTTGACAAATACGACATTAAAATGCAAGTCAATAATTCTAGAATATAACCAAATATTTCTCGTATACAAAACTAATTGTAGATTGTCTCAACAATTACTTCATATTCTTCACCTTATTGTAATTGCATTAATAAAGTTACAACTGATTTCTTGTGTGAGTGTAATTATAATTAGTTAATTGTAAGTTAAAATATTTTCTATTTTTTGTGATTGTAACTAGTTATTTTGTGTCATTAGCAAAGCTCTGCAAATTGCGTCAGAGAATTTATGAATCAACTTTAAGCAGAAAAATGCAGCTTCGCCCCTTGGTTGTAGAAGTTGTATTAAATGTATATTTTTAGGAATTCCTGCAAATAGTAGGAAACCTGTTATATATGCATGTATGTATATGCGTAAAGAAAGTTATTGGTTGGTGCAACATGAAGAAATAGAGGCAATATTCCAGCGAATATCCTGAAAGTGCCCTGCTTCATTATGGAAGCGCTCGGAAAAGCAATTTGAAGCAATTCCAACAGACAATCGAATGCTACAATGGGCATTAAAAAGAGATGAAAATACTGGCTTTTGTTCTCGCCGAAGTAGAAGCAAAACAAATATATGCTAGGATACGCCAAGAATCGTTTTCATTGTATGTTAGATATAAATTTCAGATTCTATTGTATTCCATCATGAATATTATTGGTAATTATCTGCGCTTAATGTATCGCTTTTAATTTCAGACGTGTTTATTTCGCACGATACTACCTCCTATTGTTAGCCTTTCTGCACTATAAACGAAATTAATGCGAAATTGAACCTCAATATCGAATAATGGAATAGGGTATTTATATTTGCTTACTACTTAAGAACTAAAAGGATACGAATTCACATAGAAACGCTAGTACAATATTTACGTTTGGTATGCAATACTTCCTACCTACCCAATATTCTGCTATTTATTATAAACGAGAATAAGGTTGCTTGAAATTCGAATGAATATCATTTTCATTTTCCATTGAAAGCATGCGTTTAATTCATGACTCAAGGAACCTACTGCCATCTTAAAATACAGAGAGATAATTCAATAATATTTATAGAAGGATTCCAATCTATACGAGGAATCAGTTCTGGGGTGTAAACACGCTTGATCACAAAAAGTATTCTGGATTAATTCATTACCCGCATCCATGCGCTATTGATATAGTTCAATGTTTATTGCAGGGAACTCACATGAGCAGAATCTTAATAGTAACTGATAGGAAATCACGTCAATTAAAGATAATCCAAAGATCAAGAAGTAATAAAAAATATGTCAAACTTTTACAGGTGCTATAGGCCTATGAATTAATTCGAGAGGTAGTCAACTAGTCTACTAGTAGAAGATTACAATAAAGAGGACCGTTAGCGTTTTTCTGGAGCTGTATGACATAGTATGATTAGGGATATATAGTCTTAAATGATATCGGGGC
This sequence comes from Holotrichia oblita, assembly GCA_023690525.1. NCBI lineage: Eukaryota > Metazoa > Arthropoda > Insecta > Coleoptera > Scarabaeidae > Holotrichia > Holotrichia oblita. Next base: position 75,594,628 of record CM043015.1, read on the forward strand.
AAACATTGTTCGTTATCAAGATATAGTGTTTACAGTGCAGAAAATTCTCAGCTTTTCATAAACTAGATTTTCCGAGATTATACGAGTCTAATGCTTCCCATCTTTAGTCTCTTCCGCTCCAAGTCCCATCAGCAATCTCATTTCGTATTGAAGCGCTAGTAGCTAGTAGCACCACACTAGCAATAGTCAAATATTGCAATCTACAGTCAGTAATCGTTACTAAAGAAGTAAAGAGGGAATCTACTATTTACCGCAATCAAAATTTTGTTCAATACCACATCATTAACATTGAAAGTTTTTCTGAAAATAACTATCCTGAACTGTATGAGAGTAAAATATAATATAGTAAAACCTTAGCTCAAAGTTACTACCAGGGTTTCCACAGATGTCATACATTCGTTAGTTTCCTGGGAAATTTATTAAATGAGGAGATATTCTGAAGCAATCATTAAAAAATATTGTATTTCAATCCTTCAACTCATTTTATTATTCTTTTTTTGTCAAATTGTAACCATAAAGCGAGAACCTGCTTCCTGATTATTTCAAATAATACTAAGCAAATATTTCAATAATCAAATTGAGGACAGGAAGAATCCCGGATCGACTTGCCATTAGCTGGTGGGAGCAAAGTGATTAACAGCGCCGCATTATAAAAGGTGATATGATGCTGTCACAAAGCCATTTGAACACAATTTATACACACAAAAACTACACCGCGAGAGTTGCAGTAATAGCAAGTAATACAGCTTACGGAGGCACTGCGACTAAGCACCCACCACACGTAAAGAAAAGCGGCATGGAAAACAGATATTCTTTCTTCTTCAGTTATTTTGAATAAAAAGTCGACAACTCATTATTAAGTTTTAAGTTTAAGTAAAATTGTTAACTAATTAAATTTCACGTTTTTTTTTATTATCGTAAATATTTTGTCAAGTCTTTGTAAGAAGTGTAATAATAATAAAAAAAGCAATTATTCTAGTCAATAGGTTGTACGAAACTATAGAAATTTTACGAGATGTACATATATCATACTTGACATCTTCGTTGTGTTACTGTATCTTACTCTACTAGATAAACAATCAATGTGTTTGGAAAAATTAAAGTGTGCCGCTCTAAATACGCATATCATCCATATTGCAGATCAAGGCTTGGAGAAAATGATAAATATGAAAAACTTTTATATTGCATTGGTTTTGATATAACAAGCTTATCACAAATACTTTTATTACATACAATGTTATATGAATTAATTCATATAACATTTAAATGTCTACAGTCCCTGACTCAATACCTAACATTAACGTTGCTAGAGTGTAGATGAAAATGGTAAGCTTTTTAAGAATGATAATAATAATATATTTGTCCCTTAAATCACTTGTATAAGAAACTATTAATTGACAGCTCCTAATATTTTGACAACCTAAATCTGGAAGTAAACTGTATTTTAATAGAAAAGCAAACCACCTTGATATTTTAATTTCTTCGTGAAACTATGATAGCTTTTGTTTTATTTTTTCAGAAGCTGCTGCTAATTGGTACGACTGTTTTATCTCTAGTGGTGCTTGCACACTCCCGCCCATCTAGTTGCTGTGAATCTAAACCTAATTGTTGTCAACAAAAACCTAGTTGCTGTGAACCAAAACCAAGTTGTTGTGAATCAAAACCTAGTTGTTGCGAACAAAAGCCTAGCTGCTGTGAACAGAAACCTAGTTGCTGCGAACAGAAGCCTAGTTGCTGCGAACAGAAGCCTACTTGTTGCGAACAGAAACCTAGTTGCTGTGAACAGAAATCTAACTGCTGCCAACAGAAGTCTTGTTGCTGCGAATCAAAACAAAACTGTAGTAATTCAAAGCCCAACTGCTGCGAGACGAAACCTGGTTGTTGTGAAACAAAACCTAGCAATTGCGAATCACATCCTGATTCTTGTGAGTCAACGAATGGTTCCGAAACCTTACCTAATGGTAATTGTTCCACTTCTACTACCACTGAATCATCTGCAACAATTATAACAACACCATGTAGACCAGAACCAACTCCACCTGGACCTACTATAATACCACCAGTAATACATACTCATCATCCTCTACCATCAAACAATGTAGTAGTAGCTAACATAAGCAATAACGTTCATAACGAAAATCGTATTGAAACAAGCATTGATCTATCATTACAAAACGTTGCCAATATCAATATTAATAATGCCAACAACAGAGATGAGTTACTTTCTTCACCCAACGATGAAGAAACTGAAAGTAGCTCTATTATTGAGCCCAATATTCCAGTACTCCCTACTAGTCCCACAATACCTCAAACCCCATCAACTTGCTGCATTGTTTTTCAACCTTGTTACTTGAGAATATGTCAGCAATATACTTGTGGCACCCATTGTACACATCCTTATGTGTTTAATCCAATTAACCCATGTCCCATACGTGGCTGCTACAGAAGAGCACTTTGGGCGAGATATTCGTGTAGTTCCGAAAGTAGTTGCGGATATGTGCAACACGATTGTTCTACGTGTAATGTAAACTCATTTTATAACAATTATCAATCATATTCTTCTTGTTATGGATGTTTCTACTGAATAGATAGGGCCACTTTCCTTTCAAGAGCAATTATAAAAGAAAATTTATCCATAGTTCCAATATCACATGTTGATATCTTAAAGTATACAAAGTAAGTAATATTTAATCAATGTAAGCTTTAGTTAATTATTGTTACTATATCTCTGTAAGTGAAAATTGCAGACGTGTTTTCCAATATATTAATTATATTAAAATGTTTATGCGTATCTTAATTGTCTTTTGTTTGACAGCCATTGACAGACACCTATATTAAGACGACACAAAACATACTTTTGTTCGCCACTTTAGTCTTTTATGGTTTAAAGTTCGTGACTGTAGGCCACTGTTGCTTAATGCGCTGATGAGACCTGAGAGGTCGAAACTACGTGATCCGCTTCTAATGCTTGAGATATTTTCATTCTGCTCGTTCACATGCGGATTTTTTAAAATATACTATGAGCGCCTATTACAGGCATTTTTTGGTTTTTTGTATTGTGCCATTTTTCCATATTTTCAAAGCGATGTACGGTTTAAAAAAATGCGAAAGCCTGCAACAAGAAACTGTATACTACCCTCATACAAATGAATCTTAATTCAGTCAATAGTTGGTCAAGGTGTGTACTACAAGATAAAAACAGACAGAAATGTTGATCATTGAGGTATATGTATGTTGATACCTTGTCATATTATCCAGTAACAACAAAACGCCTCAAGATCTCAATCATATCATGTATACAAAAAATTCTGAATAAATGCAATATAACTCATTGTAAACCAGAATCCATACCTGCAGATCCAAATGTAAAATATAACAAAAATGTGAACTTTAAAAACGTAGAAATTGAAGAAATGAGGAACATTTCTTGTTAAGAACCTGTAGGTAGCCTTCTGTTTTTATGTGTGTTTAAGTGACGAACATAATTTGATAATTTATTGAGTTTTATTATCTATAGTAAACGGAAATATAAAATGTCATATTATTATTGAGTATCATATTTAAGGTAAAAATATAAATTTTATATTAAACGAAGCTTTTATTATTTCGTTTAACGTAGTTAGTTATCGTTAGGTTTATAAATTATCTAACCATATTTTGAACGATACATACGCACACAATATTAATACTGAAAGCTATGTATGTATGTATGTACATACATATATTCATCTAACTCGCATATTTACTGTATAATAATCATGCCAATGCCAAATGTATTTTATCAAATTTATAGGTCAGCATAAGTGCACTTCGATCTACTATACAATATTGTTTATACGATTGTGCAAGTGACCGTTTGTTATAATCGATAAGTATTAATTTTTTTACAAAACTCTATTTCTAAGTTATCAATTGAGAATAAGCCACATTTATCAGGTTAAGGTCTTGAAGTCTGTGGTAGTATTCATTTATATAAATATACAATAGTAAAACAATGACAATCATTTTAATTGTTATCTATGTTAAGGTGACTTCTAAGAATTCAAATACATTACTACTTTTTCTGTGTTTCTACATTTCTGTTTATTACTAAATTATTAACTATTCTAGGGAGACATTCAGAGGTGCAAAATCAAACAATAATCTAAGAACGAACAAACTTTTTAAAATCGAAATAATTTTCCTTTTTGAAAAAAAAAAAGAATACTTATAGTGAAATAACTGCAATTACGTACTCTGTGTGATTCCTAATTAACACAAGCCTGGATGCAATATTTTTGCTCATCAATTTTCTGTCACAAGGAGTTATGTTTGAAATTCTCTTTAAAACTACTAAATACAAATTTAATATTAATTGAAAAATAAACAGAATATTGTGTCAAAAGCAAATGCCTAAAGTTAAGTGTCTGAATACAGATACTGCAAATGTGGGATAGATCATATTACAGAATCAGGCGAAAAGATAATTTTTCTATCAATATACCTACTTTCATTGTTCATTGCTATGTTACAAAAAAGCGTTTGTTTATATTTCAAAATTTCGTGAGTGAACATAGTACGAAGTTCTTCACTGGATCTCTTGGTGCAGAAGTAGAACACTAAACACTTTAACCCACTGAACACCAAACAAGTTTTAACTAAAACACCGACGCGTTTCAACAGCAAAGCTGTCATTATCAAGGCGATAATAAAACTGTTTTATTATCGCCTTGATAATGACAGCTTTGCTGTTGAAACGCGTCGGTGTTTTAGTTAAAACTTGTTTGGTGTTCAGTGGGTTAAAGTGTTTAGTGGTGAACATAGTACAATACGAATGATTTAAATATATTGTAATAGCTATATGTAACCAGTACAGCTAAGAGCACCTTAACCGACACCGTTATGGAATATCATAGCCCTTCTTAGCAATTGGAACGGGGACGTCGTAAACATATATATATTGAATACAAATAAATAAACTGTAAATTTATGATCTGGTAAACAAACAACTGTCCCTTTGATACATGCTATGAGATGAAACATACATCAATACTCATACATCGATAATAATGCATGTAAATTTGTATATAATGACGTTCCCAAAAAGGAATTTTAAGAAATGATATGAAATTTTGCTACTTCAACAGAATAGTTATTTGTATGCCTGGGCCGCGAAATACCATTTTAGCGTACCGAAAGAAAAGTTATCGCCGAGACCGCTTGCGGCCGAGGCAGGATAATCTTGAGATCGCTAAAAAGGTTTGCGACCATGGCATACACACTATTTTTCGTGCAATCGTCAAAATTATTTAACTAAATAATTGCAAATAAATATATCATTGCTTTAAAATCAACAGGAATTCAATTTAATTAACAAATTTCAGCGTTGCTGTGGAAATGACATATTTGAATATAATCTAAAATATGTTGACAGTTCTTGATAAGACGCAAATATGTCTAACAGAACAAAACCGGTTTAGTTGTGTATGAATCGTTCGAACAAAACCGGTTGTGTTCGCGGATCAGTGTTAAATAGATAGTACCTAATATTTTAGTATCTTGCATTCTTCCTGAGTTAAAAAGTATTATAAATATGACGCTTTCCGATTGAATACCTGAAAAATCTAACCGGTATTCTGAAAATGTTACTAGTTTAAAGATCGGTGTGACAAACGGAATGTTAAGATGTCTGAGTTCGAAAGAAAATAACCTTGTCACAGTATAAGTATTTCCAGTAGTGACACTTAAAAAATGATCTTGTTCGCATGCGCGTCAAAATACAGCCAGCAAAATGGCGATTAACCGACATTTAACGTACATTAGAGAGAAATGGCAATATAGTATATGACATACGTGACGATTCATACTGACATTACTCATGACGTAAGGTACAGTCGAATTTTTCGATCTTGTCCGTTACGTCACTAACAGCGTAATTAAACACAGATATACGTAAAATATTCATCACCGACATTTAACGTACATTAGAGAGAAATGTCAACATGAAATGAGTCGATTCATACTGACATTACTCATGACGTAACGGACAAGATCCAAAAATTCGACTGTATGTATTTAATAGTTTTGGTTATCTGGTTGAAAATCTATAACGTTTGTAGGTGCAGTGCGAAGTAAAAAGTAATATTTTGAAATCATATACTATAAACTTTTATGAAATATTGGTTATTATTTAAATACATTATATTATATTTCATTTTTCTTTTTTTTACCCCATTTTCAGTAATTCCTGTTTGCCTAATAGTTTAAATTACGCGCCATAAATACAGCCACCAACATGGCGCTAGGTCATTCAATGTGTTATCTACTATTGCTCTTATGAGAAGTGTCGCTACTGCTTATATTTATACTGTGACCTTGTTATTGATGTATTTTAGAAATGTCAAATTTGAAAGTGAGGTTTGCTTTGGCGGCCGCTGCTATGGATAACGGACGCGAAATTGAATTTCGCGGACTGTGTTGAAAACGCGAAATACTCACTTCGCGTACGATTGCACGAAAAATTGATTTATTACATCTTTGGAACTCACGTCCAGCACTAAATGTTTTGTTTTTGATAATTCACTTATTTAAAGCAACATTTTTATAGGATATCAAAATATAGTTATTAAAACGCTTTTAAATTTTATACATACACAAGTTTTCATTTATTCCGTTCTCGAAAAAAAAAAACCTACATTTACTTAATTCTAATAGTGTTTTTGCGTTATACATCGTTCATTATCATACATATACCGGTGAAGTTGTTTTCATATAAATTTCAAAGAGAATGACGTTCTAAATGCAAATAAGAATTTTATAGTTACAAATTATAATGCAACAGTAACAAAAATTACCTAAATATAATCCGTACCGCAACCGAGTACCTGCGAAAATACAGCGCACCAATTATGTATTTTCTCAAGCTAGGAGATCTGTTTTACTCCTACATTGTGTCGATAAGGTCGACGTTTGCTTAGAGGGGTCTCGTTTTAGATGCTCTCTACTGTACATAAAGTACCACTTTCTTGGTCGAGTCGAATTTACAGCCAGTGAGCTTGCAAGCGAGGCTGTAATAAAGACGAGGCCAGTTGTGATGAGAGGGAATTGTTTATTTGTCATTTCAATATTTGTCAATACTTGGCAAAATATTCATTCAGGTTATTCCCGTTTCTGTTTTCTAAAATGAATTGCGAATGCTGAGATATGTGATATGCATTTCGTTTACGGTCTTGCTAATGGAAATTAGTGTGCTGCTAGACGTATTTATGAAGAATGATACCCGAACCGTATCATCCCGCATCATTCAATATTTGCCCTTCTTTACCAATGTCTTATTGAAACGGGAAGTTTAAAAAAACAGACGACTGATAACGGGCACCCATCTACAGTGAGAACTCCACAAGTTGAAGAAATGGTTCTAATTGAAATTGAGGAACATCCTACTACAAGCACCAGAAAAATTGCATTTGCTTTAAACATTAGTCAGGCCACAGTTTGGAGAATATTGAAAGATCAACTGTTGTATCCATATCACATTCAACGGGTGCAGGCACTATTGCTAGCAGATTTTCCGCAAAGAGTGGCTTTTTGTCAATGGATACAGCACAAAATCACACAAAATTCTGCTTAGTTGGCTCAAATATTCTTCACCGACGAGGCTACTTTCTCTAGAAACGCAATTATTAATTTTCATAATAATCACATATGGGCTGAAGAAAATCCGCACAAAATAGTGAATAGTGAGATCACTTGATAGGTCCACATTTTTTACCGATGCGATTAAATAGCGAGGTATATCACAATTTTATTGAAGAGGAACTACCATTACTGCTGGAAGAAGACTTTTTTCTGGAGTCACTTTAAATCTTTAGTTTATATGACTCCCATTGAAAATGTCGGTGAACTAAGAAATCCTATTATCGCAGCTTTTCAAACAATTCGAAATACCCCTGGTATTTTAGAACGGACTCGTCAGTCAATACAATGGAGGATAGAAGCTTGTATTGCAGTTGGGGGTGATCATTTTCAACAGTTAACAGTACAAGTTAATTTTGTTTTACTAATTATTTTGTTAATTTATAATAAAAACATTAATTATGTTAATTTACTATTAAACATTGTATAACTTTAGAACTAAGAGGTTTTGGACATATGTTTTTATGAACTTTTATGATCAAAATAAACCCAGGAATCAGATCCTAAAGTTTGTCGCATATATTGAGAATCATCCTGTATACATAATTTTATGTTTGACTGCCCTATTTTATACAATAAATAATTAAAATGATTACTATCTGACAGATCGTAAGGTAATGATTAGCAGCTGGGCATGTTGATAGTATTTTGTTATTTGTACAAACGTCAAATGACATTAAAAAATTGGGGTCTCAAACGCAAAACGAATGCGGAACAACAAGTTATAAAAAATTAGCTGCAAATGCTAGAGATTCACTTTTACTTAAAAAATCTAAGTTTCAGCACGAACCTATTTATGAAGTATACCGCAAATGGTGTACATACATCAAATAATATAGCAAAGTTTTCTGCTGATTTTGACATTTAAGTATTTTACACTGACATAAGAGTCAATTTTTCAGTTTTTAAGTACTAGTACTTTAAAGTGACACTTTATGGACATGGACGGTAAAGTAGCTCATAAAATAGGCAACTATGATGCAGTCGAATATAAAATATATTTGCATGCAACAATTTTGTAATGCGTTACTAATGAAATTTGTTGTCATATACCTTACTAATATGATTGTTATGCTGTGTGTGACCTACAATTGAAAGAAAATAGTATGTAAAGTATGTTTATTGGATGTATTTCCGTTAATAATATTCTGAAGCAATATTTATTTTAACGATAGTACATACGTATGTATGTATATAGCAAAATTGACGAGCCAGGCATCGAGTGGGTGAGCTCTAGCTAATGGTGATATCATATGTCACATCCTGATAGGAGTCGGATTTCGTCGGGGATGCCGGCAAGAATTCAAGAACGCGTGCAATCTGTCAACCTCTACACAAGAGCCGCAAGCCTCTTGTCTCATTCCAGATCCGCCTTCCACTTCTTTCAGCTCCGTTTCGCCGACATATAGCCCACAGAAACTTTCGCAATCTATTTTCCAGAATATTTTCCCCATACACGTCTTACCTAGAGTAGAAATATAGAAAATTCCTTCTCAGCAGCAAGAATGTTATAAAAAGAAACGTACATATTAAGGTTATTAGAGAAATTCCGATGGTGAATATTTGTTTTAGAATATCACGACAACGGAATAGAATATATCGCAGACGCAGTTTCAGGTGGTTCGTGTTTTCAAGTTCAATTTCAAGTAAATATGAATAATGGACACAGCTAATAGAGTCAGTGCCAGTTTTGCGACCAGTTTTTTGAAAATTTCTATAAAAAAATATTTTCAGCCTTATTGAGACTTCCGGCTATCCCGGAAATAGAACGGAACCTCATTATTTTCAACGAAATGTTAGAATTTTGTATTTCATTATATCCCTAAAGTGCGTCATTTTTTAACCATTTCAGTTTCTTTAAAATATTTGGCAAATGCTGCCTTTCAGAAAGAAGTAATTATAACTGTAGGTTGGTCCGTTAATGAAAGTTCAGTTTATAAAAGTATTCGTTTAATAAATATTACTACTGGTATACCTTACTCACTTATTATAATTTGTTTAGTACATTACTTTTGTAGGCACATTTAAACATAACATAACACGTGCATAACACTAACATAACGCATAACACTACAACTACATACTGACAAGTTATTCTGCTTCTCTCACTCTCCACATCGTGGCGGCAAATTTGAAAAGGTTAAATTTTAACTTACATAACTTAAAAAACATTTTCACGATTTGCACATATAAGCAGCCAATCTGCAAATCTTGGAAATTGCATCAAATTTCGTTATATCAAAAATTAGTAAAAAGAAAAGCGGGCTTGACTTTCGAAAAAATTAAGTTTTCGATTTTTAAGATAACGAAATTCGATGTCATTTCCGAGCACGGACGTCTAAGCACCGGGTATAAATTGGTTTCAAAATTTGTGCAGATTTTGAAAACTTGGTCTTATTATATTATCTGACCAAATCCTGAAAATGGACCTAAGTCCCTTGAATTTATCTTATATAAAGTTATATTGTAATTGCACGTATAGTCTAAAAATAAAATAAAAACCGTATCATTATATTTAAAATAACGAAGGTTGATCTATTTCCGATACAACCAGAAGAAATATTTTTCCTGAAACAAGCTTTTTGTCGCACACAAATTTTCAGATATGTAATTGCAATAGTTTGTCAAATACGTACCGACTCAGTTCGCCGTGGACGTCATTAAAGGATAACATAATTGACAATAGAGGGTTATTGCAAACACGAAATAAGTGCCAACTTTAATTAAGGATACATTAATAAAGGACTTGTCAAAATAAAGGATTCTTTTAATAAAGGATCCCTTTTAGTAGTTTGCAATAACTCTCTATTAACATCGAAAACTTTAATTACCTGATATAAAGTTATCCCTAGGAATGCTATTGCAGTAATGCTCTAATGATACTAATTATTATTTATAACTGAGAAAATAATAATAAATTATATCGGCCATGCATTCTTCTATAAAGCGTTCAAATAAGGTTTGCCTCTCGTAGGCCATTCCTTTAAAAACGTATGATTATTAATAATTTAAATTTGCATTAGTTGTCAATTTTACAGATGCATAGTTGATAAAAATGGTAATTTAAAATTGATTTAACATTGGTTTTTACTATACAACACAAATCGTTCATGATAGAATCTTATTTTCGAACCGGACGTAAGATTGACGGACAATGGCAGTATTCTCTTCAAGATTGTTTAGAAGAATTTAGAAATGAGTTCCCTACCTTCATCTTTAATTGTCACAGTTTTCGGCACACACTGACACATTCCCTTATGGTTTTCAGAGAAACAGGGAGTGTTAAACAGAAAGAAGGCGCAGGTCGGGCGAAAAAGCGTACAGAAGAGCTAGTTAATAATGTAAGAGAAATTATAAATAATGCACCAAGAACTTCCGTACGAGCATTATCACAACAAGTGGGTGTATCAATTGGCACATGTCATACAATTTTGAAAAAAGACCCATTTATTTCCATATCGCATGACCTGTTATCAAGAAATCAAGGAAATCGACTATCCCAGAAAAATAACGTTTAGTCAGTGGTTCTTAAATAATTTTGATAATGATCTTCTTGACAAAACCTTTTTTTCTAATGAGTTATGGTTTTATCTGAATGGATATGTTAACTCACAAAATATGAGGATGTGGACTAATGAGAAACCACATAATTTTTTTGTTGATACCACACTTCATCCGCAGAAAATTGGTATATGGTGTGCCATTAGTCGAAGGAGAATTATTGGCCCTATTTTTTTAACGGAACCTTAACAGGAGAAAGGTATCGACAAGAAATTATTATGCCATTTATCGAACAGCTTGACGATGAAGAAATAAAACAGGGTTACTTTCAACAAGACGGAGCTAGAGCACACACAGCAAGTGAAACAATTAATATGCTGCAGCAACTTTTTCAAAATCGGTTGATAAGTTTAAACACTGAACATGAATATCTACCAAGATCTTGTGACATTACCCCATGTGATTTCTTTTTATGGCCATTCTTAAAGAACTCAATTTATCGAGATACCTGATCTTGCAGACCTTCAAATCACAATTGCTGAAAGAATTAATGGAATTGACAATGGAATACTACAAAACGTGTTTTCCTCCATTAGAAGAAGATGTGAGAAAGGTTTCGAACAAGGTGGTGGACACTTTGAACAATTTTTATAAAATTTTGCTTGTTTGTTGGAAATAAACATATTTCATTCAGTTAAAAATGTTCGTTTTATTATTTTGACATTTGTCATTTCATTCAAATATCTCATCTCATAACCAACAAAATTTCTATTAAAATTTAAGTAACAAGCTAAGACATAATTATAATTTCCAAGGGCTACTTTGAGGTAAAATTTATTTGAATTCTTTGTATAATTATTACGCCTACCACCTCTCATCATAATCCCTATTATTATGTTTTGGTTGTTTACAATCCGAACTTGTATAGGCTGGTTCACCGGGTACTGTAAATACTGGCATGGCTAGCTAATTAAAAAACAACTAATGGAAATAGTATGTATTGCAGAAGATAAAAATAATAACTTGCCAATATTTCAAAAACTATCCATTTTTATAATAGACATGCTTATACAAAGTTACCCTCATTTTTAATGCCGAACAAGATAAAATTACAAAAATTGCCACTCTCCATTTAAAAAAATTGACTTTCGGCAATTTTTCCGATTTCATTTTTAGGCGTATATTTCGCACACTCTGTATTAATAATGGCAACAATTTTATACAAATAGTATTTAATTAGGTCATCTACTTGAGAGAATTTTTTTCAAATTAAATAACAAACTTCTCCTCTTATGGAAAAAGTGCAATTGATTATCTGCCTGCAAACGTCAAATTTATCATAAGAATGTCAATAAGCTAAAAAGGGTTACATTTATATATATGACATTATATACATGAAATATATTTAGAATTTCACGTTGAATCTAAAAACGTGACAATATACAGGATATTCCATTTAAAATTACGAAGTAGGTGCTTCCTTCCGGTATACAGCGAGGCGCCACCATCTTGAAAATGTTTTAGGCGAATGGCCTCCAACGACTGTAGTATAGTACCAACTTTTCAGATCATTTCTAGCAATAGTTTTCCCACAATCGACCGTTGCAGTGAAGACGAGTTTTTACAAAATGATAACAACAAATGATCCATTTTATCTGCCTCTTCTAGTTAGGAACCGTGAAAAGTGTGAAAGCTAGTTTCTATTTTTTCCTTAATCTTAAATTGTCGTTTTAGTTCTCTCTTTAATGTTAATTTTTCCATTCAAAAATTTCTGTAAAACAATTCATCATCATGTCTTAACATCTTTTATTAAACCTAAATGTTTATCTGTACTATATAATGGTAAATCTTTAACAGTAAATTATTCTTTGTTCTTACGTTCAGTAAATCCCTTAACAGTTTTCTATTGAATTACTTCTATTTGATCATCTATTAATAACGCAGTTATTCTGTTTCCAATTACTGAAATTGTCGAAATTTTGTTGAGGTAAACTTATTCATGTTCATTTTTTAATGTTTTTTTATTGTTGCTTATATAGATTCTTTGACATACATTTATCTTGGTGCTCTATTAATACATAGTTTGTAAATCTTTTTATTTGGGTTATAAACATGATTACAGTAAAAAATACAGTTTACACATATACGTATATTTACACACTTTGTTCCTTCACATCGCATATCTACCTACTGTTTTCACCAATTACTTTACTGTGTTATAATGTTGACTGAATGAATATGTGAAGACAAGCAACATGTATGTAAAATTTAAAACAACAAGGCATCTTGCTGTATCTCCTCTTGCGCGTCTACCAATCCTCCCTCTAAGAGCGATAGCGCCCAGAAGCTAATAGACGGTATAGTAAAACCACACATAGTAAATGAGTATAAAGTTTTAGACTCGCATTTAAATTTTATCTGAACGGTTGCTCGTAACATATATGAAATTTTTGCGGAGGTATGTAGGTATTAACGGTCATTTTTACTCTTAAATCTGTATTTATTGAGAACATTTCTTTATTTCCTAATACACCATTCCTATTAACACAGTCTTTCGCAAAATTAAAAGATAAATAATCTGCATTATAAAGTGTTAAACAAATTTTTAAGATAATTTGTCAGAATATTAACACTGGCGTTTCCATGGTTACTTTTTATATGCGCTCACTTGCTCTGCACGCAGAGAAATATTATCTTGAGTTAAAACAGACTGTTTCAGTTCAAAACAATCCCGTATTTGTATATCCGCAAAACTATATAGTGTTATCTCAAGAATATTATTTTCTAAGGAAATTGTTTTGACGCAAAACAACATTGTTTTAATGTAAGAATATAATGGATTTGTAAGACTTCCGTATGTCGACCACTGAATTGACAATTTATAGACAATTTAACGGAAAGTACAGGTTTTACTGAGTCCAAAACGGCCCTCCTTTTCTTGCGGAGATTAGTCTAAGATACCTAAAAATTAGAGATGCACCGACTAGTCGGGAAAGCCGACTATGCGGCTCCACATTTATTGTCGGCGATTAGTCGGCAATTAGTCGACAAAATATGGCGACTAGTCGGCACTTAACGAACTATAGGAAAACAGGACATACAAGAAAGAATCACCAGTACTTACGAACGTACTGCACGTTTTATATTTTTAAGAACCAAAAATTAATTACTTATTTGATTAAACGCCCGTACAGCAAGTGAAACACGGAATCTGTAAACAAAATCTGTCGGGACACAAACGCGTGACAAGTAGCTGGACGAACGAAGCAAAACGAATACGACCTAACTTAACCGAAACCAATGATCGGCATTGCCGACTAGTCGACCGACTAATCGGCCATTTCAGCGCCGACTAGTCGTCTAGTCGACTGGTCGGCCAAGTCCATAGTCGGCCCATCTCTACTAAAAATCGTTCTAAAAAGTGTTATTTCTAGGTTATGTTTCGCTAATCTGAAAATCCTCGCAGAAATGTCAAAACACTAGCGAAACATAACCTAGAAATAACACTTTTTAGAACGATTTTTAGGTATCTTAGACTGGTCTCCGCAAGAAACGGGGGTCCGTTTTGGACTCAGTAAAACCTGTACTTTCCGTTAAATTGCTTATAAATTGCCAATTCAGTGGTCGACATTCGGAGTTTAGCCAATGGATTATTTACTTCAAGTACAACGTTTGGTTGAAATTATTCCTCCAATTCCCATGAACCTAAAATACACTTCACATAATCCATTATTAAATATGTATTTTTATTACTGCAAATTTCCACGCCTTAACTATAAAAAACTTATATGTATCTAATTCTTGCAAAATGGTGCACGCAGATAATCTCGAACGCAGCTGCTCAAAATTTGCAATTCAGCTATTTCACAAACAGGGAAGTTATTCAGATCAAATACGTATTTTACAACAAATATAGTCTAGATTGTATTAAACGCATTTACTTATTCCAAGAAAATGTGTTTGAATCAAAACAGAAATATTCTAGCATTAAAAATATTTGGGTAAAACAGTATATTTTCTTAATTCAAGAACATTTTTCTCTGTGTGTGTAATTTCATTTGCGACTTTAGAATCAAAAACTGGTGCAGATAAGTTCGGTTTTTTTGCAGTAATGCAGCGTTTTGCACTTACACAGTTAGCACAACAGAGATTAGTGACCATTATTTTATTCCATCATTAAATTTTTCTTAAAGAATTATTGATTGATTTAATTGATCGAAACATTATTTAAAAAAATTGTTGCGTTGGATACTTGTTGAAACTCCATATTAAACACGTAATAAAAAAGTAAGGTTTCAAAATTTATTAGTAATCACTACAATATTGTTTCGCCACACAGTGGCTTCATCAGGTGGATGAATAATACTAAGACTAAGTATTTGGTACCTACTTAAATATGTACAATTATATGTTTAAAGATAAGAGTGCGGAACAGGTAACGTCTTTTTGGTCATTAAGGATTAAATTCAATTTATTATATCTATGTATTTCCATTAATTCTAGGTCTAGTTTTCTACTTTTGGTTTGAAGATGTAATCTTCAAAGTTATTATTGAATGTATGATTTTCTGATAAACAATGGTTTGCGAAAGTGGGATCTTCTTTTTTATTAGTATAACTTTTTTATGCTCGGAAATTCTAGTGGCAAAAGTTCTTCCGGTTTGGCCTATATAGACTTTACTCACAAGTTAGCTTGTAGACTCCTGAGTTCAAAGTTCTGTCTGTCCTGTCCCTGTTATTTTAAATGTATTTAGCAATGGTGTTGTCTGTTCTAAAAGCGGTAAGAGCTTAACTAAATAAGATATGGATGGATTTTCGAGGTCAACTAACGTAATAGCTGAAGGTGCCACCGGCATCATCCTAAATATTAGAAGCAATTTACTGATGCAAACTAACACCCCATATTCCATGCATAGAGTGAAATATCTAGTTGGGGATTAGAATGAATCCAAACTCATTTTTCTATTAAATGTAAAGGATAATATTATAAAACCGGGCTGAAGAATATTTCACCTTAATGGGCCCTTCACTGTTTATCGCTATAGACAAGTCATTTTATATTATGTTAACGAGTACTATATCTCTTTTTAATGCTGTTAGAATCTATGGAGTTATCTTTGTTACTCTTACACGGACCTTATCACTGCACATGCTTACTTCCGAATTCCATACAATATGGTACTGTTGTTGCAGAAAATGCATTGAAGTGAACGGATTACATTTTGAGCACTTTCTTTAATTAAAAAAAGTTCCCAGTTGTTAATTGGTTAATTTTATTTTAATGTACTTTCTCCTAATAAAAGCGTTAACACACTCTTAAAACGCAGTAACCGTAGTACAAGTGTATTTATACGTGTTGTAAGTATTAGTACAATATATCATATAAATTTAATAATTCAACAATGTTTAACTAGATTTATTAAAATTCGCATTTAATAATATTTAAAAAATTGCAGTTCTAAACGTTTTCCTCTCCAACGCGTAAGAAGATACGTGGGGGAACGAAAATGACCGGTTTATCATTTAGATAAAGACGATATTAGCGATCTGAAGTTGGCCCATGTCGGATTAGCATTCAGGAAGCCATTAGCTAAATGACGTGATGTATCTGCTGATTACTTCCACTCCCTGCCTCGGCCAGATCGTAGTCGACTTAGATCAAGGTGGAGCGGATACATCAGACATGATATCCTCTTATTAATGTGTTTTACTAGGATATGTTTCCCGCCCGTTCGATGCCTATACCTGGAAATGAAAGTGCCTAGATGACGAGACGTCTGGAAATTCACTTAAGAAATGGAACTCTAATTTTTAGGGTAAGATTAACGGGAAGGAAACGTTTCAGGTTTAAAACGTTATGAAAGTTATCGTTGGTGTGATAGAAATTGCACACCTTTTCTGATATAATCATCTTTAAAATACGATTAGTTGTAATGATAACTTGTTAAGTTTTGACAAAAAATTAACGCCTAGATAATTGTGTTGCTTAAGTGTATGTAACACACACACACACACGATCGTTAATAGTTGTTACTTTAACAATTGTGATTTGTAACAACGTAATAAATCTTAGATCAATTAGAATAGAAGGGAAATAATACTATAGTCAATGAAAAATTATAGAAATGATTTTTTAAAATTATATGTAGAAAGTAAATTTACTTTGTTAAAGCCAATTAATTTAAATTACATATTGCATGAAAACAATTCATCGGTTGCTTTTTCTCGTATGAAACATTGTATAATGGAAGGAGAAAACCGGATGTAGATGCTAAAAGTGTCTTCATTCTGTGGATGCTGTAGAGTAGGAAACACTCATCGTTCGTGCAGTGCAAGCCTTGCAGCTCTCAATGGCCACTTGTGGCTGTCCCTTTACACTTCATGTCTTCACGTGTGCTCCCCTTCTCGATGTATGTTGCTAGTCTCCGCTGCAGTAGCCCCTTCTTTCCTCTCCTTTTCACCTCACACTTCCTCCACCTCCTAAATGTCACGTCGCCGACCACGCATTGTGCAAGTGCGCCTCGAGAGCAATTTGCAGTCCTCTTGCTGAGTAAATTTGGCGAGTTTCGCTAACTAATCCAATCATAAAGTGTGCAATTTTGCAAGATTAAAACTTTCGGCGTAAGTTTGTCTTAGCAGTAATAACGTCGGACAAGCGTAAAGTTCACGTTTTCAACGTTGCAGTTGTGTCGCAACCGTGAAATAAAGGGATGCCTAACAGCATTTAATTTAAGATCTGATTAGATTTACATTATTTCTGATATTTTCTTACTAGCCCTCGCAATCGTATTATCTCGGACATTCTCTGGATATTCATGAATAATTTACTACATATTCGGAATGAACTTGACGTTAATACATGCATATAACTTACTATACAATGTTATTTCTTACTACAGCTAACAAAATCGCTAAAAAATATAATTGCGTATGAAAATTTAATCGTTATGGACATTCGCCGATATTTCCACAACGTATTGTGAACAATGATATGGGTATTTGAAGTTTGCTTTGTTATTCATTATATACGTCGAATAAATTGTTCAGTTACCAACATTTCCCTCGATACTGTTGTTAATTCATTATTTCAACATCTATGATATCAATATCAATGATCTAGTATCATTATGTAACATAAGTGAGTATAAAGATCAAAAAATTGCTATGACAGCAGAGACAATTCTGCAACATTATTAATATTACAGAGATAATTATTTACAACATTTGTAATAATATTTATCTTCAATCTCTCAAAAATCGTTGTTTTTTTTTGATATTACAAAAACACTATCACACAACTATCCAATTGCTTAAATACGTAAAAATGATGGTAAATTATTTCAAATAGTAGGAAGAAAATGTATAAGGTTTAACTTCAGATGTCACTCCTTGGAAATATCGATATACCTTGCTGATATTATGAAACATCAATTATTTTAATTAAAATAAAAAAACAGATATTGGAAACAATGTCCTATCTCATTTCGAAGGATTAGCACATCCAATAATGAATTGAAGTCATTCTTCTCTGAAAACTGCAAAACTCTAATTCCATGGAAGGAGTCGCCGCAGAAAAAAGTGGTTAAACTCATTAAATGTAGTATAGGAATTACAATCGGCAGTCCAGCCTAACAAAACTGAAAATTTTGCGTAAGATATACAGAAGATGTTTATTTCTTTACCTTATAAGTGGTGTATAGATAAGAAATAATGTATATCGTGTCTATCAAACGCCTGAATAATAAGTACTGTAACTAGATCGTTTCAAAAGTAAAAAATGCCTATAATAGGTACTCATGGTATATTGTTGGAATTCACCCTGCGGACGAGTGCCATGAAAATAAATCCTATTACTAGATCCTATCCCTATTTTCATTGCATTCGTCCGCAGGGTGAATTCCGACAATATATCATGAGCGCCTATTACAGGCATTTTTTTGATTTTTTTATATTGGCATTTCTCGGCATTTTCATATCAGTTCAAACTAAAACGTCAAAAATTAAATAGATTTAAAAAAACTATATCTAAAATGATTTTATATTACATAAATATGAAAATTCTTAATTTTGCTCTTATAGTTTTCAACAATTTTTGTTAACAATTATTAAAACTGCATTTTATTCAAGTCAAACTAATATTTATAAATGTGACCATTGCCACCCAAATTTCAGCTTTGATATGCATATGTATATCTGCAGACAGATCAAATTACAGTATGATACTAAATCACTCTATATAAAATCAAACAGGTAAGGGTAGTCCATAACGGAACACAGTACACAATAGAACAGGTAAACTATCGTTTGAAATACAGCTATAAAAGTCGTGTACAGTTGTCAGTTGTGTGGTAAATACTGTCAGATTTTTGTCACATAAACATAGTTTTTGAAGGACAGAAGTAAAATGTTATTCAGAATTGTTAATTTATTCTTGCCTAGCAGTTTTTTATTGAAAAAGCAAACAGTTGAAACATATCACGTGATTCAAAACATTAATTTATTTTCCTCCTGATTTAAGCTACCTAATTGTACAGACCAAACATATCTTTTTATTTTTAAAACAGGGGATAATTTCATAATAGAAATTCCACATAAATTGCTTTAACATTTTAACCTGTACAAGCCCTTCGCGGTATCTATAGTAGGCAGACGGGAGGAGGCTGCGAGGTTATGCACTTGAAATCAAAAAGCAACACTTACTCTGGTACACGGACGGATCTAAGATGGCTAATTATACTGGTTCTTAGATATACTCTCAGAAGGAGGGACTCAGATACGCATTGGAGAAATATGCCTCTGTGTTTCAGGCTGACGTATATGCCATCCTCCAATGCGTACACACAATGAATGTGAAAGCGGTGACCAACAGACGAATTTACAACATGTCCGATAGCCAAGCAGCACTGAAGGCACTACTAAGCCGGAAAGTGTCGTCCAGGTTGGTAACGGAGTCCCTCGACAAATTGGTGGTACTTTCGAACCGGAGCAAGGTCTGCTTGAGTTGGATACCGGGCCATCAATGGATCGATGGTAACGCAAGGGCTGACGAACTCGCAATGAGAGGCTCAGAGTTGGAAATGTACGGCCCAGAACTTTTCTTCGGAGTTACGAGGCAAACGGTCCGGAGATGCGTAGGCGACTGGGTCCGTACGAAACATCAAGAATACTGGGGAGCTATACCCGGTATAACACATGGTAAAACCTTTATAGGGAAACCATGCTGCAAGAGAGCTAGAGAACTACTACAACTTAGTAGGAAACAGCTGTGCATTGTTACGGGGCTAATGACCGGATATTCGGCGGTGAAAAAGCACCTATACAAAATCGGAGTGTTTGACGGGGACACAAAGTGTAGACTTTATGAGATAGCACCGGACACAGCCAATCATATACTACGCGACTGCGAGGCACTAGATCGCAGAAGGCAAAAGCTATTTGGGAGAACGAAAGGAGACCCAAAGACATACGTTACCCACTCGGTTAGGGACCTGTACAGATTGGTGGCGGGGACTACCGTGTTTGAGTGGGTGACTTAAATATACAGACGTGGCACAAGCCTGAAGGCTACGGTGCCTTACCGGTGACCATAGGTCGGACGGGTCTGGTATGGAGAAGAAAAGAAAAACGTAATGTACAAGTTATATAAAATTGTACCCCCTGGACTAAAAGAGGTTTCCCTTGTGCCTAAAAATGGTCTCTCTTGTGGCCCAGCTTGCCTTTACGGTTCTCCAGCCCGTGTAGTCGCAAAAAAAGGTGATTTGTTTTAATTGTTTGTTTTTTAAATAAAAACCTGCTAGACAAGAATAAATTAATAATTCGAAATAAAAATTTACTTCTTACCTTTAAAAACCGTTTTGGTTTAACAAAAATCTGACAATATTAGTATTGTTTTTATTTATTACTATAGTTAATAGTATTTTAAAATATAAGCTGCTTTTCTATTAAAATATATATAATTTTATAAAGTAATCACCAAGTAAAATATAACTCTATTATTCATTAGATATAGACATATGTAAAATTGAAAGAGTTAAGTTGTCGGAGTAGACTCTGTGTGAGTTCATATTAGATGTAAAGGAGTAGTGAAAGGTCCTAAATTGTCGCAAATATGTTTAATCATAGGCTTAGGACCTAAGTTAAGTCTAATAGATACACAGTTCCACGCGTTCTGCTGTATACAACAACAGCGAGCAGTAGTGGCCTGGCATCTTATTGGATAATTCTACTGTTTTAGATATCTCGGAAACAGAAGGAAAGGAAAATTGTCAGCACGTGCAAGAAAGCTATGAAAAAATAAGTAGAAGTAATTACAAAAACAAGGTAACAGTATCCGTGTAGCAGCATGTCGAACTAATAACTTTACATAAAAAATGTCAAGGCAAAAACGACAAAATGACGACAATAAGGAAATTAGAATGGAGCCAAACTATTAGTTCAATTGTACTTTAACCGATGAAGATGAAATTTTGTTAACAGAATATATTACGACGTGTGCTTTGACAACATTTGTCTGATAAATATGTTATTGTTTGGAATCTAGATAAAAAGTTCAGGTTTTTCGGAGATATTCCCTATCTCTTCAAATAACCAAATGTAAAGTTTATTATCAATATAATAGTTTGCATAGTCACAATATATTAATATTAAATAACATTAACACATACTATAACATATGTTAAAGGATATTATATTTCTCTATGTCTTTCCTTTGTAGTCAAATATGCGTATAAAATTATTTTTTATTCTTACCTCATTGAATACTATTGCTGTTGGAACTGGGTCAACCTGAGGACGTATTTTGCACTTTTTAAAGTCCGTTGGAGAATCTTCTTAATTTTGTATACAGCAATGACTATCTAGATAAAAACTGTTTTAACATAAAAGCATTATTAGAAAAAGCAAACAAATATTCCAGGTTTTCAAACAATTAGAGCAACAAACAGAAATATCCTCTTCAGCACACCTCATTAATATGATTTATCACATATCATGCAGTAACTAAAACATTTCGTTTTTGAAAAGTTGTTACATCGATTTTTGTAGCTAGATGCTGAAGCGAATAGAAAAAGTACCATTCCTTTCCATAAATAAGTTAAGAATAGTTACCTTCAAGTTTGAAACCCCTATACACCTTTCGATAATTATGTCAAGCTGTTCAATGGAGAAAGCGCCGCGCAAGTCTTTCATTCGAAATTTAATTTACACGTTATCGAATAAGTGTCAGAACAAAGAGCGTAACGGCAGACTTTCATTTACCGTCACGTAGAATGACGCGATAAACTTAATTATTGCGCCCGTGAATCATAACACCACCATAAATCTATGTTACGTTGGAATCTAAACCGCCGTTAAATCGATACTTGTTGAAATAGTAAACAAAATAATAAATTTTCCCAAAATTATAATGCCAATCAATAACAGAATAACAGGATAAACAACTTGTTCCTTAAATATATCCACGCTCTGAAGGGCAATAGATTTGTTCGAACAACAAATGGAGACAGACGAAGAATCTATGAGCTTTTAGTAGATTTATTGTTTGTAGAGCATATAGTTTGTGTTTAACACGTTATTTGATATGCTGAAAACGCATAGCATAAATCGCTCAATTGTCAGTATACACAGTACATCGTCTTAGACACCTGAAATTAAATTCTCTCCAATGCTTGATTTATATGTATACATATGTATTTATTAATATGTTTTTAAAAGCAATATTAATAACAATAAAGTATTACTTTGATGACTTTTTTCTCCTGAATCCAAATATGAAATTGATTCTTCCCCATTACCCAATACTTTCTACAAAGTAAGGCCGACGATTTTCTGTCCAACAATAATCGGCTGGCATATTAGGATTCCTTTTATTTGTCGTAAAACCTCTCTTCCACGGCTAAAATCTTCTGATGAAAGTATAGCCCGTGCTCATCACTAACTGCACCAAATTTTTTATAAGATTTTATATGATTGTTTACAATATTACGGTAATTTTCTGGCTTTTGATTTCCCAAAAAATGTGAGTAACAATTTTAAATACATATGAAACTGCGTTCTCCATTATTGTTATCAGTCCCTCAAACTTTTGATCACGCATTAATGATCATATTTGTAGATAAATATGCCTTTCTTAGCGTTTGCATTGGAGTATTGTCCATGGCTTTGACAACATATTTCATTAATTATAGTTTGATATTTAAAGTAGGTAGATACATCTTTGGGATTACACGATGACTCATGTTTCACAATCTTCTGTCCTGAAATGATTCGCGTTTAGGTCATTGTTTTCTATGTAGAGGTTTTCTCTGTTGCTCCAGCAGTCAGCTGCTTCCAAATCATAAGGATAGCAAATGGCATGTAACGTGTGTCATTTTTTCATGCTATGACAAGCCTAGAGCACGATAGACAGATATGTAGTACTCAGGCGTTTGTTTGGTTCCCCACTTTACACTCAAAATGAAGCACATATTACTTTTTAAGAATAGAGATAATTTTCTTCACCATATAAGTACGAGTATGTAACACAAGTTGTTACGATGATTTAACATGAGCTAACAAAGCCTACTAGATGACAAAAAACTCACAACACATTTTTAAAACAGATTTGTTATATAATATTTATCTAAATAAAAAAATATTTTATCACTAAATATATTCAAGATGCTTCTTCAATACCCTGTTGTTAAAATTAGAAGAAAATAGACTTTTAAAGAAACAAAGGAAATAAGTTCTTCACTGGATCTCTTGGTGCAGAAGGAGAAGACTAAACAGTTCAACCCACAAAACACCAACAAACTTTTAACTAAAAAGCATTTAGTTTAGAGTTTTATTATCGTCTTGATAATGACAGCTTTTCTGTCGAAACGCGTCGGTTTTTGTTAAAAGTTTTTTGGTGTTTTGCGGGTTCAAGTGTTTAGTGTTCAAATAGGTTTCTATTTATAAAAAATAAACATGACGATGGTCCAAGTGTTCGAAACATAGGAATAAGACATAAACATTTCCAGTACATTTATCTCAACAGCTTAACAAGGCGTTATTTTAATATTTTCAAAACTGAAAAGAAGAAACTCTTATTTTCCTAATAATCCAGTAGACCTTGAATCTATCTCTATGAAAATTTAACAACTTTCCCAAATTTAAACCTAGTACTGTATCTTTTGCAGTAATATACGTAATAAGTACATATTTTTTATTAAACATGAGCCGAATTTAGATCAAAATAGAGGAATAAGTGTTAGATCTGCCTAATAATAAATGTAGAGTTAATACATCCATATTCACTTTATTATGCACAACTAGTCACAATTTACGTCACCACCCCTATATTAAAATAAGAACAGTATTGAATACCATCCATGCGTGGTTTAAATAGATCAATTGTTACTCTAAACAAAAAGAAACGCACATGCTACAGACTACATACTGGAAAAAGATATCACTTCGATTCTCACCACCAACACACACCGCATATTCCTAAAACATCAAAACTTTCTTCCGCGAACAATATTCGAAATGGTAATAAGTACCGTTCCGTACCTTACCGACCGATGTCATAACGGTAGCCCCTAATTCGGACTTGTTGCATTGTCACGGGAGCATTCAGCTGTTGGCACACCTGGCGAATTCAACAGCTGACCGTCAGACATCTGTATTCCTCATATATTTACCGTGTATCAAAACACAAAATCAAATAGGAACGGGGTGGCTGGTAATGTGATTAGGTGGTTAGGAAAGGGCCAGTCTGTTATTTTCTTGTTAACCGAACTCATCCTGTTTCTGCCATATAAACCATGTATTTAATGTGGACGGATACAGGCTACTGGGTTTCCTCGTTCGTTTTTAATTAATGTAGTCGTATTTGCTGTGTTTTTATTTAATTAAAGGCAACTGCGCCACCGTTATAAGGTTTTGAACCGGCTGTTTTGTGTTGCGCGTACTGCATATTTATTAATAATTCATATTAAAGTCTTTAGCTGTCACCAATATGAAATAATATCAAATAATTTCCTTATATAGCTTTCTAGGAAGTAATGTTAAAAAAATTCTATTTGGAGATTCAGTTTTTCTAAGATTAAAATGTATTTAAAATACTGTGTTTTTTAAGTGTTGAGATACATATCTAAAAAGTATACAAGTAAACAAAAACATGTTTGCACACGATAATGTCTATTAAAACAATTAATAAGCAAAAAATTTTTAGGTATTGTAAATATAAAAATACAAATGTATACAAATCTTATACAAATTCGATGTTTTGTCACTTTCACCGTCCTCCTCCTGAAGAAGCCACTTACATTAGGGGCAAGACGTCAAGTTTGGATAAGTTTTGAATATATACCTCTGTATTTTTTAGTTTATTTCTTTGCTTTTGTTTTTTTTTTTGTAAGGTTTACTATTATTACTATTATTATTATTGTGAAACAGATAGTTATGATGATTATTAATGTATTAATGCTGTTTAAAAAGGGATTATTGTTCGCGACTGCATCACAAAGATTCAATGGCAATGCATCAGGGGTACTACCTACATCAGGCCCACTATTGAAATTTAAAAAAGAAAAATGTCTGCACAACGCATTAGATGTTGTTGTGCTTAAAAAATCGAAATATACTATTTTTTGTATTTTAAATGTAGAGACTGTAAATTACAGTATTTACTACAAATATTATAATAAATACAAGTATTGTAGTAAATCTCAGTGATCAGGGGACGAAGATTTTCGAAATCTTGATTGAGCTTTATTTCTCAGCTCAATAGGTAATTTTAAATTATCAGTAAACCAAGGAATACGCCTCTTTGTGAATTGTCTAGTCACCGCAGATGCATGCACATAACTCCAACAAGCAACAATTAAAAAAGTCAAGTTTGTCAATATCCTCCATTTTAAATCTATAATGCAAAAGAAGTAAATTGAAATCATACTCAAATTTCAATATTTGGAGAAATACGTATTAGGTTACAATATACAGCCTCATGGTCAGAAAAGTTACATGATGGTGGATGTATCCTGTACTTTAAGTAAATTTATACTAAAATCTATATTAAAATTATGATTATTCTTGGTTAACTTTGATGTGTAGTCCAAGCAGCTGTTCTTTATTTACTCTATCTGCTTGACAGTAAACCAACCATTCACGTTACAGAAGAAGAAGATTGACAGATGGCTGGACTAATGAACTGATTAAACCACACACCAATTGTATAGACGAGCTTGAATTCTATTCAGGAGAAATTTATATCGGATAGACAGAAAATACATCCGCTTGAATTAAAGAACACCAATATTCTGAAAGATCTGTAGTGGTCGAACATTTATTTCGAGATGGGAATCATACATTAAGACAAAGTTAAAATCTTAGCCACCACTACACAGTAACACTGCGTAACCACAGTACCGAACGAAAGCACTCCATCGAACTGTAACAGTAATAAAACAGGAAAGCGAGGAAAAAATAAGATATTTAACGATGGACAGAAGACAACATCACTCTTTAGAAATTTATCTAAACGACAATAAGTGGAAGACAAAAATTATACCAAGCAAAATTATTTTGTTTCAAGTTTGCTACTGATAAGAAGACCCGAATATATTAACTTAATTTAGATAGGTCATTAAGGTGGCGTACTTGGCCCTCTATTTCAATAACTTGAATTTGATGAGCAAATGTTGCATTTTTATCGAATATATTCAAAATTAGATGGCGCAAGGCTTATGAATCTCTAGAAAAGTAAAAAGTAATGAAATACTTAAACATGCGTAACATCTTGGCTGAAATAATATAGGAAAAATGAAGATTAGAATATTGGTTGTAATACAAAATATAATATAAATATAAACTTCTCGGAAAAATAATATATAACAGTATATAGAAGAAAGATATCCAGGGATTCT
Organism: Holotrichia oblita; assembly: GCA_023690525.1. Taxonomy (NCBI): domain Eukaryota; kingdom Metazoa; phylum Arthropoda; class Insecta; order Coleoptera; family Scarabaeidae; genus Holotrichia; species Holotrichia oblita. The sequence continues at coordinate 75,621,692 of CM043015.1, forward strand.
TGGAACGAGTTTTATTGGTTGCATATTATGTAGTTTAGAACTGAATGTATTGAGCAGGTATATTTCAATATAATCTTTTCGGTATAAATGCGATAGCCTAAGGCAATAACACCCTAATATTCTATTTACAAAATATACGCGTACATGCGTTGTTTTTTACAGGTAGAATCTTTTAGTTCTGCACTAATTGTCTAGCGACTAGCTTGATGTAATAAAGTAATACTGTTTTTCATCGTCTTCGTTAGTTTTGGATTATTTTTTCGTTGTATATAGTTATTTTAGTGAATAATGGAGAATATTTTTGTATGTTTGTTTCTGTATATAATTGTACAGTCACTGACAAAAGTAATGTCTCTCCCCAAGTAGCGCTGTGTATCAAAACTGTATTCCATTTCATAATAATGTATTCACATAAGTCGAAATCCTGTTTTTGCTGTTATAAATACTGTTGTAGGTATTAACACCAACATATTTGTGAAATTTAAATTTATCATAAGTTAGATTCGTTTTACTTTCAGACATCATTTTAAAATGGGGATATATTAGCTGGTGTATACATATAACATAATAAATACTGCTTTATTTTTCGTTATATAAGCAATGTAAAAACTTGTTACTTCTATTCCGGTCGATATAATAATAATTTTAATATGGTATTTAAGGCTAAAAGAAGTTTAATTTGCCCGATTTCCCATTATATCTTTCAAATTTAAATCTGCTTTCCGCTTAAGTTCCAGGCAACGTAATGATAATTCAAAAGACTAAATAAAAATATTGCATGCAACGACGAACATATCCGATTATGAAATGGAATACACTTTTGCTACACAGCGCTACTTGGGGGGGGGAGACATTACTTCTGTCAGTGACTGTACATAGTTCTAGTTGTAAACCGTCCTTGAAGAGGAACCATAATTATTATTTTCAGGTAAATACTCATTTGGAAGATCGCGATATCACGTCTCAACAGTCGCAAATTGCATGTAATAATAATCACTTATTGAAAAATATTATAGATTCAAGGCCAACTAAATATCAGGAAAAGGAAGCTGTATTACTTTGTGGTTTTCATTGATGAAACCCAACCACGGCCTAATCGTGACGGGGGGGGGGGGGTTTGCTCAGAGGGAGTACTCTCTTAGCAGGTACCACTTATTAATTATAAGTATAAAAATAATAATAATAAAAGTGTACCTACCTTGTAGCGTCTTCCTATCCTAAAGGTAGACTAATCAAAGGAAACACAACACAATTCTGTAATACCAAATCTTTATTATTCACCACTCTCAACTTCCCTTGAACCTGTCCACAGGCGGACTCCCCTTTTTTATTCTATATCTAGTTTAAAACTACTTTACCTATAATCAGCATTTTATCACCCCTCCCTGTATCCGCAGAACATTCAACCCAAAAGACGCTGCTCTAACATAAATACGACACGGAGATCCTCATATAATTCCGGACTCACGGGTCAAATACCGGCCGTCGCCGGAGACCGACCGCGTCTTTCCTGTCGAATATGAGATGCGCAGGAAGAAGTAATAATCCGCTGACTTTATAGAATTGATTTGCGACATTTCTCCCCCCCTCGATCGATATGCCTCCGGCATATCTTAAGATCATTCGATAATTCAAACAAAAACCAGATTAATAACTACTCGTAATTACTAAAAGTAAAGTACCGTTAGCCGCAAATCAATTCCAGAAGAACTCATCCTACTTCTTAATGTAACTTTACATTTAAACTTAATTACCTAGAACTAACACCATATTTAAAGTTTTACACGTCCATGCCACAACACTGATGTCTTACTCTTAAGGCTAGTTAATACAATATAACTTCCGAATCTAGTCTTAATAAATTCTATCCTAGTCTGGGCGCCGTTGTTGCTCCTTAACTCCTTGGCCTTACACTCCTGGTGAATCCGGCTCCTTATACTGGTTAGGCCGGCCATCACCCAGGGCTTCAAGACTACGGTACTATCGATTTTCTTGCCACCCTACTTAATTCAGGTAGCCTCACTCGATACGATACTCCATAGTTAGCTACTTAAGGGACCACTATATTCTACCCTACTCGATCCAGGTAGATTTGATTAGAGAGTTGGTCCGATTCTTCACCATTTGGCAGTCCTTAGGTTTGGAGGGGGTACCTTTCCGACCGTGATTCATGAAACAAAATAAATTTCGCAGAATCATTGACAGCAACATAATATTTAGGCCTAATTGAGCTACTTATCTACCTACTATAAATAAATACCAAGTGTACAAAGCTATTAAAATAATCCCTAGAAATGTGCTGGCTTATAAGTTGCCACGAAACGTCCTTGCTGACGGTTGTTTATTTACCGCCGCCGAGGTGTAGGACATATTGTTATCAAACTGTTCCTCTTAACTACGCAGCCTATACAAAAGGTGCTGACTCTTCCAGTACTACTTACTACGGGTATACAATATTTATACCTACATATATATATAATAGGTATGTACTTTATAGTACTATTTATATGTGCAGATATCCTTATCTAACGTCAAAAGCTATTATTATACTCCTACTATTATGTATTACAATTCAATGAGATACAACACAATACTACATGTGCTTATATATAAAAAATTACTAATTGTCATCTTGACTAGACCTCAGATTTATTTTACACTTTCTACCATCCGGTAGTACAACTATTCCGGATTCAAAGGCCTGTAGTTTTATATCAGAATTAACTACCTGTCGTCCACAATTTAGGTTGTTACACCTCCTGATAACAACAATTACAATAGCCACCGTAAGGATTATTGTAACTATACTATAAAGTATGTAGTTATGTATGGAAGAAGTCGTTTAAATTCGTGGGTCTTCTGAATAGCTTCGAGGTCTTTTAGAACTTTGTCCAGCTGACCATCTACTACCGGGAATCTACTTTGGTTAAGTAGTTTTAGCTTTATAGCAGGGAGATCAAATAAAATTGGTTTCACATCGTGTCTCGGTCCCAAGGTTGAATTAAAGAGTTGTAGTTTTGGACTAAAATTGTTTACTACTAGACTACTATTATAACTAATTTTAGAAGTTATAAGACTAGACGATGATAATAATTGGCAATTAGGTTCCAAGAGAATTGTGCCCGAACCAGTAATTGTCTCTTCTGCAACAACATTTGAACCATTGCAACTGATTGTTATCCTTTCCTTAAAGGGAGCTATAAATAACCAACCGTTAGGTTGGGAAAGTTTTTCAAATTTTGTTGCATTTATCAAAGTAATATATCTATTACATTGATGAGGCAAATTTTCGCTTGACGCTCGCATCAATAAAATTTCGCAGCACTCCTCTCTAATAGATATAATTTGCTGTTGGTTTTCGTAAATAAATTCTTGGTTATTCAGATGCGTTAGCGTATTAATATCATCTTGTTGTAACCGTATATGTATAATTGGTTCTAAATTCATTAACCCCTAAGAATAAGTATTTAATTTTTAATACAATAAATTTGTTGTGATTTACGTGAATAGGTATGGGGGTGAGCTTACATAATTGATACGAATTTACGCTAACTAAAGGAATATTTACAATACAAACTAGTCTATTCTTTTGAAAATAAAATGTAGGTCGAATAATGTTAGAAGTAGAATAGAAGTAGTATATTTTCGGAACCCGATTGAACCTTAATAGGGAATTGTAAGCCTTCAGGGATATGTGGTGTTATTCTTGATAATTCACCTAATATCGCTAAAGGAGAAATTAAGAGAGGGTGTAGAATGCCCTTTCTTGCGTTTAAAATTACACTAATTAAATTTTGGGTCTCTAACTCGTACTGACTAATTAGAAGTGTTAGTAGAGAGAGATGGTTATATAATTCCTTTTCTAAAGTGGTAAAGGTTTTCAGTGAGCTAAGAGTGTGAATTACTTTCACCTTTAATTGCCGAAATTGGTCCGCTAATAGTTTCTCGTTATATTCTAAGTGTCCTACGGTGGAATTCATAGTCTCTAAGGCAGATTTAACTACCGATGTTTGTTTGTGAACAAGATCTGCTATTGCGTTGGTTTTTTTATCCAAGCTGTCAATCGAAGATTCATAATGCGCCGCATCATCTTCAGTCAATGTGCCAAATAATGTTTTAGAAATATCCCCTATGAAATTAAAATATCCACGTTTAACTCTTTTATGACCTAATAGAGTGGGAATCATATCCTTCATAATCGATGCTTTATGTAAAACTACTTTAGTTCTGGATAGGAATTGCGAACATAAAATTTGTAACTCATTATCCTTATTACAAATTTCTTCTGTATCTACCGTATAATTACTAAGTTGTTCAAATTTCGCAAGATACTCCGTAAGGTTAATATAAGTGATAATCTTCCAATAATTACTTGACAAATATAATTTGCCCAAATTCTCATATAAGAGACCGGCCGAGTGGTCCAAGGATTGAAGAGTAACAGGAGAATGATCGGTGACTTTTCCGGCACTGACTGCAGTTAGAAATAGGAGAGTAGTCAACACAATAGCAATCATCTGAAAAGAATAAGTTAATTAATTACTAATTGATCGTAATACGGAGCTAAGCGAGAAACATGTACAACATCCGTTTTAGGATTCCTTCCGCCAATCGACTGGATTACATAATTAAGGTCATTCCTTTTCTCTATTATACTATATGGACCGAAGTACTTAGGTTGTAATTTGTCGCTTTTACCTACCTGGCGTAACACAGTGCGTACTTTTACTTTATCTCCTACATTATAGTTTACCTCTCTATGGGTTCGGTCATAGCGATCCTTATCTTTAGTTTGACTTAATTGAATATTACGCACGGCTTCGTCCCGAATTTCTCGTATTCTCTCTTTCGTCTTAATAGCGTAGTCAGTTACTGGAAGAAACGACAATTGTGCATCAGTGGGAAGTACAGCTTCTCTACCATAAACTAGCTCAAATGGAGCATACCTTGTACTCTCTTGTACGGCTGTATTGTAGGCAAAAATAATATGAGGTAAACAATGATCCCAATCTGACTGAGTGGTGCTAGTGTACTTACTCAGCATATCAGCAATAGTTTTATTCAACCGTTCAGTTAATCCATTGGTAGATGGTTTGTAACTTGTGGTAAAGGTACTCGCAGTACCCATTAAGCGCAACAGTTCGGTTACGATTTGAGATTGGAAGACCGCTCCTCGGTCACTTAATATCTTCTTTGGAGCACCATGTCGACAGATAATCTGTTCTAGTAGAAATTTTGCTACACCTTCAGCCTTACCATTGGAAAGCGCTTTAGCTTCTGCCCACCGAGTAGCATAATCTGTTGCTACTACAATAAATGTTTTACCGCTACTAGATCTACGAAAGGGTCCTAATAGATCGATTCCTATCATTTCAAATGGTGTTCCTACGGGAATCGGATGTAGAAACCCGGCGGGTTTTACATTGGTCGGTCCTTTTCTAGCTTGACAGTCTTGACAACCCCTAATATATTTTTTAATATCCCTAATCATACCGTGCCAAAAATAACGTTTCTTAATTTTATTAATTGTTTTAGTAAACCCTAAATGTCCGCTTAACGGTTCGTTATGATAAGAATAAAGAATTTCTACGATCAACTGACGAGGAATTACCAATAGATTAGAATTTGTATCTTTGCTCCGTTTATATAAAATATCATTAATGATATCGAAGTTTTTCGCGGACCGTCGTAAAGCAGGAGTACCTGAATCCGGATCCCTAATTACATTAATCAAGTCTACAATTTTCCGGTCCTGTTGTTGCATATTAATAATGTCTAAATCTGTTGCGATAAAGGTAGGTACAGAGGTAGCTTGGTATTCTTCTTCCACGGTCCCTATCTTACAGGGATATCTAGATAATGCATCTGCATCTTGATGTGCCGCCCCCTTTTTATGACAAACGGAATAATTATATTCCATCAACTTAAGTGCCCATCGCGCTAGCCTACCATACGGATTTTTAATAGATTTTAACCAACATAGTGAGTGGTGATCTGTTACAATGGTAAAGTTTCCTAATCCCCATAGAAAAGACCTAAAATATTCAACAGACCAGACAACACTCAAGCATTCTAGTTCTGTTATTGGGTATTTCCGTTCGTTAGGGGTTAGCGTACGTGATATATAGGATACTGGATGGAAGTAACCTGTAATTTCGTTTTGTTGAAGCAAAATGGCGCCTAGACCTGACCCACTAGCATCAACTCTAAGTTCAGTCTTCCTAACCGGATTAAAATGGATTAAAACGGGAGCAGTCACAAGTTTTTCTTTTATCCCGTCAAATGCTGACCTTTGTGCGTCTTCCCACTTAAATTTCCCTTCATTTCCTAATAAATCATATAACGGTTTAGCTAGAACAGAATAATTCTTAATAAATCTTCGGTAATAATTAGCCATACCTAGGAACCTTTGTACCTCCTTTAAACGTCGCGGAGTAGGAAAATTAGATACTGCTACTACCTTGTCGCGATTCGGTAGAATACCTTTACTCGATACTTCAAAACCTAAAATTTTTGCTTCTTTTAAACCGAAGTGACATTTGGTAGGTTGTAATGTTAGTCCCGCTGTTCGTATACAGTCAAATACATTTTGTAGTCGAATTAAATGTTCCTCAAATGTTTTACTAATAACTATAACATCATCTAAATAGATAACTACCTGTTTCCATTTAAGATGTTTAAATACGTTATCTACTAATCTTTGAAATGTACCAGGGGCACCACACAGACCAAAACTCATTCTATTAAACTCGTATAAACCATCGTTTACTATAAACGCCGATTTATGTTTATCGCTTTCTTTAATCGGACATTGCCAGTATCCAGAGTTTAAATCTAAGGTTGTAAAATATCTATTCCCACTTAAACAACTTAATATGTCATCAATTAATGGTAAAGGGTAAGAGGACTTTTTTGTAACACTATTTAACTTACGATAGTCCACGCAAAATCGAAATGTACCATTTGGTTTTTTAACTAATACTACGGGGGAACACCATTCGCTATCAGATGGCCTTATTACCCCTAACCTTAACATTTCCTCAATTTGCTCGTTAATTATGTCCCTTTCTTTTTGGGATACTCTATAAGGTCTACTACGAATAGGAGAGGCGTCCCCAGTATCTATTTCGTGTGCCGCTAATTTCGTGAATCCTAATCGGTCACTACTCCATGCCATTAAGTCTTTATTATTATTTAACAAATCTAGCATTTTCTTCTGTTGAAAATCTGTGAGGTTATTATCTAAATAAAACAATTCAGTGTTGTTACACGTTAATAGTTGAGGAGATACTATATCATATGCAACGTCCTCCCCCTCCTCCAAAGCGACTTTTAATTTTAAGCTAAGAATAGGATTACATTTAATATAACCTATAACTGTATTCTTAAATAATTTAATAGGTAGCCTATTGTAACATACTATAGTTAAAATACCTTCATGTAATAAATCTACATTATCTATTAGTTCCAACTTATTTTGTCTAAGAAGACTATATCTGGGTAACATTATATTATAATTTTCGTTGGGATTAGTACAAAAATTACCGTCTAATTTTATCTTGTATTTCTGAATACAATCGCGGTCAAAAATAGAATCCTCAACAAGTCTAATTTTTATTATATCACTTTGTTCAATGACGTCGTTTGAAGGTAATAAATCCCATGTTGTAGTACTATTTTCGTCTAGTGTTGGGGCTATGCAAGTCAGGGTTTTAGGTTTATTATAACAAATTACAACATTAATCTCACAATTATTAAAAATGTAATAAATCATTTGACGTACAATTCTCCAATCTAATTTATCTAGTCCACACCCCAATTTAGGTATCGCTAAATGATACATTTTTTGTGAAAGCATGTGCCGTTTAACTTTAATTAACGCCGAAAAAAGATTTTGTAACGTTGGTTTATTGTAGTAATGTTTTTTGGTTACTAAATAGTATATAAATTTGTTCTCCACCTTTAAATATATAAAACGTCCAGGTACCCGCCTTTGCTTACGTAACGCGCGTATATTCTTAAATTTACATCTGAATTCTTTAGCAATCCCTGCACTCATTCGTAGATCAGCTGAAATACAATGAGCGAGAGAGAATGAACCTTCAAGGTTAAAGAGGCTGTCATCTAGTTCTGCAATGTTATCAGTTTGCGTAAGTTCACTGTCTTTCATCGTATCTAAGAAATTTTGAAAGCTAAGCAGATTCTGACCTAAGTTAATTTTACTATTAATACTTGGAAAACTTACTGAATTATTATTAAAATCTAAAATCATTTTATGGTTTTTAATAAAATTGTAACCTAAAATTAGTGGAACCGGTAAACCTTCTACAACTAACGTTTGTATTTTAAACAATTTTGAATTTAGCTTTACTTCTACATTTGCAATCCCAATCGAGTTAACAATGTTGTTACCCACCGTTAATAACGTTGGTAAGTTACATCGTTCATCATAGGTGGTTAAATATTTTTTATCTATTAAATTGTGACACGATCCAGTGTCTAATACTATATCTATATTTACATTATCTACTTGTCCTGCAATTATAAGAATACTTTTTGGATTACGTGAGGTCTTTATTTGAGGATTAAACATTAGGGCAGGGCTTATGACCTCCAGTAGTTCTGCCCTCTGACGTTTTCCGAACTTTGTGAATTGTTATTCCCCTGCTGATCAGATCTTGTATTTCCATTATGTCTTCCACTTTGTCTTCCAAAACAATTCACTGCTGTATGACCTGGTCGCCCACAAGAATAGCAAATCGGTCGGCCATCTGTTGTTCTTGTCTGCCGGACTATATTCCTTGATGGAGAGTGACCGTTCTGTCGATTATTACCTTGATTTGCAGTATTTGTCGTCTTCGGAAGGTGTTGCAATTCTTTACGGATTTTGTCTAATACCAGCGTTGTTATTTCCGATGTTATAGATTCTACGGTGTTTCGATCCCTGTTATTCTCAACCATCTGGGCGTTCTTATGGAGTGGTTCTTGAACTGCCTGTATGTGGCTGATTCCTCCTCTCTCTGATTCAGCGATAGATGCGATAAGCTCATCTAACTCTTGTAGAGATTTCGGTCTGCTAATGGTAATCATATGTCGATAGTACGGTAAAAGCCCTACTATAATTCTTCGCATTACTGTTTGCTCTGGCATATCCGGATTCACTTCATCACACAATTCTACTAGCTCATAGAAATAGTCTATAATACCTTGATCGCTTAATTGCCGCTTAGAAGCTAATCGGAATTCAGCGTCTTGTTCATAGCTCGGACCGATGAATTTAATTTTAAATTGTTTTAACGTTTCCTGCCAGTCCGCATTTGGGTGTCTTTTAGCAAAAGAACGGAACCATGTGGCTGCACTACCTTTTAAATAATTAGAGAAGTAACATAATTGTAAATACGGATCCCAGCCATTTGCATTTGAAACGCGTTTGTATTCCTTAAGGAAGACGACTGGATTATCAACCAAGGGATCAAATGAGTTAGGAGCTATAAATTTTGGAATTAAAGGATTCTTATTCTCCAAAATTGAAGCAATACTATTATTAGGAGCTATCGGTTGGTGTGTACCATGTGGGTTTAATTGTAATGATACTCCCCTCCTTGATGTTAAGGGTGTCCTATTAATTGTATTTTGTACCCTATCAAAGAAGAATTCCTTATCTTTATTTATATCTGCGGTACCAAACATGTTGGATGAGTCATTGTCGAATGGAATTTCAGGTGGAAGAATTGGGGAATTCCTACGAGTTTGTTTTTGTGGTTGCGAAATTGCAGTTTTTGGTCTTTGAAAAATATCTATTGTTTCGTAACTAGGGATAGTACTACAAATAGGCGCACTTGATAGTGCAGATGTGGTTGTTACAATAGTTAAATTTGTTTGGGACACGACTGGCCTTTTTGGTATTGCTCCTAACATTACTGTAGGGGTTGAAGTGGATTCTATAGATGTAACTTTAGGAAAAACAGTTTGTAAAGATTGTGGTGGGCGTGGAGGAGGTGTGCGCGCTGTACGACTACTTCTATGAAATGCACTTTCATCTAAATTAATTTCAACATCATATTCCGCTTCATCGCTACTTTTTACTGACCTTAAATTATAATTTTTTGTTTTCTTATTGAACATCCTTTACTATTAAATATACCAAATATCTTATTCTCTAATTTAAGTTTTAATCTAAAACCATTACACCATTTTTATTTATTAAATTATAAGATTACATTTAATTAACCGCTAATTATGATATTCGTAAAAAGAAATACCTCAACTGAAACCTAACAACCTCGCACAATATATGTATATTTTAATGAAAATATTATTCTTCAGTTAATTCTAAATTACAAAAAAAAAAAAAAAAAAAAAAAAAAATATATACTTCGCATAAACTCACCTCGCATAAAAAAATATGTAATATAAGCAAAATTAAAATAATTTATTTTAATAAATTATCTTATTGTACACTAATTATTTCGTTAATAAAAATAATTCACCAAAAGATCGTCAAAACGGGCCTCCACCAAAAATGTCACGGCCTAATCGTGACGGGGGGGGGTTTGCTCAGAGGGAGTACTCTCTTAGCAGGTACCACTTATTAATTATAAGTATAAAAATAATAATAATAAAAGTGTACCTACCTTGTAGCGTCTTCCTATCCTAAAGGTAGACTAATCAAAGGAAACACAACACAATTCTGTAATACCAAATCTTTATTATTCACCACTCTCAACTTCCCTTGAACCTGTCCACAGGCGGACTCCCCTTTTTGATGTTATATCTAGTTTAAAACTACTTTACCTATAATCAGCATTTTATCACCCCTCCCTGTATCCGCAGAACATTCAACCCAAAAGACGCTGCTCTAACATAAATACGACACGGAGATCCTCATATAATTCCGGACTCACGGGTCAAATACCGGCCGTCGCCGGAGACCGACCGCGTCTTTCCTGTCGAATATGAGATGCGCAGGAAGAAGTAATAATCCGCTGACTTTATAGAATTGATTTGCGACAATATATAAGGATGAACAACTTTGTAAAAACTTAATGGTTCCAAAATTAAGACAATTTTTCCTTGGGTGTTTTCTGCCTGAGAGGATTCAGCAGCTTATGTAGTGAAAGCTGCACACACGTAGCTGTAGTAGATTACTAGGATTAGACAGGAAACCTTTCTCCACACAAGTTACGCTTATGAAGTATATTCTATAATGGATATGACTACGTGTTATATAGATAGTTATTATTAAAATTTCCGTTATAACCAGCACAGTGTATGTATGTGAAATACTAAATGTAAATATAATAAAGGACAGTAAATTTTATTGTGGAATGAATTGTTATCTGTATTATTTATCAATAAAAGGCAAGAGACATATTTGAGTTTTATTTGTCTTTCTTTCTCTACACCCACACCAAGTAATGATTCATCAATATGTATTTACTTATGCATGTGTAGTTGTAAGAATATGTCTCGAAAGTATTGAAATCCATTTATTTCTTGAATAAAAATAATTTAGAAGACCTTTATATAAAAAAAGTATATTTGTGCATACAATCAAATTTTGCAATTCTTGTGATACTAAACTGACTAAATCCAATAATCGTGATGCGCACTATTTTGAAAGCAATATGTAACAATAATCCTGTATACTGTTCAAGTTATGTTATAAAGAAGTATGATGTTCTATGACTATCTTTCACAGTTACGGAAAAAGAAACGAGTCGTATGTACGACTCCAAAATTTTTCTTCTTCATTTACATTTTTTAATAAAACATTTGATTTAATGTTTTTCTGAATATCAAAGCAGTCAATTTTGGTGTTAAACTGATTGCCTATACATAGTTATATAATATAGTTATCTAATGCTAGTGACATCTAATATAAAACTGGCAAACTGATTGGACAGATATGGAGCTGTTGTTGATACTCAGCCCCTAAACTTACTTCCTTAAAGAAATACTGCATATTTTGAAATTATTTCAATACAGATCGTATCAGTATATTTTTCTACATATTCTAAAGGTAATATTATCAAAATTTTATATTTTTTCTCATTTTTCTCGCAATCAAAGAATATTTAATTAAAAAAAAGATATTTAGATTTACAACAAAGACAATATCTTCAATGTAACAACGCAAAAATTTTTAATGTCTAGTTTTTCCGAATACTACGTTTCTAATAATTATTGTCGAACAGCGCCCCCTACTTTACCGAAACGCCACCTTAAAAGGTTAGAAAAGCTCCAGACCTGCTGATTATCAATATCAAACTAAAATACATACAGAGAAGTCTTATCAAAGTTTTAATAAAACATATGCAACTTGCACATGGAAATTAAAGTTTCAGTGATAACATCATAAAGATACCGCCGTTTACGATAGCATCACTTAATCTACAAGCGTAAAAATATAAATTTTACGTTAAAACAAGCAAAAAATTACTGTACTCGTTCATGTAAAACTATAAAACATATATCAATTACTCGTAAAATATGATATTAAAAGCGAAGCACCATATATACATAGGTTGCCATATTAAAAGAGAAACGATAATCGCGAAGATAGTCGACACGAGTGTGCGAGAATAAAATTGTGTTATTCCGTGATCGACCATCTTGAAGTGATAAATTCTGTTTACCAACGTTATTCCGTCGCAAATACGAACGTCATAAATCATCATTTACCGTGCACCCATAGAAACTGAACAGGAACGTAAAACTGATGTAGTTTTAATGTTTACCCTCTCTGACATAACAGGTCGATAAAATAACATAGGTAGGCAATGTTGTACAATATGTTTCGAAATGTGCAAATACCAACAATTTTCAGACAACAGACAACTCAACGATACTATATTATGGTATTCGTTGTTTCGTGTAATCTAGCATTTTACATTGGCAATTTTCTACTCGAACTATAGGTATTTGTTTTGTTTTAATTTTTTTGATAAACTATAAATCCGTATTCAACATTAACGCACACGTTTGCTGAAACAATTCCTAAACGTTGGAGCTGGAATACTAATCTTAGAATTTTATCGAAATTAATTCCGTTCAATTTAGAACTGTATCCGAATAAGTAACATTCTCCGATTTTAGTTTAGCACCTTAACACCTTTCTAGAACTAATTACTTTAAAATCGAGCTTTCGTATTTTACTTTTTGGTTACAACTTTTGCGCCGTCCTTAAATATTATATGATAATGGTATTAACAGCAGTACTAGCAAATTAAAATATTAAGTATTCAATTGTGTTGATATGTTCTGGTTCGCCAAAACGAGGTACAGAGGAAGAAAATTTGTGTTTACAATATGTAGACTAAGGTTTGGTCACAATTATCTGAAATTGCACTTGCATCTGAAATCGATGAATTTCAGCAGGAGGAATGATATACTCTTGACTTACAACATCAGCAGTGTATTAGCCAAAGAGAAGAAAATGCTTACCAGATTAATCTTCAACTATATTAAACCAAATGGTATTAATATTTAGTCATGGCTTGCTCTTACTCGCAACCTAACATATGCATGCTTATGCAGTTTATTAGTGTATGGAAGTAACACTCTGTAGTGTATAGTAATGATGTGTAGCCAAGTAGAAGCTTTAAGTGGTCAGAAACGCGTGTTTCATAAAGTAAAAAGGATAATTCAACATTGGACCTCAATCTTCTATATATTTGTCATTTTGCTGTTAGTCAGTTGATCGAAATATATATATATCTTATTTGTAGCACTTTTTTTGTGGCACTCCTGAAGAAGTCATAAATTATGACGAAATATTGAGTAATGAACCAATAGTTTTTATCTTTACCTACAGACCGAAATCTCCAATATATTCTTATCTCTTTATATCTTATTTATATATGACAGTTCATGTGTCTTTCGTTGTAGCTCATTTAGAAGACCACAGTCTAGAATTACGTCCGTATATATTATTATTATTATACATACAGAGTGTCTCAGCGAGACCGTTCATTAGAAGTTTATGGCGTTCTGGCCAAAATATAAATTTGAAAATTTAGAATCATATATAGTCGATTATGTTCTCTTCAATGAAAATATTATTAGATTTGTAGCGCTTCTGGTTATACCGGAAGTCGCCATCTACTTCATTATTGCATTTGAAAAAATGAAGTTATGGTTCTTCAAAATTTCGAAGAGTTAACGTGTTATAGTAAAGTAACCACGCAATGTAGACAGCCCTTCTCCGCGTTAACATATACTCTTGTTTAAGTAATTTTTTTTTGATATCCGAAAAATCGAGTGTCGTCTGATTTTTTGAATAAATGTCTGCTAGAGTAAATTTTTTCAGAAAAGTTGGAATAACTACAAAACGTCCGAATCAAATCGTAAAAAGTAAAGATATTCATAAAGCTTAAAAATAGGTAAATCCAAATGTGTAAAAATATACAGGGTGTTCCATTAAAAATAATAAAGTAGATGGCGACTTCTGGTGTAACCGGAAGCGCTAGAAATCTAATAATATTTTCATTGAAAAGAACATAACCGACTATATATAATTCTAAATTTTCAAATTTATATTTTGACCAGAACGCCATAAACTTCTAATGAACGGTCTCGCTGAGACCCCTGTATATTACATCATAAAAACGACGGGCAGAAATATATAGCATACTACGTGGACGAAGCTGAGATGCTCGCTGTCCTTACGGCGTTAATTCTAAGACAAGCACAGCAAACATAGTCACAATTCCAAACAGGTCCAAAACGACCTGTATAAGTGACTTGGACCACAGGGGTATTTAGACCAATGAAATACCAAAGCTATATAACAGGATATTTTACATAGGCAAGCTAACAATAAAACGCTATCATGTCTCTAGGCCTAATAAAGCCGGATCAAATTAAAACACAAACATGTATTTTTACAGTTATGGCAACAATAGCTGTCAAACTGATGTATTATTATTGTATTAAACTAGAAAAAAAATGTTTGTTAAGATCTCGATAGTAACAAAGCAGGCTACTTAGTTACTTTTGGCTTAACTTCTTTATGTTCAAAACCATAATAATTTAACAAATGCATTCTTGACTTTTTCATTGCATTTAAAAATAATAACAAACGATTTTCGATACATTTCACTTGTAAATATTAAATCTCAAAGAATAATCGCCATGCGTACTCTGCCAACTTGATTTTTCTTTCGAATCGAAAGCGATAAATTTCCCGGCGGCATGAAACACAATATTTAACCGTATTTATGAAAATTAAAAATGCTTTATTAGACAGGCCAGCAAACTTCCAGGCAGATAATGCCATTTAACAACTTAATTACTCTCTTATCTGTGGCCATTTAGAGTTAAAAATGTAATGTTTTATAAACACGTAATACGTTTGCACGAAGATAGACTGGTAAGTTATCTCTGTATTTCTGCTTGTTGTATACACCCTACGATACGCTTCAGAGCGGTATTTAAGGTATAATTCATATTTGCAGCCTTTAGGCTAATGAGAATTACTGCTGAATATTGTAATAATTAACTGATGATGTATTATGGTATCTTTATTTCTTCTTGTCCTTCTTCTAACATACAATGCAAACAATGATTAGTGTTTTAATTAAATATTAACATATTTGTCAACCACGAATATGTATCTTTATTTCTTCTTGTCCTTCTTCTAACATACAATGCAAACAATGATTAGTGTTTTAATTAAATATTAACATATTTGTCAACCACGAATATGTTTAAAACATATAGTATTTTAGAGAATTAGAAAACGAGACAATACTAAAAAACTACATGGAAAACGTAAAAAGCAACAGCTTAAGTGATTCACAGATTCCCTCTAATTGATACAAGCTATTGAGGGATGCAATGAGTTATTCTGTCTGATCTATGAAGAGAAAACAACAGAATCTCATTCCATTCATAAGTGTAAATGGAAACATGTTGAGCAGTTAATTCTAACCAGTGCCAGTGTAGGAGGATATACTCTAAAGTTACTCAAAGCGTGATTCTACTTTTACTGCTGATGAAGACCCAGTTCTCGTGTTGTATGGACGCTGTGGGATGGTATTAATAACTTTATTGAAAATTATAGTTAAGTCAGCCGCAATGGACTAGCGGGCATTGGTCTAATTTATAAAAATGATCATATACAATACAAGGATATTAAGCTCTACAATATCGCAATTCCATCGCAAGCGTCTCTACACACTTGCTGAATACTACTCAAAGCTCGTCGTTGATAAGCTTTTTTAAGATATTTTTGTAGACAAGTGTATTAAATTGTGCTTAATTGATAAATTAGTAGATTTAAATTACAATTTTTTACTTATATTATGCAACCAAATAAAATTCCTTTGACTCATGCTTTTCAAACACCGCCGCGTGTTTTTAATATCAATAAAGATCATGCGAAGCATTGTTTGAAAGGTAATTATTTTCTCGTTTAGGCTACCTTAATCATATATGTGGAGTTACATACAAATAATCTTTACCATAGCTCAAACCAGTCAATAAAATAAAAAATAGAACCCTTGCGTCAATAGCATGTCAAAAATTCACTACAAAATATTAATATCAATTTAGCAACTGTCAGGAAAAATTTGAATATTCGTTTTATAAACTATGGATCGTTATACCTCAGTCCAAAAGTGGATGCTTTCGGAGATACAGAGTGTCAAACGTTCAATTTGGTTTTAGTTTTTTCTAAATAATTTCTGTAATAATTGGTATATTGTAACAATATTTGGGTAGGGGGGGTTTCGTGGGATAAAAAATTTAAATCTGCTCTCATTTTCATTGCAAAATGTAGAGGGCGCCATCTGCGGCATATTGTATGCATTTAAAACGTAATAACTTTTATGAGAAACACTGTATTTAACTTTTAAATAAAAATTCGTATTCTCCAATGTTCTTTACCTAGAAAAGGTATAGCTGGTAGGAGTTGATTGGAACAGGCGTTTATGAGTAATCTGGATATAAAAAGTTCATTCCGCATATGGCTTCAACTGGACACAATTTGAAGAGAAGGCGTTTCAATAAAATAACTGTCACTAAAAATTGACGTTAAATCGAATCCAGAAAAAGAATACATTTTTATCGAAATAGGTGTTTCGTGGTTGATGTTTTTGTACATTGTTGTTTTTTTGTCGATGTGTGTTTTTAATTGCGAGTAGTGCTGAAATTTCGTGAAAGAGAATCAGCAAGTGTCGGTAAATTACCAAATATTTGCAAATTTATTTTCATTATTGCCGTGCATTCTACCAACGAAGAAATGACCGCCATGTTATTGGTTTATGGATATTGCCAAGGAAATAGTTTGCAATCTTGCCGAGTATACAGCGAAAGATTTCCGAATCGCCGCACACCAAACCATAAAGTCTTTGCGGCAGTTGAAAGTCGTCTTCGTGAAACGGGTAGGTTTGCGCCTGTTTCTATTAATTATGGTCGCGCACGTACGGTAAGGACTCCGGGGGTTGAGGAAGATATTTTAGGTCGGATTGAGGAAAATCCAAAACTCAGCAGTAGACGATTGGGCTTAGAGGTAGGTGTAAGCAAAGATACTGTTAATAAAGTGACTGCAGAACAACTTCTGTTCCCGTTTCATGTTCAACGGGTACATGATCTGTTACCCCATGATTATGAAGCACGCCTAGGTTTCTGCCGGTTTATTCAAGAACACAGAAATCATGATAGACACTTTACACGCAAAATTTTATTCACAGATGAAGCCAGTTTCACGAGGAGTGGCATTACTAATTTGCACAATGAACATGTCTATACTGAAGAGAAGCCTCATGCGACTAGAGTAACCCATTATCAGCGTGAGTTTAAGATTAATGTGTGGGCAGGAATTATAGACGCATTCATAATTGGTTCTGATATTTTACCACCTCGGCTAAATGAGGAAAATTATTTGGAACTTCTTCAAAACGATTTACCAGTCTTATTAGATCTCCTGCCGTTGGAACATAGAAGAGGGATGTGGTTTATGCATGACAGTGCTCCTCCGCATTTTACGTTAAACGTACGTAATTATTTGAATGAATAGTATCCAAATAGATAGATAGGTAGAGGCAATGGTGCCCCCGCAAATTGACCAGCTCGATCCTCTGACATGACGCCGATGGATTACTTCTTATGGGGAGCTTTGGAAACCCTTGTGTATTCTAGACCAGTAGATACTGAAGATGAATTAAGGCGACGTATTCAAACTAGAATTGACACTTTGAGAAATGATGAGGAAATCCTCCAGAAAGTTCAGTTTAATTTTTTACGACGTATTAATCTTTGTACACAAGAAAATGGAGGCCACTTTGAACATTTGTTGAAGGCATTTAATTAACTGTTTTTGTTCATAAGTCTCTTGTTGACTGTTTTTATTCGAAAATAAAATCACATTTAGGTACTGCTTTTGTAATGTGGGTGTTATTCTTGTGACAATTAAATGCAATGGTGCATCCACTTTTAGACTGAGGTAAGTTGGGTTAGATCGCCACATTTTACCGTCAGAAATGAATTTCTGAATTTTTTATATCCAGATTGCTCATAAACGGCTGCTCCAATCAACTCCTACCAGGACCTTTTCTAGGTAAAAAACATTGGAGAATAAGAATTTTTACTTAAAAGTTAAAGACAATGTGTCTCAAGAAAGTTATTACGTTTTATATGCCGCAAATGGCGCCCTCTACATTTTGCAATGAAAATGAGAGCAGATTTAAATTTTTTATCCCACTAAACCCCTCCTACCCAAATATTGTTACAATATACCAATTATTACAGAAATTATTTATAAAAAACTAAAACCAAATTGAACTTTTGACACTCTGTATCTCCGAAAGCATCCATTTTTGGACTGAGGTAAGTTGGATTAGATCGCCATATTTTGCCCTCAGAAATGTGTGGTAGCGTTTTTTCCGCATCTTTTAGAGACACCCTGTATATGCAAAATCAATTCATTTTTATTCTACATTGCAAGGTATGGTAATTACGAATACTTTTTATGTTATTACGATTACATAAACGCATACATGTTTAAACTGTGTCATATATAAGTATACCTCTTCAAATATAAATATAAGATATAACTAGACTGATATTTACGAAATCAATTGTAAAGATTGTAATCAAAAATATAAACATCGATCATACCAATGTTAAATTAATTAGAAAAATAAACAATTGTAAGTTTTTAAATACTTTCGAAAGTTTAGAAATATATAAAAATAAGTCATGTGTAATGAACGGTGACAAAATCGAATTAGGAATAAATTATGGTTATGCGCGAAAAACAGATTAGGGATAAATTTTTATTGTCAGTACAAATGAGTATAAAATCAGATCTTCACACTACTATGTGTGTCTTCATCTTTTCCTCCATCTTTGCTTACGGTTTCGTTAGCATTCTATCAAGGTTGCAGCACCCCTAGTCTTTTTTAATTGGAAGAATATTATATTTTTACTAATAGTAAAAATTAGGATTAATGCAAATCTTTGCATACTTAATTGTCTTTGCTTTATTTTTTTTTAGTTGTTGTCCTGCTGACTTACCACTTTGCCACTTCTGTTTTCGAAATCGCAGAAAGTACAAGTTTTATTTTTGTGGTACTAAATTAATTAGTCGATCCGATTTTATTCTACCGATTTGGTCCTGTCCCATTTGAGGAGGAGTCAATACCACTGTTAATGCCGTATTATTACATTTAGGAAGGTGTATCAGTAACTAAAATCATATACAACAGTAGCTAATAACACTAGTTTAACTAATTTAACAAAACATTTTTTTGATAACTTAACATTTAGCAAAGATTTTTATTATAATGTTTTCTATAACATCTTCAATTATTTTAGCTGACAATTTTAATTTTTTTTTGTATAACTGTTG
This sequence comes from Holotrichia oblita, assembly GCA_023690525.1. NCBI lineage: Eukaryota > Metazoa > Arthropoda > Insecta > Coleoptera > Scarabaeidae > Holotrichia > Holotrichia oblita. The sequence goes on from CM043015.1 coordinate 75,641,547, forward strand.
TAAAAATACCAGTTTAGTTCTTACAGTCTTTGATTGAAAGCATAGCAAAAACCAGTTGTTCTAAAAAAAGAGAAAATACAAGAATCTTGGCATAACAAATACTAGAATTAGTATTAAGGATATAAACACACTTAAACGGTGCACAAAGAAAAATTGCTGACATATTAAGCTTCTCCAAGAATAGAGTTATTTCTTCCTTCTTGTTGGCTGTTGTCCTCTCTAATGAGAAACCAGCAATGTTCTTCCATCACGACGGGATTTCTGCCGTATTTTGATGGAATTTTTCCTCCTTCTTATCACTCATCCTTCTTCAATTTGCAGGAAAGAAATCCAAATGTGGCTGCAAAAAATGAATTTTGAGCGATATGCAGTACCCTAAGTTTTTATAGTCTTTTAGAAAATTTGCTACGATATCTTGATAGTTTTCACTCTCCTGATTTCCCAAAATGTGTATGCAAACATTTTTAAAACAAGTCAATGCTGCCAGCTCTAAATCATTCATGGTACGTTCAAAATTTCCATCGTCGAAAAACTTCCTAATTTGTGAACCAACCAAATTAAACAGCTTTGGAAACTTATCCTTTAAATATTTAAAACAGTTGCCTTCTTTTTCTAGTGTTTTCACAAACTCGAGTTTATTACAATACTATTTTAATTTTAAATTTTAAATTAATCTTAGTGAAAACAGATAAAAAAATTATTTTTAAAATGCGGTGTGATACTCTATGTTAGAATGCAGTTTTTAAGTTTAACAATAATTTTAAATAAAAATTGTTTCGGCTAGTATTACTGTATCCCAACCGAATTCCAAATAATCCATATCACATCATATGACGATTCAGCAAAAGAACGCATTATTCTATCGCATTTTTTTAATCTTTACAATTGGACTTATAAACCATAAATTATACAATTCCATAAAATAATTCTCTATCGCATTTTACATGTTTTCGTCGTAAAACAGAAGCACTCATTCTGTAAAATTTTGTTGGCAAACGTCCACGCGAAGAGGATGTACGTAAACCGTTGCGACTTTATGATCTTGCATTCATTGTAAAATGCACCGGCAAAAGAAAACTTCGACCCATAAATAATTAAATCACTATAGCACTGTAATATAGGCTATCGATTTTACCGAAAGCGTACCGCCACTCAAGTATTCCATTTACCCTCGCGATGCGATGCCGCATATCCGATACCGTGCGGAACGTAAAATGCACGGCAAGAATGATTTATATAAATATTAATTTAGGCCAGCGCTCCAGTGGGCCAAAGGGGCGAGCCGGACAAACCCGACGCGTCGGCGGATCTTTGAAAAGCATACTCGATTATTTAATTTGCCATCTGCTGTGTACACGAGCTGCAACAGCTGTCCGATACGGTTGCTGCATTCGGGCCACGGTTATTCCACGTTTACATATGCATTTTTTATAACAGTTTTAATCATATATGGGTATCGTGTACGAATTACCGTGGATTTTATACTAGCGAGCTGCAAACTAAATATACAGAGTATCAGACTTAAAACGTGCCATACTCCATAATTTCGTTAGTTTAGTTCGTTAGAGCTTTCAAAAAGATACTGATGAAATGCGACAATTTTATTTCAACGTTAACGTTGCCACCATCAAAGGATTGTTTGTTTAGTTACAGAGGAAGCCTTACAATTCGTCAACATAAATCGAAAGATAAACATCACCACAACTAGACATAATACAAAGAATAGTAATTTGACTATCGAAGATTTAAACAAACCATTGGATGATCTGTTCTTTCTGTCGCATATAAACGTTCATATTAGTGGGTTTTCTTAAGAACCACACAAGTACGAAATAAATAAATTTCCAGAAAGCACGTGCAGTAAATAACAATATTCGCGATTTTTCAACACTGATCAAATGTTATTTGACACAATTGATCATCATAGTTATTATATCGAGATGGGTAATCAAACATAGTTTAAATGGTGTCCGTCAAAAAATAAAATAAAAGTAGGTACAAACAATACAAAATCTACTAAACTAGACGTTTCACCCCTAATGTAAGCAACTCTTTCAGGACCAAAGGTAGTCATGCTAACTCGACCTGTAAACCACAGTAGAAACAAAAACCTTCTGTCTGCCTTCATGGTCCGCTCCGTCGAAATACACAATACTACACTTTCTCTCCTTTTCAACATGGATTTGTTGCAAAAAGAATTACGATCTCCAATCTATCTTGCTATGCGCAATTCATTTCCAACATCTTGGATAGCGGCGGTCAAGTGGATTGTATTTACACAAACTTCGCTAAAAACTTTGATCGTTTAGATCACAGCATTATTCCCTTCAAACTACGGTCGTTTGGATTTAATGAAGCGTTAGTGGATCTGTTAACGTCGTACTTGGCTGATCGAGTTCAATACGTATATTACACTTTTTATGCTTCTAAAAGTTATATCGCTACTTCAGGGGTTCCTCAAGCCTCAAACTTGGAACCGCTTATTTTCAACATTTTTATCAACGATATTAGCGATGTTATATTGTCTCAGAAACTGCTCTTTGCGGATTATCTTAAAATCTTTGCCCACGTTACCTCAACCGAGGACTGTGCTACGCTCCAGAATGACCTTAACAATCTAAAGAATTGGTGTATAACAAATAATCTATCTTTGAATGTGAACAAATATAAAATCATCCTTCAGTCGCCAATCAACAATAACACTCTTTGATTATGCAGTGAATAACAATCTACTTTCACTCGATTACTAAATCTGCTAGGAACTCTCTGGGTTTTATCATCCGTAATTGCAAATCTTTTAAAAATATTAATGAATATTAAATATTAATATTAATATTTATATGTCAAAAACGCCAGCTGGAATTAATTCGAATTTCGTTAAATTCTTATGGTTTATAGTTGATCGTGTGCATCCACCAAGGAATTTTGATCACTCCACTGCTCTATTATTTAGTTTTAATCTAACATCTCTTCAGTTTAGAAGAATAGATTTCAGTATTAGGCTTTTTATACCGATTTCTACACAACGAAGTTGACTGTCCAACATTAATTCACTCTCCTCAGTTTCGCTTCCTCGATTCAATTCGCGTCAACATGAGACTTTTATTTGCCTCTGACCAGAACGTCACCTATATACAGGGTGTCTTAGCGAGACAGTTTATTAGAAGTTTATAGGGTTCTGGCCAAAATGTAAATTTGAAAATTCAGAATTATCTATAGTCGATTATGTTCTCTTCAATGCAAATTTCTATCGCTTCCGGTTATACCGGAAGTTGCCATCTACTTTGTTCTTTCTAATGGAACACCCTGTATATTTTTACATATTTGGATTTGCCTATTTTTAAGCTTTATAAATACCTTTAGTTTTTTAAATTAGATTCGGGCGTTTTGTAGTTATTCGATTTTTTCTAAGCAAATTTGCTATAGCGCACATTTATTCGAAAAATCAGAGAACACTCGATTTTTCGGATATCAATTTAGAATTCATAACATGCTTAAGTAACATGTTGAAGTATATTTTAGCGCCGAGAACGGCTATCTACATTGCGTGGTTACTGTACTATGGTACATTAACTCTTCGAAATTTTGCAGACCCATAACTCAATTTTTTCAATTAGCACTCCCCATATTTTATTACTTAGTCGTCTTCAGTGCCCAATTCTATCCTCCTTTATGTCCCACATGTCCCCTACCTAAAATTGATAGTTTAGAAGATAATTAGAATTTTTGAAAAATACACACATAACTCATCGATACTTGGCCATGGAAAATAAGCGTTCCCAAAGATTTATTGTCAAAGTCTAACGTCAAAATCACACTTCCTCGTTTGATGCTTGTGAGTTAATAACGACGAAGTGTGATTTTGACGTTAGATTATTTCTTCATTTTTTAATATGTTACTCCCGTTTTGAAATATTGCATAAAATGTACGTTATCTAGCTGCTGTTTTTGTGTTTAAATGTATCTGTGACTACAAACGTTTGAACGAGAACTAATTAGAATTTGGTCGTTTGGAATCTAAAGCAAAAGCACATATTATCCTTTCGCTCGTTATTGTTAGTTGTTATCCAAGTAATTATTTACAAGTTGGATATCTCTGGCACTGTATTATTATAATAAATCGACCATACAAATATTGCTACTCCCATACTAATTATTTACCCTTACCAAAACAGCCCAATATACATCTACCGCGTTACCAGATTTATCGCTGGAATTTATGTGTATATATGTGTATCAGAATTTAAATTTATACGTGATTAATTACTTCAAAATTACTTAGGATAACTTTCTCCTGCGGATTAAATGTTAAGGTATCTAGTGGAGCAGGATATTAACGAAACTTTCGCATTTAATCGAAATTCCGTTCGGTGTATCTGCATTGCATATACGTTCTATTATGTTAGAAGTTATACAGAATAAGATTGCCTTGGAGTTTTCAATTAGAAATTAAGGAGAATATAACGTGGAAAGTATACGAAGAATTTCAAAAAAATCCCTTATAATTCCATTTGCGGAGGTAGTAATTCGAGTAAAATGTCCAAATTTTTAAAATAGAAAATTTATTATTTTTACTAATTGTAATCTAAACTAAAAAATCTCTAATATCATTGTTTTATTAGATAAAGTTTTCGGATAGATTTTCAATACGCGTTAATTCACATTAGAAATATTTTATGACTTTTGAATGGTTTTTCGGATTAACGCCGATATTTTTGATATTGCACAAGTAGGATGGCACCGCATTCTATACGAAGTACGCCTCTCATAGTTGCAATTAATGTCAATAATTTACATTTTGACGTAGTTTTTCTACTGTGGATATACCTATATAAGAAATAAGATCAAATTTGACACATTTGATTAAAAGAATAATTTCATGTGTGTCAATCCAAGAAGGACAAGCTCAGAAGTTCAGAATAGGGATATTATATTCCTCCATTTAAATTATATCTTTGAGCAATATACATAGTTTGATATATTGCTGTACAAAATTCGTTGTGTTAAAATTTATCAATTTTCTGAATAATCCCCATAAAACGACAAGTGGAAATTATTAAAAAAGCTTGTGCCAGTGTGAACGAAAAATTTTGAACAGCAGTGTATGCAGCTTTTTACGACGACCCTCTGTCAAAGAATATCTTAACAAGAACGGACATAAGGGGTCAGCACCTTTGATCTGAGGGGTTGATTTTGAATGACTACAATAGGCTACACTAGACTACAACAAAGGCTACAATAGGCTTCAATATTATAGCCTTTTTTGGAGGAATGAATACATTTTTTTATGTATCGCACCTACATGATATATGTCTATTATTTATTCATCACAAGATTTGTTCAGTTTATGGCAGGATTCTGATAATCTTCGCATACTTAACTTACAGAAATCTAAACAGCTATGTTCTGCATGTAGTTCTACAATACTACTTTGACGTGCTACATAACATGCCTCCTTTTCTATTCGTAATTAAAATATACCAAATACTGTAACGTTAAGCTGTCAAACACTATTCATAACTCCATTTTCGCTTGACAGATGGGTATCCAGGTTAGGTAACTGAAAAAAATAAAAAACACTAAATTACCTAATATTTACGAAACCATAGCTAGCTATCTGATCGGTGTTTTTCTAAATGTAATAATTAATTTACTTAAACTGCGTAGCATTAAGATGATCGCACACATGTGAATGATGTTTTAATTAATTCATTTTTCTTATTAACATAGTTTCTCAATGTTAGAGAATAGTAAATTTCTCAAGTTGGCATCATTGATGATTTATCTGCATATGTATGAGCCGATGTGAGGTTTTTGGCTCAGCAGCCGTGTGATGAAGAAGGAAGTGTAGGTCATCTGAGATCTTATAAATCCAGCCAGCGACAGGGAAAGAAGGATGTTAAATACACCATAAAAGTTTCATAGTAATGAAGTCATATGTTTTAATGTACCTAATCAATTAATTTTTTGTAATTAAATTTATACTAAAACACACTCAAACATTATAACAAAATTATACCACTAAATTCATCACACAAGACGAAGAAAACCATCTAATTATGGGCACTTTAGAGAAGAAAAAGTAGGTGGTAATGAAATTAACAGTTTTACGGTGACTCTGTATACCACGAATTTTGACCGGACCTGTAGAAAATTAATTCCGAAATGACGGTTATCAACAGTTGCAAATCACTACGTGTTTTTAGAGGATTGGAGAACAGTTAAATATCATTGGCTACATATGCCCGTAAGCTTGCAGCAAACGTACTCTTTTTTAATAGAACGTTATCCAGAGCGTTTCCTCCACGTAAATTTTATTAACAGCGTTATAACTTGATGGTGCACCGTTGAGCAAAAGTAACTGTTGCTCATCGCAGAAGGTCCATTGAAACACCTAGATTTCACCAGATTTCAAAACCTTTACGAAGAAGTCCACCGTCCACCAGGTTGAGCGCCCGTGAAAACATAAAACTTTCGAGAACACACTCACACACTTAAACACTCAAAATTAAGTTCTAAATTTAATCAAATAATTTTCTTAAGTAAATAACTCTTTTAAAAATTTGTGTAAAATATTTTTTTTAATTTTATTATTATTATTTTTTAAATTATTATTTTTTTAGTAAATTTAAAAAGGCAAATTCAAGTATAAAAAAATATTATTTAAAGTAAAGTAATTATTTTTTGCTTATGAATTAAAAAAAAAATTAAAGAAGTAATCTTCTAACAAAAATTTTTAGTCCAAATAGCACTTAAAGTTGAAAATTTTTCCAAAAAATCCAATTATATTTGAAAAGTAAAATTTATTTTCTTAACTTTTATTATTAAATATTTGCTATTACAATGCATGTACCTGTATACATTGTATGCATTGCTGATGTATTTACACTTCGTTCAATACATTAGCTGATAAATTAAAACATTAACATAGACTCGACGATGTTGAAAAACATGGATGTTTGGAAATTCCACCACCCACATCAAAATTGAAAATCGATGTTCTTTGTACGTATTTACGCTTACACGTAATAAATGTAAAATAATTCGTTAATTAAGTTTAATTTAAGCTTTAAAATGTTATTATAATTTTTGCATAAATGCTTCAAAATTTAATTAAAATAATTTAAGTGCCACCATCACGGCACCATGTAAAATTTAAACTAAAAACTAACGCGAAGTATTGTACTATATAGATTATCGATTTTTTCAATAAACAATGTAAAGTATATACAAATTGTATATACTTTACATTGGATGTAGAACCTCACGTTTACAAAATTTGACAATTAATCCTTAGTCCTTGGCAATCAAAATCCGCATATATAATTTGTGTCAGAAATTTGGAACAGAGCTTCAATCATAACATGTTTCCCATCCATTTAACCACTACAAGACAGAAAATCCTTCCATTTCTCTTCGCTTGATGTCATTTACAACATATGATTATCTCATTTTAATACAATACATTTTCAACATTTTTAGTATAAATAAAGTTTTTTAATTGTCGTCATTGCAATTTCAGGAACTACATGTAACTGAGAATATATGCCATTGATCATACTATGCTATAAGAAGTTAAAATTGCAGATCATTCAATATCTGGTAGAGATGCATTCGAAACATCACCAAGAATGCAGGCAGTTAATTATAAAAACGATTCTGTATTACTCGGCTTCGGCACTCTTACAGGAAAATGAAGTAAAAACCAACTCTTCGGCTTCCTCAGCAAAAAATACCTGGCCAACTACTAAAAGGATAGGGAAAGCCAACCCTCGGCTTCTTCACAACAAGGTATCTGCTGGCCAACTATTCTACTCCTACAGGACGGCCAGGAAAAGGAACGACAAAAAGGATAATTAGCGGTAAAATGTTGTATATCCTAGCGAGTGCCTTTTTGTCGCATGACTTTACAAGCAAAAACATTTGACAAATGTACACTATGCCTCCCAAACTTAAATATACAGGTTAGTTCAAAAAATACATATGTACAAACAAAAACATTTTAATTAAATAGTATGAAAATAAATAAACAAAAATTGTCCTATTACACGGCGAACAAAAAAAGTGTATGAAATGGCAAACAGAGAAACTACAAAAGGATAACTGTTGACAAGCTGTAATGAGTGTGAACAAAGCCAAGCTACCAATAATATGCCATAGTGTAGAAAGCAGAAACTAGTCTAGAGAAGTTTCTATTGATTCAGGTGCCGATCTTTAACAGAATTCTACGAAATACAAGTCTACTGCATCACAAAGAAAGACATCCGAGGAGAAACAAACGTGTATAATGGCAATTAAGACGGTAGTTAGTTAATTTTAAAAATCAATTTTATATTTTTATTAGCATATTATGCCTTAAAGAAAAACTTATTTATATATTTATTCTCTATATCTATATTTATTCTCCTATGTATTTATAAAACGCCTTGTCTTGGATATTAAGTTTCTTCTTCGTCTTTACAAAGTCATTCAATACAGAAACTAAAACCTCGCACATTTTTGGTACTGTTTTGAATATTGTTGGCGTTGCGATTTTAAATAGGAACTCTAAGCTGTCATATGAATCTCCAGTGGGTTATTATAAGACTCGAGCTCTGTATACGATTTGGGAGACTATACCATAATGTGCCGTGTGACCAAATTTACTGAATCAAAATGCGTGTTTAATTGAATTGGTGTGGACGTGCAAATTATAATTGATTTACGACCAATTAAAGCTGCAACTGATTTGTCATTTTTTTTCTGACAAAAAAAATAAATTAAAATAAGTGTTGACCATGAAAATCCGCTGAAGCTTACTTATAATTAAATACAAGCAAATTTTGAATATAGGAGTTGTGCAATAACTCAATTACCTCTTCTGTATGATGGGTTACCTATACAATAATTTTTAACGTATATACATTTTCGTTAACTTCTGAATTCGCTCTGTTATTACTCTCTGGTTTACCTAAATAAATGCTGCAAATATCTCGTAATAAAACAATTCAGGCCACTGCTTTGCAGATCACCTACAAAATTAATTGTTGAAAACACCATTCAAGAGATTATCTCACAATTTAATATTCTTGGCTAGTTTCCAATTATCCTAGAGATAATAATGGGTGTATATATTCATCTATCCGCAAAAATTAGATTAGAGACATTCCCAGTCAACGAGCACATTTTCCATTAAAGTTATAAGAAGTTAGCTCTCACACAATCTCGAGCATGTTTCATTAAAACAAATAATACATTGCACTCCGCTACTATAACCTGATTTCGTATTCATGCAACAGTGAATTCATCGCAAAATTATATCTCAGTCATCGCTAACTAATATTTTACAATATAAAGTTTTCAATTTATGGAATTACGTCTATATATATCATCCATATTATAGCATCTAGGAATAATAAAGTATGGGAAAAACGCTTAAGCTAGACAATCTACACCCTCCGCATTAAATAATAAACCATTTCAGCATTTCTCTTCATGCATTGCGCCACGTTCATTATGCGTAAATTCGCCTTAATACCGCCATATATCCGACGTTTTCCGGGCTTATTCTAATGCTTCTTGACATACTTAAATCTAATCGAAAATCAATGGCGCCTATATTATACGTTATATAGATAGATAATGTGGATATACTCTCCTAAATTGATGCGCTCACACACACTTCAGTTTATGAATGCCTTTATACTGTTTAAAAAACCCTACTTTGAGGTATAACGAGACGATTATGAAAGGAGATATTCCACATCTTCGGGGGTATCTTATATCAAATTACTTCCATAATCATAATATATTATAGATACATGTATACAAACTGCTAAGCTTCGAACAGATTAGAAAGACATGACTAATAAGGCATAAAGATTGTTTTACCGTGTTAGTTTACCCCATTGCTGTATTAGACGTTATGATTTCCCAAAATGACTGTAGCATTAATTGAGAATACATTGTGTTACGTATTGATTTTGGGTTTCTTAGTTTAGGAGCTTCTATACCAAGAAAATGCGAATATTCTTTAGAGAACATACATTTGCTTTGCATTTATCCAAATTGCTTCAAAAAGAGAGCATGATTATATGAAAAATCGTTACAATTACCATAACTCTTTTAGAATATTTGGAAGTGCAAGTTGGAATTCTATAAGTAAATAATATTCAAAGCTCGCCTTATAGAAGTTTTATCTTTCATTTTAATGAACATTTATGTATTTTCACATCTTCTTAGTCGTGTTCTCGATTGAAATTCTTCAGATTATTTATTAATTCCAATAATTTCCGTCTTCAAGATAGTGTTCGCCTACTACAGAACTTTCAGTACGTTCATTTGGGTATCGTTCATTTTCCTAAGTTATATACTAGGTGCCCTATTTTATCCAGCCAAGATAAATTTTCTTAAAGTTGAAAAGAAGTACTTAGCTGTACACGTTAGGTGTCAAAGGGAAATTAATGGGATTGCAGCTATTGGCGTTAGAATTAAGAAGACGTGAACCTTTTTTCGTATATAAGCTTTCGCTAATTCTTTATTAGCTTCTCCAGAGAACAAAATAGTAATTGTAGTACGGCAACATCACAAGACTCATGTGCAGTTAATATTTGGAAACATAACATTAAAATACATTGTTAACATCTTATTAAAAATGTTAATTAAGAACTCGAAAATGTAAAGTCTCACGTGGACAAACAGTAAGTGAGGTTATTTTAAGGTTAGTGTTAGTTAAGTGAGATTAATTCTAACGCCAATAGCTGCAATCCCATTAACTTCCCTTCTACACATAATTTTTCTCGTGTTGGCATTCACAGTCGTCTATGTCTTTATTGTTCCCTGTTCAATATGGATTTATTGAATAGACGTTATTCCATCAGTGACAAACCAGAATAGCACTCGCGATTTTTTCATCGTATATTAGTGAAATTTTGGATCGAGTAAAGGACAACATTGACTTTTCTTTATTAACCAATAGTTCTTTGGTTTTCTCGTATCGAGTTTCATTCACTTTTGATAAAAAATTTCAGTATTCTTTTATTCTGAAAACTTAAGAAACTAGGTTACGCAAATTTACTCTCTGTAGACATCGTAACAGAAAACCATAAATAATACGTTCAAAAGTAATCTACAAAATAGGATATCTTGAAAATAAAAATTCAAGAATGTGAAATAATTTTGCTGCACACCATATTTTATGTTTTCAGAAGGCGAAAAAATTTATTTAATTGAAATTGCTTCATTCATTTTAACTTAATCATCTTTAAAATTGTAATATTTTTTCATAAAATTAGCAACATTATTTTTATTCAGGTTTTAATAATAAACGCTTCTTGGATTAAATTGTCCGGTCGACAGATGTTTTTTCGTACTGCATGTGTTTGATTTATGAACTGAATTCAATAAATGTCGACTATTAAAATGGAAGCGGAAAGGTTATTTAGAAATAGTTCTAATTCTTACTATAAGAAACAGCAATGACACAATAAAAATATTCACGATTCAATCTTAATGCCGAAAACAAATTTAACTGGGTGTCAGGATAAGAAAGTAAATACAAGCAACCCCTGAGAAAAGTGTAACTAATGAAGAAAATTTTAAATGTGTTATTATCAGAAAAATGAAGTTCCTACTATGCCATTGTCTGAAAAAGTCGAATAAGGATTTGGGTATTCTCGAAAAATCGATTAGAAGAATTCTTAACTTACCATATAAACCAAAAACTTACACTTCAACAAAGAGATATAGATCAGAATTGACTTTTGTTTTTGGTTCCAAGGCAAGAAGGAAGATAATCCCCATTTTAGGTTTTATTTACTGACGAAGCAACCTTCATAAGCAACGGCGTAGTAAGTTCTTTAAAAATCTTAATTTTCAATTGAATGTAAAAGCCAATATTCATTTAAAACAAACGTTTGGTGTTGTATATTGAATACTCAAATAGTTGGACTATATTTTTTCCGGCAAAATTTAAATGCAGGTAGATATTTGCAATTCTTGCAGAATGAATTTAGCGAGTTCCTAGATTATATGCCTTTAAATCTACGAGCGAATATGTATTTTAACAAGATGGTGCTTCCATCCATTCTACATTGCAAGTACGAGAATGGCTTAATCAACAATTTCCTCAAAAATGGATCGGAAGATTTTTCAGAAAATATTTACAAGATCGTTCAAACCCAATGGATTTCTTTCCTGGGGTTAGTTGGTGTCATCGTCCAATCTGGACCATAGAAAATACGATTAGGCAGTGTGTCGTTCAAAATAATCCGGTTTTTCTAATAAATGCTATTTAACAAAGGACAATGAAATGTTAGAGAATGGGGGAGCTCCGTAGATAAATAAACTTGTAAATAAATATTTTTGTTTACGATTTGTTAATGTATTTTGAGTTTTATTTCCTACTATTATGTATCTTTACTATTATTATTATTAAAACCTGAATAAAAAGAAGTGTTGCTAATTTTATGAAAAAATATTACAATTTTAAAGATGATTAAGTTAAAATGAATCACAATTTCAATTAAATAAATTTTTTTGCCTTCTGAAAACGTAAAATATGGTGTGCAGCAAAATTATTTCACATTCTTGAATTTTTATTTTCAAGAGCTATATTATTTTTGTAGCTGACTTTTGCGACGTATTATTTATGGTTTTCTGTTACGAACAGAATAAGTTTTATTGTATGAGCGTTCTCAATTTCTTATACAGGGTAATTCAGAATAAACAGTCTGAAATTTTCGTCTGGAAGAAACTCGATATTTTACTTTAATTTTTAAAACAAAGAACTATTGTTAATTCTAATGTTTGTATACTCTTATATTTTATATTTGTCCACGATAATTGGAAATTTATTTTGGTCTCAAGTAAAGAGATATGATGCAATAACATAATTTTGCTATATTCAAAGGTAAACCATTTTCCCATATGCTGCACACTTTCTGCCGGTCACTGTATAATTTGGGCAGCTAACCTTTATTTAAGGAGAGTAACTGCTTTATTTTCTTCAATGTTCTGTGTGATTCTTTCCCAAGATTGTCTTAATCTGTTATGTATTTGTTTTTGATTCTCGTTCTGTTTCATCTTTTGTAGCACGTCTATGTGGTAAAGTAAAGTACCATATTTTAAATCTCCTTCATAAGTTAGTAATAGCACTAAACTAAGCAGAGATCCTATCATAGTAAAATTAGGCGACGAACTTGGAAAACCATAGAGAATTCAGATATGCTGGAACAGGGAGGAAGAACGACCACTATCTTCGGAGAATCTGAGATCTATCATCAATACTTGTGGATCATCTACCTACCATTTTTGCAAATTGTTTAGTAGATAACAACAAGTCCACATCGCAATGAGATTTGTTGTAAAATAGTTTTTCACCGAATACCAGTAGAAAAAAATATGGATAAAGAAATAATTTTTGTCGGAAGAACTATATTTAATCGAACTTGCAAGAGCTCAACTTACTTGTTATGTAGAGTGGGAACTTTTATGAAGAAAAGAATGGAGTAGCTCTAAGGATACCATTGTCATCGGTAATTGGAAAGAATCGAAAGACCTTTCAATCGACAACCCCCTTTCCATTTAAGATTGTCGGGGTCAGTTCCACCCTGCCCAAGGGATACACACAAAGAAAAGTTAATTTTTGAGCATTATAATGAAATGTAATGCCATAAACTAGGTAGAAATGAAATAAACTGCATCATTGTAAAGAGAATCGAAAGACTTTTCAATCGAGATACAACTCAACACGCTTTACATTTAAGACTTGTTGGCTCAGTTCCACCCTGCCCAAGGGATACAAACAAATAAAAGTAAATTTTTGAGCATTGTAATGATGAATGAATGTAATGCCATAAACTAGGTAGTAATGCCATAAACTAGGTATCATTGTAAAGAGAATCGATGTACAACTCAACACGCTTTCATGAAAACTAGGTATTAACTATTGAATCCATCAACCGAAAACTAACATATTGGTACAGATTTTGGTCTACTAAATACACTACATGACCCTCTGCAACATACGAATAGATAATATATCATCTCTTGATGTAGTAGTGTTTCGATAAATAGTTTTGCAAAATGTCTTGAGGTACCGTTTGTTCAACCCGTACACGTTACTTATCAAACAAGCTACTTTTTTGACCGATATCCATTAATGTAGACGGTCCTCCGATTCGTCTCAATTGTGGGACATTTGGGGTGTTAAAGTTTTTTGGCACATATTCAATTTCCAATTCGTCCAAGATGTTCAGAGTTGGTGTAGCATAATGCGCGGACGCCAAGTAAGGCCAAAAAATTATGTTATCGCCTCGGTGATGTTTATTAATAAATTCTCTAAGCAGTGGAAGGCACTTATATATACACTGCTGGCCCATTTGAAACTTTAAAGGCGTCTATAAGTAATGCATTTCTTCGAGCAGCGATGCCATATCCGTATCATGGATCACGACAAATGCAAGTGGGAAAATTGCGTTGGTGGGGTAAAGAGAATACCACAGTAAGCGTAGCAGTTACTAGTACTAGCTTAGTATGCTCGTAACAGCGTTGGTTTGCAGTTAGAGCTAGTTGAATATTCATATCGTGGCGATATTCAAGTCTTACTTTAAAAATTTTCTTTGTTGGAATTTAAAAATTTAATTTACAGTATTATTTTCTACTATTTTTGAAATCTATTATTATTAGACTCATTATCTTGGTATCTTTAATACAATATAATAACATATCCATTTGTGATAACTATAAGATATATGGCCTCCTATGTTAAACTAGTACGTTTCAAAAAAAAAGTCGCACGTTGCTGTACATCCTTATTTCAAATTTATTTCATTCATCATACGTTAACATATTATTTATACTTAGAAACAATTTTCGCAAGCCTGATAGCGCATATAGTATGCTATCTTTTTCTATGTCTTATTTACCACGTTAATAGAGAGGAAGAAAAAGTGGAGCTATCGTCTATCTATCCTCTCTTCCTATTAGATTTTAAACCATCACTTTCATTGGATACCTACTGATGTGGTTACAACATCTTCATTTATTTTACGCTCGCTTGAGGATATTTAACGATATCAATTTCGAGCCAATACTGAATGATTCAAGTTGAATCGATTAAGCGACTGAAATAGTGTAATTTGTTCCTCTTCGTACCGTAATCTTTCAATATTACTGCGCGTATGTTTGAGGGCACTGCAATAGCAATTGAATTGACATTTAAATACTATCAGTTTTCGGCATAAACCCGTGACTTCAGATAATCCCACAGGCAGTCCAAAGTCGTTAAATCGCTAGAACTCGGCGGCGAATTTTGGTCACCAAACCGGGAAATAACTCGACCAGAAACTCATGCAAGACAATCACTGTTTCACCTGCGATATGACATATGGCACCGTCCTGCTGAAACCACATATCGCCAAGAGCAATATCTTCCATTAAGTCACAAAAAACTGCGTTATCATAGCACGATAACGTTAGCCATGCATTACTTTCTAATGAATCATTTGTGGATTTTGTGAGCCCCAAATGCGACAGTTTTGCCGATTAACGAAGCCATCGAGGCGAAAGTAGGCCTCATCATTGAAAATGATTTTGTCCACAAAATTGGCATTCACTTCTCATTGCTCAAGCATCTTATTAGTGAACTGTCTTTGCTGTATATGGACTGTTAGCAAAAGTTGTTGAGTTAATTGGACTTTGTAGGCGCGAAGATGCAAATCTTGAGTGCGACTACGCTGAAGAGTAGCTATTGAAGAAAATAGTAAAATACATTTTTTATATTTTGATTATACTTTCAATTTTAGAACTAACAACATTGAAATATAAATAAAATTATCATTGTATCAAGTATTAATAAGTTCAAAATTTATAAACACTGAATATTCACCATTTTATTGTACATGCATACAGATGTACACTCGGTACGACTTAATCTTTGAACGATTTCAATGAGTTACCTTATTAAAATCGTTCGAAGATTAAGTCGTACCGAGTGTACGTTAGGTAATTAAAATGTTAATTTGTCGTCTACTTTCCCTGCAATGCGTGTAATCATGTTTTAAATGAAATCCTAATTTCGCCAGTCAATATAATAAAAGTCTATTTATTTTACATAACACAAAGTGGTTTTTGTATCTAGTATCTAAGATGAATTGAACTTATCGCTAGTTTTAATCATCTGAAGACATTTACGTTGCAAATATTATAATTCATGAGGTACGAATATTTTTAGAAGAAATATAAAAATGATTGTAATCTTATTTTTATGTAATTCCATACCAATTACGTCCTCGTTTCTTTCTGACCTACAAAACATACAACCTTCAACCATATTTCTATGATAACCCTCGCACACATACATTAAATATTCCATTTATATACCAGCCATCCAGACAATTATGTTTGCTTTCATTTATTTTTGTCGAGTCGAGATCGTATCACTCCGGAAACAAATTGCATTTATTTTTTTTTCACGAGCAGATTTAAACCGATTTACATTGGAAGTTATATTTCCGGTTTCTATTTAAGGAAGTGGGTCAAAGAAACAACCAGCTAAGTCTCACATATAATACGCATACGTATGTACAGTGAGGTGCAAAGATATCCGGACACGTCTAGATAGAGAAATACCCTGCGCTCAATACTTTATTCCAAAGAGCCGCAGGGCACCTTACTACCTGCTGAGGTTAACCGTAGTTGTTCGCTCTTACAATAACATTGCAATATACAAATGCGTATAATACGTATATGGATATAGCATAAATTAAAATATGGGAATTTAAACTTCTGTAGCGTCAAGTAGATGATATTATTATTCCTTATAGTAGCATTACATAAGTATGGAAATAAATATCGCGACTATTATTTGACTTAATTGATTATTTGACTGAGTTTTGACGAAAATTAGTCAATATCTAAAATATACATACTACTCCTTTAGTTAATAATAAATCACTCAGCTTACAGTAATAGAAGTTATAATGGAAACTAAATTTTTAAGGCTTCATAAAGGTGTAGTAATATAGAGATAATTCAATTCTGTTTAATAATAACTAGTGTATTTATATTTATTTATATTTTTTTAACATGTAGTTAGTGTTCTTATTTATGGTTCTATATATGATTTAGCTGTATGTGTTTTAGGTTAATTGCAAGGCAAAACAGAAAACAACTTACTAAAAGTGTTTTGACAGATTAACACCTTTGAACTTAATTACATATTGAGAATAAAAATATTTCATATATATTATAATTAGTATAAATAGTAGATAAATATAGTTTAAAATGATAAAAGCGATCTGGAGCTTTCGCCGATCGCTTACTGAAAATATAAAAACTCATATCAGCACAAAATTCGAAAGAAGATTTCTCAAAAACTAGCCAGTTCTACATAATAAGGATGTTAGAGTAATTAAAATTACATCTTAAACATCTGCAAACGCGTATTGGCGAATTATGTGTAAAACCAAATGTGCCCGTATAGCAATATAATTTTAGTAATACCGTACCTAGTTTTAAAAACATTTTTCATCTGAAGATGATTCACCTAATACAAGCGCAGGTAACAACAGGTATCTTATTTAATTACAAATTTCATTTAAATACTTCTTAGTATTACTAAAACCGAAATACATATACATATTATATGAAGAAAAACGTGAGAATTAAGAGATTAAAGATGTATGTATGTTATGTTTATAGGTGCTTATGATTGGATAATCCACAAACATAACTCTATTAATCTATTATATCTTATTCTAGAATTTTAAATGTAGTATTCTGTTGAGCATTAATTATTTATTTTATACACAAACTTTCTTATTGTTGTTTTTAATGTATTTTACTATAAAGATTAATATACACTTTTATGAAGTTTTACTTATCTTTTATTCCCTATCATTAATTACAACTTAAATTTATTCTAGTTCACATCGTCGATTACAACTTTATCGTCATCTTCTATTTGAAAGGTAAATGACAAATAATATCAAAATTGAAAGACATGCCTGTTAAAAATATTTATAACCAAATTAATCATTTATATATTGAACCATGAATGAACACTAACTTAATGTTAAAAATTGTTAATATAAATAAACTGATTTTTACTAAACAGAATTAAACAATTTACTTTTTATTATGACCTCTATTGTATTATAACTTCACAAAATATTCTATGAGTTTGCAACATAAATAATCAGGTACACTAAAGCCTAGGTAAAAAAAATTGATAATGTATTCTTTTGCGAACGCTTTATTACTGCATCTTATAACAAAAGGCATCTGATAGCTTTTCACCTGGTGAAGATGTATAATGTGAACATACATATATTACCTACTATTTTGTATCGGACGACAACAATCTTTTTTTTCGGTATGTATTTGCTAAAATGCTATTCCTCTTAATAGTAGGTTGAATAATTACAATTCAATAAAGGAGTCATATATTTATTAATTTTTAGTAAAACGAACAACTCGGAAAATATCCGTGATATAGAACAACCGTCCTAAATTCTAACATTTTAATTTATATAATATATCTACATATATATGCGTTTATATAATATAATGTTATTGTACGAGTGACAAACTACGGTCCCACCCAGCAGGTACTAAGCTGCCCTGCGGCTCTTTGGAATAAAGTATTGAGGGCAGGGTATTTCTCTATCTAGACGTGTCCGGATACCTTTGCACCTCACTGTACATACATATATCGGTTAAAATTTAAAAGGAAATTGAGTAGGTAGTATCATAAAAAGAACAATGTTTTGTTTTCTATACTATTTATTATGAAAATATATAATACAAAACTTACTATGTAGTATTACATAAATAATGTGGTCAATTACTGGACTGTAAGTGTAGAGGTCTGCAAGCACTGCACCGTCCAAAGTTTTAAGAGCTTTATAACTATAGTAACTGTCAGTTATAAATGTCTCCGGAGCTTTGGCAAGGCCGCTACTCGACACGTGCTGTCACGCTAGAGCGCTATTTCGTTGGATTTATTATAATGTAAAGTATGTATATATTCGTCTAAACTCCCCTATATAGCTCTAAATAAATAATTATATTATTAAATATAATAATATATAATATGGTATTGCTTTGATTATATTTTGTAATAATATTATATATATAAATATGTATATATCTATTGCTGACGCTATATTGCTATTATATTAATAATATAGGCAGGCTTCTAAACTATCCAGCAATGGCGTTTGTCTCATCACACGCTAATATGAATTTTGCAAATATGATTTTTTATGTAGGTATAATGATATTGACTTCAATGTTAATTGATTAGTAATTAAGCAAAGAAAAACGACAATCGTTGCAATTTTTGTAAAGCATTTCATTTGTTTATACAACTGAGGAACTGAGTCACTAACAAATTGTTCTTTGATTACGACAGAACCCTTGTTACTCGGGAGAATATTACCTCTTTTACTAAATGTAATATTGCTCCTTAAACAGACTTGAGAGGATGTTAAGATGATGTTAAGAATAAATTGTCCTGTTGTGTACAACAGACCATGAATAAATTGGCTAAAAGTATTTTTGAAGAAATCTTTACGAAGTTAATGTGCTTTAGATATCAAATAAGCGGATTTGTTCAATGATACCTCGTTTTATTAATTTTAGTATCATGTTTGTATGACTCCCTCGTCATTGTCAAATTCTAATAACCATTTAATAGTATTATTCAAAGTTAGAACAGTATTTCGGCATCAAGCATTCGATTGAGGAGTTTCATTAAGATCCATATCAAATTTTGAGCGCCTCTAGAGTAGTACATTTAGTTTAGACCAAATAAATATAAATCCTCAAGGAGATTCTATCATGAAAAGTCAAGTTACATATTTTCAAAGAAACATATTTGAGTAAATTTTGAATATTGTAACAGAAGACCGTATGAATGAAATCCTACTTTTCAGTACAAATAAATTTCCAAAGCATATCATAATGATACATTTTAAAACTGACCTAACAACTGAAGTAGAATGAGAATGAAGTTAGGTCACCAACGTAAAGATCTCTGACTCAGCATGGAGAACAATTTAGTTACCTGATCAGGTAAAAACTATGTATCTATGCATTTATTACATAATCTGGTATGAAATTTGATCTTACAATACTTCAAAGCGATATACGCCAGAAAACACTCAATAGCATACCCGATGGAATAAGCCAGAAGAATTACCCTCATCGGCATCTGCATAAAATCTAATGAATAAACCTTCGGATGTATCTAGTTTCATTTTATAGGAACTAGACAAAAACGAATACAATCAAGAGCAGCAACTCTATGGGGTAATAATATATATAATACTTCGCTAATTTTTGTCTCTTTGCAATCGATATTTACAAAATTCCATTAAGATAGTGCAGACAGCTGTATAGAACGAGGAACCTCTATATTGTTTGATCAATTTTAAAATGCTTTCAACAATTCCAACGATCGTCAGAATTCTTAGCACAATAATTGAACGGATATAAGTTCTTCATAATTTGACACTAAATAATTGCTCTAGGTTTTTAATTTTTAATTGAAGAAAATTAGCAAACGCCATCACTATATTCACATTTTCCTTTAATACGTTTAATTCTAGTTTTTTTTATTTAACCTTAAAGATATATTTACTTTTTAAAGTTAATAGTACTTATTTCGTTTATCTCTATATTGCTATAAATTTTCGAAATCGAAGTATCTTCTACCTTCGATTCGTCTACGGTGTTTATTGCTTTTGAATACCCGGCATCCCAGGGCCGAGCTCGGACCACCGCAGACCTACTGTCCTATAAAAAAGCTGCGTTGGTTCTTACCAATTCCTCTTAAAATGATGATTTTCGTTATATAAGAGTAACAATTGTATTTAGACGAATAAATAAATAAGTAAATAATTAAATAAATAGATAAATTAATAACTAAAATGTATATAGTCTTAGTTTCACTTCTTTAGTTATTTTTAAGTAGTTAATACAAGTAAATACTGGACATTGTTTCAATGAATTATCGACGTCAGCATCAAATTATTCTATATCACCATCGATATAAGAATACAATATACATCAATGATTCCACACGATTATATTACAAATTAAATTACAGCTGTAGCAATAACATTTAATAGGTTATAGCAATATTTTATTGCTACTTGAATTTATTATTATTTGGTATTTACAATGCTATAAACCTACCGTTGATTGTTACAGCTGCATTTATTTCATACTTTCCGTATAAAACGTTTATATTTACAACAAAAAATTAAATAATATTATTGATTTTCTGTAAACCACTATTAACATCTACATGATGGTTTTCAATATAAATTTGCATCTAAACTAATACATTATAAGAAACATCTATTGAATAATTACATGTTACAAAAGCTTATATGAAACATCTAGAAACAAATTTATGTAAGTACGTACTTCTGCGATATTGGAACACTTCTATAAAATTTCGTTGATATTGACAAATAATATGTTGGTAAAATATAAAGCAAATTATACTTTTTCAATATATTGCTTTTCATCATCACAAGTTGGTCGAACGTTAGAGTCTAGAAGTGTTTTGTTGTTGTTTTGTTTAACTTAGCTCTAATTAGTTAGTTTCACATACAAGAGTACACTTTTTTTTATTTAAAGATTAAAAAAACTATAAATTGGATATCTTTTAACATTCATGACACGAGAAGGATACGATTAAAAAACACAGCGTTTGCTGATGCCAAATTGAATTAGTAAGTTTCTGATATCATTTCTAATATCTTCGGATCTGCAATTGGTCTTGCCTCGGCATTTTAATCCCGCATCATTAGCCGAATTATCAAGCGGGTAATTAGTAGATAGTCAGCACCCATGACATTAATCAGAAGCAGCTCTTTTGAGGGAAGGCGATCGTGAACCTCTCCTCCCTCCCCCACCGAAAGCTTAGTGATCCCATGGTTGAATGAAGAAGAATACACAACAAACTGACAACTAACAAGAAAGGAGATCTAGCTAACACTATGAATAAGAATTAGAAAACGAGTGGAAGGAGAAGTTTTTATTTGGTAATAACTTATTAATATATTATATAATATTAGCTCAAAAACAACCTAAGAAACCAGTTACTTGAAAAATAACTAGAATTTTAATCCAAAGCGGACTTAAATGCATCAAATATCAGACAAAGAGTTCTCACTGCATTTCAAAGGACTATAGAAATGGACTAGCAGCACTAGATGCTTCCAAACCTCATTTCACAATAATATTAGAGGAAGGCGAAGTAGAAATAAACAACTGGGTGCTATAAAGTGGGCACCCCTTCAGATAAGGAGTTTGCTAAAAGATTTGGAAATAAAGTTCTAGAAGTGAAGAAATTAATAATACCACATGATGTGGAAGATAGATTTAGACATTATTCTCAAACCTCATTATCTGCAGCCTAAAGACAACGACAGATTAGTGAGTTTTTAATAGGAGACGCTGATACTATATAAACATTAACAACTGTTATATCTCGAATAAACATAAAATGTATTAAGCCTAACCGTATTTACTAAAATTATATAATTTTGTTGCATAATAGCAAATAGCGTATCAGAATCGTGTTATTTACAATTGAAATCAGAAATCGTTTCAGCTACACAAGCTTTTACGAGTATTATACCTATATCCTATGATGGAAAGAGTGAAAGGACAGTATTTTCAAATATAACATGCATATGCGGATATCCATCTATACACATATGTCTACATAAATTTGATTAATTGAGTAAAAAATTCACCCTATAATACACAATTTAACACCAAACGTTCTTGAGATATTAAAAGATTAAAAATTATAATCTGCTTTATATTTTCCATGTACATATACGACAATGACAAACAACAATTTTGGACATTTTCTTATACAACTAGAACAAACATGAATTTGGAGAAGTCAAAATTATTGCTGTTAGAACTCGATGATTCTTTTATCACAGTTTCTTTTTTCTCTTTAAGTAGAACAGCGTACAAAAAGAATGTCATTGTATAATTAAGTCGCCTTTATTTGTTATTATTGTAACAAGAAGGATCATTGCTATGGACTGGCATATATTGCATAACACTGTAAATGGGTGTGTCATATTTTCCATAATATACTAACTGTCCTGGTTGGTTTATAGCCTTCTAATATGAGATGGCGTTTATCGATATATATTAAAGACATTACTTCAGGTAGCTATTATACCAGAAAAGTGTTTCAAAAATTTCGAAAAATGTAATGGTGACAAAAAATACACTGATGCTTAATCATTTACATATAGATAGTACACACTAAACTAGTACATTTCACATTAAACAATTAGTATTGCTTTACGTTTTCTTATTATGTGTTTTTGAATACATACATATATGTATATTACACACATATATCATTTGACATGAAAAATTGCTTCCGTTTCATATTTTTGGTATCCATTTCGAGTTTCTTATAAAGCAGTAAGTAGCCGCGTATGTCCCGAGTGCACGAAGTCCCCGGGAATGTTTGCCAGTAAATTGTTTAAATATTTTTATTAAATATATAAACTATATCAAATAAATCTTCCTAGTTCTAAAACTTTCACGCTCACACCACTACTGTGCTGCTAATTAGATACTACTTTTCCTAGTTTGGACAAGAGTTCAGATTTAGAAATCAAATGATATTCGTTGTCAATGCATAATTAAAGGCTTTTAGGTACATAATTTTATTTAATATCCAATTTCTGTAATTTGGATCACAGCAAATAGGTTTGAAAATTATTGTTCCAAAAGTATATCCGTAGATACTCCATATGTACTCAAACAACTAATAATCATTATAGATATCCCATTGATGCTTAAAAAATCCGCGCATAGGTATGTTGCTCTAAAATAAAGTAGACTAAAGCAGAATTGGAAAATATTATGGCGAACTTAATCTAATATTTATCATTTTATCTGGCCTAGTTTTGAAAAGTAACTCTAAAATAAAAAGGTAATGAGTGGCGTGCATAGTAAATGAAATCAATCATTTTGTATAGAAAAAATTTACACCACTATTTTTTTTTAATCCTGAGCGTTAATATGTATTATAATTCATTTTTCTGTAGACTTCTCAGACTCGACCATTTCTGAAATAATTACAGCTAAAATTTTGCCTGGAATGCTAGTCCAAAAAAAAACCATATATCATAAACTACATAAACGTATGACGCTTAGGAACAACAATGCACGATGTGCATTATGTATTTTTGGATTTATAATAACTTATAACGTCACACTACATGAAACTTTGAAACACAAATCAGTGGCGTTGCTTTTTTTCCAAACGAAATATTTGATTCCATTTACTAGGTATGCCATTGGTGAGCTTTTTGTTTTGAGTTCTATTTACAAGCAGCTCAGAGGAAGTTCCGACGTTTTTACATCTTAGGACGTTATGATGGAGTTCCATGAAAACCCACGATAAAACGTTGGATTAAGTGAAGTGACTGAGTCTACCCTAAAGAAGAAATCAACAGGACGACCAAGAAGTGCTCGTACTCCACAGACCATTGATTGTTTATATGCGAGTCTGTTTTACGAAACCCACGGTGCTCGATTCGTAAGCAGGCAGCTGCAGTTGAAATGTTCCGGGAGAGTGTTCGCAGAATTCTTAATTTAGATTTGAAATTTGATCCGTACAAACTGCAGATAGTGCAATAACTAAAGAAAAACGATTACCAGTTGCGATTACAATTCTGTCAACAAATGACAACAAATATAAACAACGACGATGAATTTTTGTAGGCAAGTTGTGTAGTTGTACATGAATAAACAGAACCACTGTTACACGCTAGCAAGGTGACAGTATGGTGTGCTGTTTCAGTACATAGAATCATCAGATCTTATTTTTATGAAAATGAACAGGGGATCATAGTAACTGTCAATGCGGATCGTTACGTGGAGATGATACAAATTTTCGTTACACATTTGACACAATTGAACAATTTTACACATGTTCAAGAAATCTTGTTTCAACAAGACATCACACATTGCACGGCAATCAATGGAAGGTGTGCGAGAATTGTTCGGTAACCGTGTGATGTCAAAATTCTGTAACATTCCCTGACCCTAGTTCACTAGATTTGTTCGCTTGTGATTTTTTCTTTTAACTCGACCAAGAACTCTGGATGAGTTAAAACAGAGAATTCTTTGACTCACTATTTATCAATCACCACATCAGTGATCAATTTTTAGCCTACACATTTGTTGCATTAGTTTTTGAATTACATAGGGGGTGTTAAGAGAAGTTAGAGACTTTATTAGTTCACTTGTATAGATGTTTGTCAATGCTATGCTTGCTTGCCTAACTTGGTAATGGGCGGCAGGTATGTTCGGTTTTGTTTTTGTTTAGGAGAATTGAATTAATATGACAGATGTAAAAATGTCAATGTAGAGCAAGTCTTTTAAAATAAATAAGAAGAGTGAATAGAACGAATACAAGTAGTTTTTTCACGCAATTAAATAAAAACGTTACAACAAGAGTATTAAGTAACATAAAATTGGTAGCAGAACGTAGTTATATAAAAGTGCAATCAACGAAATAATGAAGACATCACGGGGATACGCAGAGAGGTGAAACGGTGCCTGCTTCATAGCGAGTCTCTGTGACGAAACAATCTTTTGACTCAATCATCAGTTCGGACTCAAGTCAAAGGAAAAGGGGTGAGTCAATCCTCGCCTTCCCGCTTGGGGTACGATACAGACAATTCAATTGCCCTACCTCTACTAAGTTTTGCTTCTGCGCATTTTCCTTTTTCTTTCAAACAATTCAGCGTTACAAACTTATGTTTCAAGGCGCGTAAATACAATTTGTAATCATGGCTGATAAAGTAAAGAAAAGAGGCGCGTTAAAATCAAAAATTACAAATTTTTCAAAATTTTTAGCCGAATTTCAAGCAAAATCAGCAAGTGAAATCACTAATATCGATATTATTCAACTAGAAGAAAGACTAAAGCGATTTGAATTAGTTTTCGACGAGTTCGATCAGTTACAAACAAGTATCGAAACCGAATCGGAAAGTGAGGGGAATGAATTGCAAGAGCGCGAAACATTTGAAAACAATTTTTACCTCCAAGTCGCTCGGGCAAAACAAATTGTGAAAGATAATATGCAATCACAAGTCAGTCACAATATTTCTCAGGTACAGTCACATCATATGCAACCTAACAATCGCGACATTAACAATGAAAATAATGGCCATATTAAATTACCGACGATTCAATTACCGAAGTTTCATGGAAATTACGCGTGCTGGTTAGAATTCCGCGATACCTTTGAATCTCTCATACACAGCAATGAAAACATAAAAGAAATACAAAAATTTCATTATTTAAGGGCCGCCTTGGAGGGAAGCGCGATTCAATCAATTAGATCTTTGGAATTTACAGCAAAAAATTATACGGTTGCGTGGAACGCGTTGCTGGATCGGTATGATAATAAGAACCTTTTAATTCATAACCATGTAAAGGAACTATTTGATATCGAACCACTTGCAAAAGAATCCGCGGAAGGGCTCAGAAAAGTCATAGATACTCTGTCGAAAAATTTACGCGCATTAGAACAGCTGGGACAACCTACCAATAACTGGGATACTCTTATTGTTTATATGATATCATTAAAATTAGATTCGGTATCTATCAGGGAATGGGAGCGTTGTAAAGCCGAAAATGATGTGCGCACTTTAAAAGATTTAAAACATTTTTTGAAAACGCGCGCGGAATTATTAGAGACATTGCAAGTTCGGCAACAGGACAAGAAAGCTTACGCAAAAAGCACTCGCGGTTTCTTAAATACAGAAGCAAGTCAAGATTTTATGAAATGTAGAATATGTGACAAAAGCCACTATATTCAAAATTGTCAAGAGTTTCTAAAACTTTCAATTGACAAAAGAAGAGAAAAATTGCTTGCATTAAAATTATGTTTAAATTGCTTAAGACCCGGTCACACAGACAAAGTTTGCCGAAGAAGCACATGCAAGAAATGCCAATCTAAGCACAACACGCTTTTACATAATGAAAAGACGACTACACAGTGCCATGATAAACCCGGTAAATCAGCGGACAGTCATGCAATGTCGGTGTATTCGGCTGAGGCGGAGGTTCTTCTATCAACCGCCTACATTCAAATTCTAGACAGCAAAAATTCACCACACACAGTTCGTGCGCTACTAGATTCGGGATCGCAATCCAGTTACATTACTAAGGACCTCTGCGACAAATTAAACTTAACTACCACAAAGCAAACAATCACGGTTTGCGGTTTAAATAATACGGTATCTAATATCGAAGAAAAATGTAATGTTAGCGTTGAGTCACTACACAATAATTTTTCGGCCAAGGTAAGTTGTTTTGTAATTCCGCAAATCACCGGAAATTTACCAAGCGTCACCTTAAGCATTTGCGAACTCGAGATTCCAAAAAGTTTAACACTAGCAGATCCCTCCTTTTATCAACCTCAAAGCGTAGAGATGCTAATCGGGGCTGATTTATTTTGGCATTTGCTATGCGTGGGTCAGATTCAGTTAGGAACAAACAAACCGGTATTACAAAAGACGCGTTTGGGTTGGATCGTATCTGGTTTGGTTGCAGGAAGCAAGGTGTCGGTAGGTTCATGCAATTTTTCGCGTAACCTCGACCTTCAAACACAATTAGCTCGGTTCTGGGAAATCGAAGAGTGCCTACCACATAACGCTTTATCGAAAGAAGAAGAAGCATGCGAAGCCCATTTCGTAAAAACCACTAAACGCGAAAGTGACGGAACCTTTGTAGTTTCAATTCCCCTAGCGGATTCTCCCGAAAAGTTAGGTGACTCTTACAATCAAGCTGAGCGTAGATTTCTTACTCTGGAAAGGAAACTTCAATCCAAATCAGAGCTGAAAGCACAGTATGTTGCCTTTATGGACGAATACCAAGAATTAGGTCACATGACCAAAATTGAAAATGAAAATTCAAAAATAGCTTATTATATGCCTCATCATTGTGTAATTCGCGATAGTAGCATCACTACTAAACTGCGCGTAGTTTTTGATGCTTCTGCTCCTACAACTAGCGGATGCTCATTAAACGATTTACAAATGACAGGTCCGGTTATACAAGATGATTTGTTTTCAATCCTTTTAAGATTCAGACAGCATCGATATGTAGTTGCAGGTGACATAGCAAAAATGTACCGCCAGATAAAGGTCTTGCCTGAAGAAAGAAATTTACAAAGAATACTTTGGCGCGATAACCCTGGCGAACCACTATGCATTTTTCAGCTTAACACAGTTACCTACGGTACTACTGCGGCGCCATTTCTCGCTGTGCGATGCTTACATCAATTGGCCCAGGAAAACAAGGCAAAGTATCCTAAGCTCGCGGAAATAATCGAACGAGATTTTTATGTCGATGACATGCTAACCGGTGCAAATTCAAAAGAGGAAGCTGCCCAAATAGCAAAGGGTGTTTCCAATATTCTCAAGCAAGGGTGTTTCGAGTTGCGAAAGCTTTATGCAAATGATCCTGACATTTTGACAGAATTTGTTGACGACGTCAGTCAGTTAAAGGTTCTAAATTTCGGACATAATGAAAACGCGAAAACATTGGGACTCGTTTGGTGCCCATCAACTGATACGCTAAAATATAATATAAGCGATCCACCAAAAAATATAAAAATAAGCAAGCGAACTATTCTTTCTCAGATAGCTCAAGTCTTCGATCCGTTGGGTCTTTTAAGCCCATACATTATTAATGCAAAGATACTTTTGCAGCAACTTTGGTTAGAAAAGGTTACATGGGACGAAGGGCTACCGTTGCATATCCATTCATATTGGACTAAATTTCGAAGCAGACTTCCATCATTAAATGATCTTTGCATAAATCGGCATGTCTGCTGCGACGACCCAAAATATATAGAACTGCATGGATTTTCGGATGCCTCCGAAAAGGCTTACGGAGCGTGTATTTATATACGAAGTATTGATAGAACCGGAAAAATATTCGTGAACTTATTGTGCTCGAAGACGAAAGTAGCACCATTAAAAAAGATAACATTACCGCGTTTAGAATTGGCAGGGGCATTAATCTTAGCAGTGTTAGCCGATAAGGTTACAAAGGCTTTACGAATAAAAATCGATAATAATATTTTTTGGACAGATTCTACAATTGTGCTCGGCTGGTTGAAAATGCTTCCAAACAAACTCAAAACATTTGTCAGTAACAGAGTTGCCGAAATTCAAAAATTAACGTCTTCCGGAATTTGGCGCCATATTCACGGTTCTGATAATCCTGCCGATTGTTTGTCGAGAGGTGTACAACCAGATGAAAGCCATGCTTTGCAACTTTGGTGGAACGGCCCTAGTTGGTTAGGAAAAGTAAAGACTGAATGGCCAAAACAAATTGCACTTTCCAAGGGCGAACTTCCAGATACAAAGTGTGCTACGCAATCTTTTATTTCGTATCCTTCGCTAACATTTTCCTTTGAAAATTTTTCAAGCTTCCAAAGATTACAACGAGTACTTAGTTGGATATTAAGATTCAAAAATAATTGTCAAAGGAAAGAAACAGGTCAGCCAATGCAATCGGGTCCACTGACAGTTTTAGAAATTAACAACGCTTTTAAAGTTCTGATAAAAATTGCTCAGTGTAATTCGTTTGCTGCTGAAATACAGTTTTTAAGACACAACAAACTATTAAATTTTAAGAGTCGTATTTTAAATCTTGATCCATTCTTAGATGACGAAAGCATTCTCCGAGTTGGGGGTCGACTACAAAATTCAAATTTTTGTTCAGATAAAAGGCACCCCATCCTGTTGTGCTCCAAGCACCGTTTGACACAACTTATTTTTAAGAACGAGCATTTGCGCTTGATGCATGCAGGTCCTCAACAGATATTGGCATCTATAAGAGAAAGGTTTTGGCCAGTGCGTGGTAGAAATCTTGCAACTAAGATAGTTAGACAGTGCGTAGCGTGTTTCAGAAGTAACCCAAAACCAGTTCAACCAATTATGGGTCAGTTGCCCAAATTTCGCGTACAACCGGGTCCGCCTTTTAATGTAACCGGTGTCGATTATGCTGGGCCTTTGCTAATCAAAGATAGAAAGGGCCGCGGTGGTAAACTCAGCAAATGCTATATCGGTCTTTTTATCTGCTTCGCTACAAAGGCGGTTCATTTAGAACTTATTTCGGATTTGACTAAAGATGCGTTTATTATGGCATTTAGAAGATTCGTAGCGCGTCGTGGAATTCCAGTGCGTGTACTTTCCGATAATGGTACCAATTTCGTGAGTGCGTATTCAGAGCTTAAGCTCTTGGGAGAATTTTTAAGACAAAACAAACAAAACATTACTGATCATTTCTCACAAGACAATATTGAATGGCAATTTATACCACCTTATTCTCCGCATTTTGGTGGGCTTTGGGAGGCCGGTATAAAATCCGTTAAAAAACATTTAAAAAGGGTTTTCGGTACCGCTTATTTTACTTTCGAAGAGCTTAATACATTACTTGTACAGGTAGAGGCAGTATTGAATTCACGACCCTTATTTCCTATGTCTTCAAATCCAAACGACTTAGTCCCTTTAACCCCGGCTCACTTCCTGGTGGGAAGGCCGCTGGTCGCGGTACCAGATGTAGATTTGAAGGAAGTACCTACAGGACGGCTGTTGCGTTTCCAGCACATACAGCAATGTTTGCAACATTTTTGGAAACGATGGCAATCCGAGTACGTTCATGAGCTACAGAAGCGAACCAAATGGGGAAGGCATCGCGGCAAATTAGAAACGGACATGTTAGTAATTCTTAAGGATCAAAGCGCTCCTCCTCTAAGATGGAAACTTGGACGAATTGTCGCCGTGCACCCAGGAAAGGACGGAGTCAACCGTGTAGTCACAGTGAAAACAACCGCCGGTGAAGTTAAGCGATCCTTCGCCAAATTGTGCCCTCTTCCTTTAGGTGATGATGACGAAGATTCTAAAGCTGAAGATGTGCAGAAGTGCTAACCGTTGAAAGATGCTCCTCATACTTTCAAAGTGGGGGGCATGTTAAGAGAAGTTAGAGACTTTATTAGTTCACTTGTATAGATGTTTGTCAATGCTATGCTTGCTTGCCTAACTTGGTAATGGGCGGCAGGTATGTTCGGTTTTGTTTTTGTTTAGGAGAATTGAATTAATATGACAGATGTAAAAATGTCAATGTAGAGCAAGTCTTTTAAAATAAATAAGAAGAGTGAATAGAACGAATACAAGTAGTTTTTTCACGCAATTAAATAAAAACGTTACAACAAGAGTATTAAGTAACAGGGGGTACTATATATTATCGCCTACAAGGCATCATAATAATACAATAAATTGGAATTCTTTAGATGTAATAAGAGAATTAAGAAGTTAAAATGATGATCGAAGATTCGTTGCTTTCTTTTGGAGTTTTTTCTTCTAAATTATAACAATGCAAGTGCTGCTTTAAGGCACCTTCTATCTACCTAACATGTACGCAATTGTTTCATAATATTTGACCATTAACATTTATTGAATTAGGCAACTTACCAAGTTGAAATTCTATAAATATAAAGGTAAGTTGAAAATAATTTTAAGATTTTCTTATATATACTGTACATAGCAATCAATATCTTTCACCCTAAATATTTCTAGAACTTCTAGTAAATAACTGATTTATAGACATTACTATCAGGAAATATTATGGTCAAATACATATGAACCAAAGCGTATCTACCTACAACAAATTTCGTTGTTTCAGAACTCTTGTTCCATTTCAGATAGTGGATTTTTGGCCCGGTACTACTGCTTTCTCGTTTACTTTAAATTACTCTCATTTACTTCGTTTACATACTTTCTAACAATGACTAGACGTACACTCGCCTGGCTCAGCAACCTTCGGACCTATTGCACTGGCCCATCATCGAATATCGAACATTTTCATCACTCTAATAAACTACAATATCTCATGCATAATTCTAAAACATTATGTATGTATTTATCTTCATTAGAAATGTAATATGTATGCATATTTATCGTAATTGTAATTAGTATTAAGTTAATATAGTATTTATATAATATATATATTTTTTGCAAAAATACTGCCCAAAAAACTATGTTTCGTTGATCATCTTTTCATAATTTTTATGGTTTTCTCTTTTTTTTGTTCATTAAATGTATTATATTAGTAAACTCTATTTATATGTTGTAAACACGCCTAAATGTTTAATCATTATTATTATTAATAATAATAGGAATAAGGGAATAAATTAGCAATAAATACATAGTCGATATTAAAAAAAATAATTGACTACAAATGGGACTAGGACGAGTGTTATTAACGGGATCGGGACTAGAAATTGCGACTAGCTGCGGTTAGACCGCACTCAATACTATAATCATAGTAATAAGATTCTCACTTATTTCCACGCTTAATCTAAAGTATGCAGTGGTCGTTACAGTAAAAAGTTTTCGTTAAATTTCTGCAAGTATAACCTTAAAATAGTATTGTATTAATAATTGAATATCCTAAAGCTCTTTTATAAAACCAGAAAGAGATTCTAGCTTACAATTACACTATTACTATTCTTGCATTAATAGCAACAATTTCGTATAAAAGGTACATATTATAGTTTTTTACTATGCTCTATGCTCCCAAAATATTTTCCCAGTTACTGATACATTTAACTTATAATGATGAAATGAGAAAGTTTTAATGATAATTAATCTACAAAAACAAATGGTGTACTTTATAATATATTGTCCAAAATTACAATACTTATAAAGATGAAGATAATAAGATCAAGCAACTGATATGGCATGATAGTTGTAGTGATTAGTGGTATAAGGGTGTATAAGGTATATAATACACAAAACTTACCATGCAATCGTGAACGAAAACCATGGACCCATGGGCAAAATATGCAGCCAAGTTATAGATGCGTAGGTGTTTTGGAATCATCAAATCAACACAGAAACTAATACGAAACAGGATGCAAATTAAGCGCGCTCTAAAGTGGGTATACTTCATTTCGAAGAAATGAAGCAGCAATCTCAATAAAAAGTGGCAGGAGAAAGCAAGATAAAACTCTAGAATTCATTTAAAAAGTTCAATGTCACCACCCATTTGTTGGACGATTATAAAGTATGTTGCATGTATAAATGCAATCAACCATTTCCAAGCACTCTAAAATTGTTTCAAATTATTTTTATTGGAAAATGAGCCGGCAGCATGAAGAAATCGAGAGACAAAAGAGGATGAGGACAAATTAATATTTGTACTCTGTAAATCCTAAGGACTGACATTGTTTTAAAATTAATAAATTACTATCGAAATGTGCACGTTTTATAGCCAGTCTTGTTTTTAATAGACCTTCATAAAATAGCTTTGGTAGCGCTAAAAACATTATCTGAGTTAAACTTTAGCATTGACTGAAACAAGATGTAATCAAAGCATTTCTTGACACTACAACTGTTATTCGTAATTGAATAGTACTCGACGAAATAATGATTACAAAAGGTGCGGATTGGAATAGTGCTTGAATTTAGCAAAGAACTGAGTGGCACTATTTCAGCAGTTTCCGGAACAATAGATACAAGTACCGAATATTTTAAAATTCATTCAGTACATTTTGTATCTACCAAGTGCAGCGACCCGTACTGGACGATTTTTTTTTTGTTAATGAAACATTTCGATGATTGCGGATGCATAAATGCCAGCCATTATTGAAGAGCTATTATAATGCAAACTGATTTTACTGTGATTTCTAGCAAATTTATTGACAAGATAAATTAAATAAGTTTATATTTAAAATTTTACCGGAATATAGGACGGCGTTGTTTTTGACTTTTTAAATGGTTAAAACTGAAATAAGAGAAATGGAGATAGTGCTCAAGTAACTTTTGAAAATATGTATTGCAATAACAAAGATATTATAATGTAACCATTTTTTGCACACTGTATGTTTATAGGCACAAATTGATCTAAATTTGATCCCAATCTATAAATAGAAGAAAATTAATTAATTATAAGCTTTTTCTAGACCTATATAAACAACAGAAAAGAAGTAGAAATCGTGAATAGAATAAGATGTGATTTTCTAGATGCTATTCTTTAAGCTGATACACAGCAGCCAATCATTTTATATTATTTATTAATGATATTCATGTCGCTTCTAAACTCTCTCGCTGTTGCTTATACGAGAACGGTTGTAGCAAGTTGTATTCTAGAATTAATTACCCGGACAATTGCCAAATGATTAATTCTTATTTTAAATAGGTTAAAAAATATTGCCAAACAAGTGAAGTTTTTCAATAAATGCAGCCAGTGTTTATTAAAATCGCTGAAACTTTAAAAGTTAATTACTCTTGAACGGCTGGTTGTTAAAAAAATGCATTATATATTCACAATAACATTCTATTATAAAGTATTTTAGTATTTCTTTGATTTCAATGAAACCTGAGTAAAAGTAAAATTTTAAATGTTTATTTTTGTTAAGTCTATTTTGGTGTTGGTAAATTTATTTTTTGGCGATAAATAGAACAACGAGTTTTATATCTGTTCTGTTGTTTTTCAAAGGAGTGACCTTTAAAAAAAACAAATAAATGTACTTCGTATACAAAAAGCTTCCACCACAAAAAATTGGGTAAGTCTGCATTTTCATATGATGTAACTAAAAATTAGTCATGTGATTTTAAACTGAAAAGAGAGACCTGTAAACATGCACCAGGTTCAATCAACACTGTGGTGATGCAAACAATATTAATTTGGTCCATGATACAGTATTAAATGATAGAAGACTCACCATTGCATTTATGTTGTTAGCGAAGACATGTGGATATTTAGTTGAAAGTGGTGAAAAATGTTTCACGATGGATTGGATTTTAAAAAAGTGTAGTTACCGCTAGGACGAATTTGACGATAATTAACAGAGATTCAGATGGTTTTTTACAAAAATTTCTTACAGTAGATGAGACTTGAATTTACCTCATCAGAAAAAATAATATCTTTTGCTGAACCCCATCTAGCGCTAACAACTCCTGCACTTCTTGCACATGACATGTATGTAGTAAAATAAAATCCTCCATCTTCTACCCTCATTTCTATAGGACGTTCTGGGGAGTGTTCATGAAAAATATTCCTTTCTCTCGAACCAATCTTCCAATATTGGAAAACGCATATCAAGTTGTGTGCCAAATAAAAACTTTCCAGCTATCCTTAAATTTATAGCCCACTATTGATCTTTTGGTGATTCTCCAAGTATCGTTTTTAAAACACGTTTCTATAGTTATTCGAAAATAAGAAAATTTTGTAAAAATTTAAGTTACTCCTAATCAATCTTTAAGAATGTTTTAGTTGACTTTTATTCATGTTGACTTAGCATAAATTAATATTCTTAATGCAGTCAAACAATGTACCCAATATAGATTTTTAAAGATTTCTTTACTAAATTGTTTTACAATTTTGTTGTGGTATGAATTTTTACGGTGTTAGAAAATAGCTTAGGTGTCTTAAATGTTGCTAAAGATATTCATTAAAACCCACTTCGAAACAGATTAGCAAGAAGAGGAGGGTAAAAATCCATACAATATTGATACATTTTGACCAAATTTGCGGTACCTCAGTAGTTATATAGAAACTCTTATAGTATTTGTGATAACAATACGAATATAATCATTTTTTATTTATATCAATTTTATTTAAATTTAAAAAAATACCAACGCAATTTAAAAGATTGTGCAATATACAGGATGTCCCGCATAGATTGCATAATAATGCACTGGCGTGTTTTTTGGTCAAAAAGAAACAAAATAGTCCTAATAAACATATATTCGCAAATGCATAGTTTCCGAGATAAACACTGATTT
Organism: Holotrichia oblita; assembly: GCA_023690525.1. Lineage (NCBI taxonomy): Eukaryota > Metazoa > Arthropoda > Insecta > Coleoptera > Scarabaeidae > Holotrichia > Holotrichia oblita. The sequence goes on from CM043015.1 coordinate 75,677,405, forward strand.
TGTACCACAAGATATGTACCGACTTAAGTGAACTGTAAAATACAAACATTAAGTAGACATACTATTTTTTTATTAAATTCCACTTTTATGACGCATCTTAATTTGACGTCTTTTAGATTTCTTATCATGGCACCGACTACATATCCTACAGAAGAGTTTGTAGAAATGGTTTTTGTTTATGGTTTAGCCCATGGAAATTCGTTGCTAGCATCGCGTTCGTATGCAGAACGATATCCTAACAGAAATTTACGGCACCACCAAATGTTTGCAAGAATTTTCCAGCGTTTGCGAGAGACTGGAAGCGTAAAATTGAAAAAAAAAACAGGGACAAAGCAATTGTGCAATTGGATGAAGCAATTTTGGCGAGAGTTGAAGAGTTGTTTAGCGAATTCTTAAAGAGCAGTTTTTACACCCCTTTCATTATCAACAAGTGCAAGCTTTAACCGAAGGAAGCAGTGAAAACAGAGAAGCTTTTTGTAGTTGGGCTATACTTCGTGAACAAGTGAACGTTCATTTCCCGGCGAATGTCTTACTTACTGACGAAGCCACTTTTACGCGAAACGGGATCTTTAATCACCACAATGTGCACATATGGAGCGATGAAAATCTCCATGCAATAGTTGAAAAACATCATCAAAGACGCTTTTCTCTCAACGTTTGAGCTGGAGTTATAGGAGATCAATTACTAGGACCCAGTTTTCTTCCAAACAGACTAACAGTAGATGTATATCTTCAATTCTTACGAAACGAATTGGAAGCAATATGAGGTAATATGCCTTTGCAAACTCGTCGAAATGCATATTTTATGCATCCGCTTCCGCACAAGTAAGGAATTACTTAAGCGTAACATTCGGCAATAACTGTATTGGGCGTGGTGGTCCGGTGGCATGGCCGAATTGTTCACCAGATCTAAAAATCCGCTTGATTTTTGCATATGGAGTTATCTAAAACAAATAGTTTACTCTGAACCATGACCTAGATGATTTAAGAAATAATATTAACTATGCTTTTAACCAAGTCAGGCAAGTTTCGGGGATTTTTGGACGAATACGAAGCTCTTTTAGGAGAAGAATTCGTGCATGCATCGAAGAAAATGGTAGACACATTGAACATATTTTGTAACAGTATATATTTTAGTTTATTCTTTATTGCTTTTGTTGTGAAAAATCTTTTTGAACAGTATTTATCTCGGAAACTGTGCATTTGCCAATATATATGCGAATAAAATAGTCCTATTTTGTTTCTTTTTGACCAAAGAACACACCAGTGCATTATTATGCAATCTATGCGAAACATCCTGTATATTCAAAGAAGAAGAAATAGTTGTTCATAAGTAATTAATTTTTCAAGTTTTTAATATTACTATTAATAATTGTATGGTGCGAAAAAACAGGGCTATAATTTTACAGACTACTATGAGAACATAAATATTTTGACATCTATTTATTTAATTAAATGATTTAATCAAAGAATTGAACTGTGCGACGATCAAATTTGGATTATAGTCGTCAAAATACAAGAGTTGGTCAGAATTATTTTCCACAGAACCTCTGTTCTTGATAATATTTATTGCGATAGTACTGGCTCATTTATACTTTATTAATCAATAGTTTGAAACTTTGAAATAGTATGCCAATACATGTAGCTTCGCTAAATGGATAACAGTTCTCAGTACTGATCGAAATAATGTATGTTGCATTAATTCATAAGTACCTAGCGATTTTCTCGTCGCACTACAAACGCTTGCCTGAAGCATTTCCGATGAATTAAAAATTAAGTTAAATTAGCTGCTCATCGAAATTCAATAAAAATTTCTTACTGCGGCGACCACTCCATATATCCGTTAGGTATAAGTTTATATATAATATGTAATTATGTATACATATTGTAATAATACTAATAGAATATATTTGCATAACTTCGTTGTTTATGAAACTTTGCTTTCTGTTCACATACGGAACATTTTTTGGAATGTTAATACAATCTATTACATCATATAATAGAATAAATAGAATACTCTGCTCTTATTTTTCTCTTATTCGATTTAAATTTAAAAACTTAACGTTTATATTAACTAGGGTGCCAGAGATTACATCTTACATCTTCTTTTTTTTTGGTGGCTGCCTATATACGTATATTATACTTTATTTACAGTACACATTCCAATGGTGTTCTAAAAGGTAGCGTTTTCTTATAACCTATATGCCCGATGGGCCCTAACTTAGTGGACGTGTTGCGATGTGTTATCTCGTATAAGGGGAGAAAGAGAGTAATAGATAGAGATTGAGAGAAAGAGAGATAGATCTAGAGTGTTACAGAGAAGAGAAAAAAGGTAATAGGTATATTTACAAGGGGACTTCTTCAGTTCGCAAGGAATAAATCATAGCTAATCTAGAAGTCGTGACGCGCTTTTGGAATAGCTGTACGAAACGTGTCACGACTTCCGAGCACATCTTCTCTCAATATAAGACTAGAAGCAACGGACTAGAGATGGAGGAGGGGTAGTGGGAGATTTTATTCCCTTAAATTTTCTTTCTTTGTTAAGAGCGTTCAGCCCGCATAAACTCTAACTGGTAGCGTTTCTATCGCTGCGACTCGCTGTTGCGCCTGATCTTCTTCCGCGATTCCAGGATCTTCTTTCAAGCAAGCTGATTCCAGATGCTTGTTCAAATACGACTTCAACGCGAACGATTTGTGACAACGCGGGCATTCGAAATTCTTATCCGCGGAGTGCGTCTGCATGTGCGCTCTCAAATTAGACCGGTCGGCGAACGCTTTACCGCAATGCGCACAACCGTAAGGTTTTTCCCCGGTGTGAGACCTTAAATGTCCTTGGAGGAGCCATGGTCTTGAAAATTGCTTACCGCAAACACTACACCTATGCGCAAGTTTATGCGTTAACACGTGCATCGCTAACGCGGGCATGCTAACGTAAGCTTTACCGCAAGTGATGCATTTTTTCGCGGCTTGTGAATCTAAACTGCGATGTGTCTGTTTGTGCCTCGACAAATTACTAGACGTCGCGTATTGTTTCCCGCATTCGCTACAGGTATATTTGGGTTTTTCACCATTTACAGGTTTGACAACAACGCACGTGTCTTCCTGTGGGGTCTGCTTCTTTTTAGAACGGCCGTCGCTCACGAAAAACGCTTCGTAAGTGTACGCTACCGTTTTTGAAGGTTTCTGGTGCGTTACCACAACATTCGGCGAAATATTCTCCGTAGAAACATCAATTCTATCGAGATGATGTTCTGTTTGTTGCTGCTGATGATGATGCGTATGTTCAACCAGAGGAACTATTTGCGGTGGGGGTTGCGGTAAGAACACAGTAGTTGACGCACTCAAGTCTAAAATGGCGTGCGCAGCATGCAGATCTTCTTCGGCAGGTACTCTAATTTGCGTTTGTAGTGGTAGAGGCGGTGACGGCTTACTGTCGTCCAGGTACGGTCTATAGATATCTTTTTTCTTCGGAGGAAGGGATAAAGCTGCTCCGGTACTTGTAAAACACATCGATAACGATTTTCGTCCACGTTGGTGTTGTTGAGGTGGCGGTGTTTGATGTTGTTGCGACTGTGGGGGATGTTGTGTTTGGGCGTGGTGTTGCTGTTGGTGAGAAGAAGAACCGTATTCGGAACGTATGTCTTGTGTCTCTACAACCGTTCTTAATGTTACGTAAGATGTTTCTTGTGGCTGACTGTTGAGCGGTTGATCGACCCGAGTGATGAAAGTAGGAGAATAATTTGTAGGAGAAAGTTCCTGAAGGTAGCCTGCAACAAAGAGAAAAACTTGTCTAAAATAATCTTTGCTAGTTAGATACTTGTTACAAAAAAAAATTACAATAAATTCAAAGCAATTTTAAAGAACAAACGACACGAAACCGGAATAGGGATCACTTTGACGCAAAATACTCCTTGTAATTTGCCGGCGATGAAAAATAATCGAATGCATTCTACAATCAATGCTTTGAAAATTATCCTCTCTAGAAGCATGACAGGTGCGTATAACACATATACAGTACAGTGTAAGAGACAACAGCTATCACTGATTTAATTAAATGGAATAATTGACAATACTTGAAAAAATAATTATACCACTCACTCGTACCACTTTATTAAACATTTATAAACAATATTAATGAATACTATTATACTGTACACGTTGCAATAAAATTTAATATATATTTTGTATGACCACACAATTTGTCATAAGTGTTTTTATTCTTTGCGCATAATTCTACACTAATGTATCAAGCAATTTATCAAATCTGGATTATCTACAACTGAGTATCTACTGTATCTCATTCCTTCGTCATTCAGTTCCGATCAATTTTAGCTGTATATCGAATTATTTTACATTGCTGTGCGTAACATTAACGTACATTCGAACAATTTTGGTCCAAAATATGATAACAATCAACTTTATTCAAACACTTTTGTTATCATATATAAAGTACAACTTAATAGTTAGTAAAGTTGTTCATGCTGCATTACTAGACGCAAATGTTTGCAGATGTCTCTCGTTCCTTAGTTGTTCCACACTTTTGAGCTTCCCACCCATCGCCGAGCTTAAGACAAGTTTGTAGGGATATTGTTTTTAAGGAAAAAAGATATATGGTGCCGTCGTTAATGAATTGAATTAATTTGACAAAAGACAGTTGTATCGATTCACTTGAAAGTTACTTACAGTGAAATACTTTTCGTCGCCCAAAATTATGAATTTTATACCGGAAAAAATGCACTCGCTTCGGTTGAAGGTAGCAGCATGGTATGCGTAGCAGTTGCTCTTGCTTGCTCTTCAGCACATTTTCGAACTACTAATTTATTACGACTTCAAATTAATTAACTATCAATTTATCACAATCATCATTGAATTCTATGCCAAAACTTTTAGGATAGTTAGTTGCGACAAAATAATACTATGGAATAGTTTGTACATACTAATTTATACAGCAAGCGCTGTAGCGGTAGACTTGACAAGTACTGCAGCGTAGAAAGCCGTTATAGCTGCACCCACCACCAAACAAAGTTGCAATAGTTCCAAGTCTGGTAGTAAAATAGACATCTAACAAGGAACAGGAAAATTAGATGGATAGTTGACTTCAAACCATCGATACTAAACTCATTTCAATCTCCTGTATGGCACTTATTGTTAGAACCAATTAAATTACTGTTCAGATCTTTGTTGTATGCATTTATTCAACAATGAAAACACATCTATACATGTCTATCGAATGATATTTGCGACTCCATTGTTGTTTGTTGTTATTATCTGTCAGTTACTAAGCTCGCGGACGCTCATACTTTTATCAAGTTGTAAGAGAATTTTTGCTAACTTCTGTTTAATGCAGAATGATTGACTGCATTTTAGAGATACCACTAAGGCGTTTAAGTATTAAAGAGATGAGCCAAGCTATAGGAATGCTTATGACTGGCGCATCGCTAAGAACTGTTGCTGCCTATTTCAATGTGAGCCACAATGTGATGAGAAGAGTTCGAATGCGATTTAATGATACTGGATCTGTCCAACATAGACACGGCGAGGCAAAATCACAGTACAATAGTCAGGGAGGACCGTTTTATTACGATTCAGTGTCGAAGGTATAAATTTTCTACTGCAAGAACACTCCAAATTCAGTTATTTAATGCAACAGGTACTCAAGTATCCACTCAAACAGTAAGAAGAAGGATCTATGCGGTAAGTTTAAGGTCCAGATCTTCTAAAAAATACCCATTTTTGACAAGAGCCCACAAAAGAAGAAGGCTAGAATGGGCACATCAACATGCAAATTGGAATGTTGAAGATTGGGGTCGTTGTTTATTCAGTGATGAAACCAGAGTCCGTCTCATAGCTCAGATGGAAGAGTTAGAGTTTGGAGAAACAGAGGTGAATGCTATATTGAGAACAACGTGACTTACCATCAAGCTCATGGGAGATGGTTGAATTACTGTTTGGGGAGGTATTTCTACGACTCGTCGTACTGAATAGGTTATGCTTGGAAATGCTACAATGAATACTGTCAGATATTTTAATGAGGTATTACAATCTGTAGTGTTGCCACTTGTAATGAAATAGGTGATGGTTTTGTGTTTGTTGATGATAACGCGCGTCCTCATAGAACAAGACAAATCAACGTATTTTTTGAAGAGAAGAATATTACCCATGGATTGGCCAGCGAACTCTCCAGATCTTAATCCCATAGAGAACGTATGGCATTACCTGAAGAGGTTGATAAGATCACGAGAAGTGGATCCAAACAATCACCATCAGCTCCGAACTGCCGTTTTGGAAGAATGGCAAAATATTCCTCAACATTACATTCGGAATTTGATTGCCAGCATACCAAGACGATGCCAGGAGGTCATAAGAGCTAGAGGAGATCCCACGCATTATTAATCTTTAATTAAGTGTTTGGTTATCTTTTCTGTAATACTAAAATAAAGATTTTGTTATTTTTCTATTAAAACATTTGAAATTCGTTATTTAAGTCTTATTCTTTTAATTCTTTGCCCTAAAACTGTTTTCCACAACCATATACTATCAATTAAGCCAGAAGATGCTACTCAAAAAGTAGTAAATTATTTATTTATATATGTTCTTGTAAGTTTACCAAATCAAAAGTTGAGCAGTGTAATTTTATAAGACCAAGAATTTTGTTACCTCTTTCTCGCAAAGTTTTTATTCCGACCGCTAACAGATATGATAGTTTGAACAAGCTAGAACACTCCAAGCTTAACTAATAACATTATCATATATTATCTGATCCTTTTTGTAAAACAAGATATTCCCTCAAACAAAGAAACTCCCTTAATGCAATTGTCTATAAACATTTTCCTGTATTCTTTTCTAAATTAAAAGGGAAATGTAACCACATCACAACGATGTAATTTAAATTCCCCTCCACGCACAATTACGACGAGTATAATAGAAAGACACGCATAACGGTATGCGTAATTGTGAATACAAATTGTCAATTACGTTCACGGAGTTTGTTCATTGTTATGATATTTGAAGTTTGTTCAAGGCGACATTGCTAAGGACGAATATCTTTATTACTTCATTACAACCGCTTAGTAAACATACAGAAGTATGTTTTTCTTTTAAATTTTATAATAGATAAAAAAAATTAAAAGATACTGAATGTATCTGCAATGTGTATACCTTAACAATTTTATATAAAAGTAAATGTAGAACGCAGTGTCTAAATTTTGCATACAATGAATTTAACTGTGTTTTATGCGTATATCTCTTTACGGTTATTTTCCTGCATATCTACTTTAACCGATTCCAGACTGACGAGTCACTGTTCCAATGCGCTTTTCATTGATCTCTTGAGACTAGGAGTACTACGACTTCACATACACACTGTGCTAGAATTAAATTTGTTTCAGCATTGATATAAATATCCTATGACAGTAAAAATTTACGTCTAAAATAGTTTCATTTGAAGTTACTCTTGTGGAAAAGGATAAAAATTGTTGTACGAACACATTTTTTGAAGCATTTATTCAGTAAATGTTTCAAAATGTTGACGTTTGATGCCGATATGGTTCTAATCATCGTCTTCAAGTTAAGCAAAATAGGTTTAACTACATTGGGAGGATAACATTGCCAAAGATGATTTACTGTAATTTATTTAGAAGTGAAAGTGTGGGTGCTGTTTTTAGAATCCTATTCTTCCTGATTGTACAATTTTCAGTGTAAAAATTTTAAATTGCAATTAGAGTTTGGCTATCTTTATAGTACAAAATTACATATCATGCTATTCTCACTTACACGTATATATATATCGGCTGGAATTTGAAACAAAATAGACATTTTAATCCAAATTCGATACATTGTCCTAATTTCTTGTATGTTTTATTCGAAATTCCCAGCTGAGAATTAATTGCGCTAAGTTATAGATATTACTAAGTGTCGGCGATAGCTCAAGGCCAACGTAACATAGTTGGCGCAAAGTCACAGTCTATAAACGATAAATATCCAACATTAGTTAAACATCGGCAAAATACGTTGGTTCAATTTATCATTGCAACGTTCCATGTTCGTTGGCTTTTGATCGTTTTTATAAAAGTTTTCAGACGACAATCGAAGCGAGGGCGGAGTCAAAGCTGATCCCGTGGCTTAATGGTTAGAGTTCTTACGTAACATTCACGATTAAATATTTTACCAATTTATTTGTTTTATATTCATTTTTATCTGAAAAATCATGAACTTACAAAATTATTTACATTAGCTATATTTCAAAAATGCGCATGGGCATCGATCCGCAATTGACATTTTATACAGTGAGTGTAGGTTTAATATGCAAGCTTGTTTGTTGATTCGATTTTATTCGTTTTATTGTGGTTTTATTGCCCAGCTGTTAGTCATGAGAGAGAGTTAAGAGTTACCGTCTACATTGTACAATATTTAAAATAGCCCCTATTGTGAAAGATGTTATAAGAACAATGGACGGGTAAGTACTTTACATAGACATAGGTAATATAATATGTACTCATATATGGCGTTTAATTGGTGACTAAGAAAGCATTGGATATTGTAACCTGAAAGATATGTCAGATTCCGATAACGGAACACTTAGTATCTATAAATATTGATTTTTATTTTATAAAGTTTCTTTATTACAAAATATATTTAGATGCTTCAAATAAATATTTATACCATAATCATTTGTGACAACTGTTCTATAAATTAATTAGAGCTTTAATAATAAAAATACGCATGAAGTTCAAATCAGTATACGTAATGTCTGTTTTTTATTTATGCATTGGTATTTACAGGGTATACCAAATTTAGTGTTGAATAAGTTGAACCATTGCTGGTTGTATTGAAGATTAATAAATTTGTTATTTAAAATTCCAGATAAAAATTATCGAAGCAAGCCTTTGATAAAACAAACATCTTCAATTATAGGTAAGATTTAATTTTTGTACGTTATTTAATTAAAATTTTATATTAAATTATAATATTTAGATTTGTCTCAAAATTTGTCTGTATTTAAATGAAAAGGGCTAGTTATTAACCGTAGTCAAAATTCTTAAATCAAAAATCTGAAAATTTCCAAAAAAGTAATGGTAAAAGAATAAATAGCAAACCCCCACAACTTCATTTCAAGATCTGTAATGGAATGAAATATACAAAATCACAAGCTATGAAGTTGATTACTTAACAAGTTAGTAATACTTTTTACTCTGAATGATAGAAAAAACATTAAAAAAGCGTTCACATTGTTTTTAAAGAAACCAATAGTTTGAACAAAATATTTATTACTTACTACTGTGAAATAAAAATAAGCAAGTAAAAAGTGAAACAAATGTGCAAGTGGGCAATGATCAAATATAATAAATAGTCACATATTTTTTCCTAGTTAACTTGCCAAATGAATCATTCTTTTGATTATTGATTCATCCTTAATAATTAAAAAAATCGTAAAATTGCTGCAAGATCATTTTTTACTTGCCATTGTTAATTTAACCAACTTCATAGCTTTAATAATAAGTTTGCAATGGTAAACACGTTACCATAACTTTGGACATGGTGTATACTTCTAATACTTTACGTAAACTAAAGATAGATACATACATATGTTAATATTTTTTTATTTGTTCACAGTTCGAGATGAAGGTAAAGCTGACGTAATTTGGAAAAGGCTATTGTTGATCGTACATCTTTACTAGATAAAAATTTTGATAAAGGTCAGTGTTTTTAATGTTTTTATTTTTAGTTCAATAAAATTTCAGTTATTATTATAACATTAAAAATTTTGTTCTGTAATAAATATAAATCTTAATTACTTGATTTTTTCTAATAAATAAAATAGAAGATGTTCAAAAATTGTTAACCATAAACACAAAAAAACATAAAATTTGTTAAGTTTTCCTTATATATTGTCATGAAATAAAACATCTACGATTATGTTGATTACAGGCAGATCATATCGAGATATACTATGTTACACAATTATGAGCATTTTGTCTTGAACGCTGAGTATTTCATCGTTGAATTGCTTATGCTATATGTTTTTATTTATCTTGCATCATAGATATTATTAACTATTAAATTATCTATGATCAAGTAGTTTATTTTAATCACGTTTATTTCATATGAAAATATATTATATAAGAATTTCGAATTTATGAGTTGGTATAATATAATTTTTCAGTAATTAAATCGGATTAGTGTAGTTCTAGTTTTGCATCTTGTATGTTTTATCGTATAGATAATACAAGATTAATAATATACTTCCCGTAGTTACTCCTATGTATCCTTTCGATAAGACGCCAACGTCAGGTGCCGACGTTTCACCAACAGAATGGGTAGGTATTGAAAGTTTATCCTACACCAATGTTTTTAAAATGTAAGTATTGAAAGTGTGAACATTTTACAGTTCACACTTTCACATAAAACAACGCGTGCCCAATGTAACTCGGACAATCAGCCAACGTTACACCAATTTTTACTAATTAATCAAGAACACCGTCCAGACAGAGTAATTTTTTATGTAATAGATGTAAGTAAATGCGATTAAGTGTCATATTTATAGTTGCTTATGATTGTGTCGATGCTTGAACGCGATTTTGACTAAAAGTCATTTGTCAAAATTTAGTGCTCAAACACCGACATCTTGTATCTTTACGGACTATAAATATGACCCTAAATGTTCAATTTGCTTATGCCTTTGTACCTACATGTTATTTATAAAAAAAGCATTTTGATTATTTTTTATTATATTACACTGGAAATCAAGATTGCGCTTATAATTGATATGTATTCAGTCAGACAGCTCTATAAATAATGTTTTTATTTTAAAAGGTAAATAAATAAATATTTATACCAACGTTCAAATTAATTAAAAAATTATTGATTACGTCATACAAAACCTTGTTTTTATATACCGAATGTAGAATTTTGATTACGTCAATTTTAGTGATGAGTGTATGACATTATGAAGGATGTCTAAAGTACTGGAAATTTGTCACAGTCCAGAAGATATCATTTGTATATGTCAACTATAATATACAGATAACACATGACGTCCAGATAATTGTCTTTAGGGATAACATATTGTACACATATTGATGACATATACAGGGTGTAACAATAGTGCGATATTCTTTCATACCTCCATTTTTATGCAAAATACAGCAAATATTTAAATACAAAAGTGGTTTAGTTTTACGAAATATTTATAACGTAAAATTATTCTACGATATACAGGATATTTAATTTGCCTGTAACCATCAGTAACTTTACATTTTTAAATGGAATACCCTATATATGATCACAGTTTTGAATTGCATAGGGAATTTTAAGGCAACTTTATATAAGATTATATTCAGTTATTTTGATTAGTTTACAAGATATTGACATTTGTTTGAAAATTTTGACAGAAAAAAAAACAGAAAAATGCCATTATTTGGGTAACGGAAAAATGTAATGCATTATGAAACTTAACATAACGTTAGAAACATCTCCTATGATGACAATAAATAGATGTAGACTTAAATACGTTATACAGAGTGTTCTAGAAATCAGTGTCTTTTTGAAACAATTGAAATGCCAAAATCTTCATTTTTTGAAATTGACACTATATTTTTATGGATTAGTTGAAAGCGAAATTTAATTATCTATTAGTTTGAATAAAGGATGTATCTAGTTAAAATTAATGGTTTTAGAAATATTTAAAATTATTTCTCATTTCTGTGTGTTATGTGTTGTTGGGGCTGTTCGATAAACTTGCTCTTTTATGTATCCCCAAAAAAAAAATCACATTTGGTCAGATCAGATGACCTTGGTGGCCAATGCACTGGAGTTCCTCTGCCAATCCATTATTTAGATGATTTCGGACATTCCTAGAGAAATGGCATGGTGCTCCATCTTGCTGTAACCACAAATTCCTTATCATATTAAGAGAAAGGGTGCCTAGAAGATCTTCTAATGAATTCTTGAGAAACGCTAGATAATTTTCCCCGCTGACTGTACCATTAAAGAAGTATTGCCCAAGTAACCGGTTGCCTATTATTCCTCTCCATACATTCAAAGATCAACGATGTAGGTAATCCACGTTTTTATAAAATAAAGATTTTCGCGGTCATAATATAAAAAATTGTGTCTATTAACGTAACTGCTTTCATGGAAAGTCGCTTCGTCCGTGAATAAAATAAAATTATGAAAACCTGGTTCTTTCCGTTCTTTATTTAACATCCACCTGTAAATGTTGAGACGACTTTCAAAATCATTCCCAGACAATTCCTATAAATAATGAATTAGATAGACATGAAATTTGTGTTGACGTAAAATCCGTGATGTCGACATATAGCTTATTTCTAATTGTGATGCAATTTTTTGGTACTAGTATGGGGATCCTCGACTGACATAGTAAGTACTGCAAATTGATTAGTTTAATTTGTAACTGGTTCTGTACGTTCTTCTTTTTTTATATTCTACATGTCTAGTTGCTTCAAATCTATCCCGAAGTCTTCCAAAGATTAAAGGTTCTGGATGTCTTCGATTTTAATAACGTATTTGATAAATACGCGTTGCGAGCAATGGATTTCGTCCACGTTCTTCCAAAATATGTACAGATGATTTGAATCAGCTCGTCTTTTGTAAGTTCCATATTGACTAATACTGCTATAAGTTTTGACGTTTTTATGAGACTATTCAACAACAATTTTATTTGATTTACCGGCCTACTTTATATCAATTACGTTAACGTACTTTCATATTTTAAATAAAATACAAATTTAAAATGCACGTAGATTTACAAAAATGTCAGCACAGCAGACAAATAGAAACGAAAGATCAAATTTAAAATGTTTATTTAATCTTTGATCTCTAAACTTTCTTTTAAAGAACACGCCTACATAGCAACATACAGAAATGAGAAATAATTTAAAATATCTCTAAAACCATTAATTTTAACTGCATACATGCTTTATTCAAACTAATAGATAACTAAATTTCCCTTTCAACTAACCTGTAAAAATATGGTGTTTCAATTTGAAAAAATGAAAGTTTTCGCATTTCAATTGTTTCAAAATAGCACTGATTTCTAGAACACTCTGTGTAACGTATTTAAGTCTACATCTGTTTATTGTCATCATAGGAGATGCTTCTAACGTTATGTTAAGTTTCATAATGTTAATTTTTTCCGTTATCGAAATAATGGCATTTTTCTGAAAAAAAATGTCAAAATTTTCAAACAAATGTCAAAATCTTGCAAACTAATGAAAATATCTGAATATGATCCTGTATAAAGTTGCTTTAAAATTCCCCAGACAATTCAAAACTGTGATCATATATAGGGTATTCCATTTAAAAATGTAAAGTTACGTTAAGTTGGTTACGGGCAAATTAAAGATCCTGTATATCGTAAAATAATTCTACGTTATAAATTTCGTAAAACTAAACAACTTTTGCATTTAAGCATTTGCTGTATTTTGCATAAAAGGGATATATGGAAGAATATCGCACTATTGTTACACTCTGTACGTATATACAGTGAGGTTATAAAGTACCCCTTTCCCCTCCCCTCGGCTAACTTATAATCGGTGTAATAGAGAGCTTCTCGTTTTATGTCATTAATATGAAATATTATATTCTACATTCTTGAAGTAAAATTTCTATTTAGTTTCAAAGATTGACGACAAAGAGCCGCTGTAGTATCAAAATTTTAAATGGAATGGGGGTCGAGTGACACCTCATTTTAAAGGACTCACTGAGCATGATATTAGGCTACAATTCTATAAAAATGTATGCACTCATATAAACATGGTAATAGAACAAAATTTTATTTCATTATACATTTTGAGTTTGCAGTTAGCTACTCAACATTTAAATAGAGAACAAATAATAAATGTCAATTTTCTTTGTCACTTTGAATGACGTATAATTAATTTAAGCTTTGGCGTCGATGGCTGCCTGAGACGTAATGACGATCATAAGTCAGCAGCGACAAACAATACCGTATATTACAGTAGTTTGTCTATGAAAGAACGACCTGCAACAATGAACGAGCACACTAGTCGCCTTTTCTATCTTTAATCTATCGACCACAGCAAAAGACCGACTATAAAAAATCTGCTGTAATATTTCGGTAGATACACTGTTGAAAAAGAATTACGAGCACACCCTGAATAATCTGAACGTGTGATTCTAACGCAATGAAATTTGGTATGGAAGTAGTAATAGTAGCATAATTTACCCTCACCGGGAGAGCAGCAGATGGGAGAGGATGTATCAATAGCAGGAGTATCCCCCGCGAGCAACGCATACCATTCCTACACGATGAGACATGGAGTCAATAATTCGTTGTATGGTAGCGGGAGGGATGGCCAACAAAATCTTATACATTACTATATATTAATAACCACCTTATTAAGAACGCACTTTTTAAAAGTTCATAACTAATTTGCAATTTATCATTGCTTTCTTGCATTTCTTCTAAAGAAGATCTAAATGATTGATTAAAATATTGAAACGTTAAACAAAGGAATTTTTCTTTAGTTTGTACACACTGGATACCTATTTTATATATGATTTTTATCCTATTAACACAGTAAGATCATAATACTTCCGTCCATTTTATTATTATTACAAAAAAGAAAACCGTTAAATTCATAGAAATATATTACTTTTGTATATCTTTACTTGATCAAATATAAATCCCATACAATCACATTAACTGTCAACAGAATCGAAGATCTGGAGCTCGCTGGAGGCGACATGAAACAAGAGAAGCAAGTTATCGGAGACGAACAATTTTAGAGATACAGTAATCCTGCCATTTGATTATTTACGCTCTCTAACGGTATGATTAGCAAATGTACGGTACAGAAGCCGATAAGTAGAGACAAACAACGACAAATACACTAACCGTACAATACGCGTACCTACGTCACTAACTTCGTTAAATTAACTGAAAAGCCACACTCAATTTCCAACAAAAAAAAACCTACTTCGTCGCTGAATTAAAAAACTTTATAAATTAAATACACCCTTTTCCTTTATATGCGTACGGTACGTATATTTTTCTTTTCCGCTAACTTCTTTCGACGTCGCTTTTTCGCGAAAGCTCAACCCACGTTTGATTTCATTTTGATCTGTAAAAGCCAAAATCCGCTTTTCCCCTAATACATCGCCGTACCTAATCGAAGGTTAGTCTGCGAAATCGGAAAATCGGATCAGATAATTTGGGAAATTTGTCGAATCAGTGGCGATGCCAATTATTTACGGCGTATTGTATTTTGTTGGACTATAAATCCCCTCAAATATTATTAGACCGGGCCCAGTGTGATTTATGTACGGTGGCAATGAGATTTAATTGGTACTGTCACGGATTGAATTTATGCCTTGCTTAATTTCAGATGGAATTAATTGGATCGTGATGTGTGTTTGTCCGGAGTACATACGTATAATAGCATAGGTATAGGTAGTATCCGGTAATGGGTGTTTTAAAGCGGAACATCACCGTGATTGTACAATTTTAATTTAAGGAAGTTGTTTACGTTTTAACTTTATTGAATCTTTAATTTAATCAAAGATAAATGTTGATATTTCAATGTAAAGAAATAATTTGGATAATTTGACACGTGAGTGTACCTTACAACCATTCCATACATAAATCTGTTCGTATTAACGTTGCAACAGTTAGCAAAGCTATCACAAGTGGTTGCTACAAATATATAGATATATTTAGACCTGAATTATGAATACTAGTATAAATCATGATTATTCTCTCATCGATACTCGGATTGAAGTTAACGTGTCAAATATAGGGAATTGCTGTGCTTAGTATTTGCAACATTGACGATTATTTTGCCCAGATATTTTCAAGTCAATTTGTTTTCGTTTTTTTTCAATCGTATATATCTATCTGCTTGTATTGTAACTTTTCTAATCACCCTTCATTACTGGTTTAATTTTGCGTTATATTCATAATCAATTTCAAGAATTTTCAACATGTAGAATATTGTGTTATTGCGAATTATTGCAAATTCGTTGCACTTACTTCAACCAGTGAACATCCAATATCTAAACTTAGATCAATATAATATGAATTAAAATGTGTGTATTTATTATATTTATTACAAAGTAACATTTTTCTTCAAACTTAAATTGGCAGTACAAATACATTAAATAACGATTGAAACAACGATAGTTTAACAAAAAAACAGCTATTTCTGCTTAGCAGAGGAAAAAACAAATTGTCCAACTGACAACGTCAGTGACAAAAGACCTACCAATTCATTCAACTGTTTTATTTGTCATCTCTTTAAATGGAGATCGAATGACAGACAAAATTTTATGTTTTTTATAAATTAGCAAGATTAAATCTTGTAACACCAGAAGAATATCACATACATTATACATATTGCTATGGATTATATTAGTGAAGAGTTCTGAGCGACGCTGTATGTGACGATTCATGTTGCCTGGTTTCAGTCAGGAGATGGCGCGCATCGATATAGTATAATTTATTTTGTTATTTGAAATATAATTCTTGTAATCGAAATTTCTTTGATGTTTGGTTAGAATTAGAATTTTTGCCGATTACGAATATGTATTTTGTTACGATGTACGACGTAGATTTATTTAGATATTGCGATGTAAAAAATTTGAATTTTATTTAAATGATTGTCTATAAATGTTAAACTTAGAATATTTCTGTATGAAGATCATATGTGGAGAGAAAGATTTAATTTTTTTGTGGATGGTAGATGAGAGATTCTTTTTAAGGTACAGAGTAAAAGATCGTGTAAAGTCATTTTTATTTGTGTTATAAGTTTGCTATATTTAATTAAATTTTTTCTTGATTGTATTTTAGTTTTCAAGTTATTAGTTTGATTTAAAATTCTTTTGCTGATCTTAGTTGCTCTTTATGTGAGTGTACACTACACAAATTAAGGTAGTATTAATTCTAATTAAATTTAATCCTTTTGATTAGAGAGAAGATATTGTCTTTGCTCTTAAATATTTAGTTTTCTAAGTTTTGAAGTTTATTTGAAATCAAGAGAATTGGAAAGTGATTTAATTTTGTTTCGGGAGTTCAGGTAATTTAGTTTTTTTTGAGATATTAGTTTTTGTTGAGTTTCGTTGCATTTTCGGTTTAGAGTTTTGTATTGTCATTTTCCTAATTTCAAATATTAGGCTTAGTCTTTGCTCGCGATTCAAACAAAGTTTTTTTACATATCTCATCAGCGGTATCTGTTTTTCTTTGGATTTGCATAGTTTATGGAAATTTAGTTCATTTATTTTTCTTTTTTTATATAATTAAAATTTTGAGATACGAAAATTATATTTTTTTTTTGTAAACCATTTTCATAAACACGATCCTGGAAGCCGTATACTACGAGGGAAAGGACCTGGAAGAAAAGAGCTCATTAAACTCACAATTGAAAAACCGGGATTTGCGTGGACTTTCGGTAAGCTGGAATTTCTATTTATCAATAAACAAATGTCACGTTTTATGAATTGGTTCGAAGATAGTTACAATATATGTTGACACCAATGCATTTTTGTGTTGCAACAGTGACGTCGAAATTGCAGCGACTTGAAATGTATTCATAAGTTTTCAAGCCAATCTGCAGAGGGCATTTCGAAACAGATTTGTACCGTAGAATGGATAAATGAGCAATTGAGTGAGTGTTTCGAAATGTGGTGTTTGGTTAAGGTTATCTTCAAAGTAATCCTTTTAAAGACACAAAAGTTTTTTGATGGGAAAAATTTCTCTTGGTAACTAAATTATAATGCCGATTACTAATTTGACGAGAGAAAGATGAAATAGACGATTTTGTCTATTGTAAGTTTTTCCAGCAAACTTATTGGTTGAAAAAATTTTTAGAGAAAAATGAATTTATCCTTAAAATAAACACTTGAGTGTGAGGACAAAATATATGAGCAATTAAAAAAATAATTATTTTAAATTGTTTGAACTGTTCGTTTGTCATACTCTAAAACAAATCTTTTACTAGATACGTTGCCATTTCTTGCAATGAGGGATTTCTGAAAGTTTGTAATTTCGGAGTTAACAAATCTTTTTAACTTATACCAGCATTAAATTTATCAAACACTGATAACAGAACTTCTCATTTCCCTATCATACCTTGACTAACTAACTTGACATGCGGATCATAAAAGAATATGTTCAATATAGTTTGAAATCCACTCTTCATTTCTTATGTGATGTTTTCGATAACACGCATACTCTAAAAAATTTTGAAAGATTTATCGCTATATACAACAAAACAAACAAATTTAAAATGATGTCTTTTCTGAAAAAAAAATAAGTCTAACAGTTTACTTTCGGACTAGAAGATGGGTGGTCCAACTCAAACAAGTTGCACTTGCGCAGAATAATTTCGATTTTGTCTACCTTGTGAAATCACATAAGTACTGTTAGCAAGTAAGTATTAGCATAAGAAATTGATGTTATTGTAATCACGTGTACATAAGCTTACATGCGGAAGTTTGTGTGCGGCTTTATTTCTGTAGTAATAAATTGAAAGCATACTTAAGACAGAAGTAGAAAAAAAAATGTGAGTATTGAATATTGCAACATTACTTTTGTAGTAAAATTACTATACGGACATTTTGGGAAGATTCGGTAAGTAAGCACATGTTTTTAGGGTTAACAAATTTAGAAATTGAGATTATGCGATTATCAAAAACTTTCTACAATAATATATCATTATTTTCCTTGTCTTATGTGCTATATAATCTACGTTACAGTATCACCCTGTTAAAAATACATAAACGACATCATTTTTCGTCCAAAAGAAAAATATTTGCCAATAGGGTAATCGAAATTCGCCTGATGGAAAAAGCATCGTTCAATTCAAGTATTGATCAGTAGGATAGAGCTTCTACACTAAACGAAACCTGTAATTATATAGATCACATTGCTGTAAAAGCTTTTGAATGGACTTAAACAGCTATGCTATACGCTCCTTAACATTTTCCCATCGACTATATATTTATGCCTGCCACCACCTGTTATACGAATTACATACCCTTAGTGCAAAAGTAATTCGCTGACTTGTACTCTTTTCCGCTTTTAATGGCAAAAAATATAAAATTTATATTGTATAGTTTTCAGTCAATAGTGTCAACTGTGATAAATAATTGTCCAATATACAATATATAATAAAACAAATATAAAAATGGAGAATAATTCCTTGTCAATAGAATTACTATTAAAATTAGCAATGTCGGCCCAAACATTCGATAAATAAATATTGCATTTAATCCATATACTAGATGTACAACTAAACATGAATATTAATATTTGTTTTTAATATATCAATCTATAACCTGACAGTTACAGTTTAATTAATACTTGAAAACTACTCTTGATAATTCTATATCGATAGTATATAAACCGAAATCAACACAATTCTAAAGTGAGGGCGTTGTAATGTATTGAAATACATTGAAAGTTAATTCTCATGTTAAACATAAATAGAAATACCAGGAAGCTAAAATCAATAAACCAATATTACCGCTGAAAATTCAGTTAAATAATTCTGTTTTAAACAATTATAACTATAAAATTAAAAAAAAACTGTTTATACGAAATATAGTAGCAACATGTACTTATCACAAAAGAATTATAAGACGAGTTTTGTATTATTCACGTATCAAAAAAAAAATACTAAGTATTCCCAAAATCGATCTTTAAAAATTAATAAATTCTGTGTGCAAAAAAAATCGTCAACACTATGCAACACGTTATTTCTAGCAAAACACTTTTAGGAATATAAATATTCAGAGTACCTTTTACACTTTCATTGAAAGTATTGTAACCTTCTAGTACTGTTATTACGTCAACTAGGTGTGTAATGAGAAAACCTTAACTCTAATCAATTATCTACCAATAAATCTATTTTTTCGTTTTAAGCAATGTGCAAACTGTTGAGTAACTGACAATTGATCGGCTTCAACGCCCAACACAGTAACACTAGAAGCAATTAGTTGATTCGATGAAAATTAAATTAGAGAGGTGTTCTTTCAAAACCAAATATTTCTACTGACTCAATTCAGGACAAGCTTATAAACTGCAAAAACAAAGATACTAAACGGTGTCAGACTTGGTTTCTTCCACGTAAATAAACAATATAAAGATAATATTTTTAAAAACAAACAACAGTTTTGAAGTAAATAAGTGAGTAACAAAGATGAAATTATAAAAGTAAAACTGTTGCTGTTTTTTGGAAACATTCATAGACAAGAGAAGAATAAAATTTAAACGATTTAGATAATATTGTGAAATGTTCATAGCTGAAAACAATCCGTTATAAAATATATTATTACTAATTATAAATTGAAGCAGTATAGATATGCTTGCAAGTGATTAAAGAGATGCCCTGAATATGAAAAAATTAAACTGTTGATTCTAGAAGATCATTTTAGTAAAGACAAAAGCGTTTCGTCAGCATATACATGAAAAGCTGTTGCTACCGCGAATTTAAAAACAGATCTTACTAATTCAGATTTAAAAAGCTTAATATTTTGTTAGAAACATTTTTGTTTGCATGAAGGTATTTGCTGAAATGTATGTTGTTTATAAGGCAGATTACCTTTTTCAAATATCAAGCAACAAGTAATGAAATAAAAAATTCATATAAAAATATGCTTTCAATATAAAAATTAAAAATCTTACCGTTATAGAGTAGGGTCGTGCCATGCGGGGATGTTGGCGGCGGACTTGGCGCCGTGGCACCAGCCGTCGGACTTGAAGGTCCCCAACATCCGGTGGAGCCCGGAGAATCACCGACCACATCTATTTCTTCCTCTTCTTCTTCGAGCGGTTCCGGCCGTTCCGGCCAAGGATAGGCCTTCCACTTTTTGGCCATGAGACAGCGCGGCATGGTGCTATCGCAAAACACGTCCGCGACGCCTGCACCTTGACGGTCGTCTCCACTGTTGATGACGATCTTTCTTGATGATAATCCGATGAATCATTCGTAGCACTGCTTTCACACGCACGTACTTTCCATTTCGTTTGTGATTTCGTAGTAGTAATAGCTAATAAATATGTAGTAATAGTAGTAAAATTTAGTTAGCGTATAGTGTTCTTCTTTCCGTTCTCTTTTTTCTTCTTTTTGTTTGCGTTTAGTTTATTCGCGCACCACGTTGATAAAATATAAAACTCGTTTCAAAACAAATAAAATGAGGGCTTAAATACGAATACTTCTCGTATAAATGTAATATAGATTCGTTTCTCGGAGAACAAGTGTCAAAAGACAAGACAATAAATAGGACAGGACAGATGAGGAAGAGATGAGATAAGGTATAGTAATAGTGGTAGTAGTACCGAAAGAACAACACAACAAACTAAACTAAACAGACCCCTCGTGGCTTTGAAGCCCTCTCTAACCCTCGTCGCTTTATATTAGAGTGAGTGGTGGTGGGGGATCGACGAGTTTTAGGGTTGTGAATACCCTCTCCCTGCCAGTGTTGGATGCGCGATCCCTTCGTATGCGCATCGATTGCAGCGCCTGCGAAGGGGTAAACTCTGGGCCTCACCCTGCGCCTCAACACGTGGCCGACCATTAGGACGCGTGCCATAGGATCATTATCCGTACTCGTGGGGCCTTATCCGCCGTAGTCGTGCGCGCCGTGTACCTGGTCGGTGTCGACCGACCACCTGATAGCGCCCGCAGCTGGCCAAGGAAACCCACTTCCCCGTGTCGGGTTGCAGCTTCCGTTCCGGCTACTACTACTCTAGATACTTACATATACAGGCAAAGCCTGCATACACTATCGTCCACAAGTTCCTGTTGCTTTAAAATTGTGTTAAATATATTCACTTCTATATGAAGAAAAATAGCGACATCAAACAAAATAATGTATAGACGCGTTCAAAATAAGATTCATAATAAACTACTAAATATTTTCACGTTGAAAAATTCTGTGCAAGATAATGATATCGCTATCTCCAGTAAAATCTTTCCGAAGAAAAAGAGTAGATCTGTATCCGGAAGTATATTACGTGAAGAGAAAAACTCTGGGCATAACACATAAATGACATTGCTATCTTCTATTCTATAATATTGGTATACGTCAAAGATTCAAGCTTCAATTTTTCAATTGTCTGTTTCAATTTTGTACCTGAAATGAAATGGTAACTTAATCAATAGGTAGAAGCCGGTGGCTTAAATATAGGACGCCATCTTACTATTCTAGATTGGAACGGCTGCAAATTTCTCTGTTGGTACTTGCGTAGTTTATTGACAATCTTAGTGCAGCCGAATTAAATTACTAAAGTAGCACATTTATATTACGATCAAATCATTAGCTTTGTGCAGATGGTTCTTTTTCTATAGTTAACATACACTGGTTAATTGATTTTGAATAGCGACAGATTTCGTTTGTTTTTATTTCTATAACAAAGTTAGAAATCTGACTGTAAACACTGAATGCAATTCTGTGATCGCAAAATCACTATATGTTGTAGTATATGGTTGAGGTGCATTTATTCGCCATTACACACAGAGAAAAATGTTCTTGAATTAAGAAAATATACTGTTTTACCCAAATATTTTTAATGCTAGAATATTTATTCAAACACAGATTTAGATAAATGCGTTTAATAAAATCTAGACTATATTTGTTGTAAAATACGTATTTGATCTGAATAACTATTTGTGAAATAGCTGAATTGCAAATTTCTGCGTTTTATGTGTATATGAAACACCATTTTCAAGAATTGGATACATATAAGTTTTTTATAGTAAGGCGTGGACATTTGCATAAAAGTTTAATAAAATGTGAAGTGGCACGCTACGTAGCTTTCCCAGATTTAATAATCACGGTGGCTGGAACATCATTTGGATCTCCTTCTGAATAAGTCTGATACAAAAGTTCTTTTCTTACAAGGCCGGTCTGTATTGTCAAGTCTGATACAAAACAAATTTTATTTTGCCACGAAAGAAATATAGTTCAGTTATTAGCTTCCTTCATAATTTTAGCTTAACCAGAACTACACCACCTTAAAAGTTAATACAGCTGAAAATGTTCGTAGTCTGCGGTGTAAAGGTGGCTCTATCATAATAGTCGTTTTTTTTGTTTCGTGATCGACAATCGTGATTAGTTGATAGCCAATACGCAGCAATTATTATAATAATAATCCTCATTGCTAATCATGGAATGAAAGAAAACAGCTTACCTACTTTTTATAATTTTAATAATTGCCTTGTCTATCGTGAAATCAGCTTAACGCAGCATATAAGTAAAAGTCAAAAAATGAGAGTAAGAACTTTACTAGAAATCCGCTGGAGCAGGCAAGCTGTGGCAAATGATCTGCATCTTCTTAAAACCTGCATTTTGGAATTAAATCAAAAGATTGCTCAAGAGATTGATCTAGCGTAGATGCATGGTGGTGGAACAAGAAGAATGTCGACGTTGGAGGATAATTCTTCATTGGTGAATAGGACGTAAATATCCCTTTTGAAAAGGCAATAAAAGCGGCATACAAAATGCAAAAGCTAACAAGATAACGTATTCGCTATCTTGGATTTATCTGGCTAATTTAAAAACGATAAAAGGATCTCTACTTTCATCTTGCGGCGCCCGTGTACAGACCTGAAAAGAATACGCTATGATTGGATCAATTATTTGGTTCCTGGTATTTACTGGTCAAGTGAGATGGAATTCACATGCATATATGACGTTGTGCGTCAATTGCTTGCTATTAACAACATTAATATTCTTCTATAGCCTTCAAAGAGTCCTGATTATAACCCTATTGAGAACGTTTGGGGACAAATAATAGAAAATTTGCACAGAAATAATTTTAAAGCGGAAAAAGATTAAAAAGTTTAAATATATACATGTAATAAATTTTCTTGGAACGCAGTTTTGTATCATATACAGGTGTCCCAAATCGGGTGGGATTGCATGGGAATCTTCCTTATTATTCAAGAGAGAGATTTGTTTAAATGGGCAATGATTTTCAGTTTCATGTGCCGATTTAGAATCTGCTTTAAAAAATTCAAAATATCAAACCATTCAGAAATTATGTCAAAAAAATTAAAAAACGTCATTTTCTGCTAAATCAAATATCTCGTAAGTATACAAGCTACCAAAAAAGTTTCAGATACAGACAATTTAAAATCAATGTCAGACAAAAATTCAAGATGGCGACTTTCGAGGTATCCTCAGCAACTTTCTTAAGTTAAAGAGCGCCTTATTGGATTTTTATATCACTGAATAAAGCTTTTATTCAGTATTATAATTAACAATTTTATATTTTAATCAAGTAACAAAATTCAAACAAATTTGATTGATTTTGTTTTAATCTATGCAAGTCTACATGATTAAAATATAAAATTGTTAATTAGGCTAGTATTTTGTTATTTAATTATAGGTTATGTTATATGGATGAAAACAGAATAAAAAACTTTATTCAGTGGTATAAAAATCCATTTAGGGCGCCCATTTAACTTAAGAAAGTTGCTATGGATACCTCGAAAGTCGCCATCTTAAATCTTTGTTTGATATTGATTTTAAATTATCTGTATCGAACATATTACCTTTTTATATGAAACCTTTTTTCGATATTTTTATACTTACTGGAACTTGATTAATTTTGACATTTTAAAATCATAAATTAACCTTAATAATATGGTCATAAAGAAACGTATTTAACGATTTTTTATAGTTCTTTTTTACAAACATAACATTTCCGAATGGTTTGTTATTTTGATTTATGATATTTTACATAGAAGAAACTGACGATTTTTTATTTTTTTACATAATTCTAAATCTAAAACACATGAAACTGCAAAACATTGCCCATTTAAACAAATCTCTGTTTTGAATAATAAGAAAGATACCAAAGCAATCCTACCCGATTTGGGACAGCCTGTATTATCAATATATAATTTGTTCTTTGGATAAGTTCTATTCTCGATGATAATCAGTGAGAGAAAAATACACGACTCTAGACTAGAATTGATATGTGTCAAAATAAATAAGTAATTGTGATTACGACGGATACTTAAATCTATTATAATTCATGTATCTTAAATTTTAGGTATCTTTTCTAAAATGAAAATACAAGCTAAGAAAATATATGCCCTTGTATTAAAAAAAGGTATTTTCGGACGACTAAGGAAACTAACTAAGTGGAAACAATTAAATTTTGAAACATTCTGTATAATGTTAGCAAAAAGAACTGCAAACCTTATGTACGAAAATTTTATTTGTTCACTTTTCTCCTGTGCGATGTAATGTTACTACAAAGTTGTAGTGGTGTCACTATTTTTTTCTTTAATTGCAAATACGTCAGGTATGCAAAATGATACATAAAATATTTGTGGAATATGTCATGTATGTTATTTCAGCTAAATTTATACTTCAATTTATCTTTAATGCTAACTTCCGGTTAACAGGAAGTAATATTATACTAAAAGTATTCAAATAATGGTTCACATTCAATAAGATCCAACTAGAAATTTGTATTTTTAAATTCCGTTTTTTTTGGACAAAGTAAAAAATAAATATCCTTTACTATTTTGCTTTTAATTATTTCAATAGCCTTACCCCATACAAGTCATGCAAGCGGTAAATATGATAATAAAACAACCTTAATTTTTCAGAAGGTGGGGGGTCCGACGTTGTGCAACGTCACTATCACCTGGTGTGTCTAGGTGGTGCCATATAAATTGTGCGACAGGATAATAGTACTAGCGATCTTTATTGCAATTTCAGTGAACTTGGTCAAAAAGTGTCCACCTACACAAATATTAATTATCTTACAAGGTCTTTATTTATTATTTAAATTACTTTATAAATTAGAATTTTCGGTTTCATTATAATCATTTCTTATTTCTTTTAGAATTAATATATCTATATTGTGATCTTTATTTACTTATCTTTATATTTTTGAAATATTTCCACTTCTAGGTCAATAAAACAAGTTTTTGAAGAAGTCTTTTTAACAAAAACATATTATTATATGTTCTGGAATAAATTGGTACTTAATTAATTGTTGTTTTATTGACCTAGAAATGGAAATATTTCAGGAATTGAAATATTTCTCTTTAAATCATCAGCATTGAAATAAAACATCGTTTTCTGATTTAACACGATTTTATCCTTTTTATTAGTCTTGTTACTTTTGAATGATTTATATCAAATATTGCTCACGTGTGGGTTTTCAGTTATTGCAAAAGCAACTTCCAGCAATTGATTTACTTCTCCCCTTAAGAGGTTTTGCTTTCAGAAGTTTTAGATAAAGTTAATGCTATCAGCCGCTGTAAATAGCTGTATTATGGGATCAAACTCCTATGACACCTCCTCTCAGGGCATCGTTGGTTATACACTCAACATATACGTATTTTCTCGTAATATACCTACATGAATATTAAAAATATTTTTTATACATACATACATAATAATATCTGCCAATATAGTTATTACTTTGTAGTCCCCACGACGCCAGAGCAAACTGGAATAAACAAACAAAAATGCAGTAATATATCTTGAAAAACGTACGGTTTTCCAAAATTTAAGACAATTTTGAAAGTAATGTGGCCAAACTTATGGCTGGCCGTATGCATCCTATCCGGCACGCTCGTGTGTGTCTCGAAACGTTGCTTAATTTATGCACCAGTTGAAGAATAAGTGGAGGTATAGCGTTGGGGGCGATAGGGTGGGTAACCCAAACGTGTGCCACACTCCTAACTCCGCTACATGCGTACGATACGGATGTATACAATGAGGCACACGCCAGACGACGATATTCTGCTTTGTGTTTAGTCATTATCGGATCATTTACATAGCATATGAAACGAATTTTTCGAATAAATATACATAAAAATGTATCGTATCGTGCGCGACCGATATATGTTAAACGCATATGTACGGCCTCCCCTTTTTTCGTAAGCACTGTTGCATTCACGCGCCTATGTTTGTATTTATGTACGTGCTACTTACTTTATATGAGTAACAATCCAATTAACGAATTGAAAACTAACATTAACTTTGCGTATGATTCACAAATTATACACTTACGCCTATATTTTCAGGAGACCATATACGGGCACCGAAGAAGCTTAGTTTAATAACTTATAGCTTGTAACAATTGTATGGAGATAGCTCTGATTATTTTTAAATAACGTCGCGCAAATTCAACAAAAGCTATAGCCTATGTAATTTTTATCGGAATTTGCAACACTGTCGATACCGGGAAGGTGAATAAAACATTTTCCTTTTTTGTAATTTACAAATAATCTGTTGTATCTGTTGTAATCGCGACCAAGAACCTTTCAAACTTTGAAAAAGTAAAATGTTAACTATTCCGATGTCAAATAATTAGTAAGAGTGATAACATTGCGGACAGGACATGTGCGAGAGAGAATTGAAGTCAAAATATTTGTAGAAAGATATACTGGGGCTGAACAGCAAGAAAAAAGCTGTAATAACTGAACACTGAACACATACGTTATGCGAACAAAATTAATCATTTCTTTATAGAATCCATAAATTGTGGGTCTATGATACCGGATATACATATATCTTTACCCTCCGGTTTTAATTAACAATAACTTTGAGTTCAAATCAGTAGATACGCATGTCGTGGCAAAACACTTATTGAATATTAGTACGAATGCGGTAGGCTCCAACGGCATCTCCTTACAAATGATAACTGTGTTGCCCATTCATCTTACCCTATTTAACTCACCTTATTAACTCGTGCATAATTGAGGGAATCATACCTTCTATTTGCAAACAGGCTATCGTCAGACCTCTTCCCAAACAAGGAGACCCTAAGGATTATGCGGATTTGAGACCAATAAGTTACCTATATTTCTAACTCTATCTAAAATCTTGGAAAAAATTCTCAATGAGCAAATATCCGAATACCTAAAAAAAGATATGACATTCTTCCGCATAATCAATTCGGCTTCCTCAAGGGTTTTAGCTGTACTACTGCTTTGGTTAAAATCACAGATGACTTGCTATCAGCTTCAGAAAAAGAATTGACGTCGGCCTTGGTACTGTTGGATTTCAGCAAGGCTTTTAACACGGTGAATCACAAGCCGCTCATACTAAAATATATCGGCTTTGGTCCGTGTTCGACTGCCTTGATGGAGAATTATCTGAATGGTCGTGGTCAACGGGTCAAACTAGAAGGCAACGTTGAATCTGTCACATTAGATGTGCCCTCGAGAGTTGCTCAGGTTTCTATACTTGCTCCTATCCTCTTCTCTACAGCTTTTTTCATGAAGCATATAAAATTTTGTAGTGCGCATGCATACGTGGATGATTTTCAGTTGCTTCATTCATTTCCTACCAACACGTGGAGGGAAGCTATTTCGAACATAAACCGTGACCTGAGAAGCATTGGAGAGAAAAGCACTGTCTTAAGGTAATTCCAAATAAATCTTGCGTGTTACTATTTGGCAATGCGAAAACCTGTGATAATTTAAAAAGTATTATACAGGTTGAAATAAACACTCAAATCATACCTGTTAAGAAAGATGCTAAGAATCTCGTCTTGTTCCTTGATAATTCATTTAGATACAAATCAATACATTCCTAAAGCATTTTTAAATCTTAAACACATCTATCCCCACAGACGTTGTTTATCAAGAAACATCTATGCGAACATTTTGTTCTTTCTCAATTTAATTATTGCGATCCAGTTTATCGCCTAGCCATAGACATCTAACAGAATACAAAGGATACAGAATTATTGCATTAGCCTAATACACGGTATCAGGAAATTCAATTCTGCATCTTATAAACTGGAAGATCTCCATTGGTTAACTATGCCCAACATTAGAAGATTGCATTAACTAGTGTTTTGTCACAGGATCGTCAGAAACATATATACCTTACATTTATGAAAAAATACAATTTAGATTTTATCTACATGGGCTGAACACTCGACGCAAACACCTAATATCCTCGTTGTATGAAAGAAGTTTCTCATATCATATATACAAATCATACAATGACATCCCATACGAGTTTCTAAATTTGAATATTAAAACGTTCAAAAGGAGGTGCGCACAGTATATCTTTGCAAATCAATGTATTTGTGTTGGGAAGGATTCCGCGGTCACTGGTTGATTGTCCCGCAGGGGCGAAATATGTTGTGCTGCTTTCGATGGTGGGGACATTATGTTGATGGACTTGGCATCTCGCAAATCGTACTGTATCTATGTCTATTGTTTTCGTTCTTATTAGTCTTAGTTAGCTTTAGATAAGTAATATTCTATTTAATATTTATTTACTTACTGTATACTATATACTCCTACTATTTACTTACTGAATCACACCTTGTGATTGCCTCAAAACTTTTGCATATAGGTACATTTCATTTTCTGTGTACATATAGTTTATGGAAATTCTTGTTGCTTTATGTATCTGTATTTATTTTTCTTTTTTCATTGTGTTTTGTTTTCCTCTTTTCTATTTATTTATTTATTTATTATTATTATTATTATAGAGACTGTAAAGTGCAAGAGAAATATGTGTGTTGCAATACAGTTAATACATTTTTTTAAAGAATAGCTAACTAGATGTTCATTCTATTATTTACAGGGTCCGGCATTGAAACTTTCTAGATTTTTCAATTAGACGTAGTGGTACGACTGGAACTAGTGGCGGCGTGGTAGTGTTTTCGGCCGAGAACGTTGATGTGGGAATTTGTTTGTCAAACGTCATTAATTGTCAAAATGCTTTGGGTGAGAGAGCAACGCGCGTTTGCAGTAAAAACCTACTTTTCACGAGGCCAGTCGATCGTCGCAGTGCAGCGGGCGTTCCGTTTAGGGTACAATATTCCTCCTGGAGGTACTGTTCCTGCCCGAGGATGCATCTTATTGTGGATGGAAGCTTTAGGGCAGTTGGAAATATGTTCCGCAAAAGACCAGGAGGAGCACGGACCGTTAGAACACCTGCAAACACCGAGGCAGTACGAGATTCAGTTTTGCGATTTCGTAAGGCGCTCTGCTTCAAGCTTCTGCTGTTATCCATATAAAATGGTAGTCGCACAACAACTTTCCGAACGTGATTTGGTTTCACGACAAACAGCATGCGAGACGCTCCTTCAGAATTTTCCTCCTGACAATTGTGTAGTTCAGTGATGAGGCACATTTTCAACAAAATATGCGTTGTTGGAGCGGTATCAATCCCAGAGAGGTTCATGAGAGGCCTCTTCATTCGGTTAGGGTCACAGTTTGGAGTGCGATATCAAGTGTAGGGACTATTGGGCCACATTTTTTCGAAGAGGACAATGGCACGGTAACGGCAAATTCGGAGTGTTATGTGGTCATGCTTGGCAATTTCTTTCTGCCTGCCCTTAAAAATATTGCTGTTGGCGAAGTATGGTTTCAGCAAGATGGAGCGACTGTCCACACATCACGAAATTCAATGCGTGTTTTCAGTGAGAATTTTCCAGCGCGACTTATCTCCAACAAAGGTGATATCTTGTGGCCCGCACGCTCGCCAGATTTAGCCCCATGTTTTTATAGGACTACCTCAAATCAAAAGTCTATAATAACCGTCCTACAACTCTGAAAGCATTAAAATACAATATTGGTGATGAAATAGCCAACATACTTGTTGCTGTGCTGGAGAGACTCCACTTGCACTTCAAAAATTGGCTACAACAATGCATCGACAGCAGCGACGGACACTTGCCAAATATTCTTTTTAAAACTGTTTAATATCAAACTTTCCATGTTAGTGCATAATGCTAATAAAAGAGAACCTTAAAATGTGCAATGTATACTGTTATTTTTTACCTTTGAAAAAAGAAAGTTTCGGTGCTGGACCCTGTATTACGTACAATGACAACAGCAATCTAATACTTTCCAGCCTCAGAGAAATGCTAGTTCTGAAAAATATTACTTTTTCAGACAAAAGGTCCGTAAAATTAGCAAATCTACAAGTAGTCTAGAATTCCTAACAGTTTCAGAAAATGCCATTAGATTACCGTCTACGTTAATTGCCATCTTGTTTAAAGAATCTGATGTACCTATAATATCAAGGTTAATTAATTTACTAGTTAAGAGGCAATCTGATTTATCAAAGAAGTGATAAATTTGTGTATCATATGCGTAAAGATAATTAGGTACATTATTTTAGACATATATGGAGTTTCAAAGTATAAAGTATGTAAAGCAAGGAACTCACAATTGAGACCTGTGGAACGCCACTAGGAAAGAATAACCTATAAAACGTCTTATCAAATATCACGACGTCTTAGGTTTTGAAACGAAAACTAGTCCTGCACACGTAATGAACCCATCACGTTAAGGCCTATGCATTTCGAAATTACTAAAAGTAAACGATGATTTAGCGTGACGAGGACGTGACAGAAGTCAAAAGAAGAGCACAAGACATGTGACTCTTCCCGTGTCGTTTTCGATACATTAGGTATTCCAGATGATAGGTACATTATCACTGTTTACGTTCTTTAATTGAAATCTTCTGAACTTCGAACAATTTGGTCGCAAATAAGTTGTCAAACTTTAAGTATCTATGTACAGCAAACAGTAAATAATCCGTATTTATTTGTATTAAAAATGCAAACTGAAAATACTGCATTCAATATGTACCTATTTGAAAAAATTGAAGTACCTACTTGATGCAACAGATATACAGTCTCGGCATTAATAATTAATTCGCAAATTCAACTAACACTCTTCATGGAGTAGCTAAGCAATATGAATATATTACAAACAACATAGCATCTTATTTCTTGGCTGCAAATATACTACATACATATCCTCAAATGAATATGGATTTAAACAATTTAAAACAATAAACTATTATGCACATACGAAAAGATTCAATATTCTGTTTTCACATTAAATCAAGCTTAAACGTTAACAGTTCATTTCGGTATATCGTAGTAACGATGGAAATTAAGTGCTAGAACACGTATATACATACATACATACATACATCGGTCTTATTACGACATTTCCGACTCGTTGCGAAAGTGAAACTGTACATTTGGAAACTATTTACTGGGAAAACTGAAAACCCATATTAACTACGACGACACGTTTACGTGTACAGCCCTAGGGGATCGAATCGCAATTCTGCTAATGTCCATAAGCGGGTGGGTGTTAGAGCGTCAGTCGCCGCAGTCGCACCAGAGATAACAGTTATCTGCAACCTCCTGGCGCTGTGACCTCTTCGCAATCGTCCGGATTCCCTCTCGCACATCAGAAGTTTCGATCGAAGTCCGAAGGACGACGATAAGCCAGCCATACATACATATTTCCAACTGCTGCATGATATCTGCAACATAAACCGACTTTGCATACAAATTAAAGCGGTTCCCGTACCACACGCGGCCAACATGCATAGAATACTGACAGTTAAGATACGAAACGAAATGTGGCAAAATAACTGTAATAAACAATAAGCAAGTTATAAAAGTGGATTAGAAAATAATTTTGTTTAATACCAATCATCATCATACATGGTTGTATAACGACAATAGATATTGTTAAGGAAAATTTTTTTATATGTAGTAATTATTATTAGTGAAAACAGAAATGAAAACATTGGAGATGACATCAAACGCTGGTTTTACATCAATTTCCTGCATGGACTAACAGGACGTATAAAGACAATCAATTCCAATGAGTCAATGTAAGCTTATCTTTATTATACGCTAGTGTACGAATATAGGCCACTAGTTTACGAGCATTATATAAAACGACAGTAGCATATTCTCAGTTTAAAATGAACAGGCGTCAGTGTGACAATAATCTATATGGCATCTATGCGACGTGTGTTATCAAACATCCTCTACTATGTAGGTACCACGGTTGCATCAAATTCAGTATAAACTTCGCGAAATAATGTTCACAACTGTAATAAAGTATAACTACTACCTAATGCAAATTACGTCGAATAATACCTACGAACATTAATATCTTTACCATATAATACTCAAACATTAATATCAACCTGTCTTTATGACTATGTAACGGATCAGGGCCGGTCTCAGTACGCTACTAAGAAGTTTGACGACTATAAAGCGCGTATTGGCATTTGTGCTTCCCATTGTACGTGCTCTCATTCTTAAGGAAGCTAGGTATACTTATTGTAAAAGGATTCTTTGCAAGTTTTAGGTTGCATCAACAATGCATAAAGTATAACTTGTTAACTAAGGTAATATGTTTTTAAAATTGCATAAGAGCTTTTAATGCAGTTAAGTACCTGCTGAAACGCAAATCGGAATCGATAATAATGAATCCAAGGTTCGTTAATTATTAAAAACTTGGAAACGTGTTTCAAAATAACACCTCAAAATTTTAGAAGATTATAGGAGAGAATTAGAATAAACAGTATTCAACTACTGCAAATAATACAGAAATGTCCTAGCACATCATCGTGTTGATAGAAACCTTGCCTACGAACAACAAGTGGGAGATCTTTCAGCAATTCAGATAGAGTATATTCAAGAAAAAAACAATAAACATATGGATTTAAAATTGAAGGCAACAGATATGGTTCCACAAAATAACTATCAACAATGTCAGCCAAAATATTTGCTTAAAACTGTCTTTGATTGTGAAAATTTCTAATAACTCGAGGATTTTCATCAGACCAAATATGGCTACTACGACCCACAGTAAAACATGCCTTGTCAGCTAGATTTTGACTTTACAAAACCCTTATACATTCACGACGATGCATTGTCCTCATCTGCAAAACTGAAGAGAAAGTTATAGGTATTGATTGTTTTCAAAATAATAAGGTTATTTAAATCTTCTTATGAAAAAAAAACACACAGTTTATATTCTAATACAGACGATATTATTAATTCCTCATTACGATAATAACGAAAAATAAGTAATGCCTTTTTTTGGGGTTTTTGTGAGATAAATATGTATACAGGGTGTTTCCTAATTGAATGTCAATATTTTAGGGGTCGATTTTTTGGTCCATTTTAAAAAGAAAACTTCATATGAACGCATGACCTAAACGTATGTCAAAATAGGTAGCTGAAATTCTGGTAGAATTAAAAAAAAATATGGTGCACTCAATAATGCCTCTTGATACATAGTACACGGATACCACATTTCATTAAAATATCTAAAGTAGTATTACAGGAATTAATGAAAAAACGTTATCTCGAGACGTTTAGGTCATACGTTCATATGAAGTTTTCTTTTTAAAATGGACCAAAAAATCGTCACCTAAAACATTGACATTTAATTAGAAAACAGCCTGTATTTCTATATACTGATATGTAAGGGAAGGCACCAGATGAATAAACATTTAAATGCATGTTATGTTTGCATTTATTTATTCAAATGTACCAGAACATCTAAATACTTTTGAAACCATATAAATTTTCAAAAAAATTATCAGCTACATCTATAATTATTATTTTATTTTTATGTTTTTGCATTACTAAAAGGAAAACAATATCATTTGTAGCAGATAATAAGACATTTTAGTCAGTAGGTTGCATGATACATTGCACGGGTTGTTGAATGAAAATGCACAGGTTGAATGACAAGTCCGTGTACACACATTTCTCCTGAATAGATATGTTAACTTCATTTATATTTATGCAGGAGCTTGGAAGTCAGTGGTTGTTTCTAATTGTAAAATTTATTCGAAAATGGGCAGCTCCGAAAAAAAATAGTGTTAATATCCAGTTCTGGATTAACCTAGGTGGTAACCTAGTGGAAACGACACGCAACTGAATGCAGCATATGGCAGTGAATGCCCACATTGCAACACAATCTCCAAATAGTATCATTATTTTCAAACAAGGTGGTACCGAAACTGCTTCGAAGACGAAAGAAGGACCACCTCCAAATTCGGTTAATCCGAGATTGTTCACCGATTGTCTGGTGGAGAATCCTAAAACATCTCTAGCTCTACTTTTTTCTGAACTTGGCGAGCCAAAAGGATGTCTACAATACATTTTCAAAACGCGTCTTCAGTTTAGAAAGGTCTTGGCAAAGAGGGTGCCCAAGTTGCTGTCTAATGAGCAAACGAAGGGAAGAGTTGATGATGCTCAATCGATTTTAGGCGATTATGGTGTCACCTAGGATGATTTGTTGGAAAATCTGCTAACTGTCGATGAAAGTTGGGTCTACTGGAAACCACCACAGACCAGAAATTCACTTTCCGAATGGCAGCTTCCTGGTCAGTCAACATAGACATTGTCAAAATTTTAAATATACAATACAAATAGTAAATTAAATATTAAAATACACACATATTAATTATTCATATATTCATCAATACTGAAAAAAACGTGTTCATGCAGATACTTCTTCAATGCTATTTTAAATTGCGTAAGTTTTTGCAAAGTTTTTACTGTTATAGGTAATTTGGGTTAGACACTACTGAAACACCCATCCAATTCGCCCAATTTGACACTCTCTGATTACTTGTTTCGTAATTTGAAAAATGATATGTTAAAACGCAAATTTATAAACGTTGACGACGTACAAACACAAATTAGTGTCTATTTTGCCTGAAAACCATGTTCAAGTTACAAGTGTCCAATGTATTTTTAAACAAGGAAATAATTTTTATTGATTTAATTAATTAATTTTTATATCAAAAAATTTTGGAGAAAATGAAACGTTTTTCGCTAAACACAGACTTGTTATTTAACTTGTACATTCTCACTATCCAGCGACAAGAAATGGATTCCAACAGTTACTAAGATTAAATAGGTAATTTAATTAAATTTATATAACAATTTCACACTTCGCAGACGCATACACATACAAGACAAGAAAAGTTACATACCAATCAGACAGCCAACAAAAAAGTTACATTCCAAACAGAATTACCAGCGCTTAGGAGAATGCTAATAAACACATTTGTGTTAATATTGATCATTGGATGTGGACATTTTAGGTTAAACTTATGATTCAGAAAAGTCGTCATTAAAAGTTGAACATCAGTTCTGGCATGTACGGCATCGCTCATCCTTCAGCCATTCTGACAGCGTATTACGCGCATAAGATACAAAACTTTCCTTTCGCTAGCAAAGAAAAGAAAGAAAGTACTCACACAGAGAGACATACACAAACGCATATAATTTAAGATAAATTTATCAATTAATTATCAACGAAGGCTATTTCTCATTTTTAATTAAATAAAATTTAACATTAAGCTCTAGTGTCATCTCTAAAACTGAACTTCCAAGATAAACTTTAAACTTTTACTTGAACATCAGCTCAAGAAAATGATGTTTATCAGTAGGTACACATTTATTTGAAAAATTAAGATGAATACAATTTCCATAAGAATACAAGCAATTTCTAGATTAGAACTAGGATAACAGCTTACTTAAAACTAATAAACTTTTATCTGAAAATGTTTACCGTTTATGGGTTATTACATTTGAATAATTCTTATTTAAGCAAAACATGGCACCCTTATCGCACGCCTTTATAACTAGTGTACTTCAACTTATTGTAATTATCTTCTTCAATTAAGTCTGTGCCAATTGTTAGTTACAAACGATACGAACTATTCGCTGTACAGATTGTACTCTAACTAGTTGTTAAAAGCAATTATTGTTGTTCTGACCATTATAATCTGCATACACTTTAATGGAGTAATTTCATTACACCTTGTTCTGTATTTTACGTATCATTAAAACAGTTTAATCTCACAATCAGTTAGTTTTACGTAGAACGTCATTTATTTCTTCCAACCTAGCCTTCGCCTACTCTTCTTATTTAGCCAATCCTTCTTTTTCAGCGAAGAGTCGCATAATTGAATTAACAATTCCGCAGAAAATTTGCATTATTGATTCGGTAAGTGCAAAGTGGAAAGCAAAAAAAGTGAGCGGCTGTAGGCAGTTAAATTTATGAAGTGGAATGAACAATTTGCGACTTCTGATGAAAACTTTATTAATGTATTATGAACAGAAATTAAATTAGAACATTGTATATTTTAACACCGCTCGTCTTCTTTTGTTATTTTAGTCGTTAAGAAATTTAATTACAAAAAGTAAAAGTTTCCGCAGAGGTTATCTTTTCTACTTGGACATTCTTCCTCAAAGCACTACAAATGATTGTACAAAAATGTTCTTTTAAAAACAAGAAGTAATCTTAAATATCAAAAAGCTCTTGCTTTTCGAAACCAATAGAGGAATATAACATTTACTTCGTCAACAAGTAGCCATATACAGGATAACAACTTGAACTACGAAAGCGTAGTGATAGGAGAATGTAAGTGGGAGCTAAAATTAAATGTATCCATTCCAACAAAATAAAATTTATTATCACAATACAACTGTAATAAACAATACTCTCAATTAATTAAGTGTTTGAATCGTGCATCTTGAATTTCTAAACATAATACGCTACCCGATCATAAAAACCACAGCATATCGGGCGTAATCGATACTATGCAATCTCTTATTTTTTACATAGTTCGTTTAAATTATTTGACCGTTGATGTTCAAAACCGTATTTTTTTTTATTATAGATATCCCCACAAGACAAAATCATTAGGGGACAAATCTGGTGATCCAGGCGGTCATTCAATTGTGCAGCCTAGAGAAACAATTCTATTTTCAAAGGTATGTCTTAAAAATTGATGCACAATTGCACTGTTATCTGCAGGACATCAATATTGGGTATGTTCTGGATAAGGAATAATGTCATTTTGCAACAATTGTAAATATGTTTGTGAATTTAACACGCCGTTTATAAAAAAACGGACCAATTTAACATTCCAATCCATACATTTAATTTCTATGGGTATTGTGTATGGGCTGTATACGATTTATGTTTATTGTCTTTTGACCAAAACCTTACTAACATACAAGGGCGTCGTTTACCAGGGGCAAGAGAAGGCATTTGCCCTCCTCTGGCTCTTGCTTAAAAACGAAACACACCGAACATATGTAAACGCAAACAATAAATCAATTCAGAGAATTTTTAACGCTTTCCTTGCAAATGAATGTATTTATTCCAAATGCTATATACGACTGAAACTATGTATATTATACGGTCAAGTTAGTGGTCAAGTTTTTTTTTGCTCCCTCTTAGAAATTCCAGTAACGACGCTCATGCTGACATAGGATTATGTCGACCATGTAAAATAAATGAAGATTCGTCAGTAAAGAGAATATTAGAAATAAAATTTTCATCCACACGCATTTCTCAATTATATCCAAACAAAACTGAACTCGGTTGTAATGATCTCCAGGAAATATTTCATTTACTTTTGTACATGATACGAACGGTATTTATTCTTCTCTAATACTTTTTTAACAGTTTCACGGGAGACATTGATACTTTCACTCATTTAGCCTAACGTTTGGTATTCATTATCTAACAGTAGCGCATATCATGATATCCCGATCCGCATTATCATGTACGGGCTTTTTATGTAAAGAGGAGAGACACTTCCGTATTTTTCAAAATTCTCCTTGACGCGATGAATTGTATTTAAACAGGGAACAGGACGATTAATGAAGGCAGTTTTCCAAATAACTACAATTGATGAAAGTGTGTGGCCTCCATAAAACCACTTTATAATTTGTACTTTTTCATTCATTGTGTATTCCATTAGGATAAAAGTTTGATGGTTCGTGAAAGTATTTGACATATCCACTGACATTCCTGTCATATAAACAGTTGACAATACTAAAATGGATACATTTAATTTTACCTCCCATTACCTTCCTGTCAATAGGCTTTCGTAGTTCCAAGTATGGTTCAAGTTGTTATCCTGTATATGGAAAAATAATTACAATATCGAGTCGATATTGTAATTATTTTTAATTTTGATAGTCGATATTATCGACTATCAAAACTCTTCAATTATATTTGGTCAGAATACAGTTCTCTTTCTAAAACTAGATTAATAAAATATATTAATTAATTCCACTCGTCCTACGGACTCGTGGAATTAATATTTGGCAACATATCTCGTGTCAAGCCGGCGATTATCGATAATCACAAAACCACTCGTTGTATATTATATATGATAATTAAAAATAAATATTCAAAATATCGTCTACACCAAGGAAACTGAGTTAGAAAATTGACGTGTCCGGTTGGTTGTTACATGATTGGTAGTGTATTCACAATTTAATAAAGAAGTAGATTTCGATAATGACAACAATTAAAAATGTGTCAATTGATTTAATGTAGTAATGTCTCTGAATGTAAAAAACTCGGACGTAACAATTCGATTCGGCTAGAAACAGACAGTATAGACATTTACTTAAATTTCATAATTAGAACATTTTATCAAAACTCTATAACGCAAGTATTGGTAACAGCTTAGTAAATAAAAAAGATAGTCTGAAGCGGACGTGCATTTAATTTCCCTTTTTTCACCTAATTCGATACGGTGACGAACATGTGTCGGAAATCGAAAGTGGCAACAGGCAGATGATAAACCACGCCATCCCCTGCAGCTTGTATTACATTTAAACGGGGTCAATCTCCTACCTGATATTAACACATGCTCGTCTGCAAGCTGGGGTGCACAGCGCTAACGAGAAGAAAGGAAAATGTAGGTAACACCCTGTCTGTCGGATACAAGTCGCAGTGTAAATATCTACACCGATATTACGAGCTTGAAGCCATGTGTGATAAAAAGTAAATTAAGTGTCAGGTTCAGTGATACGCATGAAAAAAAGACATAACACTGTATTATTTCCTCGATTTTAAAAATTAATACACTGGTCGACCAAAAATAAGGAGCACATATCCAATTTATTTAATAAGACATTTTAATTTACCCAAAATCAAATGTATTTACATCAAATAGTCAGATAAGGGTACATTGACGATGTATGTATGTACCTATTTATACGTAACACAATATGTAATATTAAAACTCACCTTGAAGTATCACATGAAAGCATGGATTAATTAAATTTCACGTTTTTGGTCGTTCATATTATGTTCATGAGTATAAATTACCACTAACTTCCATTACCTTTAATACGTTGAGGGCATAGTATTGACCAGATTCAGTTCTCCAAGAAATAATAATTTTTCAGACGTTTTTAACCAACTTAATGCTGCAATATTTTCAGATTTCGCGTGAGAATCAACGTCATCTTGCTAGAAATGCTGAGACGGAAAGCTGATTTAAAATGCAACTCTCTGCATTTACGATAAACACAAGAACCACACAAAATGCTCACTCGCTCGACGAAAATATGAGAATGGCTGATCATGAATAGTGGAATGCTTATGGTTCGAGTTTCGAATTTCGCCACAGATTGAAAAGAATTGACTTTCAATAGCGATGCTGTTATCATCAAGGCGATGATAATACAGAATTTAGGCTAAAACGTAAACTTACTCACTTTAGAAATCTTTAACTTTAGGTCATAATAATTTCCAATATCAACGGAACATATTTATATTATATTAACAGAAAAATTCAAAATAAGATGAGAAAAAATTGAGAAAGATGATATTTCAAATAATAAAGATCAAGCTCCGGTGAAAGTCATTCCTCGCAAAGTTTTAGTAAAATAGGTTTTAATCTCTTAAATAAAAGTTTCACCTTCATCCGACTCCTGAATCGAATGTCGAGTTGGTCATTGCCGAGATATCCATCCCCTCTCCATCGCCCACAAAACAATCAATGAAGATAGCTTATAAGCATGAAATCTCAATAAATTTGAAATCCCAGTACCCTACCCTAAAAATTGGAAAAATTTTAAAATTATTAAAACAAAAGATTAAATTTACTCAAAAACTGGCATAGGAAAAAAGTTTATTATTTGAGATAAAAAATAATACTACGTTAACGTTAATGGTTTGTTGAGTAGTAGATCTTACAAGCCAATTATCAAAAATTTTACAGATATAGGTTTAAGAAAAATTTGTGCCATCTCAAATACAATAGAATTGAAAACTCTAGCGTTGCAGAACATATTTTTTAAACGGATTTCAGAACCATTAACATTAAACTAAATGTTGATATTGTGGGAGTGATAACTCACCTCCACAACAATTACAGTTGTTGTTAGTATTATTATTGCCTTCATTGTTAAAATGCATCGCCTTTATGTTGACTGCTCGATGGTTTTTGAGGTAAATGGTGCTCTTTGTGTTTTGCTTC
Source organism: Holotrichia oblita (assembly GCA_023690525.1). Taxonomy (NCBI): domain Eukaryota; kingdom Metazoa; phylum Arthropoda; class Insecta; order Coleoptera; family Scarabaeidae; genus Holotrichia; species Holotrichia oblita. The sequence goes on from CM043015.1 coordinate 75,718,472, forward strand.
TACACTAGTGGATCTGACCAGGAACTTTGCATTTACGGTGACTTCAACAAAATGAAATCTGTCGATACTACGTATCAATTATTTATCAACAACATGAATAAGACAGAAAATCCAATTTCATACATCTCCAGCACGAAACTCAAGCCCTGACTTGTTACTACAATCTTCCCTACTTTGGAATCCAATTTTACTTTAACTCATATTAGATGGTTTGTTTTTGCATTCGCGTAAGGAGCAGTGTTTCTTTCGTTTCTTTAACAACGCTTTGGTGCAAGTTACGAATCGAAGTATTTGAATTTAACTTTTGATATACTCTTGTACAAGTTGGTTTAAAAAAGTGCCTACCTGTTGCCTTAATTAAAGAAATGGTTAAAGCACTGCAGTTAACAGGACGATTTTTAATTTGTATACAAATATGAAATCAAAGTGCCACTTTAATTTGATTAGAGACAGGAAATAAAATTTTATTTACTTATAATAATTGGTGATTGTAGAGGTAAACGGGGCTCCCTCCTGGGACCTTACGGAAGGACTAAACTCGAAAAGGGGGGTATGCTAAATTTTCCGGATGTTTTCAGATTAGTCGGAAATTCGCGTTTATCTCCCGAACGGTTGACGCTACGCCAAAACTATCTATGTCCGAATATATTCTTCTCGGCGAGTACTTGGATATTTTCGGGAAATTTTTTTTCCGATTAAAACTAAAATCTTTTTGCGTCGCGGCGGCGGCGTCCGATTTAGCGTCGCCTTGCAGGTCGTCTCCAGCGAATTGCCCATGTGAACAATATCGATCGTCAAAATTTCAAAATTCCAACGCCCTTCTAAACGGCTTATTTTTTTGATTTTCCTCTGCCAAACTCGATTTTAGAAAATATATTATTTATATACGCGTATATAAGATACCCTTTCATACGAGCGACGGTGGCGTGACGCTTAGGTGTTCGGCTTCGAATCGGATGGTACTAGGTTCAAACCCCCTTCTACGACGTATCTGTTTTTTTTTTAATTTTGTTTATAGAGGAATATAGTTAAAATTTATTTTTCATTTACGACAAGGAACAAAAAATAAAAGAATTAGGAGTTACTGCGAAAATATTCTATTTTTAATTAAATGTATAATTAAATAATATTTCATTATTTTTTTTTACTTTAACCTACACATGCTCACAGAGGTAAGGGAGGCTTCTTTGATACCATCTTTTTATTTCCACAAATATATATTTACGAAAACAATAATGTACAAACAAGGAATGAAATAATAAATTATTACGACGATTTCCAAAATTTCAATGTTCCAACGCCTTTCTAAACCGCTTATTATTTTTTGATAATTCTCATCGTTACTTATACTAAAATCGTATATAGTTCAGTGTATTATCGAGATTATACTATATATATATCTACATATTTTCGAAAGAGTCAAAAAGTCTTTTTTGCATACATTTTTTTTTATATCTCTCCAGCGCGTCTTTAAGGGGTCAATTTTTTTTCTCCGCTCTCCAATGTACAGGGGAAATTGAATGTCAATATTTTAGGGAACGATTTTTTAGTCTATTTTAAAAACAAAACTTCATATGAACGTGTGACCTAAACGTCTGTCAAAGTAGGTAGCTGAAATTCCGTACGAACGCCACTGGTGGAATTAAAAAAAAATGTGGAACACTCAATAATGCCTCTTGATACATACATAGTTTTACAGGAATTAATGTAAAACTATTTATTTTCGAAAACTTTATCACCCTGTATCTCAAAAGTTAAGACCTTTAGGTCATATGTTCATATGAAGTTTTCTTTTTACCATGACGAGTAGTATGCGATGCCGCTACGTCAGCAAAAAAAAAATCGTTCCCTGAAATATGGACATTCATTTTGGAAAGAGCCTGTATAGCGGGTTTTATTAAATCAAGACGGCCATACTCCGCTCTTTTACTTATAATAATTGGTGATTGTAGAGGTAAACGGGGCTCCCTCCTGGGACCTTACGGAAGGACTAAACTCGAAAAGGGGGGTGTCAAAAGACGCCTGAAGGATTTTTCTGTGCCTTAGGCTAGGTTTCCTTGCGATTAGATGCTAAATTTTCCGGATGTTTTCAGATTAGTCGGAAATTCGCGTTTATCTCCCGAACGGTTGACGCTACGCCAAAACTATCTATGTCCGAATATATTCTTCTCGGCGAGTACTTGGATATTTTCGGGAAATTTTTTTTTTCCGATTAAAACTAAAATCTTTTTGCGTCGCGGCGGCGGCGTCCGATTTAGCGTCGCCTTGCAGGTCGTCTCCAGCGAATTGCCCATGTGAACAATATCGATCGTCAAAATTTCAAAATTCCAACGCCCTTCTAAACGGCTTATTTTTTTGATTTTCCTCTGCCAAACTCGATTTTAGAAAATATATTATTTATATACGCGTATATAAGATACCCTTTCATACGAGCGACGGTGGCGTGACGCTTAGGTGTTCGGCTTCGAATCGGATGGTACTAGGTTCAAACCCCTTCTACGACGTATCTGTTTTTTTTTTTTAATTTTGTTTATAGAGGAATATAGTTAAAATTTATTTTTCATTTACGACAAGGAACAAAAAATAAAAGAATTAGGAGTTACTGCGAAAATATTCTATTTTTAATTAAATGTATAATTAAATAATATTTCATTATTTTTTTTTACTTTAACCTACACATGCTCACAGAGGTAAGGGAGGCTTCTTTGATACCATCTTTTTATTTCCACAAATATATATTTACGAAAACAATAATGTACAAACAAGGAATGAAATAATAAATTATTACGACGATTTCCAAAATTTCAATGTTCCAACGCCTTTCTAAACCGCTTATTATTTTTTGATAATTCTCATCGTTACTTATACTAAAATCGTATATAGTTCAGTGTATTATCGAGATTATACTATATATATATCTACATATTTTCGAAAGAGTCAAAAAGTCTTTTTTGCATACATTTTTTTTTATATCTCTCCAGCGCGTCTTTAAGGGGGTCAATTTTTTTCTCCGCTCTCCAATGTACAGGGAAATTGAATGTCAATATTTTAGGGAACGATTTTTTAGTCTATTTTAAAAACAAAACTTCATATGAACGTGTGACCTAAACGTCTGTCAAAGTAGGTAGCTGAAATTCCGTACGAACGCCACTGGTGGAATTAAAAAAAAATGTGGAACACTCAATAATGCCTCTTGATACATACATAGTTTTACAGGAATTAATGTAAAACTATTTATTTTCGAAAACTTTATCACCCTGTATCTCAAAAGTTAAGACCTTTAGGTCATATGTTCATATGAAGTTTTCTTTTTACCATGACGAGTAGTATGCGATGCCGCTACGTCAGCAAAAAAAAAAATCGTTCCCTGAAATATGGACATTCATTTTGGAAAGAGCCTGTATAGCGGGTTTTATTAAATCAAGACGGCCATACTCCGCTCTTTTACTTATAATAATTGGTGATTGTAGAGGTAAACGGGGCTCCCTCCTGGGACCTTACGGAAGGACTAAACTCGAAAAGGGGGTGTCAAAAGACGCCTGAAGGATTTTTCTGTGCCTTAGGCTAGGTTTCCTTGCGATTAGATGCTAAATTTTCCGGATGTTTTCAGATTAGTCGGAAATTCGCGTTTATCTCCCGAACGGTTGACGCTACGCCAAAACTATCTATGTCCGAATATATTCTTCTCGGCGAGTACTTGGATATTTTCGGGAAATTTTTTTTTCCGATTAAAACTAAAATCTTTTTGCGTCGCGGCGGCGGCGTCCGATTTAGCGTCGCCTTGCAGGTCGTCTCCAGCGAATTGCCCATGTGAACAATATCGATCGTCAAAATTTCAAAATTCCAACGCCCTTCTAAACGGCTTATTTTTTTGATTTTCCTCTGCCAAACTCGATTTTAGAAAATATATTATTTATATACGCGTATATAAGATACCCTTTCATACGAGCGACGGTGGCGTGACGCTTAGGTGTTCGGCTTCGAATCGGATGGTACTAGGTTCAAACCCCCTTCTACGACGTATCTGTTTTTTTTTTTTTTTAATTTTGTTTATAGAGGAATATAGTTAAAATTTATTTTTCATTTACGACAAGGAACAAAAAATAAAAGAATTAGGAGTTACTGCGAAAATATTCTATTTTTAATTAAATGTATAATTAAATAATATTTCATTATTTTTTTTTACTTTAACCTACACATGCTCACAGAGGTAAGGGAGGCTTCTTTGATACCATCTTTTTATTTCCACAAATATATATTTACGAAAACAATAATGTACAAACAAGGAATGAAATAATAAATTATTACGACGATTTCCAAAATTTCAATGTTCCAACGCCTTTCTAAACCGCTTATTATTTTTTGATAATTCTCATCGTTACTTATACTAAAATCGTATATAGTTCAGTGTATTATCGAGATTATACTATATATATATCTACATATTTTCGAAAGAGTCAAAAAGTCTTTTTTGCATACATTTTTTTTTATATCTCTCCAGCGCGTCTTTAAGGGGGTCAATTTTTTTCTCCGCTCTCCAATGTACAGGGGAAATTGAATGTCAATATTTTAGGGAACGATTTTTTAGTCTATTTTAAAAACAAAACTTCATATGAACGTGTGACCTAAACGTCTGTCAAAGTAGGTAGCTGAAATTCCGTACGAACGCCACTGGTGGAATTAAAAAAAAATGTGGAACACTCAATAATGCCTCTTGATACATACATAGTTTTACAGGAATTAATGTAAAACTATTTATTTTCGAAAACTTTATCACCCTGTATCTCAAAAGTTAAGACCTTTAGGTCATATGTTCATATGAAGTTTTCTTTTTACCATGACGAGTAGTATGCGATGCCGCTACGTCAGCAAAAAAAAAAAAAAAAAAAAAAAAAAAGAAGTCCACTCAACGACTTTGACAGGTAAACATTGAAATACCTAACAAGTTTCCTCTCTTCTAAAAATTACGAGATTTATTTAATATTTGTACCTTAACACCTATACAGTTACCCGTAAGGACGTATTTGTTACTGTAATACGTAATCCGACAGCTTTTTAATATACCTAATCAAGGCCGTTAGAAATTTTTTCTTTTAAACTATTTACACTGCGAGAAAGCGCGCAATTTGAATATTATGGAATAACTTAAAACATGCTGCCTCTCTAAATATACAGATATATATGTCATGATAAACACATTTGTCAATATTCTATTAGATACACATTTCACCTATAAATAATATATTCCGTTATTATTAAATAAAAAACTTGAAAGAAATATTGAATTTTAAGCGTTCATAACTTCATTACGTAAAATAAGTAAAGAAATACTACAAAATTTGAACTGTCAAGACGGACTTTTTGTTCTGCGTTTACATCGAGATCATGAGTTGTTGATTTTTCGGTAAAACATTTTGTGATTGTCATTAAGATAATATATACATATAGTATTGAGATTAATTAAATAATCGTAGATATAACTGCACTTTACCAAATAACTTCATTGTATCTTAATAGATGGCAGCATATCTGAGGTATACATGTTTAGTGCAATGTATCAAGCGCTCAATTTGAATATTATGGTATTTCTGAACACATGTTATCTCTTCAAAAATATAAGTATATACGTCATGTTAAAAACATTTGTCAATATACTAATAGATACACATTTTACCTATAAATAATATATTCCGTTATTATTAATAAAAATAGTTGAAAAAATACATCAAACGCGAAACGCGAAAAGTCAAATTGTAATCGTCAAAACCTCATTACGTAATATAATGGAAAAAATACTACGTGACGTCATTTACTTATTAAAAAAAAATATATTTCAAAATTAAATACATTAAAATACGTCTACGTACAAAATACCATCTTTAATAACTAGAGCAATAATCATTAGGCGGCCCTCATAATAAATCGTTGACGTTAGCGCGTCTGCGATCAAAATTTGAACTGTCAAGACGGATTTTTACACTTAGAAGGTTATAGGGTTTATTAGTTCTTTTCATATTACTACCGGGAAAATTTAATTTCTTCCCAACGATATTAAAAATTTTTGATAAAAACAAAATTCATATGAATGATGACTTAAATTCATAATTCAGCAAGTATACAGGGTAACTGCTAATGAAGCGACCATACTTTACAGTTATGTAAAATAACGAGCGTTTCTACATAGAATGCCATTGATTTATTAAAATAGTCCGTGAAAAAATCGATTAAAAATAAAATAAGTATGCACATTGCTTTCATACTGCTCAATTCGTATAACCTTTTTTTTTTTCATTTTAGTAGTTCATTAGCTGGGACACCTCGACATATTCTGTCGGGTTAAGATTAGCGGAAATGCTGGTCGGTGGGCCGGAAGAGTTCAGTCTAAATTCGAATACTTGGGATGGGTCAGCTTAGACCAAACTCGAAGAGTTTGGGTGGGGTCAACTAGTTTACTTATAATAATTGGTGATTGTAGAGGTAAACGGGGCTCCCTCCTGGGACCTTACGGAAGGACTAAACTCGAAAAGGGGGTGTCAAAAGACGCCTGAAGGATTTTTCTGTGCCTTAGGCTAGGTTTCCTTGCGATTAGATGCTAAATTTTCCGGATGTTTTCAGATTAGTCGGAAATTCGCGTTTATCTCCCGAACGGTTGACGCTACGCCAAAACTATCTATGTCCGAATATATTCTTCTCGGCGAGTACTTGGATATTTTCGGGAAATTTTTTTTCCGATTAAAACTAAAATCTTTTTGCGTCGCGGCGGCGGCGTCCGATTTAGCGTCGCCTTGCAGGTCGTCTCCAGCGAATTGCCCATGTGAACAATATCGATCGTCAAAATTTCAAAATTCCAACGCCCTTCTAAACGGCTTATTTTTTTGATTTTCCTCTGCCAAACTCGATTTTAGAAAATATATTATTTATATACGCGTATATAAGATACCCTTTCATACGAGCGCCGGTGGCGTGATGCTTAGGTGTTCGGCTTCGAATCGGATGGTACTAGGTTCAAACCCCCTTCTACGACGTATCTGTTTTTTTTTTAATTTTGTTTATAGAGGAATATAGTTAAAATTTATTTTTCATTTACGACAAGGAACAAAAAATAAAAAAATAGGAGTTACTGCGAAAATATTCTATTTTTAATTAAATGTATAATTAAATAATATTTCATTATTTTTTTTACTTTAACCTACACATGCTCACAGAGGTAAGGGAGTCTTCTTTGATACCATCTTTTTATTTCCACAAATATATATTTACGAAAACAATAATGTACAAACAAGGAATGAAATAATAAATTATTACGACGATTTCCAAAATTTCAATGTTCCAACGCCTTTCTAAACCGCTTATTATTTTTTGATAATTCTCATCGTTACTTATACTAAAATCGTATATAGTTCAGTGTATTATCGAGATTATACTATATATATATCTACATATTTTCGAAAGAGTCAAAAAGTCTTTTTTGCATACATTTTTTTTTATTTCTCTCCAGCGCGTCTTTAAGGGGGTCAATTTTTTTTCTCCGCTCTCCAATGTACAGGGGAAATTGAATGTCAATATTTTAGGGAACGATTTTTTAGTCTATTTTAAAAACAAAACTTCATATGAACGTGTGACCTAAACGTCTGTCAAAGTAGGTAGCTGAAATTCCGTACGAACGCCACTGGTGGAATTAAAAAAAAATGTGGAACACTCAATAATGCCTCTTGATACATACATAGTTTTACAGGAATTAATGTAAAACTATTTATTTTCGAAAACTTTATCACCCTGTATCTCAAAAGTTAAGACCTTTAGGTCATATGTTCATATGAAGTTTTCTTTTTATCATGACGAGTAGTATGCGATGCCGCTACGTCAGCAAAAAAAAAAATCGTTCCCTGAAATATGGACATTCATTTTGGAAAGAGCCTGTATAGCGGGTTTTATTAAATCAAGACGGCCATACTCCGCTCTTTTACTTATAATAATTGGTGATTGTAGAGGTAAACGGGGCTCCCTCCTGGGACCTTACGGAAGGACTAAACTCGAAAAGGGGGTGTCAAAAGACGCCTGAAGGATTTTTCTGTGCCTTAGGCTAGGTTTCCTTGCGATTAGATGCTAAATTTTCCGGATGTTTTCAGATTAGTCGGAAATTCGCGTTTATCTCCCGAACGGTTGACGCTACGCCAAAACTATCTATGTCCGAATATATTCTTCTCGGCGAGTACTTGGATATTTTCGGGAAATTTTTTTTTTCCGATTAAAACTAAAATCTTTTTGCGTCGCGGCGGCGGCGTCCGATTTAGCGTCGCCTTGCAGGTCGTCTCCAGCGAATTGCCCATGTGAACAATATCGATCGTCAAAATTTCAAAATTCCAACGCCCTTCTAAACGGCTTATTTTTTTGATTTTCCTCTGCCAAACTCGATTTTAGAAAATATATTATTTATATACGCGTATATAAGATACCCTTTCATACGAGCGACGGTGGCGTGACGCTTAGGTGTTCGGCTTCGAATCGGATGGTACTAGGTTCAAACCCCTTCTACGACGTATCTGTTTTTTTTTTTTAATTTTGTTTATAGAGGAATATAGTTAAAATTTATTTTTCATTTACGACAAGGAACAAAAAATAAAAAAATTAGGAGTTACTGCGAAAATATTCTATTTTTAATTAAATGTATAATTAAATAATATTTCATTATTTTTTTTACTTTAACCTACACATGCTCACAGAGGTAAGGGAGGCTTCTTTGATACCATCTTTTTATTTCCACAAATATATATTTACGAAAACAATAATGTACAAACAAGGAATGAAATAATAAATTATTACGACGATTTCCAAAATTTCAATGTTCCAACGCCTTTCTAAACCGCTTATTATTTTTTGATAATTCTCATCGTTACTTATACTAAAATCGTATATAGTTCAGTGTATTATCGAGATTATACTATATATATATCTACATATTTTCGAAAGAGTCAAAAAGTCTTTTTTGCATACATTTTTTTTTATATCTCTCCAGCGCGTCTTTAAGGGGGTCAATTTTTTTTCTCCGCTCTCCAATGTACAGGGGAAATTGAATGTCAATATTTTAGGGAACGATTTTTTAGTCTATTTTAAAAACAAAACTTCATATGAACGTGTGACCTAAACGTCTGTCAAAGTAGGTAGCTGAAATTCCGTACGAACGCCACTGGTGGAATTAAAAAAAAATGTGGAACACTCAATAATGCCTCTTGATACATACATAGTTTTACAGGAATTAATGTAAAACTATTTATTTTCGAAAACTTTATCACCCTGTATCTCAAAAGTTAAGACCTTTAGGTCATATGTTCATATGAAGTTTTCTTTTTACCATGACGAGTAGTATGCGATGCCGCTACGTCAGCAAAAAAAAAATCGTTCCCTGAAATATGGACATTCATTTTGGAAAGAGCCTGTATAGCGGGTTTTATTAAATCAAGACGGCCATACTCCGCTCTTTTACTTATAATAATTGGTGATTGTAGAGGTAAACGGGGCTCCCTCCTGGGACCTTACGGAAGGACTAAACTCGAAAAGGGGGGTGTCAAAAGACGCCTGAAGGATTTTTCTGTGCCTTAGGCTAGGTTTCCTTGCGATTAGATGCTAAATTTTCCGGATGTTTTCAGATTAGTCGGAAATTCGCGTTTATCTCCCGAACGGTTGACGCTACGCCAAAACTATCTATGTCCGAATATATTCTTCTCGGCGAGTACTTGGATATTTTCGGGAAATTTTTTTTTTCCGATTAAAACTAAAATCTTTTTGCGTCGCGGCGGCGGCGTCCGATTTAGCGTCGCCTTGCAGGTCGTCTCCAGCGAATTGCCCATGTGAACAATATCGATCGTCAAAATTTCAAAATTCCAACGCCCTTCTAAACGGCTTATTTTTTTGATTTTCCTCTGCCAAACTCGATTTTAGAAAATATATTATTTATATACGCGTATATAAGATACCCTTTCATACGAGCGACGGTGGCGTGACGCTTAGGTGTTCGGCTTCGAATCGGATGGTACTAGGTTCAAACCCCTTCTACGACGTATCTGTTTTTTTTTTTAATTTTGTTTATAGAGGAATATAGTTAAAATTTATTTTTCATTTACGACAAGGAACAAAAAATAAAAGAATTAGGAGTTACTGCGAAAATATTCTATTTTTAATTAAATGTATAATTAAATAATATTTCATTATTTTTTTTTACTTTAACCTACACATGCTCACAGAGGTAAGGGAGGCTTCTTTGATACCATCTTTTTATTTCCACAAATATATATTTACGAAAACAATAATGTACAAACAAGGAATGAAATAATAAATTATTACGACGATTTCCAAAATTTCAATGTTCCAACGCCTTTCTAAACCGCTTATTATTTTTTGATAATTCTCATCGTTACTTATACTAAAATCGTATATAGTTCAGTGTATTATCGAGATTATACTATATATATATCTACATATTTTCGAAAGAGTCAAAAAGTCTTTTTTGCATACATTTTTTATATCTCTCCAGCGCGTCTTTAAGGGGGTCAATTTTTTCTCCGCTCTCCAATGTACAGGGGAAATTGAATGTCAATATTTTAGGGAACGATTTTTTAGTCTATTTTAAAAACAAAACTTCATATGAACGTGTGACCTAAACGTCTGTCAAAGTAGGTAGCTGAAATTCCGTACGAACGCCACTGGTGGAATTAAAAAAAAATGTGGAACACTCAATAATGCCTCTTGATACATACATAGTTTTACAGGAATTAATGTAAAACTATTTATTTTCGAAAACTTTATCACCCTGTATCTCAAAAGTTAAGACCTTTAGGTCATATGTTCATATGAAGTTTTCTTTTTACCATGACGAGTAGTATGCGATGCCGCTACGTCAGCAAAAAAAAAAATCGTTCCCTGAAATATGGACATTCATTTTGGAAAGAGCCTGTATAGCGGGTTTTATTAAATCAAGACGGCCATACTCCGCTCTTTTACTTATAATAATTGGTGATTGTAGAGGTAAACGGGGCTCCCTCCTGGGACCTTACGGAAGGACTAAACTCGAAAAGGGGGTGTCAAAAGACGCCTGAAGGATTTTTCTGTGCCTTAGGCTAGGTTTCCTTGCGATTAGATGCTAAATTTTCCGGATGTTTTCAGATTAGTCGGAAATTCGCGTTTATCTCCCGAACGGTTGACGCTACGCCAAAACTATCTATGTCCGAATATATTCTTCTCGGCGAGTACTTGGATATTTTCGGGAAATTTTTTTTTTCCGATTAAAACTAAAATCTTTTTGCGTCGCGGCGGCGGCGTCCGATTTAGCGTCGCCTTGCAGGTCGTCTCCAGCGAATTGCCCATGTGAACAATATCGATCGTCAAAATTTCAAAATTCCAACGCCCTTCTAAACGGCTTATTTTTTTGATTTTCCTCTGCCAAACTCGATTTTAGAAAATATATTATTTATATACGCGTATATAAGATACCCTTTCATACGAGCGACGGTGGCGTGACGCTTAGGTGTTCGGCTTCGAATCGGATGGTACTAGGTTCAAACCCCCTTCTACGACGTATCTGTTTTTTTTTTTAATTTTGTTTATAGAGGAATATAGTTAAAATTTATTTTTCATTTACGACAAGGAACAAAAAATAAAAGAATTAGGAGTTACTGCGAAAATATTCTATTTTTAATTAAATGTATAATTAAATAATATTTCATTATTTTTTTTTACTTTAACCTACACATGCTCACAGAGGTAAGGGAGGCTTCTTTGATACCATCTTTTTATTTCCACAAATATATATTTACGAAAACAATAATGTACAAACAAGGAATGAAATAATAAATTATTACGACGATTTCCAAAATTTCAATGTTCCAACGCCTTTCTAAACCGCTTATTATTTTTTGATAATTCTCATCGTTACTTATACTAAAATCGTATATAGTTCAGTGTATTATCGAGATTATACTATATATATATCTACATATTTTCGAAAGAGTCAAAAAGTCTTTTTTGCATACATTTTTTTTTATATCTCTCCAGCGCGTCTTTAAGGGGGTCAATTTTTTTCTCCGCTCTCCAATGTACAGGGGAAATTGAATGTCAATATTTTAGGGAACGATTTTTTAGTCTATTTTAAAAACAAAACTTCATATGAACGTGTGACCTAAACGTCTGTCAAAGTAGGTAGCTGAAATTCCGTACGAACGCCACTGGTGGAATTAAAAAAAAATGTGGAACACTCAATAATGCCTCTTGATACATACATAGTTTTACAGGAATTAATGTAAAACTATTTATTTTCGAAAACTTTATCACCCTGTATCTCAAAAGTTAAGACCTTTAGGTCATATGTTCATATGAAGTTTTCTTTTTACCATGACGAGTAGTATGCGATGCCGCTACGTCAGCAAAAAAAAAATCGTTCCCTGAAATATGGACATTCATTTTGGAAAGAGCCTGTATAGCGGGTTTTATTAAATCAAGACGGCCATACTCCGCTCTTTTACTTATAATAATTGGTGATTGTAGAGGTAAACGGGGCTCCCTCCTGGGACCTTACGGAAGGACTAAACTCGAAAAGGGGGTGTCAAAAGACGCCTGAAGGATTTTTCTGTGCCTTAGGCTAGGTTTCCTTGCGATTAGATGCTAAATTTTCCGGATGTTTTCAGATTAGTCGGAAATTCGCGTTTATCTCCCGAACGGTTGACGCTACGCCAAAACTATCTATGTCCGAATATATTCTTCTCGGCGAGTACTTGGATATTTTCGGGAAATTTTTTTTTTCCGATTAAAACTAAAATCTTTTTGCGTCGCGGCGGCGGCGTCCGATTTAGCGTCGCCTTGCAGGTCGTCTCCAGCGAATTGCCCATGTGAACAATATCGATCGTCAAAATTTCAAAATTCCAACGCCCTTCTAAACGGCTTATTTTTTTGATTTTCCTCTGCCAAACTCGATTTTAGAAAATATATTATTTATATACGCGTATATAAGATACCCTTTCATACGAGCGACGGTGGCGTGACGCTTAGGTGTTCGGCTTCGAATCGGATGGTACTAGGTTCAAACCCCTTCTACGACGTATCTGTTTTTTTTTTTAATTTTGTTTATAGAGGAATATAGTTAAAATTTATTTTTCATTTACGACAAGGAACAAAAAATAAAAGAATTAGGAGTTACTGCGAAAATATTCTATTTTTAATTAAATGTATAATTAAATAATATTTCATTATTTTTTTTTACTTTAACCTACACATGCTCACAGAGGTAAGGGAGGCTTCTTTGATACCATCTTTTTATTTCCACAAATATATATTTACGAAAACAATAATGTACAAACAAGGAATGAAATAATAAATTATTACGACGATTTCCAAAATTTCAATGTTCCAACGCCTTTCTAAACCGCTTATTATTTTTTGATAATTCTCATCGTTACTTATACTAAAATCGTATATAGTTCAGTGTATTATCGAGATTATACTATATATATATCTACATATTTTCGAAAGAGTCAAAAGTCTTTTTTGCATACATTTTTTTTTATATCTCTCCAGCGCGTCTTTAAGGGGGTCAATTTTTTTCTCCGCTCTCCAATGTACAGGGGAAATTGAATGTCAATATTTTAGGGAACGATTTTTTAGTCTATTTTAAAAACAAAACTTCATATGAACGTGTGACCTAAACGTCTGTCAAAGTAGGTAGCTGAAATTCCGTACGAACGCCACTGGTGGAATTAAAAAAAAATGTGGAACACTCAATAATGCCTCTTGATACATACATAGTTTTACAGGAATTAATGTAAAACTATTTATTTTCGAAAACTTTATCACCCTGTATCTCAAAAGTTAAGACCTTTAGGTCATATGTTCATATGAAGTTTTCTTTTTACCATGACGAGTAGTATGCGATGCCGCTACGTCAGCAAAAAAAAAATCGTTCCCTGAAATATGGACATTCATTTTGGAAAGAGCCTGTATAGCGGGTTTTATTAAATCAAGACGGCCATACTCCGCTCTTTTACTTATAATAATTGGTGATTGTAGAGGTAAACGGGGCTCCCTCCTGGGACCTTACGGAAGGACTAAACTCGAAAAGGGGGTGTCAAAAGACGCCTGAAGGATTTTTCTGTGCCTTAGGCTAGGTTTCCTTGCGATTAGATGCTAAATTTTCCGGATGTTTTCAGATTAGTCGGAAATTCGCGTTTATCTCCCGAACGGTTGACGCTACGCCAAAACTATCTATGTCCGAATATATTCTTCTCGGCGAGTACTTGGATATTTTCGGGAAATTTTTTTTTTCCGATTAAAACTAAAATCTTTTTGCGTCGCGGCGGCGGCGTCCGATTTAGCGTCGCCTTGCAGGTCGTCTCCAGCGAATTGCCCATGTGAACAATATCGATCGTCAAAATTTCAAAATTCCAACGCCCTTCTAAACGGCTTATTTTTTTGATTTTCCTCTGCCAAACTCGATTTTAGAAAATATATTATTTATATACGCGTATATAAGATACCCTTTCATACGAGCGACGGTGGCGTGACGCTTAGGTGTTCGGCTTCGAATCGGATGGTACTAGGTTCAAACCCCCTTCTACGACGTATCTGTTTTTTTTTTTAATTTTGTTTATAGAGGAATATAGTTAAAATTTATTTTTCATTTACGACAAGGAACAAAAAATAAAAGAATTAGGAGTTACTGCGAAAATATTCTATTTTTAATTAAATGTATAATTAAATAATATTTCATTATTTTTTTTTACTTTAACCTACACATGCTCACAGAGGTAAGGGAGGCTTCTTTGATACCATCTTTTTATTTCCACAAATATATATTTACGAAAACAATAATGTACAAACAAGGAATGAAATAATAAATTATTACGACGATTTCCAAAATTTCAATGTTCCAACGCCTTTCTAAACCGCTTATTATTTTTTGATAATTCTCATCGTTACTTATACTAAAATCGTATATAGTTCAGTGTATTATCGAGATTATACTATATATATATCTACATATTTTCGAAAGAGTCAAAAAGTCTTTTTTGCATACATTTTTTTTTATATCTCTCCAGCGCGTCTTTAAGGGGGTCAATTTTTTTCTCCGCTCTCCAATGTACAGGGGAAATTGAATGTCAATATTTTAGGGAACGATTTTTTAGTCTATTTTAAAAACAAAACTTCATATGAACGTGTGACCTAAACGTCTGTCAAAGTAGGTAGCTGAAATTCCGTACGAACGCCACTGGTGGAATTAAAAAAAAATGTGGAACACTCAATAATGCCTCTTGATACATACATAGTTTTACAGGAATTAATGTAAAACTATTTATTTTCGAAAACTTTATCACCCTGTATCTCAAAAGTTAAGACCTTTAGGTCATATGTTCATATGAAGTTTTCTTTTTACCATGACGAGTAGTATGCGATGCCGCTACGTCAAAAAAAAAAAAAAAAAAAAAAAAAAAAAAAAAAAAAAGAAGTCCACTCAACGACTTTGACAGGTAAACATTGAAATACCTAACAAGTTTCCTCTCTTCTAAAAATTACGAGATTTATTTAATATTTGTACCTTAACACCTATACAGTTACCCGTAAGGACGTATTTGTTACTGTAATACGTAATCCGACAGCTTTTTAATATACCTAATCAAGGCCGTTAGAAATTTTTTCTTTTAAACTATTTACACTGCGAGAAAGCGCGCAATTTGAATATTATGGAATAACTTAAAACATGCTGCCTCTCTAAATATACAGATATATATGTCATGATAAACACATTTGTCAATATTCTATTAGATACACATTTCACCTATAAATAATATATTCCGTTATTATTAAATAAAAAACTTGAAAGAAATATTGAATTTTAAGCGTTCATAACTTCATTACGTAAAATAAGTAAAGAAATACTACAAAATTTGAACTGTCAAGACGGACTTTTTGTTCTGCGTTTACATCGAGATCATGAGTTGTTGATTTTTCGGTAAAACATTTTGTGATTGTCATTAAGATAATATATACATATAGTATTGAGATTAATTAAATAATCGTAGATATAACTGCACTTTACCAAATAACTTCATTGTATCTTAATAGATGGCAGCATATCTGAGGTATACATGTTTAGTGCAATGTATCAAGCGCTCAATTTGAATATTATGGTATTTCTGAACACATGTTATCTCTTCAAAAATATAAGTATATACGTCATGTTAAAAACATTTGTCAATATACTAATAGATACACATTTTACCTATAAATAATATATTCCGTTATTATTAATAAAAATAGTTGAAAAAATACATCAAACGCGAAACGCGAAAAGTCAAATTGTAATCGTCAAAACCTCATTACGTAATATAATGGAAAAAATACTACGTGACGTCATTTACTTATTACCAAAAAAATATATTTCAAAATTAAATACATTAAAATACGTCTACGTACAAAATACCATCTTTAATAACTAGAGCAATAATCATTAGGCGGCCCTCATAATAAATCGTTGACGTTAGCGCGTCTGCGATCAAAATTTGAACTGTCAAGACGGATTTTTACACTTAGAAGGTTATAGGGTTTATTAGTTCTTTTCATATTACTACCGGGAAAATTTAATTTCTTCCCAACGATATTAAAAATATTGATAATAATGATGACTTAAATTCATAATTCAGCAAGTATACAGGGTAACTGCTAATGAAGCGACCATACTTTACAGTTATGTAAAATAACGAGCGTTTCTACATAGAATGCCATTGATTTATTAAAATAGTCCGTGAAAAAAATCGATTAAAAATAAAATAAGTATGCACATTGCTTTCATACTGCTCAATTCGTATAACATTTTTTTTTTTTCATTTTAGTAGTTCATTAGCTGGGACACCTCGACATATTCTGTCGGGTTAAGATTGGGTGGGGTCAACTAGTATACAATAATAATTTTTGATAAGTTTCCATGTAAACTCTATTATAAATTTAGAATGTTTAGAATTATCTAATATATTTTTTGTAATAATGTATTTCATACTTGGTAATTATATTTATTTGCTACTTCTTTACGAGATTTTTCTAGTTGATTTTCATCCCTGTAATGTGATCTGAATTCTGATATGTTGGCCACTTTTTGATTCGAGAACTGTTATCCGATCTTCCAGTCTTTTCTATTTGCTGATAAGAGACAACTGTTTATCCGGCAATTATTAGGTCGATAAATATATTCATTATTAATAATAATAATAATATTAATTTTTTTTTTTTTGTGTCCAAATGTTAGTATTAATTCTTCCAGATACTCCTACTATTACTCATTAAAATCTTCCCACATTCTATCTAAAAACAAGTTGTCTTAACGTTAATATTATTCATATCAGAGGTATTGAGAGATTACCTAATATTGAGATATAGATATTCTATAAAGCCATTACATATAACGTTATTATCCGAAAAAAATTTGCATCTTATTAATTTTTTGCATATTTACTACAAAACATAAATTGTTAATTACATTTTAATGCATGACATCATGTACATACAACTTTACTAGAAAAGTGGTGATTAAATTATTATCACACAAGCATTAACATATTATTTCCTGAGGTAAACGCTGCATAATTCAAGAATTAATTCGGTAATATATTTGGTAAAGTCGGAAAATCACCATCTGAATGCCTTATTCCATAATTCCTTGTAATTAATTCATCCTCTCTTTTTTTTCTCTCATTTCCTCAAACACTCAAATTGAAATGTTGGGCACTCCAAACTCGGCATAAGCAACAATATGTCCCTAATATATATTCGTATACTTGTTGAGTTATCCCGTTAACGTGCCGCGGCACTTTGTAAAGTTTGCTTTGCAATTGAGATAAGGTTATGCGGTGTAGTGATTTATCGACGGTGCTGCTATCTGCAATGATTTACGGCTCCCAGTCTCCTGCCGTTTGTTTTACGGTAAATACGTTTTCGAATAAAAATCGCGTGATGCATAAGTCAAACGTGATTTCGCGTAAATTGCTTCTGGATTGCTTTTTGGGGGAATCATTTATATGGAGAATGCAAAACGTTCTTATCTTGCTATCTCTATCGTGCTATTTTAAATGGAGATATCATTAAATTTTTACTTCTATCTTTCAATTTCCAATGACGCTGTTTAACACAAAAATTCTCCTAATAAAATATGTATTTGTACCTAAATTAGCAAGTACTTGACTTGCGAAGTGCCAAGTTTAACAAACATGACAGTCTTAAGACATTTCAAGCGTATAGAGTACGAAGACCAAAAATTAAACATATGTATCTGCAAAAGTACTGCTGCTTTTTGTGTGAATATAACAACCATGCAAAAGATAAATTTTATTGAAATAAATAGTAGCGTCTGCACAAAATAAAGTTTAGGCAGCGCTACAGACGAATCTTAAATTTATTTCATTAAAATTTTGAAACAATCAACTCGACTCAAAATTAGAGAAATAGTAATTTAAATCAAATTAAAATATATTTACCTTAAATTAGGAGTATTTGAGTAAGTCCGTGTGTAAGTTGGTACATTTTTGTTTTTTCGGTAGCGAAATGGTCGATGTCGAAAATTCAATATTAACAGTGTCCTTCTTATGATTTTAGATGCTGCAGCAGTACTAAAGAAAATGTATGAAGCCACCGGTCGCTTAGATAATGTTATGACAGGTTAAGTTTAATTTTCATAGCTTACAATGTAATCTGAACATTGCCAGAATTAAACAAACAAAACAAACAAACTCTGTCTATTTAATCATCGATTATCTATTGTTTTTTAATCCATATAGTTCGATAGTAATTGTCCACTATTAATAACATTCGTTAAAATCGACGTCCATTTTAACAACAATGGTAAAATTTGCATAAACTATTCGATTTTTGTTGAGTAAATTTTAAACTTTGGTATAAATTATCTGGTATGTATAAGTAGTTTTCGTTAAATTGCTTGATTTAGTACATTCTTTTATCTAATTTTTTTAATCCCCTACCCTTGTCACTGGCTAATGATAGTTTTTCTACTTCCATACTTTAATTGTATTATTAGATATGCTGAACCTACACTTTTATGATGTCCATTACGATACAAATTTTCATTATGATACAGTTCTTCACTGGATCTCTTGGTGCAGAAGTAGAACACTAAACGCTCGATTTGTCAATTCTATTACAAGAATTGAGAAAATTCTTTTAATAGAATTGAGAAATCGAGCGTTGCCCAACACATTTTTGAAACAGATCACAACATCGATCATACGAATGTTAAATTAATTAGACAAATAAACAATTGTAAGTTTCTAAATGTTTTCGAAAGTTTAGAAATATATAAAAATAAGTCATGTGTAATGAATTCTGACAATGGCCCTATACCGTATTCGTCATTGTTTTCGTTAATCGGAAATTAATGATGCGTATCGGATTGACCGTGCATAACATTTAGGTTACCTGTTTTTGTAGATTTTATTTTAATTTAGTTTTATTATCGCCTTGATAATGACAGGATTGCTGTTGAAACGCGTCGGTGTTTTAGTTAAAACTTGTTTGGTGTTCAGTGGGTTAAATTGTATTATGATACAAGTTTATTTATATCCAATAGGAATACAGATTTTTCATTACGATACAAGTTTATATCCAATGCGACATTCCAATATTCAATATGGCTGTGACTACATATCTGACATATAAAAATTCATTAAACTTGACAGTTCTCTGTATCTATTTAAATATAGTAAAAATTAAAGAAATACGTATGATATTATGAGGTCGTAGAAAAAATAGTGTATGCAACACGCATTTAATGGCTGTTAAGACACACGTAATCAATACAATTCTCGTGTCTTAATTGCTATCATTAAATGCTCATTGCATAATATACTATTAAGAATGCAAACATGCAACACTCCGCTCTTACATTACGAATTCCTGTGCAAAATTTTCCAGAATTAACTACTACATATGAGAATACTGCTGCATACTCATACAACTAATTTCAATAAATAAATTTAAATATTTCATTCTACATTATGGTCATACACAGGGAGTGCGCGGAAGTCCAAAATTTTGGTTGATAAGAGAGATAATTGAATCTCTTTCCATTTCATGTGTCTAGTTTTTGCAAAGTCTATAAATCTAAAATAATGCCGATTATGCAGGGCGTTCCTCAAACTTTGTTTGTTTAAATACAACCCTGTATTTTTCTTTATTTATTTTGAATTTACATGAAAAATAAAAAGCACTTTATATGCGGTATTCATATGACCAAACTGACGTTTTTTTTGACATATTTGGCTTACTATGTTTTTCTAGTAAATTTTCGTCAGTTATCATATTGCAAATCTTTTAGTTACGCTTGCGAATTTCCCACAGAAATACTCGCGTTCAATACGATTTCACAACAAATAATATTGCAAAGAAGAAGAATTAGCGCAAAATAGATAGAGATACATAAGAACGTAATAATAATAGAACTTGTTATAAACTTGAATTATTTTGTGAACTGTGAACATTTCGGACAATTTCTTTAATTGTCTTATTTAATTTTTTGAGTTTTTTATTTTTTTTATGGAGTACATTTGAAGCGATGCATAAATTTCCTCACTTTTTACTCTCATCTACATAATCATAAGGTTGGCTGAATGACCCCTAGACACTCTTCAATATGGTCTTTGCCTTGTGTGTATCATGTGCAAAGTTAAAATAAAATAAAATCCTCTTGGCTGGGAGTCTGACTAGGTTAAAGTAGATTAGATCGGATCTTCTCGACCTCTTACGGCTTTGCTTTATATATTGTGATAGATAGCACCCCCAAATCCTTATTGAAGCTACAACAAAAGGAAAAATCCAAATATAGTGCTCACAGTGTTGTGTTTTACCTAGAATTAAATTGTAATTCACCATTTCATCACTACGCTTGATAAAAATAGAGATTTCTGTAATAACTTTGACCATACTTACGTAGGTCCTGCCACTTCTCACAAAATAAAAATTAGTGTGACTCCTATCATCAGCAAAAAATTTTATATCAAACGAAGTGAATACTGATTCCAAAATTTTCAAAAGAAATTGTTATGAATACATTCCAACAAATTCTATATTTAGAACTAATATTTTACCACAATTTCACAGTTAGATTTTGTTTTATCCCTCAAACACGCATTCATTTCAAAGATTTACCCACAGTAACCGCACAGCATACTCAGTTGGAGACAGAAAATGAAAGTTATAATACGAGTTTCAGTAGATCGTTATTTGCCCAATTTAACACTAATTCATCCTATTCACCGATATATCGATAAGGAAAGGGAAAAAAGAACGAGGACATTTTAAAAGAAATCTCCCGAAATCATTTTTCATTCCACGCCTTGACAAGGTAGCGTGCCTATTACATGATGAATTTCCAATCACCTTGATTTTAAATCAAACTTCTCTGCGTAACAGCTGCACCCTTATCGCAATGACAGCGCCGCCCCGTTGGACATGACAAGTCGGAAGAGCGAAATATTCCGGCAACGGTAGAGGTATATAGTAGCAAAAGACGCCCCCCTGCTGCCGATGGCGTCCACTCCCACGTGACGTCCGAATTCAAAGCACGTCCGTGTATGTTAAAGTAAGAACGATTCGAGAATTTCCATCGTCTTGTCGGGGAAGTTTGCACAATGCCCAACCTGGACTCGATGAATGGTCATAATTGTGGACTTCGGTGCGGCGCTTAACAAAGTTATTTTCTGGATGTGTTAACTTTACGATGAATGAATCGTCCAGAAAGGTAGTTGCGGTTGTGCAGAAATAGAAGTTTATCAAATGAAGTGATATATACGATTTAAGTTGAATTTTAGGAAATATAATTCAAAAACTTTATAGGCAAACAAAAGTAAAACGTGTTACAGGAAACTGTCACCATTTTGTGTAAATTACAATGACAATCGTAAATTGGCAAATCTATATAGATGAATTTTAGTTTTGAAATTTTTTTCAATATTTCTGAGACTATTCCATTAGACAAACTACAGCTATGGGTGAACAGAAGCTGATGTAGTACTCTGTAAATGCGTAAGTATTTTCAAAAAGTAACTACAAAAAAATATACATTTCACTTAATTTTTAAATTAATTTATAAAAAGGATTTCACTATAACAATATTCTAACAAAAAATGTAATACAGTCGATATATTTATATAAAATATACAGTACATACATATATGTGCACGGTGGTCAGATAAGAATGCAACTATTCGTCGTAGAGACTTGCGGTAAAAAATTTTATTACTAAAGTGGGCAAAAGAAGACCACGGAAAATATTTTCAGATTTTCAAGATGGCCGCCAGGGTGCGCAACCGGCATCTTAAACTTTTAAAGTGATTCTTCACTGAATTCCACCAAAATGTCACCAAAAAATATATGCCTTTTAAACCTAAACTTTACTCGAGTAATTTTTGTTCAACACTTTTTGACGTATCTATTAAAATAAAGTGGTGGAGGAGGAGGGGAGGGGGGGGGGATAATTCAACGTTTTTTTAAATAAACAGCTGTAACTCCTAAACGACTGAACTGATTTTAACAAACTTGATCTCATTGAAAAAAGCATTTATTGTTCCATCAAACCTATCATACCTGTGATATGTCTATTACTTAATGAGTGGAAGCGAGATCTGGGCTGACGCCTTACAGCAGGACGAGTACAGAAAGCGGATGGCTTCAGTACAGCGACGGGGAGCACTCAGGATCGCCAGCGCATACCGTACGGTTTCCGAACCGGCGGTGCTCGTGATCGCAGGAGTAACCCCGATAGATCTACTGGCTCAAGAAAAGAAGAGAGTCTACGAGACACGACGAGACGTCGGTACACGACAAGCCAGAGCGGACGCTAAAGCGCTCACACGACAATGTTGGCAAGAGCGCTGGCAGAGAGACACGAGAGGACGGTGAACGGCCAAACTCATCCGCAACATCACGGAGTGGATGGACCGAGACCACGGCGAGGTAAACTACTACCTCACCCAGTTTTTTAGCGGACACGGGTATTTCAACGCATACCTGGCTCGAATGGGTAAAGCTGAGAACGCGACATGTCAGTATCACGACTCTGCTTCGAATGCGAGAGGTGGAGTGACTACAGAGACGCTCTACAAGACGAAGTAGGACCTCTAACGCCGGATAACGTCATGCAAACGATGCTGTCCGGACACGACCACTGGCAGAAGATCGCCACGTTCGTCGAGAAGGTGCTGAAGGAGAAGAAGAGAGAGACCCAAGCAATGGAGGCAGCCGACCGAGGCTAACTACGAGATGCCATCCTGAAGTAATGCGACCAGCGGTTCCGGGATGGATTCTACACCTGAGAAAGTGAGGTTTTTTAGTGGGTGCGAGCCCCACACACCGGGGACGGGTCTCGTCCCTGATGGTGTGTTAAGGCATTTTTCCTCACTTAAAAAAAAAATTACTTAATGAGTGCTGTGCTGTGTGCTTTTAAATACATAATTGGCCATGTAGTTAATAATACCTGTAAAAATTTTACTTAAAAACACCATTAATATTCCAATAGATCGCCAACTTTATATTGGAATCACGGAAGATTGAAAATTATTTATATCATGTAACACCTTAAAGGATATTAAAAATAGTTCATATTTGTCTTCTCTCTTATTCGGTTAAACCTATCAATACAATACATACATTGTAACAAATCTCGCTTCTACAAGTATTTCTCTATTAAATGTCTTGACATATACCTGTGAAGTACCGACCCTCCAGCATTACAATCGACAAATTCGCACTTCATATACGTATGTATGTATGTACAGTGGAGAGCTTCTAAAACGAGACCCCTCTAAGGAAACGTCGGCCTTATCGACACAATGTAGGAGTAAAACAGATCTCCTTAGCTTGGGAGAATACATAAATGGTCCGCTGTATTTTCGCCAGGTACCCGGTTGCGGTATACCCTTGCGTACGGATTATATTTAGGTAATTCTTGTTACTGTTGCATTATAATTCATAATAATTTAGAACATCATTCTCTCTTGAAATTTATATGAAAACAACTTAACCGGTATATATGTATGATAATGAATGTAATGATAATGAATTAACTGTTTTCTTGTGAATAAAAATAAACATCTTAATACTTCCTGAACGTAGTTTTTTATTTTGCATTCAAAAATGTTAAAAAAAATCTGGGCGTTCCGTTAAAAAAAAAGTTGGACGTATTGCCGATTAAACCGGAAGTGAAAAAAATATAAACTGTATTGCATAAAATGCATTTATATTAACTATACCCCCATACCAAATTTCAGAAATCATAATTTTCAAATAACAAAGTTATTCGACCGTTCCGGGACTTTTTACTAACGCTGTATAAAACTAATACACAAAGAAACTACATTATCTGCAATTTTAATGACCGACGCAGATATACTATTAAATTTGGAAAAATGCGTCAACGATCACTCTATTATTCGCAACAGATAATAGCGAACAGTTAATTATACATACATATACTTTATACTTGTTAAAAGAAATCTTTACATTAATAGGTAAATATTAAAAGTTTGAAGAAAAGGGGAAGGAAACGAACCATAAGTAATTAATGTTGAAATAAGTTTTATATCTTCTTCTTTATTGCTCTTTGCCAGAACAATTACATACGGATTATCTGTCATTTCATTTCTTATAATTTCCTAAAATTCCTTTTAGGGAACGTCATTATATACAAATTTACATGCATTATTATCGATGTATGTATGTCTATGGATGTAATGTATGTTTCATCTCGTAGCAGGTATCAGAGAGACGATTGTTTGTTTACCAGATCATAAATTTACAGTTGACCAATTTTATATTCAATATATATAAGTTTACGACGTCCCCGTTCCGATTGCTAAGAAGGGCTGTGAAATTCCATAACGGTATGGGTTAAGGTGCTCGCCACTGTACATACGTTCGGAGCGAGGGAGACGATCACGAAGTTCCCGACATCAGGATAGCTCACCAGTGTACATATTTCATTCATTTCAAATACATTGAAATTAATTTTATGTAGTTCCGTGGTATAACATCAATGAAAGTTTTAAAATGATGGTACATCGTAACAACATTAAACCGAAAATATTAGCAATAACCCCCAGAATCGCATTTTTGAAACACTGTCATCAATTTTATGGAGCGTATCTTGTATTGAAGGAGGCAGCTGTCTGCGAAGTCACGTTTCGGTCGTTTTTCCTACGCCAAAGCAATTTTTATCCTCTGCCAAGGCAAAAAATAAGAGCCGCAATAAAAATATTTTATTCAAATTTTAAATTTTTTTTTTATAATATGTACATATTAGTGTTTATCTAAGGAGGCAGCAAAGTGATTAATAGATTTAACGTTAGAAATTCTCTACGATAACTGCATATTTAGAATGTACACAACCAGTTGAAAACTTTTATGGTAATAAAATTCTTCCCTCTTCGATTAAACTGTAGCAAGGTTATATAAAATTATGTAGTACCTGAATTTTCTTATCTATTCCCCAAATTTGTGTTTTCATTCCGTCTTTATTGAGTTTCCTAACATAAACACAGCAATAAAGATACGCAGGACTATAAAGAGGAGCATAAAATTATCATATTTCAAGTCGCCCTTTTGTATAAAAACAAATTAAAATAATTTGGCCGAAAAAAAAACTTTCACGAAGTAGATTTCATTCACAAATAATTACTTCAGCAAAACTTTTAGTCATTTCTAGGGCAATAAATAAAATTTATAAGCTTTTATGCTAATGTTTCGAGCTCATTCCATGTTTCATGCGGCTGTGTGCGTTATTATAAGCTATTGGATGCCTACGGCCCCGCGTCGTGGAGTAAGATTGTTAAGCTTAATAGCATCAATTATAAATGTGTGCGATGTGAACTACTTATTTTAAATGAGAGTTGAACATATTGGTAACTATTTTAAGTCAGATATTATTATATTTATATTCTAATCATCTATTTTTTAATCAGTAATATCAGACTACCATTTCTTAGATAAACTTACAAAAGCTTGTCTGTATAATGGCTAATTAGTCGTTTGTAACTCATAGTTACTTTCTAGATGGCCTGTTACTGTAGTGTGGCCATTAATAAAAATGTTAAGATTAAATTATACAGCGTGACCCATTTCCGTGTGATTTCCCGAGAACCTGTGGGAGATATAAAAAGACTGAGGATGTTCTTCGATTTTTGGCAAAACCAATCCAGCTCTATATCTCTTGAGTGCTATCGAAATCCTTTAGGGACTTTTTGAGTTACATCCGATGCCATACAGTTTAGATTTATTTTTGTTTTCATTCAGATATAACCACAACTTGTGTTTTTTATATGGAACACATTGTGTATTTTCTCAAAAATGTTTGTAACATCAGCATTAGCTTTAACAAAAGCCTTCTATAGTTTTTTTTCTACACTCAACTAAAATTACAATAATTTGTATGCTCGTATTATTTCTATAAAAATGTATTAAACGAGGAACAGAATATTAATTCGAAATAAAGGTATATTGTTTGCTTACCTTCAATCTATTTTTGTTTCGTTTTCCTCGTTAATTTACAGATTCAGAGTACATATTTAATATCTTCCGTATAACCAGTACTTTCCTGAAAATATGTTGTATATACCCCAGAGAAACGTGTGTAAATTTTTGTTTCCGTATATAGCGCAAACAAAACTAAAATGTTTTGGGGTAGAGGGATCTATTGAGACACGTCTAGAGGGAAATTAAACTGATATGAGTAAGCGATACGACGTACGACCACCGTACCTGGTATGAGAAGCGACTCATAAAACGACTGGGCTGTTGCAATTGTCAGAATACGTACTAATGTCCCTTGCAAAGAAAAGAAACCTTACGCTACCGAAAAGGGTGCAACTATATATGTATAAATTCGTCTACGATCTTTCCTATATTTAAAAAATGACATATGTACATACGTACAAATTAGGTTACCTACACTATATTAATGTCAGTCGGAAAGTAAAGTAGTAATTTAATATAAACAATTTAATATAAAATTTCGGTAATATTACACAAACAACAACATAATAAATATAAGTTATTAAATTTGTAAATTAACCAATAGTTAATTTAACTATTAATATATTAAAACTACTATTAATATATTAAAATAAGAACTAATTCTACAAAATTCCGACAATTGACTTAAGTGACTAAAGATTTTAACTACTCACGTTAATGTCTTCTAAATAGAAACGTATTTTGAAATGTAACATCTTGCCCAAGATTCCCAAACAAACTACAAAAAATCGTTAGATCAGTTGCAATCTTGACACGAAATAATAGCCAGCGATTAATATTTAAATTACAAACTTTCTTTAGAAAACGTCCTATTAACAAAATATCCAAAATTTTTTTCTTTAAAAAAAACTTCTACAAGTTCGAGAACCAGGACTAAATCCCATTTCTCAGTCCGGGAGTATTTTCGAGGATCCAAATCCAGTTACGAGAATTTTCCGAGCTGTAGCATTAACAAGCACCAACAACAGCATTAACAAAAAAATACCATTTTTAAAATAACAAAGTTCTATTTCTTTGGGGTATAACCTGAAGTCAGATTTAATTGAAAATATTTCAAAACAATAAAACCAATACTACAAATGCAAATTTCAAAATTTCAGAGTTGTACAAACAGTAGGTTCCCTAAACCATCTAACTAATGGGTTTCGTGAAAACCCCTATATTTATTGCGTCCATTATAATATGCAGATTTAAGTGGTGTATGGAATAAACCTTCAAGTGGTTCGAGTAGATAAGGTGTCATGAGAGAATAATGTATGACAATGCCATTAGCTTCACCAAAATTGTATATCTCAAGCTTTAAATGAGTCAAATAATTACCCATGATAAATAAGCTTTCCACATTATACATATTTAAAACCCGTTTTTGCCCATTGTTCCAATAATGGAACATGCAAGTTCTAGAAGTTAGGGCAAATTCAGTGATCACCTACACTTCTTCGTAGGTTACATCTTGTCAATTAGATAATATATAAAGTGCATTTTGAATGTTATAGTCTTAGCGTGCAATATATTGTTGTGCGGAGATATTATAGTGACACATTTCGTCCTACTGAGGATGGCGTATAAAAAGTAAGTTTTTATTAGTACTTATTTTACGAGTTTTGGTTTAATTTAACAGTTATCTAATGTAAATAGATGTATAATATAGGCATAATTATTGTTTTGGTATTATTACATAAACGAATGACGATTTGAACAATTTTATTAACAAGTTCCAATTTTGGAACAATGGGCATAAAAAGCTACAGGTAATTTTTGTGTATTCTAGATGTTATACAACTGAAGAATTGGCACAATTATTGGAAGATGAGGACTTCTGGAAGGCAGACGTTTTTATGACTCCTCCAAATGATGGACATGATAGTGCAGAGGATAGTGGCGATGAAGATGGCAATATTGCCAATATAAATAATTTGAATGGTCTACAGCTTCAATCTCAAGCAGTAGCCAAAGTATCTCATCACGGGCGTACATTTAGTATTGGAGAGAGTAGTGACAGTGATGACGAATATAATATACCTTTAGTAGAACTACAAAGAAAAATTGTCAACTCCAAACAAAGAAGATGGACGAAAGACACCGACTTAATACCAACTTTTCCAATATTTTCATTTTCTGTTCCAAATGATCAAATTCCAGATGATATAGTGGGGTGCTTCGAATTATATTTTAACGATTCCATGATACAATATTTAAAAAATATGACAGGTTTATACGCTGGTCAAAAAGGAGAACATAATTTAGATATTACCGCTAATGAGATTCGTTGTTTTATAGCAATTCTTTTATTATCGGGTTATGCAGAAGTGTGTAGGAGGCGAATGTAGTGGGAAGTGAACACTGAATCATGTAATACGTCTGTACTAAATGCTATGAGAAGGAATAGGTTTGAAAAATAAAAAGGTATATACATTGTGCAGATAACACCCATCTTCCTGACAATGACAAATTTGGAAAGGTAAGACCTTATTTTCAGAAACTAAATGAAAAGTGTCGTCAGTATCGTTGTTACCCCGAACAAATAAGCATAGATGAAAGCATGATTCCATATTTTGGTAAACATGGTGCCAAACAGTTTTTGAAAGGATAAAGCCAATAAGATATGGATATAAAATGTGGTGCATGTGTGAACCGTCAGGCTACCTCTTGCAATTTGAACTATATCAAAGAAAGACATATACTAAATCTGATTTGGGTGTCGGCGGTTCTGTTGTAATGAATTTGATAAACATGTTGCCGGCATTTCGGTAGGAAGGTTATTGAATATTTACAACAAACTTTTCCTGGACGGTGGATAGGAAGAGGCAACAAAACATGACTCAAAGACTAGCAGCATGTTTGGAAAGCATAGGCAAAAAATTTGAGCAGTTATGACAATAGTAGTTTTTTTTGTCTATTGGTAAACATGTCTTCTTTTATCGATATCTCGAAAGCGAAAGGGAATTGACCTATGGTGTATATGAACTTTTTTGATCAGAATCACCTCTGGATCACATGATATAATTTTGCCGGTTAGTTTAGAGAACACCTGTATATTAATTCAAAAGTAAATCACTTTTTTGTCCTACTTTCTAGTTTAAATTGCGTTAATAACTAACTTTTAACAAACCGTGTAACATAATATATATCCAACGAATAAATTATGATGTTGTTGTTCTCTTATACTATTTTTCTAATTTAAAATCCATATATTTTTACTGATGAAGTAACTTCAAATCAGAAATATGACCAACTACAATGAAATTAATTTTAAGTGTCATAGTTTCACAAATACAGGAACAATTGTAGATTGAACGCGGTTATCTAAAAGTTGCACGTGCATTTACAAATTTGTTGCAATTATGCTATGTTACTACACCTGCAGTATTATATTAGTAATTTAGTGATGTAAAATTGCAGGTATTTTTTATGCTATTGTTATTCCGAGAATTGATTATATGAATTTCAGGCGTTAACTTTCAAGAAGTACTCTCATCTGTTTGATGTTTATTTATATAGTAATCGAATAGCGTACATTGCAATAACATTGATCCAACAGTCGTATATATACTCAAAAATAAAATAATTTTCATCATCCTGCATTTTATGTAAAAGTTTTATAAATGACGAAAATCTACAAAACTCTCAGAACGAAAAAAAAAAAACGAGTAATTAAAACATATTCAATAAATGTAAATGGAAGCGTGCTTTCTCGTAAAAGTACTAGAGCAATACACAAAGTTAAACATCAGAGAAAAATGTAAACGCTTAGCGCGTTCCAATACGCTCTAAGTATAATCTTATTAGACTTTGAAAAATACGACACTTAAAAAGAGTCCGTTTAAATATGAAAAAGAAGATACCGTTTTAATATGCTTTAATTATTCAACTGGAAGTAAAATACTTTTAAAAACCTGTAAAATGTTTTAATTACTATAATTATTTCAAATGAAGGGTTATGTATTTGATGTAATAAACGCAATGCAACATAAGCCGAAAATACTTTATATTAACAATAAATTAGAAAATGTGCATCTAACAACACATTACGCTATAAAAGGATGCACTTGTATAGGATGATAACGTGATACGTTTTATAAGTGAACGCTATTAACATGTCTATACACGAGTAATATCAACAATGCACGGATGTCTTTCGGGAATATGCTGTTGCGGTGGTTGAACAGCCTTCGTAGCACAGAGTTAATTTAATTTTCACCTTACCCGTGTCCCATATTAACTTTATTGAATTAGCATAACATCTAACTGCTATATACTATACTACTACACAAACTGTGGTCATTGAGCTAATTAGACAGACTTGATTATAACAAAAATTTGCAGTAGTATATTCTGTGAACATCTCTAGTTAGTTAGTAAGCAATTAACTATGCAAACCTGAATCTCAGGAGAAAATTGGTCGCGTTAATGTTGAATGCATCTTTGCGGTATTGTGGATACGTATCGTTAAACTAACAAGTAAAGTAACTCAAGACAAATGTAAAATATACAAAGATATAATGCAAATAGTTCCGTTCTACTGAAATATAAAAAATTAAAGACACAGAATCTCAAATTGCTTCGTTTTTGAGTTATACAATAACCTGTAAAAGTGTGGAATAGCTGTTTCATTTTGGTTGGCATTTCAAAATATATTTTTTACCCTCAAAATTAATTTTTCCTCCCACAATCTTTGGAACATAACGATATTAATTAATTGTAGAAATGGGAAGTATTCTTGTAACTTTTCTTGGCAGCTATTTATTATTTGCAATATTGTTTGTTCCGGTCAAATAATAAAACAAATGAATAGAATAAGTAAATTATTTTGGCATATCACTAATAGCATAGCTTTGTTTTCATCCTTAAGCAATATTACTGACATATAGCTCCAGCTATAAGTTCAGCAACATACAAAGGTATGTTGAAGTCTTCCTGGTGTTGTCGCGTAGATAAGTTTGCACTTGACGTTTCGCTAATCATGCTGCCTTTCTGAAGACTGAGAGTCTTTAGAAACCTTCTGAAGAAGCTGGCGGCATGATCAGCGAAACATGAAGTGTAAACTTATCTACGAGACAACACCCCGAAGGCTTCAACATAGTAAACAACAGTCGTGAAAATCTACGCTTAACGAATATATAAAGGGCGATAAATTCATCCACGATTGCCTAAGGTATCACTAGAATCTAGTAGTCAGCTAAGTAGGTACCATCGTTCTCCCCTACATTCATGGCGTTACAGATCACATCGGTAGAATTCTTGGCAAACAAAACATCCAACCCATCTTTAACCCTTTAAACAAAATCTCCCAAATTCTTCGTTCGCCCAAGGACACTCGCCCTGCTCTCTCCCATAAAGGCTTTTACAAAATTCCTTGAGACTGTGGCGAAACTGGACGTTCAATTCAAACTAGATCAAAGAACGCCAATGGTACGTTAAGTCACGTTTTTCAACACACTTAGCCTTAGCCGAACACTTTATCGATACGGGCCACAAAATTTGTGTTGATCGGGTATCTGTTGTAAGCAAGTCTCGACGCTATTTTCCACGAATGGTAAGGGAAGCTATCGAAATCAAGGAACATCCCCAGAATCTCAATCGTGATATTGGTTTATCATATTTGGAAACCCGTCCTTTCCGCTTCTTTAATCCGTGCTCATTGTTCAGCATCGTTACCTCGCGCTCACTGATCCGTATCCCTGCACAGTTGTCCACCGCGTCCACCTTTTCCTTGTCAGAAGGTTTTCGCCTCTAACGTACTTAACACGTCGAGTTACCGTGACCTTCTGGCGTCCCTCACCTAGTTTTGCTCCTGAAGAAGCCACTTACATTAGAGGCGAAACGTCGAGTTTAAGTAAGTTGTATTTTTTTGCATTTTAATTTCCACTTTTGTTTTATTTGTATTGTATATACCTATGTATCTTACTATGACGCGGTCAAAATCCGGAAGCCCTCATAACACATAATAAGTCTGAGTTTCCTCTTACACTACCAATAACATTATTCATATATGTAACTGGCAAAACTTTAATGTCAAACACGGTGGTCACATACAAGACAAAAGAGTAATAACAAAATATAAGAACCTTTATACGTGTGCAGGTCACTGCATTACTCTTCGTGAACCTACCTCGGAGTTAAAATCATTATCTTCGTGAACATCTCTAACAATCCGTGGTACTATAGATTTAGGGTTGTTTCAGACATTGTATTAATGGCACGGTACTCACTTCTTTAAATAATGCTTAAAAAAAATAACTTTGAGAGTGATTTTTTTTCTTATTTTTTAATGGATGCTAACATTTATGTATATTGTCAAGGTATGGTATACGTTCCGTGACCAACATGTATTTTCTTAGACAATTTTGTTCCACTACTTCAGATCAAAGAGGACAGGCGGACGTATTATGTATATACTGCTTTTCTAAACCCCTACACCGACTTCACTATGAACTTACATATTCTTACATATGTATATCAAGTCATTTGATTTACAAAAAGAAAAAATCGATGGAGATTGTTGCATACCTACGATATTAAAAATGCTGGTAAAAATTTATAACTAACGGTAAATGTAAAAGTAGAAGCAATATGGTCACCTTCATTTAGTCTAAAAACTAACTAAATATATGTAATAATAATAGTGTTTTATTAGCCCAAAAAAATTACGGATTATGTATAAATATGAAGGTATAAAAATATATAAACATCAAGAACTAAAGAAATACATGAACAGATTTGAGCTAATAGGTTCAAGATCAGCCGAATGAGTGTTCACACGACTGCTCCACCTCACCTCTTGAGCCACACATACAACATGGAAATGATAAAATAAACTTACACAAAAACATAATGAAATAATGAATACAAAATAATAGAAAACTAGAATGAAGTAGTTGATAGTATTCGACAAAGCTTTTATCCACGATCCAAGGACAGAAAGTGCGCCTTTAACCCACGGCAGAATGACGGAATAGATAAAAGTTTAAGAAATGTAGGAATAGAGTTGTATAATTTTACAATGTTATATCGGAAGGATCTTTTGAAACATTCTAGTTGATGTTGTGGAGGTGTCAACAGGCATCAACATCTGTTCGAAAGACAATCTTGCGGTATAAATAACTAGGTTTTTTTAAGTAAATAATTTTATGGAAAAATATAACAGAATGTAAAGAAATTCTATCACGGATATTAAGCCAATGAGCCCATTTTAGTGCATGAGAAACGCGATCATACCGACGTATACCATAAATAAACCTTAAACAAGCATTCTGTACTCGTTGCATCCGAAATTTATCAACACTGTCAAGACAAAGGAAGTATACATGGTCACAAAAATTAAATTGGGAAAGCACTAGAGACTAGCATAACATTTTACGTAAATTAGCATCTAAGCAATCTTTATTTCCATCTAGTATCATAAGATTGCAAAAAGCTCTTTGCATAAGTTTGGAGACGTGCTCCTTGAATCGCATTCTGGTATCAACATAAAGTCCAAGATTTCTAGAACAATCTGAGTGAGGAGGGACTACCTTCTTAATGAATACCTTAACCCGAGGCAAAACTAAATCCCTTTGTTTGGTACGCCCAAAGACCAACACCGCCGACTTTTTGGGATTGATAAAGAGAGAATGACGTTCAGATTCAGTAACAAGTGTATGAAGATCACAATTAATATTGGCAATAGCGGTGACAACATCTGAAAGATGGAATGAGTAAAAGAGTTGAGTGTATTTACACATGTACACATAAGAACACATCTTGACGTAAAACTTCCAGAACTTAATTATTTTCGTAACAATACATATTTACATATGTACCTCTACAGCAAATCCACTCAGGGGCTTCAAGGAAAAAGTAATCACCAGCAAAGAAAAAACACGCACGCCAATAGAATTACAAAATTAATTCTTATCAAAAACGAACTTAAGAGCTATTCTTGCCATAAATGCTTGCTTGATTTCTAATATTTAAAAGCAACCGGTCATTATTATAATTCAGTACGTACACTTAATGAAACTTGTTTAAAAATAAAACAGTGTATTTACGTATTTTCATTACACGAACGTTTTTTTATGAATGCGAAGAATGTGGTAATGTAGATTTTGATTTACAAAGGATTTATTTTTAGTTACCCAACCCTCTCTTAATTTAGCTTTTCATTCAGAACAATGTTATTTTTAACTATTCAAAAATATTGACACACCTTACATTCTCAATTTAGAAATGCTAAAAATTTCATCGACCTCATACATACTACACTAACACTACACGATAATATTTCGTAAAACATTTTATTTAGTTTAATTAAAGCATTACTTCATATATGATACACACGTTGTAATCAATAATGCCGTAGTTTAACAAATGTTTGAAGCGATATTCGTTTGAAGAGAAAATATTGATCGTTTACAGTAAGTCAAAACTTTCAATAGATAATGTCGGAAAAAGTTATAGCAATTTCTATGTGACAAAGAATGAAAAATTGAAGTTTGGGCTTAGTTTCGGCTCTTCCCAAAGTTTAGACAGCAACCAGTTTAATAAAAGCTTCTCGTATAATGATGATTTATTGTTTGTAAATTAATATTCCCCGCACGCATTGTACCAACGAAAATTACCTACTTGTCGCGATTTTTTTAATTAACGCCTCAGTTTCATTCTTGTTTTCTTTCTTCTATGTAATTGATTATCTCAAATTAAAATATCTGTTATATAATTAATAAATATTGTATGTGT
This sequence comes from Holotrichia oblita, assembly GCA_023690525.1. Taxonomy (NCBI): domain Eukaryota; kingdom Metazoa; phylum Arthropoda; class Insecta; order Coleoptera; family Scarabaeidae; genus Holotrichia; species Holotrichia oblita. The sequence goes on from CM043015.1 coordinate 75,753,758, forward strand.
GTATGAAGGCAGTAATTGCGTTTATTCTTTTTTTTAATTTTATAACTTGTTTGTGTTTTCTTTGTATCGACAAACTGCTATAGAAATCATTAAAAGTTATACAGTACATTATTTTGCAGATTTAACTTGATTTCCGCCTTGTTTATACATAACATATTATTTCACCTAGATTATACTTAATGTTGTAATACACCACACTCATTTACTCTGCTGAAAAATGTACAACATCTACTTCTGATACAACTTTTAGTAACGGAAGGTTACACAAAAAAATAATCTAAAATTTATTTGACTTTCAATAGCGTACTAAGCATTTTGAGAACTATTACGCACAATTAAACAAAAGGTGTTATGTTATAGCAAATATAAAAGTTAAAACTTACCTCATCATTTATACCTAGATATGATGACAAAGAGGATACACACACCTAGTGCTTTGCCAAAACTTGAAATTTTTTCTCAAAATAGGAAATAGTGGAGTAGTGAAAGCTATGAGGTGGAAATGGAAGATCTGGTAGAATGCATAGATAATAAAAAAATGTAAACAAATCAGGTTATGGGATACTGTCGGCGAACAAACGCGGGCTCAAGAAATATTTTTACAGCAGTGTACTACAAAGAGAGCTCTATACGCTATAAATAAAGCAGTCCACTTACTACACTGCTGGAAAATAATAATAATAATAATAATAATAATAATTTAATCATTTATTTCTCAACATGGTACACATGTACAGAAACAAGTCAAACAAAAACAGAAAAGAGTACATAATAATAACGAATTAAAGAATAGAAATAAATTACCTTGCATTAAATAATCATTTAAACAGTAGCAATTTAGATTATAAAGGTGTTTTTTCGTTTCTCTTTGAAAGTATTAAAATTACTTCTGTCTCTGATAGTTTTCGGCAGACGATTGAAAAGCTTACATCCCATAAACGTAAGATACTTTTGAAAAAAAGCTGAAAACTGCGATGTAAACTTTTTTACAAAACATAATGTTTCAAATATACAGTGCTTTCTTTTAGGATTAAAACCCACGTGACCTCTGACGTAAGATGACGTAAATAATATGTTGGCAACAAGTATAAATATCCCTAAACTGTCTAACAAGAAAGTTGCAAATTCGATATCTGACAGTTTTTATACGCCTCTGTTTACCTCGTTGTTTTCAGCTTTATTTTATTCTTGCATTTTCGTTAATTGTCATAAAAGTTGTTTTTTTAACTACCAGGAAATAATACCGTGTGTGCTTGATAAGTTTGTAGCACATTAATTGTAATGACAATGAAAACAAAAATTGTTGTTTCAGCTTTTATCATAATGGTGTTTACACCAGAGCATGATGCCTTTATTTTAAAGGCACATTACAGAAGTGGTACGCGAGATGATGATGGGAATTGGAATTATTCTCTACCAAGTTGTATCGAGCAATTCACTGAGGCGTTCCCAGATTTTGAAGTTGATTACGATGCACTGAAATAGCGCAGGCATGTTATAATTCATCGTTTTGAAGAAAGACATTGCATTTGCAAAAAGAAATCTACTAGCAGACCTACAAAATAAACCGAAGATGTCTTAGATGATATCCGTGAAAGAATGGAACGTACTCTGCAGAAATCTGTACCAAAATTAGCTAACCAGACAGGTGTTAATTACATGTTTTAATGTTATTAAATCATTATCGTTCTATTTTCTTTTAGGACTTTCTGTGGAAACTTGTCATAAAGCACTTACAGAAAAGCTTCATATGCACCCTTATAAGTTAACAGTGGTACAACAATTACTTCCAGTTGATTTTGAACGAAGAGTTACATTTTATTTAATAATGTTCTCGACTTGACGTTCTTTAGTGATGAAGCTTGGTTCCATCTTTCAGGGTACATTAATTCACAGAATTACAGAACTTGGGCTACTGACAATCCTCATGAATTTGTCGAAACCAATTTACATCCAATAAAAATAGGAATTTGGGTAGCAGTGTCCAGGCGAAGAATTATTGGACCAATTCCATGAAACCATTACAGCTGAACGATACCGTGCCATATTTAACGAATCCATACCTCAACTACACGATGATGAGCTACGACAAGATTTCTTTCAACAAGATAATGCCCCCGCACACAGAGCTAGAGACACACAGGAACATCAATTTTTTGACGATAGATTGATAAATGAAAACTTATGGCCTCCACGCTCTCCAGACCTGACACCATTAGATTTTTATTTGTTTGACAATTTAAAAAATAAAGTCTTCAGAAATAGATTACACAATTTAGAGGAACTTCAAGCAGCTATACGAGAAGAAATAAATAATATCACCATATAAGAACTGCAAAATGTATTTGAAAATTTAAAACGCAGAGTAAATATATGTTTAGATAACAACGGAAACCACTTTCAACATTTATTGTAACTAATTTTCCGTTACATAGTCGTGATTATTTACAATATAAACCTAACCTGTAAAATTTTAATTGTCAATATGTAAATAAAAATGTCTGCAGAAATTTTAGTTTTAGGTACCATACTGTTAAATGGGTTGCATATCTAAAAGAGGTCACGTGGGTTTTGATATTAAATGATAGCACTGTATGTATATGCATCGTAAAAAGTGATGAACAAACCCTGTATAAAGATATATGCATAATTCTCACCATAGCTAAAGGTATTCCCGAGACGAGTTGATGCAACGGTTTTTGATAGCCGCATTTTGTACTGAGCGGTTCCGACAGGTGCAACATTCCGTGGGCCTGGAAACCCAAACAGATGGAAAAAACCAACCATTCTTATGACGACTCCAGATTCGCATTGAGCGTCGGTGACGAGCGAATTTTGCTTCATCAGAGACGTGGTGAGCGTCAACTCGAGGCATTTATCCAGCCACGCCGTATTGACTGCCAGCAGGGCATCATGGTATGGGGTGCGATTGCACATGATAGACGACAATGCCCGGTCGCACATCGTGCGTGTTGAACAAACCTTTCTGGAAGAGCACCACATACGAATGCTCCCATGGCCGGCACTTCGACGTTATCCGGCTCCTCCGACTAACGTTGACGAACTATGGAGATGAGTAAAAGCAGCATAATTGGCCATCCCTCCAGCCACCATACTGCGACTTATTAACTTCATGCTTCGTCGTGTAGCGATGGAACGTGCGATGCTACTACTTCCATACCAAATTTCATTGCGTTAGATCACACGTGTAGATTATACAGGATATGCTCGTCACTTTTTTCGGCAAATGCTTTCATATGTTCCTATCTCTCAATGTTTTAAAGTTTCCCTTGTTCCAAAATTTGTTCCCTAACATTCTAATTGGTTTTCTGTAATCTTTATCATGATGTTTTCAAAAATTAAGCTTTTATAATCTATTAAATATTGTAACGCCTATTAATAATTTGTAATATAAATTTCACTGCAACCACATAGCTTTCTTTGAAAATATTTTCGCTATTATTCCAGTTTTTCTTCGAAATTGTATGACCTATTAAAGTGGAGATTAATTAAAACGACGAAACAGTAAAAATTATGAAATAACGAAGAAAAACTAATGTGTGAAAAAGAAACGATACATTTAAAAAACACCTTCGTAAAGGTAATATAAAAGCCGTGTATAATTTCGTTATATTTTGCATTCCTATTTAGTGATTTGAATTTTGAACAAATGTGTGAAAATTACATGAATTTTAAATTCCAAATTTAAAATTTGCAACCGCAGTTGTTAATAATTATATCGAATAATGAATGGAAGAATTAAAGATATGCATACGTTACTTTCCAATCACTGTAAAATCATTTCACTGCTGCTAGTACATATGACGATGGTAAATATACGTAAAATCCACCTCAAATATTTCCACGCAATTTCAATTTGAAGCATGATGAATGGTTTTAATTACTTAATCAAATAAATTCAAATTTCTAGAAAATATAAAGTAGGTTGAGAAAATTTGTGGAATTAACACAACCTACACGCCTCATAAACCTACATGTATGTTACAATATTCCAGGAAGTACTTTTTATAATAACTACATATACAGTGAGCGACAAAGGTATAAAATTAAAAAATTTCATTTTTGTTGATACCTTTTGGCAAGAAATGGCCATTCACTTTTTGTTTTTATTGAGAGTGGTAACCGAAATTATAATTTTCCGTCACCTTTTAAGATATGTCGTCATAACCTAATTTTTGTTATTGTTTTTAAATATGCTCAAAGGAAGTAATGAAAAGAAGAACGAGAAAATCGAGTTGAAACATGACCAAAGTTCTACATCGCCTAATTGAGCAGGAACAGATATAAGACTGACGAAACCGAATTATCTATATTTTATGAAAAACTGAATTATTTATTAACTTAGCCCACAATTTTTTTGGTTACAGCTTTCTTGCATATAGTAGAGAGTCTCAAGGGCCTAATACTTCCTGTTCTTCTGCAAGCGTTCCTATTAAGACTTTGTTTTCATACTCCAGACATCTGAAGTATTTTCAATTGTACACGTTTGCTTGTACTGGAAATCACCATAGGCAGTTTTATTTTAAATAGAATCCATACAGATTTTGTTATTTTTAATGCCAATGCTAAATCTTTTATTCCAAAATGATGACACTCAACTCTTCTTATATTTGAGAGAAAAATTGAAGTGTGAAAATTTTAGCAGTTAATAAGAATGAATGAAAGAAGTCTGTTATATACCAATACATACGCAATACATGTCTTGCAATTATTAAAAGAAAATTATATTACAAATTGGTTTCAAGTTATTTTTAGCAAATTTTAATTTTGAATAATGATTATGTAAAGCCGGACACGAACAAAGTAAATTTAGAAAATTAAAACTCTAATTTCAAACATTTTCGTAAATTAAGTGATTTGATTTGAAATTGGCTGAGATGGTAAGCCGCAGGCGCCTAGGCGTTAGCCCATATCCTGCAAATTTCTTACCACACTGCACATAACAAGTTATGAGCCTTGAAACTGTCACCCACTATCTCACCGCCCGCACGAGACCGACACCTCGTGGAGAGGACCGGCGAGCCGGTGGGCCCCTCTCCCCCGTGCTACCCATGTTAGACAAGTTCCCTTGTCAACGATGGACGGGTCACCGCTGGAGACGCTTTTGCAACTCCTACCTCACATCTAACCCCACGGGGCCTAGGCCTCCTTGCGGATGGCGACTATCGGCCAAGCGTGGGAAACGGTATCTGGCCGTGAGGTACAACCAGCCCGCCCGTGAATTAAGCCTGAACTACGGGGACGGCCGGGCCGAAGCCCCACCCCAAAATGCCAACCGCGCCAACTCTTTCGCCCCTCCGGCGATCAAGTTTCTGCGTCAGCTACAGTGAAACCGTAGGGTCCCAGAATCACCGAGTTGTTTTAGGATGAAACCAAGGGTTTCCCCAACCAGACAACCAGCGGGCGGACTATTCCTCGGCGAACCGACTTTTGTCCTCCCCTACTATCTTCGCCAAATCCTCTCGCCACGCCCGTTTCCCTGAGTGTGGCCACCAGGGATGGTGTAGTGCAGCTGCAGAGTTCTCAAGGTAAGTGCAGTTACCCACCGTATATTCCGACGGTTAGCGGCCGGACACCGGAGCGTATGCCCATGCCTACGCCCAAGCATCCTCCCCTATATACGAAGTCTACTCCCGCCACGCCCGTTGCCCTGAAACTATGAAATCAGGGATTGGGTAGTGCAGCCGCAGAGTTTCAAGGGTCGACGCTATAGGGTGAACGCCGACCCGTGCTAAGTAAGTAATGTAAGAAATTTATTTAGAGTTGCTAAACACAATGTAAGCATAATTACAGGTTCTAGTTGGTGCAAAAGCTACATTCCCAAAAGCCCGCCAATAGAACAAACATGGACGGTACTTGATGGAAAGAACTAGAAGCAAACAAAAACAGCATTTTCCTGAAAAATAAATTTTAACGGAAGAATGGAAGTTTTATAACAAAACCACTTTTAATCGTCACAACAATCATATCTGCTTTACAATCAATCTGTATGCCATGTAAATCAGGTATCAATTAGATGGAGCTGCAAAAATTTGCACACTGGGAATATCTCAAGAACTTATCTGCATGTTTGGATATAGGTGGATTAGATTAATCGGCCACTCAGATCTCCCGATGTCCCACCTCTGGTCTTCTATCTTTGAGATTTCACCAAAGGCCAAATCTATGCGAACAGTAAACAGAATCGCTAAATCAAGGAGCAATAAATGTGACAACGTTTTAATATAACATTTTTACAATTATTGTTGAACTCCAAGAATGCCAAAAATGTATCGAAGGGTCTATTTAAAATTACAACGTTTCTGGCAACTTCCTGTATAACCGAAAGTACCAAATTATTTAACTACGACTACTATTAGATGTGTAAAATACAATGAACATTTGTTTTAATTCTCCATTTTTACATATTGATAGAATCCTATAAATTTTTAATGAATAGTCACCATGAGACCTTCTATATACTATTAATAGTAGAAAAAACTTTTATGTGTCTGAATATTTTCTTCAAATATCAGCCAATATAAAATAATGAACGAGGTCATCAACCAATCTTAAAGTCAAACATAAAAATTTATTTTCACTGGAAGCTATTAGCTATTATGAAAAAACATAAATCACATAATATGAATGAAATAAACCTGACGGCAAGCAATCCTGATATGTGATTTTTTGTTAGTTATAGAATTATATGTATGTGTAAATTAGAAGGTATATAGATATGTAGGTATGTGTAAACTTTTAGCTGATAATATAAAATTTAATAGACTGTGCGAGCCCGGAACATTTCGCCTCGATATTAAAGAACCCAGGAAAATTGCACCAATAAAAAGAACTTGATATAAAAAAGTGTAATAGGAAGAAGAAATAAAAGTAAAATAATAAAGAGTCCAACTAAAGGGTAGTAAATTTTGTCACCTTAATACTTATGTTTATACCGCAATATATTTTTAGCATTTAAACAAGGCTTACGTACGAAAAAATTAGCCAAAAAGAAAATGAGAAACATCAAACGAAAGGCAAATAAACCGAGACACGGATAAAAAAAGCAGTGGAACTTTGCCTAAAGGTTCTCTCTTCGTTCACCGAATGAAGCGATGAATCACAGCAATAACAAACAACAGCAACGAACACTGCTGTGCTCGCCAAGATGTAGGAGACAGGGGAGTAGCATTAACACGGGCAGCTTCAAGAGCAGAGAATCAGGAACAGCAACAGACAACAGCAACAGTGCGCGGCGGCTTGACGGATTACTTGAAAAGGGATGAATGCCCGTCGTCGTTGGCGTCGTTGTTAGCTATAATTGAATCGCATGATGGCATTGCAGTTAGTTAGAGAAGCGGTCACACGCGGTAGTATTACCTATACTAACACAACGATTTGTTCACGAAAGTTCTAATGTAATATGTACTCCTTTTACATGAAGTAAATATGTCAAAACCATATTTCATTACACGAGACAGGAAAGGAGCTTAACCGAAACTACCATCAAAACAGTGGATAGTAGATTTATCTACTGCTTCAGATTACATCAAAAATTAAATTCATATAATACCTTCTTGTTATCTACTAATTATCTGGGAAATAACTTATCGGTCAAAGTCGAAGGTGTATGACAAAATCACCTAAAAAATCAGCGTTATTAGGGCATTGATTTTTTTTTGTGTGGTGAGTACAACTCTAACGGCTTCCTAAACTATATTGCTGTACTGCTATTGATTTTGTTATATAGCTTACTAATTGTAAGTTGTTTTCAGATAGTTTTCCCCAAAGATACTCAAAACAAAATTTCAACTATAAGGAAGAGGTCAAGCAAATGAAAAAAAGCTTAGAATATTGAATACCATAAACAGTACCGTTAAAAGTACAGCATCTTACGAGATACTTAAAAAATATAAGGAGGAATACTATCAGCATATACATATGGCTAAAAAGAGGTAATAATATATACAAAATACTTCAAATTAATCAAAAGCAGCATGGCAAGTTATAAATACAAACCTAAATCGGAAACCGAAAGTACTTGATATAATGTATCTAATGTAATAGCACAGACGTTACCATCATCGATCCATGCTGCCAGATATTACCTACAGAAAGTTAATAGTTCTCAATCTTAATCCTTTTACTTGGAATTCACTTATGATATACAGAAGTGTTTCGGAGTATCATAAACCTAAAGGACTCTAATACGGAAGACATTTGTGGTATGTCATCACGAATATTGAAGCACATCGCACCACTCTTGTCAGAGCCGCTAGCTAGACTATTTAATATAATTATGTATAAATGAAAGCCTATATCCAAGCGAATTAAAAATTGCGAAAATTATACCTATATTTAAACAAGGCGACAAAAATGACCCTGGATGCTACAGACCTATATCAATCCTACCAGTTATTTCTAAAGTATTTGAAGAAATACTGAAAAACAGAATAGTGGATTATTTCTCTTTTGTACTGAACAATATGGTTATTTAAAAAATAGATCTATTGTACTTGCTATTTGTAATTTTATAGAAAATGTTATTAATAATCTTGATCATCAACGCAAGACATCTGCTACTCTGCTTGATCTCTCAAAGGCGTTTGACTGTGTAAGCCATACAATACTCTTAGAAAAATTAGAATATTATGGAGTAAGGGGCGAAACTTTTTTAAATCTTATTTGACAGAGGTAGAAGTCAAATTGTAGAAATTGGAAACTTTAGGTCTGAGGAGGGGTATATACCTAATGGCGTGTCACAAGGCTCTAAATTGGGGCCCATACTGTTCCTTATTTATGTGAATGACTTGCCCAGCAATTTGAACTGCCTAATGATGATGTATACAGATGATACAACTTTGATGGCCTCAGACGAAACCCTATGCAGGCTTCAGGAAGAAAAAAAGTTAGACGTGTTAAAAGCTCAGAACTAGTTTAATACCAACAATTTAAAACTTAACACCGACAATAGCCAAACAATTACTTTCGGTCTAGGATCAAGAAATCCACAAGCAGTCAAACTTTTGGGTGTACAGGTTGTCCCATTTTGGGCACTTTGCCAGGGTATCTCAGTTATTAATAACGATAGAGGGTTGCGGTTTTCGTGATACTGTCCTACTTTTTTGTGAAACGAAAGATGCCGCAAACAGAATTTTGCTATCCCCTTAGTTGTTGAGATATAGGGTGAAATTGAAAATTTTCAATTTACAAACATCTCTCGTATCTCAGTTGCCATGGAAGTTAGTGAAAAAGTAAAAATGGAATATCAACCAGTTTTTTACGAAGAATCCAGTGGCGTAGTTAGTCTTTTTCTAAGTGTAATAATTTTCAAGTTATGGACCATACTTATGATTATTTAAATGGAACACCCTGTATATTATTTTTATTTCGATTAAGTATAATTTGGAGATGTCAAAAATATATAGTTGTGTATATTTATTTACACAAATAAGTTAAGAATTTGATGTTTTTATATTGCTGTATTTGTAACTGTAATAGCTAACAACAACAAGTATAAACAATTCGTAAACTACAAAGACAAGGGTTTAAATTAGGTGCTGGAAATGACCTCCATTTTGACGAATGCAGTTCTGGCATATTTTAGGCATTCTTTTAATTGCATTTAAAATAGTGATGGGCTTTCTATGTAGAGCTTGATAGGCCAAAGCAATTGCCTCACGAAGTTCCGCTACGGAATTATGGCGTACCTTATACACTTCATTTTTCATGGAACCCCACAAAAAGAAATCTAATATGGAAAGATCGGGAGATCGTGGAGGCCATCTCACAGGTCCGTTCGTACCTATTCATCTTTGGGGAAAGTTATTTTCAAGAAATGGCCTTAATAAGCCAGCATTGTGGCTGGGAGCTCCGTCTTGTTGGAGATAAATTGAATTATAAGGGGCCAATGGAACATTTTCCAGTAATTCGGGTATAACTTCCTCAAGAATCTCTAGATACCTACGTGCTGTGAGCCCCCCTTCATACATTCTATACACTATGCGTCCAACCAAAATAAAACATGATACACCAGCACCGAAGCGTCCTTGTTGTGCCCTTTCAAATATTAAGTGATGATTTTCTATTGACCAGTGCCTCGTATTGTGACGATTAAAAATTCCAGCACTTGAAAAATAACATTCGTCAGGCCAGATGACGAACCTTCCAAAAGATTCATTGGTTCGGATTTGTTGCAGATACCATTGACAGAACATTACTCGACGCTCGGCATCTCCGGGGTGCAAATGTTGAACTCCTTTAAATTTATATGGATGATATTTAAATTTTCTTAAAATTCTTTGCGCGTCAGATTTTGTTACACCAACCTCTTCTTGAATTTTTCTACAAGAAGTCGAATTCGTGGCTTCTGCGTAAGATAACACATATATTGCTTTATTTTCCTTGCCTTGTTTGATATATGTTTTGCGACGCGGCTGTATAAAACAACCATGTTGAACTAGATTTTTTTTTCAAACGAGCGAAAATGTCTAGAAAAGGCTGCCTTCTCTCAGGATATCTAATATAAACAAAAACGATCCTTAAATATGAGAATCAGAAATTACGCTAATGCTAGCACTTTAAATACTTTACCTAATGGAGTATAACTCCGAAGGTCTTGGGGATTTTCGTCGCATTGTATAAAACATTTAGGCATATCGTATTTTTCATAGTTTTCATAAACGGCCATTGTGGATAAACAAACAAAAAGTACTACGATAAAAATACCTACGTAACAAGAGTAATTTGCAACAAGAAATCTGTCAAAGTTTGAACATTCGCTTGTTTGCTTAGTAACGCGGCCATGGCCTACTGTTCACAAACGCACATGTGTTAAATTTTTTAAAATATCAAATTCTTAACTTGTTTGTGTAAATAAATATACACAACTATATATTTTTGACATCCCCAAATTATGCTTAATCAAAATAAAAAATAATATACAGGGTGTTCCATTTAAATAATCATAAGTATGGTCCATAACTTGAAAATTATTAGACTTAGAAAAAGACTAACTACGCCACTGGATTCTTCGTAAAAAACTGGTTGATATTCCATTTTTACTTTTTCACTAACTTCCATAGCAACTGAGATACGAGAGATGTTTGTGAATTGAAAATTTTCAATTTCATCCTATATCTCAAAAACTAAGGAGGATAGCAAAATTCTGTTTGCGGCATCTTTCGTTTCACAAAAAAGTAGGACAGTATCACGAAAACCGCAACCCTCTATCGTTATTAATAACTGAGATACCCTGGCAAAGTGCCCAAAATGGGACACCCTGTACATATCGATGTGGCATTGAATTGGAATAACAATTAATATATGTATTTTTTGACCTTTATGTACTTATCTTTTAATTCCTGATTTATTTCCACTTAGAGGTCAATAAAACAATAAATAATTAAATACCAATTTATTCCATAACATATAATAATATGTTTTCGTTAAATAACTTCTTCAGTGGAAGAAATTGACATTTAATATGTGTCAAATTACTAATAATATAAATATAAATCGCCATTACTTGTGAATATAATTAAAATTCGATATATCAATGAATTCTTTGTTTTTTAGATAATTTTGTTGATAGGCATGGCAATTTATATTTATATTATTAGTAATTTGACACATATTAAATGTCAATTTCTTCCACTGAAGAAGTTATTTAACGAAAACATATTATTATATGTTATGGAATAAATTGGTATTTAATTATTTATTGTTTTATTGACCTCTAAGTGGAAATAAATCAGGAATTAAAAGATAATTGGAATAACCAGATTACTTCATTTACCAGACTGTATTCTAAAAAATACAAAAAAAAAGTGTATAAGAGCAATGGTTAGAGCAAACAGCACGGAACATTCTAGACCAATCTTCATACAGCAAGAAATTTTAACTATATCATCGTTATTTATATGGAGATGTTTAGTTTACGCAAGAACAACGTGTAATCTGGAGCGGCAACTAGATATCCATAATTATCACACTAGAAACAATGCTTCAATACGGATTCCATTACACAAATTTATTACAACGTAACAATCATTAAAATACCATGCTATAAAATATTTTAACCATCTAACTAAATGAAGAAATCAGGCAACTCCCTATAAATAGTTTTAGAACAAAATTAAAAACATACCTTATCAATAAGGCTTACTATAATGCAGACGAATTTGTTAGCAGCAGTGTAATTTAAAGATATACATATGTAGGTACCGTTCTGTTGTTCTTGTTTTTCTTTGACGTTCCTTGTAATAGTTTTCTTTTTAAGAGGAAATAAAGTTATTATTATTATTATTAACTTTAATGTATGCAAAGTGTACCTCCCTGTAAATAATGTTACCCTATTAACGCTATTGCAAGAGTGAAAAGTAGCTTCAACGAAGTAACGATTTCCCAAGGACGGTGTCACGCTCATCCGTGAAGACAGACTACGCACCTACCGATCTATTACAAATTCTTCCTAGTCGCTTTTACCGCTACAACGATCAAGCTTCTAATAATCGGGATAATACTAGTGATAAACAAACAAAACAACTGTTTATTACTCAGATATTACCTTATACCTAATATCAATTTTCTATGGTTTAGGATTTAGGAATTATTTAATTGATATATAAAATGCAAGTTACGTAAATTGATTGTCGATTATACAAATGCGTCTACTACTATATTTAGCTAAACAGTAAATATACATCGCTGTCTCACTTCATTGACCAAACTCTCCACTCCTTTCCTACGACTAATACAAGCTAGAAGCATTCTTACATATAAGACGAGCTTTTAAGTAGGTATGTTTAGTTTCATTTCTTTCGAACCACTTCATTGAAATTTTCTGGAACATAAAGTTTTCACAAATTATATTGTATTGTAGAAGGGTGGTTCAAGTTCCACAACATTGCCTTTCACTGCAACATTGCTACTGTGATTCTCCAATTCCATTTCCTCTTCCATTCCAACACAAATTTTAGAATTGCTTTAGGTGGCAAGGTATCTGTTTAGATGTCGAAACATTCGCCATTGCTTTTTATTGACGAACTGCATTCCTAATAGTCTCGCAATATCTCCATACCGTCATCATGTTTTAATCCACTTTTCCAAAAGTTTTAACAAAATATTTATTTTAGATGGTACGAGCTAGTAAAAAAGTTTATTTCATCTGGTTTACATCGTTTATCCATTGACTTCTTTTGTAAATTACCAACAAAATGTTCCCGTCCAAGATTTTCTTTAGACTTGGAATGCTCTGCAACCCACATGAGTAATACGCTGCTATTTGCTGAGTATAACGACGCTCCCACGCCAGTTTGGGCTCAAAACTGTACGATAGCTTTTAGGGTTGTCTTATTGCAAGTGCAGATATAGTACATAGATGTTTGCTCTTCGTCCTTGCAAGCCTCTGAAGCAGACATTTATCAGTCTAAGTTTGGTATACAGCCCATCAACTCCACATCCCACATGATTTTCTGTTTCGAATCGGTAATCGTCAGTTTTACTTTGGAACAACCTGAATTAGTACTTAATTAACAACTGCTTTCTACACACAATATTTTTACTTTCATTTGAACTTTATCTACAGTTCGACCACATTAATTTTATATAGATCAGCTAATTCCCATTTTTTTCCCCAGAACCTTGACATCTTTTGTCTACAAAGAAATAATTTTTAAATCCAGCGCGCAACCCGACTAAAAGATGTTTTAAATAACGACGTAAACTGTAAAAGCCCAGAACTAGTAGTAATTAATTTTGGTCTACCACTCCAATCCCAAATAACTGCATTTTGCAAATATAATCATCGGTTTTCTAAATCAACCAAATTTCATTCGAATCGGTGTTTACAGGTCGGCAGATTTCCTATATCCAGTCAGTAATTTGAGGAAATTCTAGCTATATGTACAATATCATCTTCTTTAAAAACTAGGTGCTATGTATCACAGGAAGGGTGGTAGTATATGCATCAACCGCAGGGTGCATTAGACGGGAAGGAGAGAACAAAATCGATGGGGGTTGGTAACAGGTGTCGGTATGCGGATCGATCGGACCACGCGGACGGGGAGGCGCATGCGCCGACGGGGTCATTCTCACCCCGCCCGTGCCTGGCGTCGAGACGCGAGCACTTGCAACAAGGAGTGGTGCGTCCGTATCCACCGTGTTGAGGGTAGTTCGCGTTTTGTGAGAGACAACACACCAAGTGAATTCATTCAAGTGCAGCATACAGCAGTACAGTACGATCCGAAGTTATGAAGACTGAAAGCATTAAGGATCGAAAAGGATAGACTCGGAACAAAGAACTACTTCTATGATGAGTGGCAATATTTAATACCAAAACAAAATTAACAATATTTTTTCGACTGATATTATCCTCTATACACAAATAGGGATTAACGTTGAGGAACCAAAAGAAAACCGTCCAAATTTTCTCTCTCAATGTACGATTTCTTTTAACACATCCATGTTTAGAATGTGCGAGAGCGGGAAAGCTGAAGAAAGAGTAATCCGTTTTGCGTGAATTGAATTCTTCCGCGTCCTGAAAAATGACGACCACTACCGATGCAAACGGTCCAAGTTTGTTACCTGTTGGATAACCTGTCTCGTGTCGCTACTACTTGTTGCACGGACCCACCTATACTGTACTACCCCCGGCATCATTCAGTCTCTACATCACCACTTGTTCCTCCTGCGCGACAACCACCTGCCACCGCATTCCACTTACCAAATATTCATTAGGAAACGACTTGCCGCATAAGCTGTGGAAGGGTAGTGTGCTGCTCGCCCTGGAGAACAGGATGCCGCGCTGTTATATGGTGAAAAAACAGAGCAACAAGTACCAAGCTGTGACCAGAGACTGCTGGGATAAATCGAGTGCCTCAACTTCGGCACCGGAAAGTCCAACCGAAGGATGTGTTGCACCCTCGTACTATACACCGCTCACCAACAGGCCATGTGAGTAATACTACATCATGTTTGTTGTCGATAGTTAGCGCAGGATCTCCCCCATTTCTATTCCCTCTTTCCCAGTCTTGGTCTTCACGCATATGTATATTTAAATAAGGATATAACCTACAAATGTATTATACTGACAACAGAAAATGTGGTTGTATTACATCAAATATCAACGTCAGTCTCTGAAATGTATGATTGACATGATAATAAAGAACCAACTATCATAGCACATGTCTATTTTATTCGTATTTAAATTATGAACCAGCTGTTATTCATATATCCATGCGTTAAAAATGCATACAAAAATCAATAACTGCTTTAGTTTCTAGAGCAGAATTATTACCAGATTGAATAAGTTTAATCAGAATTGTGCTATGAAACAAAATTTAAACTACCAACGATTCATTGTAGAAATAGCTTGGGAAAATGACCGCATCTTCGATCAATTATTTTGTCAAGTCAATTTAATGTGTCACTTATTTAGTCAATAATTTTGTCAACCTAGCAGCGATGTCAAAGAAGTTGCTTTTTTGTGTTTCATCATTTCGCAGTACAGTATCTATTACTGATCAGAATTAACATTATTTTCAATTATTAAATCCATAACTAAAATTAAACTATCCACGAATATTAAACAAATTGAAGACTGCTTGCTTTATCATGTTGCAAACACATAATTTTCAAATAATCCAATAACTTTCTGGTGTACAATAAAAATTTAATTTCAGAATTGCATATATTTCTTGCCGAAAATTATTTACTATAAATGCGTATAGAAGGCCACAGCACTTTTGTGCTGTGATCTGTGCCAGAATCACGAAAAGGTTAAGCTGACATTTAATGACATTTACCCCAAACCGTCACCTCCTTCATGTACATTTAAGACAAAAAACAGTAATTCTATCTGTAAAATCTCTTGCTTTCGTATTAAATAAGTTAAAGCGCATACATGTAACAACCACAAGACCTATTTTATTACAAGATTAAAGGAGTAAACAAAATATAAATTCTAATATAACTCTAATATAAATAAAACATCATTCAAGTAAAACATGGACACACATAATTTAGAAACCATTTATAAATAGTTTGCGATTGTTCATATTTAACTTCAACTGGTGACGCCTGATTTTTATTATTTCTATACTCTGATTTGATACAATCATAGCTTGATAGTTCTAAATAAATGATATTTTAGTTTTCAAATTTCATAAACGTCCCCAAATAATAAAACTTTGATCTCAAATAATCTAGCCATATCTTTCATTGAGAAGAATCACATCACATCACTCAGCTCAACAATGCGTCGGCACTAATATATGCAAACTTACTCAGCTCAATTAATGAATAAATTTTATGATAAAGGGATTATTATATACCTCCTTCATTTTTATGTACACCTTATACTTATAGCTTCATTAATTGTAATCTAAGCATTTTATTACTGAACAAGTTTTTTTTTATTTTTGTACTGTGCTTCGTTTTACAAATAAATTTTGTATTTGGTGTTATCTTTGCCTTTGTTTATTTGAATTTACCGCGCAGTGGCGTGGTGTGTAGACTACTTTGACAAATCTGGTGGTTTAATAATTAGGGACAATTACATTAATCTTATTAGAAAACGACAAATCTGTTAACTAAAACCGTTCCAATTACCTTTGAGTACGGCAGGAATGAAGGTACTGGTCGGTACTCTATAATATCCTTAGTTTTATGCTCTTTATGGATCGCATAAACTGTAGCATATTTTAATATTCCAAAAAAAATAATAGTAATATTAAACGATGAACTCAATTTCACTAACATATCAATATGTGCATCCAACGCGCATATCCTTCTTTAAAAGTAATTTACAGAAATCGAATGTTTTTAAACCTCAAAATAAAGATACTCTTTTGTGAATCATTACATCTCGCACATTTTAATTTTTCTGATGCTCTCTATAATTCCTGCATATCATCCATAAATGCAAATAAAATTCTAAAAATGCAAAATTCGTGTTTGCGATTTATATTTGGAATTGGTCGCATGCAGCATATCTCACACAAGCTGAAGGTGGTCAATTGGCTCAATATGAGCCTGCTACACTCTATCACAACATTATTACAACGGGTCAACCACCTTATTTTTACAATAAAATTCAGATCGGGTCACACACTTAATATTCGTTTTTTTAAAATATGTTTTCGTTAAATCTTCATCGGTGGAAGAAATTGACAAAAAAAAAATAGATTGGAATAATTCAAATCATTTCGATTTCTAATGGTACTTGTGAATATAATTAAAACGATATATCAATGAATTCTTTTAGATATTTTGTTGATAGGCTATTTAATTTTTAGTTACAAACGAAAACATATTATTTAGTTATGGAATAAATTGGTATTTAATTATTTATTGTTGGAAATAAATCAGGAATTCGTTTTAATGGTGAACATTGTTAGCTAATAATTGTTAGTTACAACACATGTTAGTTAACATTGTTCGCGAACAATTGTTCGCAGAAATGTTGATTGTCCACACTAGCGCAACAAAACGCCAGTAACAACTATGTTAAACAGTGAAGAAGACATTATTTTGTGTGGCGCTGCAGTCGTTGTCCTCAACACAGAAGCGGCGAGAAGAAAAAGAAGATGGTGGGTTAAAACGTTACTAAGGAGAGCAACAGAAGGTCGTCTCTTACGTAATTTACAAATGGAAGATGGCAGTGGTTTTAAAAATTTTATTAGAACGTCAAGACACTAATTTGAGAAAGAGTATTTCAGGAACGAACACGAATATCTATATTTTATTTTATATCAGCACAACGTCCTGAGGGACAAGAGATAACTATCACGTTTTATATTCCTACTAACATTAGATTCTTTTGAAGTTTACCGCCAATGGGTGGAACATTCATTTTTGTTAGCTAACGTTATTATAGAAAATGTTAGTGAGAATGTTAGTGAACTTCACTTTGGTACTAACAATGTTAGTTAACACCGTTAGCGAAAACTGTTAGCTAACAATGTTCGTGTCAGTGTGGACCCGGCGTCTGACGCCACCTATGCATAGACTCGAGCAATTTATCTCTAGTTTCTCGTATCAAATCACCTATAACTCAATTCCGATAGAAATAAAATTAGCAGTATCAATCACAACTTTAAAAATATATATTCTTTGTACCTTTATGTGGGGCAACTGAGTGGCGGTATTTAGCGCCCTGAAACTTAATTTTTGTTTTTATTATATGCAATGTTCAGTATAGTTTATACGTACTTAACGTTATAGAAGTATAGATTATTTTGCTCCGTGCGGGTTGTGTGGAAGAGCGGGTTGTTCGAGCTTAGTGGCAAACTGAACCTAATCCTTTTTCCTGTTTGTCTTTTTCTTTTTTATAGATGTACAACAGTCCTGTTTATTGCTTGGACAGTCCTGTCACAGTCTTATAATACGAGATATGCCGAAGCTAGTGCCACCTCTACACTAATTTTTCTCCTACATTCAAAGCCGTACACAAGGTACTTTCTATTTAACACTGATTCGCGAACAAAACCGGTTTTGTTCGAACGATTTATACACAACAGTACCGGTTTTGTTCACTGATCAGTGTTAAATAGAAAGTAAGTACCTACAGACAACTTGCTGCTCAGGTTCTCCAACGATATTTAAATACAAATATATATGTATATGATATATATGCGGTAGAGCTGGCAAACATCACCAATAGTAGCACGTTTCTAATTATAAAAAAAATTAGTAGAACTCGAAAATTAATAATCAAATTACTTTTTAATCACTACAGTCTGATAGAGCGCAATATTTAAACCCAATTTATTAATCTACCAAATACTACAACTGCAAATGTGAGATTAGACTGTGGAATTATTATAATTTTTTGTAGGCAAACCATGTTCAGTAATTTAATCGATCTTAATGATTAAATCTCTATCGAGGTATTGTATTCTCTTAATATTCACAAAATCTTCTACATTTCAATAGTTGTTAATTATTATGAAAGAGTGTTCTTTTGTGAAGAAACCCTCGAGGTATTCTTATATTCGAAATATAAAATTAAAGTTCAATTACCTGATGAGTTCTGCAATTATCAGTAGCATTCCAGTATGTTCTAATTGCTTTATAAACTGTAATACATTAGAGCGAGGGGTGAGGGGAGGGGAGCGGAGGAACAATTTAGTAATTGCATTTTCGTATAGATTATATATTACTCTGTTTTTTCTTTCTTCCCCCTTTTGCGGCAAGAAGCTGTGATAACTGTTATTTAGTTTTGTAATTATAATAGCGATTTCTCTTTGTAAATTATATTTTACATACTGTCTTTTGTTATATCATTTTTAGAATGTTTGTTGATTTTGTCATAATTTTACCAGCCGTTGGTGGTACTACTAAACTTTAAATTAAGTTTTTTCCGTGCTTCTTTAAAAATATTGCACAAACTTTAGTCTATGTAAATATACATACATATTGCGTTTCGTTTAAATGATTTATTTTCAATCAATAACTACATACATAAATAATATTATAAATAAAGTATTATCCATACTGCACACTTCAATGAAAATTATCTTTGACTAACATAATTATCCAGTAAAAATAAACATATATAACTAGAAACGTTTTTAATTATACTTCATATTAGCCAACTTAAAGAAAAGTGTGACTGTTTCACCGGTTAACTGTATTATAGAATTGATCAATATCATAAATTTTGTTGCCTAACAACTGATGAATTAAAAAAAAGTTATTACTACTTTTACTAGATACAAACAACATTAATAAGAATTTTTAGTAAAATGTCTTTGTAATGACACTTGCATAAGTGTCGATCTTAATTACAAATATTTAGGCGTAACATTAGGAGTAATTTACGCACTCAGCCCTAGCGGCATCCGGTTGCTTCGTGAACTGGTTGAGAGTAAAATAAATATGTATATCAATCATAGCTCATAGTAAAATCATTGAAGGTGTAGAGGTTGGGGAAGAGCGATAGCTTCGGCAATTGTCGTGTCACAGGACGGTTACATCTACTGTCCAATCATTAAACGAAACTGCTGTACATACTTATATTTATTGTTAATCTTCAGGAAATAAATCATTATTATTATTATTATACACTACATTGGAAATGAATTTTCGACCGTATTATTATAAATGGATAATAGTTTTTGGGTCATCTCTCAATATTTCACTATATTTTTTATAGCTTCATCAGCAGTTGCTACAAGTTAAATGATCACAGTCATTGATATAAATCCATCCATAATCCAACATTATCATTAATAAATTAGGCAAAGCGCAGTTTCAGTGGAGTGCAGAGAACAATGTGGAGGGGCCGTTGGTAATGTATAATCCGAATACTTGCTCCAGAAAGAAGACAAATTCTTCTTGGCCTAGTAAAGTGAATGGTATATTACATAGAATAAAACAAACAGCTATATTATATGTTAATTGTTCACTGTATCGTATGCCACGAATTGCAGAACAGTGTTATGTTATACTTTTTAAGTGTCGTTTACACCTCCACCTCCTACTACACATCAAATAGTTGTCGCATCTTATATGTTTAATTTTATCGTCCTCACATTCTAAATCCGGCATACTCGCTATTACGTGTTCTAGTTTCTTAGAAATATGCCGTTTTTGAAACGTACCTCAATACAACATTTTCTAAGTATGTGTGTACTAATAAGCACTCACAACGACCAGTGGAATAATACTGAACAAGCGTGCTTTGAGACGGACACTCAAGTTTCCGTGTCATGCAGTTCGCCCCTCAACGTTGTTCTCCGTACTGCACTGAACCTTCCTCTTCTTTGCCGAGTTGTATAACTTTACGTATCACTACGTGCTTCGTTTTATTTATAATCTTATTAAAATTAAGAAGTGAATGAAAACATTCTGTCAGAGTGTTAAAATGTATATGACATACAAACCTATTTGTGATATATTGCAAAGATACTGCAAAATAATTTATGTTTCTTTGGTAAAAAACGAACATTTGAATATATTTTAAAAGGTATAAATCTCATTTACAGCTCTATTTAATCGAAAATGACAAAATTTGTCGTAAATACTTGCACAATAGTAAAACTACGTTTATTGTACGAATAAAATACCATGTATTTATGATACGGGTTTCCAATATAAAAATTTTTATTGGTTTTTCGTAAAAAAATATTGTTTATAAAAGCTTCTATTTATCGAGAAACCTCGAGGGCCGTACTTAAAAATGAGATTCGATATAGGTACTGCATTTTCAAAAAATTTTAATTTTTGAATTGTTAAAAATTATTAACATAAAAATATATTTGTATTTGAAGAATGCACACTAATAATGTAAATGGGTGAAATATGCTTGTTATGTTATACATCATTTCCATCAAATTCAACGCAACTTTTTTAGAAGAACACGGTATATCGTTTAAGAGGACAATTTACCTGTATCAAATATTCGTAATGTAAATTGTAATTGATGGAAGTGATATAAAATATGCGTCTTTAACCAATGTTTTTGTGTATCCTACAATAAAAGTGTCATACCAAAGTTTATACTCGTGTTTATCCAATATATTTATAAAACAAATACCAAATATATATAATAATAATAAATAAAATAAATAATTACCTTAATTAAATGTTAATTATACCACGGTGTTGTTTTTTAAATGAAATTTCTCATGTCAGCAACGGAAATCGAAGTTAAAACAATAAAGCACGTACAATACAACACATTACTTATTTTCTATCAATTACGCAATAATTTTCTAACTGGTTACTAATGGCATTACTAATGTGCTGTTTCATCCGGTCCTTATTTCTGGTTATCGCGTTAGACCTATTTACATATAGTCCTTAAATGAACTGAAAATATACATATCATTTTGTTATTTATGACAATTTTACTATTACAACATTTAATATAATTGAACAAAATTCCCCACTATGCATTTGTTAGATCGTAGTTACCAGAAAGCGGTGCGAATAGTGACTCATTACACTTCTATCGTCATAAGTTATATACATATACATATTTGATTACACCTGTTCGACTCACCAAGTAATGTAAGTAAATACTTGCGCGGTATACTGCATAGCTCATAGAATAAAATGCCACAAAACAATTCTCATTTTTATACATAAGTAATATTAAAGATCCAACGCAATTAGTTATATTAGACAAATGAATTCGATTATTACACTAGCTCTTACAATCGGCATGTTACCTCATTTTATTATGTATTTATTCAATTAGTTAACGTTGGAATATTGTATTGTAACATAATAAATCGTATTCGGTATAGTGCTGCTACAAAATTCGATAACAGAAGAGTTGCAGCCAAGAGAATATGTTTGAAAGTTATGACGCTTATCGAGATTTATCTTCTTTGTTTCCAACATTTAACAAATGGACTACACATCAATATCATTCATCCGACATGACGTCGAACACTATACTGGATTGGACTGCACGAAATTTCTGACAGTATAAGCATAGAACATTATGAGTTGAATTTTGGCTAAATAATTGCATACAAACAAGCACCAAACAAGTCCTGAGCTAATTAAAAACGCCTTGGATTATGCCAATACGAATAAAATTAATTTTATACATTGAACAGATTTGCATTCACGGCAAAGTACAGCGACAAGATTTACACAGCACGCATAAGCGACGAGCGAAGGCGTTGCGATATCAATGGCGCATACATTCAGAATTAATAATAATTAACATATTTGATTGTTGTGACACTTACCTACAAGAATGCATTAACAATCTAAACTTACTGAACTGAACATCTGGAACATAACGTTATCCTCCAGATTCTTTTCATTAAATTATGATGATCGAGGTATAAAAATGTTCTTGTATAGAGAAGGTGTCTACTGATGTAATAATTGCATAGTTAAAGAATTTGTTGAACTATTTGATACCGGCAGAAATGATGTATGATATATTAAGCAGATTACTTTAGCAATATAATATTTTAGATTTGGGAATCCAACAACTTTACTTAGACTCTGTACTCTGCACAGCAATTTGTTTTGATTTCATTTATGCACTCATAATTACATTAAAATGCAAACCAAATGCTGATCAACCCAATATAAAAACCCGTATATAACTAAACATAATACATTTTACAGACGCTTGATCAACGTCGGTGACGATCTTGACTAACCGGAAACATTTGATTCAACTTCGCTCGGCGCTCCTGCTTGCTATCTAAACATTCCCACTTATTCCCAATTATTAAGTAAAACGCAACTTTTATAAAACTCGATCAGTTGATTTTTTAAAAAGCACGGCACATACTTATGAGTATATTATAATACAAGCATTATCAGGTCTCACTTCATTTCTGTACCAATGAAACAAGATTAAACAAGTAGTATGTATCTGTAATCTATCATAACTCTCATTCATAGTTTGGAGTTAATGGTCTTACTTACTTTATGCTCGTAAAAAAACACGTTTGTTTTATCCATGAACAGGCATTAAATTTGTAAATCATTGTACAGTAAATATTGATATCTCAATGTGTATTTACTAATCAGTTACAAATGTTTTGCTAATATCGAGTGAAGATACCCTCGATTTTAATCATCGGAACGACCCTCTGCATCCTTGATAAGGGTCAAAGCAATGTAATTTAATATCTGAACCAACTCTCCTACAGCATTATGTCAGGAATATTGTTTTAGAACTTGTACACATGGTCAATACTACCCGTTTATTAACGCACGTAATGCATATTTAGATAAAACAATTCACTTATCTTTGTATATGAGAACAAACTTCCAGTATATACGAAATAGTTTCCTTTCAACACGACAGCTGTTAAGGCACTTACCTAATATACCTAATATAGCGAGATATACAATATAAAGTAGATTGTATTTATTATAACAACTGCAATAACAAGATTATTTCGAGAAAAATGTGCATGTAGATCAAACATGCGGATAGTATTACACGTTAAGAAATGTACAGGAAACGGTGGTTGCATAAATGAGGTAATATAATGCTTGTGCTATTTTTTTTCCTTTTCGTTAAGGAATCTAAGCCCATTTGCCACATTTGAATTCATCAGTGTATATCTTCTGTAAACTTTAATATCGTAATCTTTCATACACCCGATCAATGCATTGTAGATTCTTGCATCATTGCTCCTGAGTAATAGTACCATCAAAGTTGGTAATGATACTTCAAATTCTACCAGTTTCGCCAAAGGTATGTACCTTTCTTGTTCAAACTTCCTACAAGCCAAAATGAGGTAATTTAAATCGGCAACTTCATAGCCACATGTGCAGGCTCAAGAATCTATGATTTATAATCGGTGTAAATCTGCAAGGAAACTGCCATGACCGAAATTTCATCCTCGCTATGGTAGAGTACGCAAATCGTGAAGTTCTAACTTTCGTATGCTAACGCGTATAAACGATGGACGGGTGTATCTCTGCATACTGAGTCATTCGTTGGCTATAGTACGTTTGGCGATCTATCTTCCCGTTTGTCCCTTAAATAGTACCTTTTAAGCTGCAATAAAATTTCCGATTCATAGATCATCTAGTCCAATACTTCTCCATCGGTTACTGATGCTTTCGCTAACGCATCTACTTTCTCGTTGGGAAGGATTCCTACATGGCCTTTAACCCAGAACAATTTGACAGATACTGCACGAGATCTTAAATCCGCACATATCGTAATGATGTCCAACATCACGGGACTCAGAGACTTCCTGAGCAAACCATTTGCTATGCTTTAAAGCATTAAGCACACTTTGAGAGTCTGACATAATTGCCACATTCGAGAAACCCATTTCCTGGATATACTTAAGCCCTTCGACCGCAGCCATTCTCGGACTTAGAGGCATCTGTGTAGATAATAGTGGTGTTTGGAAGACTGTCTATCATCTCAGAATGTAGAGCTTTATCTGTCATACTGGTACCAGAGTAATTAGGCTGGAAAATCTGTATGGGAAAAAATATATTGATCATAGTCGATTGCTGGAAAAATCGGGTGCCTGATGTTGTACCTCAAACTTTCAATGTATCGATAAGCCACAGCAAGCAAAAGATATTTTTTCTTTTCCCAGTATGGAGTTGTTAGATCGAAGATGAACAGACGATGAATATTAGTAACAATTGTGCTATGACCTTTAACCTTCAGCTTTGCTACATACTTTGCAGCCAAGAATTGTTGGCGTAGTACAACTGGCGGATCTTGGGCTCCTACGTATAAAGCTTCTTGCGGAGAAGACCTTATTGCCCCCACACAAATTCGAACGTTCTTGAAATAGAATATCTAAGTAAATTGTATTGTACGCATTTTCAAGTTCTAGGAAAATTGTTCCTACGTTTAAATTACTAAGACTTAATTATATTTCTCTGACCAACTTGTGCTATTTTCTGATTCAAATTATTTACTCTTTTATGATTAAGAGTTGCAATGGTTACGTTTTGAATATGTAATAAATATTCTAACAATCTTGCACGATGTTAATAATAATGAATGAAACTTTAAACACATACTTTGCTTCGAGAAAAAGAAAGAAACCGAAAAAATGGGGCAGTCAGAGAAGAAAATGTGGCCCAAAAATTTTTAGATCTACTATAATAGATTTCTGTAATATTACGAGTATTATTTTTATTTTTCTGTGATTTATCTCAGGGTCTCAGGTGGGATTTATTTTTTTTAGGTAGAATCGAAACACTCCTTTTTCTTTAATTTTAAATTGGGCGCTTTATTTTTTTTTCTATGGTAACATTTAAATACATAGGCTGGTAACTCTACGCTATATAAAGTGGTACGAAGTCGTACTACTAAATCAGCAGTAGTAAGATGTGCATATTATATAAAATTTTTAAAATTCTAATAAAAAGAAAAAACCCAACGCTATTTATTTTAATTACCACACGACATACCGTCTACAATAGGAATACTTAATATCTGTATGGCACATAAGTAATCGCAATTTAATAGTTTAATTTAACGTTTAAAATATGTCTGCTTGTTTTAGGGTTAAGCTAATGAAAGTTAATAGCTAAAAATGAAATATTTTTAGATAAGAAACATAGACCTATGGATGTTTACTGGTACATGGCTAATTCTATATTTAATGAATGAATTAAAAGTTAACGGAGAACTGTTTAGGTCTTTTTGATCTTAAATACTCTTGCTTTGTGCCGTATTTTCTTAAAAATATAACCTATACACTCTACTATACTAGATTACACTTAGCTGTTATACCTGGTGTTCCACAAAAATTTCCAAAGGCTGTAATATCTTTATTTATCATACGATTTTAATGATCTATATATGAAACTGTAGGGTTTCGCAAAGACTACAAACAGCAATGCAAATTATCTGTTTATCAAATATAATTCGCGAGAAACGTAATTCAACTGTTTTTTTCAAATTGTACTACATATATTTTTTTGATTTTTATAAAAGAACATTTTCTAATGATTCGAATAATGTCATGAAAACCTACACCTTAAATAAGGAATAATGCAAGAAAAAGACAAGTTTTTGCAAATTTTTATATGGCAAAACTAACAGTAGGTCATGAATTGGAGTACGCAATTAAACAATCACAACGTCTTTTTTATTCATAATTATGAAAAATACAGACAATAAAATAAACACTTTTGTTGTTTAGATCAGACAAAATAATCAAATGAAAAAATCCAAAACACTTTCCTATAAATACTGCTCCAGCAGCTCCATCTTGTTGAAACTAAATTTGTGCGTATTGAGCAATGGGCAATTCTTCTAGATTGTCCACTATTTCTTCGAGTAATGCATGGTATCTTTCTTGATTTAGGATACCGTCAATAAAATATGGTCCAATTAATCTAGAATCTAAAATTCCACACCAAACATTTAAAGAGAACCTTCTCTGGATATTATTTTCAATAAGAAATCCAGGATTGTTATTGCTCCAATACCTATGATTGTTTCTATTAAATATGGCATTATTCGTGAAGGTACATTCATCCGACCAGAGAATTTTAGAATAAAATAGTGGATCTTCTCGTAATTTATTTAAATAAAAATTTCAAAATAGCATTCTTCGTGTATAATCGTCTTCCAGCAAATGATGGATCCGTTGAGGTTTGTACGGTTTTAATTTATGTTTTTTTCAAAATAGAATGTACTGTTGTACTGGATGATCCAATGTTGTTAGCAATCTCTCTAACGTACGTCTTAGGATTTTCCGCAACCATCAATAAAACGTTTAGATCTAAATTTTCATCTGTAGTTTGTACGTCTTTTTTTGGCTTTTTAAAAGATCCGTACATCCTCAAATTGGCTTCCAGTTGTGCAAATTTCTTGTGATGTGGTGATTCCCTATCAGAGAAACGTTCCTGATAAATTCTAATAGCATCTGTATTTTTAATAATTATGAATAAAAAAGACGTTGTGATTGTTTAATTGCGTAACCCAATTCATGACCTACTGTTAGTTTTGCCATATAAAAATTTGCAAAAACTTGTCTTTTTCTTGCATTATTCCTTATTTAAGTGTATGTTTTTATGACATTATTCGAATCGTTGGGAAATGTTCTTTTATAAAAATCATAAAAATATATATATAGTGCAATTTGAAAATAAAAGTTGAATTACGTTTCTCGCGAATCATGTCTGACAAACAGATAATTTGCATTGCTGTTTGTAGTCTTTACGAAACCCTACAGTTTCATATATAGATCATTAAAATCAGATGATAAATAAAGACATTACAGTTTTTTCAAGTACCTAACGTAATTCGCGTTTAAATTGTGTTATAACTCAAAAAGCATAACATAGTATAGGAGTATCTAAAAATATTTCTTCTACGCTATTTTTCTACTTTAATAATAACAAAAATAAATGACTTTTATAGATCGATAATCTCTACTTATAATCCGGGGATCAAATCTTGTCGATGGTAATCTAAGTTATCATTCATTATTGGAACATAACAGCGCAACATTATTGACGGCGAGGTAATATTGTAACAAAGCCATGGAAACACATTTATGCACACACAATTTAATAATATCTACAAAAAACTGACTTTCCCTGTTAAACAAAAGTGGTTTCAAAACCGTCTCATAAGACTGTTATTCATTCCCTATTTAACCGTAGCTGTATCTCTTATGGTTTTGAGATCTCTACGTAGAATGCACATATGCAACTCAACCCACTACCCATCGCTATAAGATATAATAACCACATTTGGTACACAAGTACGTATAGAAATGCCATAACCAAATATGAGAATCTTGAAGTTGACTACTTTTAAATGTTATAGTAACTAGAGTGTAATGCAACAACTTCTACGAACTTGCTTATAACCAAGAAGAGCCCATCCAGCACTACCAGAAGTTCAACAATATATAGTGATGAATAGTAGCTGAGCTTTATATTAAATAAAACCATTGTCAAATATCCCAAAAACAATTTCTCAAATCCGCACTTACTTTATAGACGATTAATTATCATTGAACTACAACAAATAGATGTCATAGTTGACTACGAGAATTTGTAGTAGCATTCATGAACGCATAATAAGGAGCAGAAGTTTTAACAACATGAAAAACACGAATAGAAAACGAATGCCAACCTTGCAGATACTATGCACCTTTCGGCAAAGTTGTGACTCCCTGTATCGGAACATACCATTCGAAATTGGTTTAAGCATTGTGAATCATCAAGTGAATAGTAATTCATGAGAACCTTGAAATTACAATTAAGTTAACTGAGGATGACCGCCACTTATAAGATGGTTACTATAAAGTTATTCACACAACAAACAGGGGAAAATGAATGAGAAAATCATTTTCCTCTGCTTGTTGTCATCATTTTTCACGTTTTATGTACGTTTACATTATGTATCGTTCTGTGCTCTATTTTATCTGAATATTTTAAAATGCAATAACAGCATGTGCGTGTGTAGAAAAAAACCAAACAAAGTAACGTATTCCAATAGTGGCGAAAGCAAATACAAGACAAAATATGCTTGCTGAACAAATAACAAAGCGCTACTAATAATAAAAAATTAATAATGAGATGTAAAGGAGGAAGCTGTCTGCTAGGAATTTATCTAAACTCGTTTAATATTTATTCGAGCCTCACGTTATTATTTACCCACTGCTGAAATCCAATGAAGTATTATCTTACACTAAATGGCGAAGTGACAACGCATTTCAATGTGAAGTCGTATTTTGTTAGGTATATGTAAATAGTCAAACGTTTTCGTCAAATTTTTGTCAATATGCCAGTATAGGTGTAAACTAAAAAAAAATTAAAGCAATTGATTGGTTTAACAACAGGTTTTTATATCTAAGGCGTTGTTGATATTTGACGTTGATAAATACTACATTGATAATGTAAATTTTGTGCATTTACAAAGAAATAATATCTTAGCTAATTATTTCACGACTAAGGGTACATACATATATGAAACAAGTTAACTCCCTAAAGTAGCTAAAAACATGCAAGGTGAATCATCAATCATTACAAGCAATACAGGTTTCGCTTCTCTGAACTTTTCTCCTTGTCATATCATCGCATAGAACCTTTTATAATACGAACAATATCACGAAATGTCAATTTCACTGTCAATAGTTGTTTACTTAACTTTTAAATATATGTAATGAAGTTTATTTCCACTTCGTCCTATTACATTACAAAACCTGTAACAGTAATGATTAAATAATGTTCTTTTATTAAAGCTTACTCCTGGAAAACTCCACACACACGCTGTATGGCAACTACGCAAACTAGAAGGTACCCATGTGTGCTCGTGTGTATGTACATTTTTATCGAAACGATGAAGGAAAACTTTTTAATGCGAGCCTGGCGTGCTGCAAATAAACACATGCACACACGCGATTATTACTATTTCACGTTTTATATTCCTATATAGGTGAAAATTCATTTCTTAGATTAAACTGTTGCATGCTGGGTAAAAGGAATAGGGAACGCGCGGTTTCAGGCGCGCGTGTTGAATTCAATATCGCTGTAGTTTAGAACTTTACAAATGGCAAACAATGCGGAGCTTATTTATTAGTTTACATTGGAATACTAAGTAAATATTAAACACGACTTGTACAGGAAATAGGACAGAACTTTATGACTTGAAAATAGATAGACAATATTATATACGGCAAGATATTACATGTTTCACCCCTCTAAAGGGAAAACATATTATACATTATTTCATATCTCATTTAGATATTATAATTGTCATTTTTTGCTAGTTATACTACTAGTACAGCATACATTTAAATTTTATTATTTATTATTTTATCTATTTGATAGAGAAAAACGTTAAATATACATACTTATTAACATTTAAGTGTTTTTACATAGATAGATAGTTTGTTTTCTATTTCCTCACTATTCCTATCTGTTTCAGAATCAATGCATCCAAGGATGGTGTGATTAATGTCAATGAAATATATTTTAAATTGTTCATATCGATTGGAATGTATGTTAGAATACAGCTTGTAAAAAAATGTCCCCTGAAATTCATGTTGTCGACCTTATGTTTTAATAAAAAGTGAAACGGGTTAGAATACATTAAAACCACATTATTTACGGAATATTTATTTCTGGCTATACATTCATTTCCTTTAGTATTGGAGGTAAATTTTACTGACAGAGAAAAATAAGATAGTTTAAGAACAATTTCAACAACTCACAATGGGAAACGCTCTTTAATTAGCACATCATAACTTGTTTACAGTAATCATCTAGATACATACACTTTAAAGTTTAAAATGTGTACAGATTAAAAATCAATATATAAATATGTTGCCTTATGTTTGGGACCAACCTGCGAATGTTTGATCTCTTTTATATATCCCCTTGATCTACTTATTACTTTTGCTGGTAATAATAATAATAACACACTTTACAGCATTTGTCAATGAATTGTAGTGTAGAAAGAAATCTACAGCAGTTGCTCATCACAAGAACAATCACCCAAGAGTTCAATCAACATTACACACAAGTTTTAATCAATGAAAAATTTTAAACACTTTTGATATCAATACAAAATTAGCGAAATACAGGTAATATCCAAAATTACTCAAATAATCTGTTATACGAATACACGTTATATATTACTACCACAAATTTTAAGAAGAAAAATATAAATTATCAGCGTCAAATTTGTCGCCTCTCGGAATGTTTACAGGATTTATGAAAAGCCCTCTAATAAAATTCTACAGAGAAAAAATTATTCTTTGTCTTATTTCAACACTACTACAAAAGAATTTTTATCCGAAAGCCTTAGGTACCGCCTCGTAATTATACCTTATTTGCACATAAAACGGTAATTTCGAGTAAAGCAAATAAAACGCGAATGTAAATCATACTTTTTTATTCCCGGAGAAAAAGAAGTAGAAAAAAAACATCAGTAAACATAATTTAATATTGTAGAATAAAATACATCGGAGACTTTGAAAGAACCCCATAAAGATGTACAATGCAAACAATCTGAGGCTAATTTTCCTTAATAAAGGAAGATTCTCCCTGCACAAAAAGAATATTCAAGTTGAATTAGAGCCCAGAAGTTGTGGTGCAAATAAAAGAAAAGCTTTCTTGAATTATAAACGATTGAGATAACATCTGGGAAATTTAAAATTACTTAATTGTTAAATTCAGAGCTGATAAATGCGAGTGAGGTAAATGAAACAAGCAAATATAACCGCCGTTATTGTATGTGTTGTAAATAGAATACGCGATTAGTAGAGGAAAATTATTTTAAATATCACTAAACGACGAAAATGGATTCCGACAACAAAAGCTTACAATAAGGTATATGTATATTTATTTTGTACAATAATTCATGATATCAAACTTAATTTACGTTTCCTCTGAAATATGGCTATGTTTATAACCATAATACAATAAAATAAAATCATCTTTTTACCTTCCTATCCTTATTCAGGTTACACATCACATACGGATTAACATTAGATCTTTTTGATACTACATCTAAAACGATTTCCGATCTCTGCAAATGTTATATAAATATGTGTGGATTTGAATAGTAAGTGACGATACATATGAAAAGAACGAAAATTGTGGT
The DNA here is from genome assembly GCA_023690525.1 of Holotrichia oblita. NCBI lineage: Eukaryota > Metazoa > Arthropoda > Insecta > Coleoptera > Scarabaeidae > Holotrichia > Holotrichia oblita. The sequence continues at coordinate 75,785,802 of CM043015.1, forward strand.
TACATATTATAAACAGTTTTCAATTGGAAAAAATGTTGGCGTGATTGAAAAATAATTAATAATTTCGCCAGCATAAATGCAAATGCGTATGTATACGCTCTCATCATCAACCGAATTCGGTGTTCGGTTAATGATGAGAGCCCTTGCGTTCTCGAAACACGTGTCCCGAGTAATCAATCAAAAGTTATGATATTGGTGATACCGATGTTTTATCTTTATATTACGAGCTCACAGTCTTTGAAATCACACTGATAATACTAAAAGGAAAGTTGTGTCGAAAAGTTGCTGGTGTGAATGCGGACCAATGTGAACAACAATGTTTTCAGGGATTTTAAACGAACCTATACAACAAAAACCTTTATTGACAAACTCCAAGTGAAAACGATATTTTAGGAGATTACAAATAAATTATAATGACTCGCACTCGCGGTTAACCGGTAGTCTACTTATTAATCTACTGTCTGGAACACATGAAACTAAGATAGTATGAAAACGAGTCACCTACATCCATACGATGTCGAATTTATTCCATTCAATACCAACATTGGAATTCAAAGTTGCGGCACGATCCAAAAAGGATTGATTAAATTTAACTTGCCTAAGTTCCAAACACTACATTCTACTATATTGTAATTTTTTGCAAAATATTGTACTATTCCTTCTCCAGGGCAATCTAAACTTTATTTAAAGAATTGTGTAATTCTCCGTTTGAAATACACCCACTCTCAACAAACGAATCTGTTACAAAACGCATTGTAATATCCTTTTTCTTAAATATCAACCTATAGCGGTAAACACACAATCATTTAAAATAAATTTTCTGAGGAAATAATTGTTGGATTTGATAATATCCACAAATTCATTGTCTTAAGTAAAAACTTAGTATCCAAGGCGGAAGTTGATAACATTGTAATTTTTGTTTAACTTTTCGTACACTTTAACTTTTTTTAGTGTTAATTGTAATATTTACACAAAATTTGTATACCCAACTATATTAAATTTATAATTGACCAATATTTTTCATAAAAAATGGGATACCGAAGAAACAACTACACCAGACCTTAGTATAGTGTCTTGTATTGCACAAGAATCGTTTAGGTGTCAAGCAATCCCCCTCTTTAACCTGGTGATCTATTATGATTAGGTAGTTACATTAGAGTACCCAATTCAATATTCTTGGTGAATCCTAGGATTGACTCACGATGTCGTGGCGTTGATTTCCTCAAGCGTTAGAACTTGTACTTCGCAGTCACAAAGTGTATGCCCAACAGTCTTCTAAGTTTGTAAAAGCGACATATTTCTATGTAGATAGGCTTTGCCTATCTCTTTGAGATGATGTCTTGGATTAGTTAACACTTCCGTAAGTATCCTTAATTTTAGTTTTCTAAAATGAAATAATTTGTTGTTTCTATTTTGTAAGAAGTTCATAAATTTCTTCTTTCCTAAGTTGATTTGTGGGAACGTCAAAGAAAGATGTCAATCCAACAAAATGCATGCTATGTGTTTTGACATATCATTGAGCAATGGAATGCCTTACAAGCCATATCAGTCACCTGCTTCTTAACATTATCTCGACATTCCAGATCAGTTTAGACTCAACGCTTTTAAAACGAACTAACTATTGATACAGCAATATATAGTGTTGTATGTCTGCTTGAAAGATCTTTGAAGATATCTCTAACGCTTCTGAAAAATTGGTAGCCATCATCAACTCCAACTTTAACCTCTTTATTCGTCTAATCAGTCTATGAGATAATGATTCGAATTTTTATTCATTGAAACTCCATGCTACCTGGAAGTAGCAGCCTGAATGATTCAACTTAACAGTCGTACAATCTATTGGTATGTTCAACTCGTTTACCTATTTTTTAGCATCTTAGATGTTCGGGTAAGTTGATTAAAACACATCAATTTTTGTATGATAATCTTAATCAGTACGTGCTGATAATAGCAACTGTTTTGACCAGCACATATACTGATATTAATATAGTTAAACAGCAGCATACCATTCCCGTAATTCCGAGAAAAACAAGTGGTTGCGATTCCTGCATGTTGATTTGCGCTAGCTTTACATTGGCATTTGCCAAGCATACGATTTAATAAAACCAATACTTATTTTTGGTTTCTAAATTCCCCCTTCGGCATGTTCAGAAAGATAATGTGTTTGTTTTTTGATAAGAGCTTTTCATCAAACATTACTTCCTATATTTGGCGTTGATTGAGTTTACTAAGTGCTACCTCTTTAGGAATAGTGTATGTAAAGAATACTTTCTCCTTTTGGTAAACAAAACAGCTATTATTTTACTTTCACTGTTATTCAACGGTTTTCCTATACAGCGTGCCCGTGTTTCTGAAAAATGTTTTTACAGGTTTCTTCCTATCATATATTTATTAAACCAAAACAAAGACGTAAAAATAAAAAATATAGACGTATAAATATGTATTTATTAGATTATTTGAGTATTTCAGGAACTCACTTGTGAGACACGGAAACTATCTTTGATGAGAACCGTCTAGACTGGGACGATTTTATTCACTTCTGTTCACATACTTCAAAGCTTATTCATACAATGTAGTCAGAAAAACTACGTTTTCCCCATTTGTAACTACATATATGTATAAAGAATATATAATCTATAATAACTTTGCTATCTTTAACTTATTGTACACCATGAACCATATAACTGCAGTTAGTACAGTTGCCGTAAATCTATAAATTTAGCAATAAACCTATAACATTTTAACGATGTACTGTGTATTTGGGGTTGTGGTTTATCGGTGTGTTATACATTTCAAATTGAAATGTCGCGCCATTAATTTTTACGGCCCATATAAAAATTTATGTTCCGTTTATTTATCCCTATCTGTCATTTTTGTTGGGTCCATAACGAGGTAATTCTTCTTATTATTGAAGAAAAATCAATCAAAACTGCAGACCAAGTAACATTTATTACATTAAATATGTGTAATATCCTAATTTATATCAGAAAAAAAAATAGGAGGGAAATACAAAGTATCAATAATTAAATTGTATAGATTACCCACAATACAGTAGCGTTATAGCCGTAGCTGCCGCGTCCGGATTTTTGGTTATAATTTATAACTGAACTCAAACGCAGAATAAATCCCGTCTCTCAAAGCAAAACCTGACGAGCAAACGTTCTGTATTAATGTATTCTAATACACACATATAATCCAACTAAGGCATCTTTGAATTCTAAATTCCAAAATATGTAATCAGAACTCATGTATTCACGTGACCGTTCATTAAATCCACACACGGCAACAAAAGAAAATCGTTTACATTTGGAAAGAACTACACAGGAATGTATAATATCGAGGCAGGTGCAGCGAATTACAGTTTTGTGGGATACGGTTACATACTTTGTATTGATTTTATTCATGAATGGCGTACAAATCAAATAGTATTGGGGAAGGAATAATGAGAAAGTAATCCTTTGATCACGAACCTCTGTTTGGATTGAATTTGTTTCGAAAATTGCGATGGAAAAGTCTTATACTGCTACAGTATACTCGAGGGATTATGTATCTAAATATCGTTCTGAACAAGATATTTTCAAGGTATATTATATTGATTGAAGTACTAATTAAAATGCAAAATTTTCAGGTACACAGATTATAGTCTCCAATTTTCTATTTTTAGTTTAATCTGTTAATAAAACAAAACATAATCATTTATTCCACCTAAATTTCACATAACACTTACAAACTTTTCTTAAATAAACCAACCAGGACGGGCCATCAACCAATAACAAATTTTAGGTGTTTCCTTTGTTTAAACGTACTGTCTTTAATAAAAATATATCAGTATAAATTAATGTTTTCCTGTATAGCTATAATAACCGAAAAATATGAATTTAGCCTTATGAATGGACAATAATTTGGTTTCTCCATGATTCAGAAAGGAATCGATTGCTGTTACAGCAAATATCCAATTCTTAGGTTACTAAATCGCTTAGAAATATATAATATTCGCAAGTTGACCGTCAATAGACACGCTAAGGGTTCAAGACAGATTTGTATGCTACTCTCAGATAAATGTCCTTATCACCCATTGTCTCCCACTCCTTGTATCATATATCTCAGGTTAAGATTAAAGTACGAGCTCTTGTGGATTACATGCATTCGGACTTACTCTAAAATCAAAAATCTTAAAATCACGGATAACTTCTTTGCTAATAAATATGAAATTCAAATTCTAAACAAACCTCTGTGCAATCTTCTACTATCTCCAATAACAAATTTTTGTTCAATTATTTTGATTTTAAAAAGAAAGCATTATATTCCAGAATTAAATTATATAATCGTGGTAAACCCATACATATATCTCCAAGAAGCCGAAAAAGACAACAACTAACAATTTTATAAGAGTTGACAAGTTTTAGCGGGTCGCCGACTAAGTGGTTACGTACACCCCTGAAGTGTTCTAAAAACACGTAAAGGACAACAGCAACGCAGCGAATCTGCTTTTATTACAAACCCCTTCAACCTTGCCCCACAGATGATTTTACCCCAATTCACCTTTTTAATAAATGATTATGAAATAATTTCCTTCGCTTTTGCGTATAGTATCTAGGTATGTATCTATAATAACTTTCTCAAGTTTTTAAACAAGATATTAAAATATACTTCCAATCTAGATATCGATCTCGTTATTATAAAACTTGCTTTTTCAAATTCGTCATCCTGTATTCATTCATTCATTGAGTTAGGGTTGGACACCTATAGTCTAGGGCTAGTAGCTAGTAGTAGTGGGTGCTCTTTGTACCATCCCTATTGAAGCCCTCATTTCCAGTTGAGAAGTTTACTGTCCTCTCTAAAGTCCAGTAACTTGCCCACTGGAAACTTGAGTACCCTCAAAGGCTCCAGTAGATCCTTTCCGAAATGTTTCTGCCTGAGTACCTTCAATTCCTCACATGTGCAGATTACATTACTTGTTTCCTCCTGTAACTCGCATCTCCTGCACCAGAGTTCGCTCACCCGACCCGTGTTGCATAGATGCTTCCTTAAGGGACAGTGTCCAGTTATCAACCCAATAATGGACTTGTTTTTTACTGCGTCTAATTAGGCTTTCAGAGAACTTAACGTCTCCGTCCCCTATTAGCGCTTTAGTATGAAGTTGACCCTCAGTCGCCCTCCATTTCCTTACTCTTTCTTTATCTAACCAAGGCCAAATCGCCCTTCTAGTAGAATCCCTTGTGATTCCACATACGGGTTCTGGTCCTATGAAGTGTTTCCTAGAAGGCTAGTTCATCGGCTATTATATTGCCTCTAATATCCTCATGTCCAGGCACCCAGATCATCCGTGATTTCTTTAGGAGCAAAAAGTGCGTATTAGGGATCTCAGAAGGACCTTGACATGAGAACTACGCTACAGATGAATACCTCCTGATTGGTGACGAGGACGTCAAAAGCTAACGGTACCTCGACGTTTAAACCATGCTAGAGGCAAAAACCTTTTGACGTCAGAAAATCTAGTAACCAGGATCCCTTTCTCACAGAAAATTTTCATCTCTACTGTGGCTGGCAAGTCAAACTACTGCAACCTTCTGGTATCCCCCTACTCACTTTTTGTTTCTGAAGAAGCCACTTACATTAGTAACGAAATGTCGGTTAGTAGATTTCATATTTTTTGAGCTTTTATTTTACTTTATTTTGTACTTGGTTGACGGATTCCCTAATAATAGATAATCATATTGCCCTTTCAAATTTAGTTTCATTATGCACCAATATTGTCACAAATTAGCAACGTAAACAATTTTTTAAAACTGGAACAGATTAAATGCATACATAGAATTAACACTTTTATTCACATCGTTAAAAATCGTAGATCAATTCTATAAATAGAAATTCAGTTCTGCTCTGCCACTTTCATCTGTAATTTGCTCAGTTTGACAACAACTACCATAAATAACAACAACTCAAATTTGCAATTTTTTAGAGGGAAGTAGATAATTGTCTAACCGTGGTCCCATTTCATTCAGAACAACAACTTCTATAACTATTCAAATCCTACCACGAAAAGTCCAATGTACATACCATCGAAATTAAAAAACTGGGACGCATAATGAACCACATCTATAATTAAAATAATTATTGTTATTTTCAAAAGTATGCAAGTTTTTAAAATGCACAATTTGTCATGTTTACTGATATATTAATTATTTAAAAATATAAATTATTTAGAACATTAAGGCCATTCAAAATTTGTACTGCTTTTTTGGCCCACTGTGTATAATAATTAAACTTCATTGGAGCATTTTCCTCTCTTGTTAAAATTGTAATGTATTTAGCCTGTTCCCAATTCCAACACAGAAGCTTCTCGTTAATAAAAGCTGATCTAAAACACAAGGCAAGTGGTGTCAGAATGCCCGGATCGCTGTCAAATCACGGAATGTTGTACTCTCAAAAAAATGTAATAAACGACGCGTGTATACGCATGGTATGTTTTTAATTTGCGTCACTAGGACAAAAAGCGGCCCAACACACCCCATATAAAATACATATAACTGTAGACTTGCCCGAACTTAAAAAATACAATATAGAGCGTGTGGATTTAAATCCGTGATGTTTAATTAAATTTGCCTGTGTAAGTAGGTTCTGAAGGTTAAATTGCTGCGATACAGTATACAGTAGATGAATCGAGACCCCGTTGCCAACTTGTTGCTTCCATTGTGAAAGATTCAACATGGCCGTCGGCAACATTCGAAAGGGTGGCAAACGGGTGAGGGGAAAAGCGAACAACAGTGGAGTTTCTGTATCTTCAACAAGCATTCAGAGAAGCAATAACGTTCCAGAGTAAATAGTCTGAAGTTAACTTTAAACATGGTTGGTAGTGCGGTGGCGCAGCAGGCAGGAATGAACATATACGGAGCATAAGGAATGCTCCGTTATTAGTTTCTGTTATTGCATTCCCTTTTTGTATATTTCGTCGGTTATTTCCGCTTAAAAATTCAAGGAATACCTTGCTACTATTAGGGCACTGTGTAAATTAAAACTATGTAGTACACGTTGCTGGAGTTGACGAAAAGGTGAGCAAGCGGAAGTTGCTTGTCAGACATTACAAAATTAAGCACTGCAATTCGAACATTACAACATTCCTGCAATTGTATATCTAGCACATTCCATCAGGACAAGAATCTTAAATTCCTACTTTATTTCAAAGGATATAGAAAATAAACTTAGGTGCAAGGTATTACTGTTTAATTTAAATTTGCATTTATAAGGTCCTTGTTTAGTCTTCTGGTCCACCATTCTTATAATTTCTTTCCGCCATACACGACTCTTTCCTTTCACGCAAATTCAACAAACATTTTGTATTTTTTCCTCATCCATGTCTCCCAATCCCATCTAACTGTGGATTTGATGACTGATGAGTCAACAATTACAAAACCTGTATCACTTTTCATTCATATTAACATTTACACGGCATGTGATATCACTATAGAACAACGCGTATCCATTTATACTTCTAAGGTATTAACGACCATCTGATTCTGTTTCAAGCTTTTTAATAAAAAAATCCCGAAAATTTATCTACAACTTTTCTTTGTTAATCGCAAGAAATATGACATTTTAATATAAAACTCCCACACAGTATCATTTAGTGAAAAAAGCAAAAAGCATTATTTCATACACAAAAAAGGGACTTTACGTTTAATGTTTGGTGTTTTGTGAGTGAAATAGTATTTTCTGTGTTGGAAAAAAAAAGAATACAAATATGACTTAGAAACCAAAAATATATACACTTTCTAGTAATCGATTTTGCAAGACTTTACAATCGTTTATCCTTATGTATAATAATTATTAAATTAGATAGATTAAGAGGGCAACGAGCAGGGCGGAGCTATGAAACCAATAAATTCGTCTTTTTAATTCATGTTGTACTTGTACAGGTCGAAAACATGGCCAATTAACTCCAGGAAAAATATTAATCTACACAAAGTCTGTATGTCCGCAAATTAACTTTTATTATTAAGTTAATAGTAACGAATTTTTTAATAGTAATTTAAATTCAAAATTTATATAATTACCAGTTTACAGTATACACATACAATACCAATTTTAATCTTGGATGTAGAATCCTATTCTCTCCTGAAGTGTCTATTTGTAAGATTTCTTTTACACTCGCTCAGTTCCTGTTTGATCTATTCTATCTAGTCATAGTGCACAACATTATTAAATCTGAATAAACGGTGAACTTTGCGAATACATCGCTGAAATCAAATACATTCATTTATTATTTGAACACTTGATATTCTGCATTCTCTGCAGATAAAGATAAGCCAAAATACCTGCACCATTGCTTCTCTTTATAAAGCTCGAGCTTTACCTATTATATTTCTTTCACGTAGTGGGATGAAATTACGTTCATTAAAACGCTGTTACAGAGATGAATAATGTTGAAACTTTATCCGTTTTTATGAACTCCAGGTTTTGTGCAAACCAAACCCGTTTGCAGTTAAACTCTAATAAAGTTCAAAAAAGATTTAAAAAACGTACCAGTCACTGTTTGTTTGAGGTACGTATGTATACCGATATGAATTAAATAATATTGGCTTCTAATTTTTATTTATTAACGTTTCACGTACTCGTATATTGCTAAATACACAATTTTCTAATAATTCTTTTACTCCGGTCAATTTAGGCATAAAAATAGTGATCAAATAACAAAAATTCCGACAGAGCCAAATTTTGGTGGAGACCTTGGGTTTACCATTAAAAATAAAAATTTAAAAGTCCCTATCAATCCCATGTGTGCTAAGAAAATTATTCGGGGTCAAAGGTCAAAATTTCTGGTTTTTTGGGTTTTTCTCGAAAACGGTAAGTTTTATGAAAGAAATACTTCAGACCAATGTTGTAGATTTTAAAATTATCTACAAAAGTGGTCCTTCTAATTTTTCTCTAAGTATCACCGTTCTTGAGATATTGCGATTGTAAGAATCAGTCAGCCCCTTACAGAATCCCATCTACCCGCATGGCCTTGAATAACATCTGGCTCTGAAAAATATGTTAAGTATTTATGTAGTCATGTAGGTCATACAGTGACGGTAGTATTTGATGGCTATAGTGACACAACAAAGAATATTAAAGCTGCAGAACAACGTCGTCGAACTACTAAAACATCCTCTAGTTCCGAGATGATCTTTGATGAATTTATGACAGTTCCACCAAACCTACAACAATTTTTTGCTAACATTAGTAATAAATCTCGTTTCACTTCCATGTTAAGTGACAAATTGACAACTCAAAATATTGAAGTGAAACAAGCTCGGAATGACACAGATGTCCTCATAATTGAAACAGCAATAGAAAAATTTAATGCAACAAACACAGCAATTGTAGTGGGTGAAGATGTTGATTTGTTGGTACTATTTACTGCAAGAACTCTAATTGATAAAATTATTTACTTTCTGAAACCTGGAAAGGCTCAACAGCGAACAGAAATATATTCTTCTAAAAGTTTATCGGTTTATCCAAAATGCCAAAACTATATTTTATTTTTACATGATAACCGGTTGTGATACTACATCAGCAATGTACAAAAGGGGCAAAACTTCAGTATTAAAAGTGTTTGAAAAAAAAATGATTTAATTGACTGCGCGAAAGTATTTACGGAAATTGATTCTTCGCCTCAAACAATAATTACGAAAGGAATCCGCTTTCTTCTTGCTGTTTATGGAGCTCCAGAAAAATTGATTACATTAATAAATACGGATATTTAACCTTTGTCAAAAATACACGAAACAAGAAGCAAGTACAACTATCTTGTCTTCCTCCAACATCGGCATCTGTTATTCAACACTTGTATCGAGTATACTATCAAGTTCAGACATAGCAAAGCAATCAACTGAATCCTGAAGACTGGGGTTGGAAATTAATAAATAATTCTTTGGAACCGATTCAAACTTTACTCTCCCCTGCTCCAGAAAAACTTCTTAACACTATTTTTTGCAATTGCAAGAAAGGTTGTAGTGCCAAATGCGGCTGTAGAAAAGTAAGGCTACAGTGTTCTCCAGCGTGTACCAATTGCCAAGGTCAGTCTTGCTCAGATGTCCAATTGAATACAACAGAGGAAGATTCATGTGATTTTGATGAAGAGACAACTGATTCATCTTCATTTGAACAATTTATGAATATCCAGCAAGAGGAAGAAGAAAAAGAAGAAGAAGAAGAAGGAATCTAAGGACACATGATTGATGAAGTTGACTATGAAGAGTATGAATCAGATTGAAATATCAAAAGAAATGAGAACTACAATTAAACTCAATAACCAATATCAATATTAATAACCTTCATGCAGTTAAATAAGTATTGTCTCTAAAACTTACGTCATAACGGTTCGTGGAATAGGCCGACCGGGGAAACCACGTCAAAAAAACGCGCCAAGTACACTACCTCACAGGGTGCGTGGAAAAGTGTGCATATTATGTAGAACGTTACTCTTACAATTGCGATATCTCAGTAACGGTAATACTTAGAGAAAAAATCATAAGGACCATTTTTGTAGACAATTTTGAGATCTACAACATTGGTCTGAAGTATTTTTCTCCACCAAATTTTGGCTCTGTCGGAACTTTTGTTATTTTAATTGTCTAAATTGACCGAACTATTTGTGTCTAAATTGACCGAACTATTTGTGTCATTGCCTAACAACATGGTGTTAGAGTATCTCAACATCAATTTTTAACATCTATAATGTCAATATCCACATGTTTACTCTAAAATAATTTTTTCTCTATCGCGTTTATTTTAGAGGACTTAAGGTAGTCAAATAAAAAATATTATTAATGCAGGGGACCAGCACGTGTTAGGGCTCTCTCGTATCGTCTAGTCCCATCTTATCTCGTAGAGACAGAATTATAGAAGTCATTTTTCAATTTATACTTATATAATGTCGATGAGAAATGACTGAATTAGTTTGTGCCTATTTGAAAAGTTGTAAAATTTTAAACATCATTTAAGGTAGCAATAGTAAACAAACTTGAATAATAACAAAACTAGACGAAAGGGAAATTTGACTATCCTAGTCTCCAGAGTCAGAGTGCATTGAAAACTAGATTTTCAAATACTTAGAAACAGTTCTAAAAAATTATTAAAACACTATTTATGGTAAAAAGATATCACTATATAATAAATCGACATGTAACAGCACGACTCACTTAAGTGAGATTATAGAGATAAGTTTATTCTGGATAATAAGAGAGCCAGAGTAGAGGAAGACAGTGACGGAAAGAGTTTGAAAAGAAAATCAAAAAACAAAACGATAAGTTAATTTTTAAACAATTCTATGGAGACAACTAAGTGTTTCTTGCTGCAAACATAATATAATGTATTTTTCTATTAATTGGTGATTGCATAAAAATACACTATAAGTCTATGATTGTTTCCTTGACGTCTGAATCAGCCATAACTCATTACTCCAGCCAATTTACGGGTCGATTGCCACAGTGGTTAGGCGGCTGACTATCGTTGTGAGAGGACGATAGGCACCGGGGTTCAATTCTCTGGAGAGACGGTGACATTTTTTCAGAGAGTTTAATCCCGGATCGACTTTCCATTCGCTGTTGGGAGCAAAGTGATTAACAACGCGGCATCATAAAAGGCGATATGATGCTGTCACAAAGCCAATTGAACACAACATACACACACAAAAAACTACACCGCGAGAGTTGCAGTGATAGCCAGACAGGCGATACAGCTTACGGAGTCACTGCAACTAAGCACCCACCACATTAAAAAAAAATTAAAGACTGCACCTCAGTAAAATGTTAATCTATGCACCAACATTTGTTTTAACGTTCTCAACACTGGCTAAAAGGTCTGATATAATCATATGTCCACCAGTCAAGATATTCAAGGATAACATATGTTATTAAAATGTATGATAGGAGTTATAAATCATAGAATTCTCTACAAATTTGATGTTATGCATTTTTTCGTGTTATTAATAGTTCCTAATATACAGCGTGCAATGTTAGAGGCGTGCATCCACATGCATCATGCTAGATAAACTACGAGTTAAGAGGAATAGTTTACTTTGTAAAGTTAATTATTTATTGGAAATGTTATTATATAATGTATAATGATCGATAGCCGTATTGATTTGGCGGCTGACTATCGCCGTGGCGAAACGATAGGAGCTGGGTTTCAGTTCTCCGAAAAGACAGTGTCATTTTTCTCGGAGAATTGGAGTCCGATCGACCTACCATTCGTTGTTGGGAGCAAAGTGATTAATAGCACCGCAATATAAAAGGCGGTATAATGCTGTCACAAGACCATTGAAACACAATAGTATACACACAAAAACTACACTGCAAGAGTTGCGGTCATAGTGAAACAAGCGATACAGCTTAAGAAGTCACTGTAACTGAGTAACCACCACACATAAAAAGTAAGTAAGGAATGTATGCGAAAAACAAATTTACAAAAGACTGAATAACTTTTTCATTTAGTAATTCAGTTGTCAGTTGTTCGAAGACAAAGATATCAATACTTTTTTACGAGGTAAATGCTATAATGTTGAAGGATCGAAATGTCATCATTTCGACGCAGTAATATAATGTTTGCTAATGTAGTTATGGCACTCAATATGCACATTCTCAGAAATCACAGTGCTCAAATAGATCCATCAATGTTCATAAATATGTACGATTTCTAATGTTTGTAAACCCTAAACAACATTCGCTGTGTTGTCTTGCTAAACCGATTGGTTGCATATAAGATCATCCAAATCATTAATCCTACTCCTCGCGCTATATGTCTGGAACAGTTGTTCATACGAAATAATACCTAAAGTTTCTAACTTTCATAACAATTTCCAATGATATATGATGCTTAGAAACCGAAATATTTGTATAAAATCGATTTTTGTCACCTTTTACATTTATTATCTTGACTCCTGACTTATTTTATAGTTTATATGATTTTTGTTTGAAATTACACATTTACTAGATCAACACTACGCTAAACTAATTTTGCATTGCATACACAATGCCATTTCATATATCCACTAATATTTAGAGATCCAAATACAATAAAAAAATAAACAAAAATCTGCGAAACCTTCCGAAACCTACGCTTAGTAATTAGATCAACTTTCCAATTATATTCTGGTTACTTAAAACAAACCCGAATGAATTTTTCAGTAGGTTGTTCTGAATTACTGCGACCGAGTGCAAGAGCCGACTTAGAAAGTACACCATCCCCGAATGTTGAGTAGGTTTATCAAATTAGATTAGGTATTCTTCTGGGAGTGAAGCAAGGCTGACGCTCTTTCGTTCCTCCTGTTATTACTTTCCGCTTCATAATAGAGATAACTAGGTGTCTTCAATCTCCTTAAGGGCTGCGCGCTCGATGGCATTACCGGCGAATTTTTAAAACGAATTTCACGCTCTAAATATAAAATTGATGCTTAGAAATTATGCATAATGCAATGGCGTCCTTCTAAATTCGCACCGCCGCTTTTACCGCGTCGTCGTAGGCTAGTAATTGTAAATATACGTCAGGCTTTCATGGGACACTTTACATTAATATTCTATGTCTATAAATATTTATAAAGCAGGCGAATTCTAATACGGTAATCATTACTTGCATCTACTATGAATCTATTATTTTTAAATGAAACAGCTCACTTTTTTACCACGGACTAGAATTTATTTTTATACAAGAAAAACAGAATTAATATTGCAACATACTACTATCCAATATTTACTATAAGTCTCGCCAGAAATAGAAAAAATATGTCGTTTTATTACATTATTCGTTATAAACATCATCCTGTCAAATGAGTTCGATAATTCTAATATTACACACAAATTAATATATGCATGCTTTTCAATTATACAAGAGACTTTCAGCAAAAACGAAGAAAGGGTTGAATTTATAAGAGTCCCGTGCAATGATTTATATAAAAATTGAAAGAAGACATCCTGTCAGCAAAATATATTTAATGTCGTAAAGTTACCTTCTATTTTTGATGTAAAATTACTATAATCTTTTTTTCAATGTAGAAAAGACGCAGTCACAACAATTTCTTTCGATTGAGAGTAATAAACATTGTTTCATAGCAAAGGTGTTTTAGGTTTTTAATTTACTATAAAATTAGTATTTCTTGCATGTTAAGAAACGTTCAGTTATGGAAGAAATTACAATTACAATCAAAGATTAATTTTAAGGAAATATTTAAGAAATCGTGTATTAAGTAGAAAGAAAGAACGGATGCATGCAAACCAATATCGAATTTAGTAAAAGCATTATCACTTTAACATAATACTTAATGTTTTGTGTAAGAATTTCTACAAATTTTCATAAAATATTGGTTGTTACAAATATCATATAAATCTGTTACACCGTTTTTAACTGACTTCACATCATACTGATTCAGTAATAATTTTTTAATATTTTTTAGAATCTGAAACAGTTCGTCCTTAAAAATATTAAATGGTATTTATAGATCCGAACAAGATCGAAATGCTGTCTATATATATGTTCATCTCGAAATCATCTCACGCGAAACTATAAAAATAAAAAGGGAAGGACTAGATACACGTTATATGTTTTTGTCCTTCTACGATGGTAACCTCGCACAGATCCATTTATATTGTCTCAGAACATTTCTCCTCATAAAAACTGGAACGAGTTTCCATTTCTCATACAATCTGTACATTAAAGAATAGAGCAATCCCTCCGCATAAACCTGGAGATATAAATCGGTAATCGATCGGATCTTCAAATTCTCCCCAGGAGACCAGTACCGCGCCAGCAAGTTTGAAAGTTGTCGGGCGTTAAGAGAATCCTAACGCCCCCATACCGTCATTGCCGTCACAGTCACCTCCACACCATACTACCACCGGCCATTCGGAGGCGCAACAAGAAACTAAATTGAACGGAAATTTCGCAATGTCTTTAATCGAGCAGGGGCAAATGCCAACGGTTCACCGAGACGCTCGCTGAAATTCCCCGTTGCCGCTCTCCATTTCCGCTTTCTTGTTTAGTCTCTTTTGTAGCGCTATTCGGGACAAGCGACTCGGAATTATTCGTTCGATTTATTTCCAATTGGTTGCATAATCTCTCGTTCAAATTTATATACACAAGGCATTGTAATGGGAGGATATACGTGGTTATATAGGACTGGATCATATGTACGAATACGTATACTATATCTATATATGTAATGCGGCAGTTTTCCAATTCTTACGATTCAGATTCCTTTGATGACTACAATAACTTTTCTCTTTATTTTCTAACTAGATACATATAATAGGAAACCTATCTTCTGATTCTCCTCGAAACTTTTGAAACAGTTATTACTTGTCAACAGTTATTAATTGCCTACAAATGATAAACATTTTTCTTTTGTATTTTAAAATTAACAAGAATTATGTCCAAAGTTCACCACATTCTTTGAACATTAGTTCTCTATGACCTTATTCAACATGTTCTATTTATGTTAGCCATTTGTGGCTTATTTCACCTCCCACCTCCCATGCAAATCTTGTAAAGCATGCTACTAATGACTATATTCAAATTTATGATTTAGTTTACAAAATCGCTCTATAGTATTGTGCATACAAGATGAAAGCATATTCAACCGATATTTTACCAGTTTGGTCGTAATGCGCTTATTCAAACAGGCTACCTGAAAGACGCAGCCTACTCTGTCAAACATTTTACGTTCATTTTTACAATTCCAAACGCACCCATCATGCAAAATCACTTCGTACAGAACAGAATGACATCCACGTTTTAGTGTAAGCAGTAAATAATTTTAAAACATGTAAAAATGTATTTAAATGAGTTAAGGCCCAAAGACTATGAAAAAGTTACATTTATATCAAACATTTAAGTTGCTATAAAAGATATTCCAAATAGTTTAGACATACTCCTGTGGAATAGCGCTTTCACAACAATTGTGTCATGAACTGTCACAATAATAACCATTACTGATCTAAAGAAATTCAACATAGAGTACACAACACGAATTTAAGCAAAGTGGGGAACGACTTTTCTGATTTATTGCAGGATATGCGGCTAACCAAAGAGGAAAACAGGTAAAGCAGTAATCTAATGTATCTCTACATAATTTTGGCCACAACAACGGAATTTTTAAATAACGATTTTCTTCGTTTACTGGATTGGTAACGGAGGACCATTTTTATGGCCTTGTTTCCACAAGAACATAAAAACCAGCATCGCTTGTTAATTTATTTATTCGGGGTTATGTCAGAGAACTTATTTACATTTGCTCTAGTTTTGCTTTTAAAACCTGTTCCAGATTATTCTAGATTTTTCCATATTGTTCTACAGGGCAAAACCAGAGCCCTCTCTTTCGAAAGGTTAATGTTGTTTCAAACTTTTCAAATGAAAACTTAAATAGTTATTGCCGGTTATTTTGATTATTCTGAAAATTGAACTTCTAAGAGTTGTTTCAAGCCCCGCAAAGTTTACTCTCTCTTCTCTCAAAGTTTAAACCTTCTACTAATCATATTAATGAAGTAATTGGCATCAATTGACATTGAGAGTTATTTCCGATTGTTCTATAATGGTTCTAGAAATTACGATTATAGCTTATCAAAAACTACATATAACAACTCTTTTTTTTTGAAAGGAGGCGGGAAGGCTAAAATTGAATAATAAAGGACAACAAGGGGACAACGAAATTTCGACTGTCTCAATTATTTCATTAACTGTCCATTGTAGAAAGCTAAAGCTCTCAGTTTCTAGCAATAGGAAACCATTTTTGAGCAACTAGAACATTCTAGTTCTTTTAAATTTTAGGAGTTTAAAAAAAGGTGCTTTAGAAGTTGGGGGAGTTAGAAAATGGTTTTTCCGAAGCTTTTTGGACTGAATTTTAATAACATTATGTATGTCTATATGTGTGCAGGACAAACCTAGAACCATTTTCAGCATTTTGAAAGGCAGGTCTTAAGGTCACACACACTCCAAAGTACTTTTATTACAAAAATACGTACTTATTAACTATTGCTATACTATAACTATTACTTATTAACCGCACTATTAACGTATTGCATTTAATATTAAAACGTAACAATTTGGAACATCACATCTTTCTATTTCATTTATTTATAAATCTTAGTTTATTAGTATTATACCGTTGATAGGTATTTTTCAAACTATTAACTACTGACGTTGAGTCATTATATTAACGTTTTTTGAAATACCTATTCACCTGTTCAATTTTAGTACATTTATTTTCGGTACACGAATTTAAGTAATACTAGTTATAATTTATTCATTCAAGATATCTATCTATTAATAAATACACTAAATCTGCTAACAGACCATTTATTCCATGGACAGCAATAAGATAGTTGTGGTAATCCGATAGAATGGCATAAAATAATTTATCTAATCATATGGTGACTTTCGGAAACGTGAATTATTGAGGTAGAAACCACAACAAGAAGAGGCACTGTACCCTATATAACATTCTATTAGATTATATTCTAAAGCGCTGTCGATATTAAGTACTATTTCTGGCATCAATAGATGTTCTTGACATATTCATATCCTCAAATTCCAGCTTACGACTGCCAATGTTCAATTAATTATGTTAGCTGTTTCTGTGAATTAGTTTAGAAATTCTAATTATTATTTAATAAATTGTTGCAACAGTTGAATCACGAACATTTTAATTATAATATCTACGATCATGAATTGTAACCGTCGAGAGAGTGTTTTCCATCTTGTTGACGTCATGTAACAATTTCTATTATATTAAATGATTTTACATGTTTAAAGAGAGACAGACTTTTATGCTGAGACTAGATCACGAATGTGTATATTTTTGAACTAGCATCAACTACCTGAGATTAGCGTAGAGAGACTTTTTCTTTGCTAATTTTCTGTTGGAGATCAAATTATTTATGTAACCCACAAGAAAAACCGCGACAGAGGTTATTTGGTTCCTTTTGTCTGAATGCCAATACACAAGTTTCATACAAACTATTTATAAATTAATAAGACTTAAAAGAAATATTAGACACCATTTATTTCTAGTTGCTGATCAAAATAAACAAGATCATTATGTGCATTAAGTGTGGTTTGTGTTTGCATACATCATTTTATTATGATGGTGGGTACAACTGCTAATATGGGTTCGCGATAGAACAAATTTGCTACAACTCAAAATTACCCATTAGCAGATGCCTTTTGGGGGATTTCAAACTAAATTTATCAAACAGAACTTAACAAAATGCGCATGATATAATATCCACTACAGAATTTATGGACTTTTATTTCTTGATATAAAGAAATAAATACTATTAGATAAGACGAAAGGTACCTAAATTGTAGTCATTATTTTTTAAACATAGTACAATTCTGAAAGTGTGCTAGCAAAGCATATATTTCAGAATCTATTGATCTGGACATCTAATAATAAAACTATTCACTTACTTAGTTAGTTACTCGCTCGGCAAATTTAGAACAGTATAACCAGTGTAATCAATATAATCCATAACTGCATACATATATATTTACCAGTAGTTAACAATCCTGTCTAATTGACTGTGAGAAAAATTTCACCTTTTTATTTAATGCACACATATTGAATTCTTATTTTCAATATTCTTCAATAACTCAGAAGACGAGACTTATGTTTTTTGTTAAATTTTTCCCTTTGAAAGCTTTCCAAAGATCCTGTATAAGCTTACTTAGCAACTTAAAATAGAATTAACCCGTTATTATCTCAAATCGTTATGTAACAGACGTAATTGATCTGTTTTACAACTTAATATTATGTAAATGTAGCGTATATGCATTATATGTATATCTCTCTCTTTCATGTTTTCAGCGTGTACTCAAGAATTCCAGAACTCAAACTTCAACAGTAAAGCCCCGCAGCCTCCTACGACACCCGCCGTTCTAACTAACGACCAAGAGCACGGACTCCCCAGGCCAGACTTCTACAGAACCCGTAGCGCGGAAGAAACGGAAGCGGCCCATGATTTGTTATCGTTGTCTCAGAGCCTTCCGCCTCTTCCTGCTCCGGGCGTAGTTATTAAACATGAAAACGTGCCCAACGGTGAATCACCCTCCTCGCCTACCTACATCTACAGGCCCCTTTCACCGGAACCGGCGCCGCCACCGTCTTACAGAACGGCCTCTCCCCTTCCCGTTTCCATTCCATGTTACCAACCACCCATACTGTACCTGGTTCAGGTACCAGCCAACGCTCCCACACCGCCTACCTCGGAATGTTCTTCGGATGCTGAAAATCAGATCCTCTCGACTGCTAACACGGTCGCTATCCGAAATCAATCGACGACGCATATACCGATCATTTCCACCACAAACCACATCATTAGCACCATACATCATGAAGCCGAAGATATACTCATTCTTCCATTATCACCGGAACCGGAAGTCAATAACCACGAACCGGAACCGCAGCCGCAGACGCATTCTGTTATTGTTTCGCCGCATCAACACCACCCCATTATTGTTAGGGAACAGAGTGTTATAAAATCAACGCATCAGGTAGCCGCCGAAAAGAAGACAAAAACAAACAGAAATAAAATCGCCAGCAATAAAATATCGAATAATTATCAAAAATTCGTCGATAATCCGGTTTATGTAGAAGAGGTTTCATCTGAAGATGTGGAGATTAAAATGGAAAAAGCGGAAAAGCCAGCGAAAACGGTATGTACTTATATTGTATAAAAACATCACTGATGAACTGATATATTTCTATTGCCATTTCCAATAAAACTTTTTTGTACTACTCGATATAATTTTTATACATATTTTCGTTTTAAACCTCATTTTACATTCCTTCTGAACATTTACAATTTGCGCGTTTCAGTAGAGTTTCAACATATTCACTTAAATATTTGTTTCTTTAGTTCGATACGTATGTCAGTACAATCTGTTTTATAACTAATGTCACCGTCAGGGTTAGAAATACATCAAACACGTTCCCTGTAACTTATAGCGAATCCTTTTTGTCAATGTTAATCCTACATATAGTGAAAGAAAGGTCAACGAATCAGCAGATCACATCAAAGTTGTGTCTTTAGCAGAACCCCTTATTTTTGTGTAAATGTAAAAAATACCAATAAAAAGTAGGTTAACCTTATTCAAACAGATTCAAAATTTGCATTGTCACGGTAGATGCTATACACATAGGTTCAGCCCGCAGCCGAACATAGGAAGTCACAATATACGTATGGAACGCAGTGCGATGTGGCAACGCGCTACTCATGCACCACGTAAGTTCGATCGTCGATTCGCACAGAACGAATATGCCAACGACTGTATCCTTGCTCGGTTTAAATTCAACTGAATTGTGCGTACCTGTGTGACGCCAGACACAAGCTACAACGCGACGAGACGAATACGCTGTTGCAATTCATACTGCCTATTTTGCGCTGCGGGCTGAACCTATGTGTATACTGTATATCTAAAATGATGAGTAGTTTAACAACTTTGAAAGTCGGACACATGCATAAACTGTAATTTATCTGACTACCAAATCTTATGCAGAGCGTTAAAAAACACTGATGATAATAATAATAATAAACTTTACTTCTACAATTATAACATTACAGAATTTAAGGCACAGACATAGACGTCAGGAAACAAATACTAATAGTTAAAAAACATTCATACATTCACTAACTCTAGTTACAAATATACTTGTGACTCTTCGACTTAAATAAATTTCTACAAATATTTGCTCTTTCCAGAGATAATACGTACAGTTTGCGTTCATGCCCGTTCGGTCGTTTTCGTAAATGCCCCTTGAGATGTATATGTAGTTGCGCATTAAGAATATTTTGACTAAACGAAAACAACCGAATCGGCATGAGCAGAAGAAAGTTTGCTCTTCAAAGAGGAAGACATTACTTAATACACAAACTGTACATACATACATACCTGTACATACATTCCTTTTCTTTTTACGTTAAGGACGCAAGGAATTATCAATTTTGTATCTAGTTTCATAATTATGCTATTTTCATTTCCTTAAAATAAATGTTTATTTTTAAAATCAAATAGTATACCATATAAGTATCCGCATACATCGATACTACAAACAGCCAATAAATTGTTTTTGAAGTGAAACTACATTCAAAGCTAGAAGTATTGGGACTACTCTCTTCAGTACTACGAAAATTGAGTAGATGAGTTCCATAATATGTGGTACACAGCTTCCAGTACTTAAGGATTAGTTTCAAGACATAACAGACTCCACTGATTTATTATATACGTTTTGTATTTGCTCATTTCATCTTAGTTTATCGTCAAACATTATCCCCAAAACGTTTCATATTGTAATATGACAATTGACGGTTACTTAACTATGAGTCAAAAGCGTTCAAAAGATCCGGAAACAGTCCACTTGGATAATCAAAGATCAGGTGGACTTTAAGCTCATTGAGAATTGGTGGTAAACACTGTTGTAGTATTTGTTTCTGTCAGAAAACTATGCTGGTGCTGGCAAGTAGATCATGAAAAAAGTCTGCTGATAAAAAATCATCTCTACAATTTTGGAGAATGATATTAGCAAACATATAGATCTATAATGTTCAACCTTTCTGCGGGTTAAGATTTATGTGGTTTAATGCGTAAAGAAAAATACGAAAACGAAAACACAAAGATTCGTTTACGATATTATAACATATACACATTTACCTATGACTTTTATCGGCATTTACTCAAACTCAGTTTTTATTTTTAGTTTAAACGCATATTCTAACAAGTCCTTTATTGTTACAGGTTACTGGTTCTTACCAAAATCTTTCTAAATGAAATAATAAGAATAACAGAGCATGCCCACAACCTAATTATCTTTTAAAGTCATATGAAACGTATAATGTAGGCTGTTCCTCGCACCACTTTAGGGATGTATTTTGTGATTATGAGACTTCCAGAATTATTTCAGACTCTCATGACCGCCATACTCGAATCTGGAACATATTTAGCAGCCCTTCTATATTTAGGTATCAATAAAACTAAATAACTTTTAATCATAATTTCTAATTCTGAAAACGTTTAGTATTAAAATTACAGTAGTAAATTCGATATCACTGAAGCTAGTGCCATTGCTAATCTAATGAACAAAGATACAAACTTAATTTCTTTCAATGTATACAAGAAATTAAAAGCCAAACATGTTTTACAACAAGCAAATAGAAGCAAATCGTTTATTGAACGTTTAAATACTTCAAAAGAGAAACACAAAACATATAACTAGCTACAAAAATTAGTGTACATTATTACTTCATGATAAAACCAAAAATTTAAATTTATTTGCCAGTATTATCGAAAGTGCGAAATCTGGCAAAAGTATCAATAAATGATCATATAAAAATGTGGTCAAAAAGTAAATTACTTTACATTTCGTTACAAACACAATACAAACTACTTTGTGTTTTATTACAGTCAAAAACACTTACTAGAACAATAAATATAACTTAACTCACATACATTATTATCATCATTCAGCAACAAGTACACTTATAATGCTAAAAACCCTATTTAGAGCGATAGTATTTGAACGTTAAGCCAAGCACTAAATGTATATACTGTATAAGGTGTTGAATTTTAATCAAAGCCGACACCGTTTAGTTCTGTCTAAATTACAAGGAACTAAAATCAAATTTACAAGGTCTTTTCATGCAAATTAAATCAATTAATTGATTCCCGAAACTAGATTCCAGAGTTCCCAAGAGTGTCCGTCTCTCGCATACCTAGATACGTATATATAGGCCGGACTTTGCCTTAGGTCATTTCCATCTTTCCGGTATCCTCTTGAACAGAAACGCGTTTGCAAAGTGGAAATTTGATGAGAATTGGGATATTCAAAATGCAATATGCCCGCGATTATCGCTCGAGGGGACTTTAAAGTTTGTCAAACTAGCCAGCGTTTAGAGTGCTAATCCTTAATAGTTAAATGAAAATTTCGGAGCCGATGGACCACTCTGCTATATACCTAATCTTCAGTTATAGGTTTATTACTTAGTTAAAACTTTAGCACATTACCTCAATAGGTTTACATCTTCATATAATAAGGGACGAATTCATATCCTACGGACATGTATGACGTGTTACTAATATGTATTCATCAAATTACTTGTAATTCACTCAGCTAGGAATTATAGTACTTTCTATTATTTATTCACGACGTTTCGGGAAAGAAACATATCGTAGCTTTGTGAAATATATACCAAATTCTAATCGTATTTCTGAACTTCCAACGTATTATTACGAGTATGTAGAAAAAATACTTTCTTTCGGTTGTGTATTTCTGTAATTTCAAATTCACGTCGCGAAAGCATTGAAAATGAAAATGAAATACATCTAGAAATTCGACATTCTCGAGCTTCTCAAAGGAGTGATGTTAAATTATTAACCTCAGGGATAATCCGGGTTCTTGGATTCTAACACTTTGTTCCAAAACACCAATTCTTCCTTGTTGTTGGACACGATAAAGACAAGGACCTCCGTTATTATTGCTAGGCTGCGAGATTCTTCTACTCCTTTTATGAAGTATCTGATTTGTAGCAGAAAAAATAGTTTTTTGTATTGTTTAGCACTGAGGAAAACATGAGTGTTGAAAAAGATTGTGCCAATAAACATAAAGAAACAGAAACTTGCACATAACAGAAAATAAAAACGGTTATTTCTTTTACAGAAATTTTACACCGTGGTCGACGAGGAACCTATACACGATCCACTAGCGGACGTGGAGACACGTCCACCGGAGCAACCGACGGATTCATCGCAAAAACCATCAAATCGCTACACCTGCTGCCTGTGCGGAAAACAGTATGCCACGTCGAGCAACCTATCCCGTCACAAGCAAACCCATCGAAGTCTCGACTCGCAATCGGCGAAGAAATGCATGACGTGCGGCAAAGCGTACGTTAGCATGCCAGCGCTCGCTATGCACGTGCTAACACACAAGCTGGCGCACAGCTGCGGCGTATGCGGTAAGCAATTTTCGCGTCCTTGGTTACTCCAAGGCCATCTAAGATCGCATACCGGCGAAAAACCGTACGGTTGTGCCCATTGCGGCAAGGCCTTCGCGGATCGGTCTAATTTGCGCGCCCACATGCAGACGCACTCCGCCGATAAGAATTTCCGTTGCCAAAATTGTAAAAAGACGTTCGCGCTCAAATCCTATTTGAACAAACACCAAGAATCAGCGTGTCAGAATTGGGACAACAACGGCGGTAAAGTTGACGACGTGCCGGAGGACGATGAGTCCGACGAACTGGTTATAGATCTAGATAAATAGACGTTTTTCGTTTACTTTTCGAATTATTATACAATAATAGTGTAATAATAACAACTACGTACGTTTCACGATCATTATTTTTTATAGATCGTCATATTAGAAATTATTTACCGATAGATTTATCTATATATGATGATATTACCTAAGAATGTTTTTGATAGTTTCTCTATCTACATCTAACAACAAAATATGTGAAATTTTCTCAAACCAAAGCAAATGAAAATGAATCGGGGAACCGTAGAATGTTTTGTAAAATCTCAGTGATAAGAAAGTTTAATTGACTTGACTAAACACAACCATAAAATTACATGCAAACCGTCGACTATTGCAAAGCACAGTAAATTAAAACATGCCTTTAATAAGCGCTCATGGTATAATTGCACTAATCACATACATAGGTTTACTAGGTGACATCAGCTTCACTCCCAATAGTAGACCTATCTTCATTGTTTTTGCCTCGTTAACTGGTAATGTGCACAATTTTGAATAACAAACTAATTCTAGGCTGATTTCCTCTAGAGAGAAAAGTGAGAACTAGGGCTGGGCGATACCGACATTTTTGGTGTCGGGCATCGATACCAATCAAGGTACCGATACTTACCGATGTATCGATTCCGAGTACTGGAATCGATTAAGTATCGACAGGTATCGATACTTGGGAATCGATACCTAGGTATCGATACCTTGACTCGATACCTCAAATTGATTCCTTGAATCTATACCTCGAATGGATTCCTTGAATCTATACCTAGGACTGATTTGTAGGTATAGATTTTTTCAGGTTGATTTCGATAATTATATTCAATAACATATCTACAGTATCAAATGTACAATATTATGATACTTTGGCTTTTTTATAACAATTATTGTTATTCTATGCGAATAATTACACCTAAGCTCATTCGTTAATATTTGAGTCAATATATGAAAACTAATTCCATAAATACTTGTCGAAAAATGATTTTTTACGATACCGTTGGTATCGATACCTAGGTATCGTTGTATTGGTATCAATACCTAGGTATTGATTCCTATTGTAGGTATCGATTCCAAGGTATCGATACCGATGTTATCCAAGGTATCGGCAAATCGATACCAGTAACGGTATCGAATACAGTACGATGTATCGATACTTCGCCGAGCTCTAGTGAGAACTCGTACTTACCTGGACCTAGATCAGTATCTATCTGCTCTTACCGACTTATTTGTCTTTCGGGTTGGTACCGATTCTGACCTAGCCCAATAGAGGAAATCAGGTCAGAATTAATTACTCAATCGAACTTTTGTACAGTAAAAGTTAACGAGACGATAAGTTTAGATTCAGAGTGACGCTGATGACGTCGAACAGAGAAACTATAGTCCGTCTCTAATACTTAACCTCTTTTATTGCTTTTCCTATGATGATGACGATTCCTGCAATTACATCATGAGCACTTATTACAGGCAACATTTATTATATTGTTTGTAAAAGAAATTGCAAAATTCAACAATACACTAATTCAATAAGAAATCTAAAGCCATGATTGGCAAGCATAAATTCGAAATTGTCAATCAGAGAGTGGTAGTTTTAATTCTTGAAAATTGTTAGAAGAAAGGCATAATATACCCAGTATGTGCGCTACCTAGCGTCATTTTGAAACACCGTTTAAATAATTATTATCTAGACTAAAAATCGCCCAACAAATATTCACTTTTTCATACAGATTCTAAACACAAAAGTAGATTCAGGAAATAATACAAATATCATTATGTAGGTACGTGTGTATATGATGGAAACGTAGCAGCAATTTCATAATCGGTATTGTTGTCGTGACTATCCTTGCAAATCTTGTTGCGCAAATTAGTCCCCGTAAAATACTGAATGACTTTGACAGGGCCACCAAATGAAGACCAGATTCTCTTACCGCTAAACCATTTAAACATGGTCTCTTTCAACGTATGCATTTGAAGAAATATTTATAGAATTCTTCTGACAAACTTTTCACCTCCATAATAACTCTAAAACCATTTTTAAAAGTGTATGCTTCATCTTTGAAAATCTTTGTAATTTGTGGACCAACAAATATTTCTTCGCGAACTTGCATCGGACACGGTATAGCCGCGAACATGCTCAAGATTGTTACAATACTTTTTTAATTTTAAATTTTACGTTAATCTTAGTAAAACAGATGAAAATATTATTTTGAAAATAATAAAATTTTAGATTGTCAAGTCAGTTATAAAAATCGTGTCGGCTAGTATAAGTATACAAAACCCTATTACTGCTCCGAGAACAAAAATTTCAATTACTAACTGGACAAGTCTCTACAGAAATAACAAAATATTCAAAGCATTAACAACTACTGCTATAACTTTTTTACACACCTATGAAAATTACAATTACACAAAATTAGTTTTAATTTATTACTTCCATCAAAATAATCATGTATTCATTGAGTTAAAATTTTTCTATTTAAATTTAACGGTTTCCTGATATTATCTCAAATACGAAAAGTTTTTAAATTGTTGATGTAGATATGGGAAAATTGTATTAGGTAAAAGTAAGTGAATATGATAGGGGCGACTTAAGAGAATCGCCCTCGCTAAATTTAGTATAGAAAAGGTCAGTCTGGCAATAATAAGCAATATATTCTACACAGAAAGCGCTTAAATTCGTACGTTATAACCAAGAGAATTTATTGAAAGCAACGAACCCTATAGAAGTAGACGTCAATTTTGCAGCATAAAATAATTTTATTTCGGACGTAAACCGTCAATAATGGTGAGCGTATGAGAGTTGAATAGACGAGGAGAAGAGTATATAACAACCACGCATATACACAGGGACAATTTAATTTTTATAAGAGACGTATGTATGTTCTAATGTGTTAAAACTGTTACGAAATACAACAAAATAATATTGTAATACCTTGTTTTCGAAGTAAAGGCCAAATTTATACAACGAATATATTCTTACTGATATGTATTCAGTTTTTAACAAGGTATATTATTACAACATATTCGTTCGTGTAATAATCCATCTTTTTAGGTGTCAATTTTTTGGTAGCTGATCGTTGTTGTAACTGAATATCATAATGACAATAAGATGCACATATCTTAATAAAAATATTACTATATATTTACCACCTGTATATATAAATTTATAATTTTATTGATTTATAATTTATAACACTGCAATAAGTATGCTGCTACAAAATCCACTTAAGTATTCATACGAGAATGTCAAATTCAATCTATTCTCGAGTAAATTAATTGTAATAAAAAACAAATTAACTAGAAGAACAAATTTAAGCTATTTAGGTGGATCTTATCGACGTTAATATAGGCTAACAGCTATGCTGATAAAAGCAATAAAAAAATCAAATACCTCCCAACCGAAATCTGTACTGGTATGCCGGTGTTACCTACACTTTTTCCGTGTCTAATTATGCAAATTCACGTTCTACAATTGACCTTAGCCAAAATGCTAGAATTAGGTTAATGTTATACCTTCGATATACATTATGTATGAAACAAAACAATAATATTATGGCAAGGTATTATTTTAGCTACGGGCATATATAAAAATTAATTATAATCCAAAAGTGTAATGGCTAATTATCAAATTATAAGGTCGCAGGAAAGATTAAGTGAAATTTTATTTTTAGCATCTATACTTTAATTGAGATTGATAGATAACTGAAGGCGCTAGTATTGTTGTCGGCGGAAAATTTTAAATAAAATAGGTACCAAGTTATTTGACAAATTTCTAAAAAAGGGACACGGTATTGCCAAACTAACTGAACTTCCATATTCAATTACACCCATCTTTTTGTCCCAAGTCTAATTTTTCTGACAGCAGAATATCCACCTAAGATAATCTAGCCAAATCAGAATATTTTCTCCAAGTTTTATAGTATTCTTCCTTCCAAGTAATTCTAATTTAGTCTGTCGATCGAATAAAATGGCACCATGGTTAGAACAAATTTTCAGGCGAACTCTCATATCTTTGCTTTAGTGTTCTGACAAAGCTTTCAAAGCTATTTCTTCGGCAGAGTTTCATTTCATAACTAGTCGAACCGATAAGTGATATCTGGACCAGACTAGTGTGAATATGAGTTGCATTCGAAGTGAGTAGGTTTTTTTTCCAGTTTTCTGTCAATAAGTTCGTGACGATAATAATGAAAAACTATTCCATTTACATTATATTTCATTATCGACTTTGAAGAAATTTTTGGACAACATTTTTATCATTTCGCTTGGAATATAAAAAAAACTTCAACGTCTGATTATTACATTTATGAAAGTGATCCACAAGAAATGTATCCCTTGACGGATGTAGCGAATTTGGACAAATGTTTATCACAACTTCCTTTCCTATTAAAGAGAAGGATCTTAGCATGTCTTCAATTCAGCTGCATATCCACGCATAAATATTGTGAGTAATCAACTTAATTTTCAACATTTCATTTTCAACATCGAATGCCGTTTAATATTTTCTATTATTTCTTTTCCTAGTTGAATACTTTTAGTTCCAACCGTGATTTATGTAGTATTTCTTCAGATTTTAGCTTATGATTAATAGTTAAAAGTACTGTAGAGTAACAACCAATCTGTGAAATGCGACTGAAACATTTCACCACATGTGGGTTCTGGACCCACAAAAGGTCCCTCACTGGCGCCTCTAGCTAATTTGTCAGCCATCTCATTACCTCTGATTCCAGAGTGGCCTGGCACCCATCTTAAAGTTGTGCTGAGAGGTAGGTTACTGGAAAACAAATCACTGCATCAGCCGTGATGGGCGATAACCACTGATAGTTTTTTTCTTTTTTGCTGTCGAAGTTTGCAAAGACATCTTAACAATGGTAAAAGATATGAAAATAAAAATAAGGCACAGCTTTAACAATTAACATTTCTGAATGTATTCTACAAAACGTTTCATATACGGATCGGCTCAAAATCCATCTTTAATTCAATTAAATCTTCTGTAAAAATGTGAAGTACCTTTTGATTTATTTATTAATTGTGTACCTGTTACAGATTTTTTTATCTAGATTGTTGGTGTTATTCGAAAAATTACCGTAACAGTAACGTGTAGAAGCAAATGTGTAATGTTGCTTACATTGGTGTTACAATTCTTCCAACCGCTAATGGAAAAAAATACTATTGCCCGAGTGGCGCAGCGCCGAGAAATTTAAAGCCACGAGGACAATAATAGTCTACTCAACCGTAGTATATGTACAGTCGAATTTTTGGATCTTGTCCGTTACGTCATGAATAATATCAGTATGAATCGACTTATATGTTATGTTGACATTTCTCTCTAATGTACGTTAAATGGCGGTGATGAATATTTTACGTATATCTGTGTTTAATTACGCTGTTAATGACGTAACGGACAAGATCCAAAAATTCGACTGTATATACTATTTTTGGTACCAATAGTAAAATATCATAGCAGCACATAATAGAACGCCGAAAAGTGTAATTTCTCTACATCCGAACTAAACAGGTAAATAATGGGCACATTATTAACCAAGACAAATAATGACAACAAATAACACGCATGCGCGCATGCTGATACAATCTACGCAAGCAAGTACTCAACTGCCTGTTCCACAATTTCTTACATTTCAGGTGATGTACAGAGTGGGCCAAATTCGATACTTTTAATAGGGAACTTATGTTTCTGAAAGAATTAGACAAAAACTAACCCATGTTTCTGGAGCTCGATTTTAAAAAAATCGATTGGTGTAATCCATATTTTCATCTCTTCCTCAATTTAAGCAATACAGAGTGTTTTATAAAAATATGCAATTCTTAAAAACCCTTGTAATTTTTTTATTTGCGAAAATACTTGATTTATATAAAAACTTTATTAGGGCACTTTTTGACGCAGAATTCTATGGTCTCGAATTTTTTTTCTTTTAAACTCATATTTTTTTAATATGATCAAGACTTGTGTTTTTTTATATGGAACGCCCTATATATTTTTACAGTATTGAAAAGCACATAACATTGCCTTTAAAATGATATAGCACACTTGATATTTCATTTAAACAGTCTTGAAATTATTTGATTTTGTGTTTGCAATTTCATAGTATTCTAAGATGGCTATTGGTGAATAAACAAATAAAAGATTTCAAGAAGGCAGACATTTTTTTTTAATATTAACTACCTGCGACAAATAACAACTCAAACAAAACTAAACTAACGAAACCATTAATAGGATTACTGATAACTAGAGAATTATATATATATATATCCTTAAAAATGTGTAAGCATTATCAATTAGAAAAAGTGTTCGAATTGTCCGCCGTTCTGTTGTAATCGACACCGTTTTCTTACGTTCTGAGCTGAGTTCACCAACTCGAGCGGAGTTAGGGAGTCGAAAGCTTCGAAAACTGCAGCTTCTAATTCCTGTCTTGAATTGGGAGAATTCTTAAAGGTAAGATTTTTAATTCTCCCCCAAAGGCATAAGTCTAATGGGGTTAAATCTGGCGACATTGCCGGCCAATGTATTGGTCCTTGATTCCCGATCCAATTTTTATCGAATTGTTGATTTAGAAACTCATTAATCCGGACAGCTCCGTGAGGAGGCGCTCCGTCATGTTGGAAGTAAACGAATTGCAATTGATTTAGAAGTATTGCATCTATCAAAAGTTCAATAAACTGTCGCAAAATTTGCAAATAGCTTTCCTACCCACACCTTGAAACTATCCTTGATTTCTTGTCTCAACAGTAATGTGGGGATTTTCACGCGACCAAATATAAAAATTATACCTGTCGAAAATTCCTGCACTGCTTACGTTACTTTCATCCGTCGATATACATTTAGAGCAAAATTCTGGTTTTCCTCACATTTTCCCAAAAACCATTGACAATATATCATACGAGGCTCCAAATCGGCGTCAAAAAGGTGATGCATTTTTCTTATTCGATAGGGTTTCATTTTATGCTTTTTTAAAAATGCGCCTTGCCGAAGTTCTCCCTAAACCTGTTGTTTGCGCGATCTGGCGAGTAGAATACATTGGGTTATTTTCAATTTCTTCTAATTCTTTGTCTCTATTTTGAGCTACATAGTTTTTCGGTCTCGGCTGTTGAAAAATTTATAAAATTTTCCTTTAATCTGGAGAAAATGTCTCTGAATGGTTGTTGTTTTTCATATTTTCATATATTTTTGAATTATAAGATAACAAAGCGGTAATATTATTGCAAACTGCAAATTGATATTGACAATATGAAATAAATGCGGAGTACATTGCTTTGTTACCATTCATAGCCATCTTAAAATACTGTGAAATTGCAAACACAAAATCAAATAATGTAAAAACTGTTTAAATAAAATATCAAGTGTGCTATATCATTTTAAAGGCAATGTTATGTGCTTTTCAATACTGTAAAACACACAGGGTGTTCCATATAAAAAACACAAGTCTTGATAATATTTCAAAAAATACGAGTTTAAAAGAAAAATAATTGAGATCAAAAATTGCGTCAAAAAGTTCCCTAATAAAGTTTTTATATAAACCAAGCATTTTCATAAATAAAAAAGTTACTAGAGTTTTTAAGAATTGCATATTTTTATAAAGATATAAAAATATGGATTACACCAATCGATTTCTCTTTAGAATCGAGCTCCAGAAATATGGGTTAGTTTTTGTCCAATTCTTTCAGAAGCATAAGTTCCCTATTAAAAGTAGCGAATTTGGCCCACTCTGTACATACATTTAACATATTTTTCTTCAGACATAAACAAAACGAAAAATAATCTAATAATCTAATAAATACTTAGCTTTTAGTTTCAGCAGTTATATCAAAACTTATTTGTCAACATTAGATAAAACTTACACTTACATACTTGCTGTATAAGTTTTATTACAAGTGCAATTTTACATACTTCGTAAATTTATTCATAATTATCATCATTCAAGATCGAGTTACTGTGATCTTCTGGTATCTCTTATGCTCTTTTGGTGCTAAAAAAGCCACTTCCATTAGTCATGAAACGCCGAGTTAGTATATTTTGTATTTTTCTCTATTTATTTTATTTTGTGTTTAGTTTGTTTTTGTACTGTGTGTGTTATATTACCATGACACGGTCACCATCTGTTCGTGATTTGTTTGTATTACAAACAACCTATCCGCAGCTGAAAAATATACGCTCAAATACTAAAAGACAACATTTTAACTTTGTAAAGAAGACCGCGTTTAAATTTTAGAATGTTATCAACTCGCCTTATAATAAAGTTATCCATCCTGAATAAAAGAGGACCAACATTTCATTAATTTGGCTTCATTTTATGTCGAAATTATTTGGTGGGTAATGCGTAGAGTTTGCATAATACGTGATACATGATCTACCAAAATTGTAAAGCAGGTTTAAAATATCAGCATAGCACCATTGTTGTATAAAGTTGATAAGAACCACTTTATTTAAAAAATATATATGCATATAAACATATGTTCATATTCCAATTATCAAATTGTGACAGCATACTTGAAAATTTGCATTATTTCTTAGCATAAAAATAATCTACAGCAATAGAAAAATTGACATTTAATACCGATCAAGTATACATAATACGTATTATTATAAATGGTATGTGTTAACTGTAACAGATCAATTATTATAAATTGTCGAAATGTATGAAATACAAAATTCCTATTGTGCATGTGTAATGAACAAAAATTCATACAAAAACAAAATATAGTAATAATAATAATAAACCGTATAAAACACCTTCATCCAAACAAGTTTACATACATATAACAACTATATCTACTACAGAAACATGCATACTCTATATAGGATCAATAAGTAGACAGAGTAAGTGTTTCGGGTACTACAGCTATGCAGGAGAGGGAAATTTTTCAAGTGTGAAAAAAAAATTCAACATCGACGCTCTGGCACTTTCATATCTGTATTCCCAGTTGTATTACGGGAAGACGTACGACGATTATATTCTTTTTCTATACGGTGAAGAGCGGTATCGATTTATATAGGACGCGAAACTTATTTTAAAAAGTGGGATCAACAAGAGAACTGAGAACGATATAACTGAAACGATAAATCTCGCGGAATATTGAGAGAAAGGTTGAATTTGTTTCGTTACGTGCTCCGAAATTTAGAAAAATATCAAAAAGTAAACGAGGAACGTGTGCGGGAACATCAACTATACCAGTATAATGTACTGTAAAAGAAAAGCGAATGTCAATATTTCGTTCAGTTGGGGTTTCAATTATGACTAAATAAATAAACACTAGTGGTTTTATTCTTTCTGTAGATTTGCTCTAAGAATCATTTCCTTCAGTTTGCTCTTCATGCTGTCTATGTACACTCATATGCAGTGTAACTTATAGGAAATTGATGTTTTACATATACAGTATGTCAGAAATTAACTATAACACCACTCATTTTTTTCAGCCAATCAAATCCACTCCTTCTATAATATCTTTTAATTCGATTAAATAAGACATCCGTAAACATGTTTCTTAAAGTGAGTCCGCATGAATGTAATATTATGTATTCTTGTTTTAAAATTTATTACACATGCGTAGTCAAAGAACGTACTAAAAGCGTATCCATTTTAGTAAATACTAAAGCTGGTTTAGTTATCACATCAGCAGAAAGAGTAAAACCGCTTACCAACCATTATTGAACATAAATCCAGATATTAATACATTTTTCATTCCGTTATTGTACAAAGTAAATAATGAATCCCTTAAGAAAGGAGAGTGCTGTTTTACCGTAATTTACGCTCGACTCTGTCTATGATAATGATGAGGAATGGCAGTAGATAGAATGAAAGGTATCGTGCACCAGTACGACGTAGAATGTGTCGTTCTGAGACTGAATCTATGCTAGGCAAAACACGTAGAAAAAAAAACAAAAAAAAACGGGAGTTCAAAAAAAAATTCAATTATTAGAATTTAGTTTCGAAGAATGGGTGATATACATAATATTTAAAAAAAATTATTTTAAATTGAAGCAATATAGTGCATGTATTATTAATATTTAAAAAAAAACGTAATAATATATGTTTCTAATGATATTTATTATATATCTAGAGAAGAAATTAATGGTGATGATTAATAATGATAAAAAAAAAACAAAACAGTGATAAAAATGGCGCGGCATTATTATTTATTTATTAATTTTCGAATAGTTTTCGAATAAGAAATTTTTATGAGAACCTGTCGCCGCCTTAAACATATACACCAAATATATTTATACCTATATATTTGTGAACTAAATCATTTCACTTTACGAGAAAAAGAAAATTGTAGGTTAGTAGAACAACTTTTATTAATTTTAATTTATAATTAAAATTAAATGCATCAATCTGTTCAATATCTGAAACATTGGATTAATATTTTCTTCCTTCGAAGTTACTACCTAGTTATGAATATATATTCTATCTGATCGTATTATTAATTAACCTTCAGTTACAACTTGTGAAACTTACTTTCAGTGTCTCTATTAAAGTGTAAGGAAAATAGGATATTCATAAAAAACAAATTAATTTATTTATTGATAAAGATCGTAACACTTTGAAGTTATCATTATAGTTTTGGATAAACTTTAAACTAAATTATTTGCAAAAAAAATTTTGTTTGTGCTTAAAATGACTCGAATGGTGGTAAGTCAGCGAATAAAATCGACGTTTCCAGTACATTCGTAGACTTTGGACGTCCACTATATGGTGCACCGTTAACAGTTGTACAACTACATTTGAACTTGCTAATTCAGATCATTCTTAATTGTTTTGTGAATATTTAGTGTGCATAGGCATTTCAAAACTACAGTTAATTCGGCTAGTTGAAGTTTATAGCAAACAATTCGTAATGCTACAGATATCTTAGAATTAAGATGACGTTGTAACCACTTTGCTCTACAATAGAAGTATAACTGAGACGTGATAGCATGCGAAAAATAGACAACATCGATTAGCCAGATCCTGCACTTTAAGCAAAATGCGGAAGCAATATAGTTTAAACTAGAAGCAGACAAGTTTGCAAAATATAAAAAAAACATTTATATCTCTTTGTTCGCCGCCTTTAGAAACCATTAAAATAAATGGTTACCCAAAAGATATTAAGAACGCTGAAAGGAAAAAATTAGAAAAAGATAGATCATGTTATGATAATTCTGTCTAATCAACGCATATGTTAACATGTTCTTGATTAAATTCCACCGATGAAAATGACAAGCAATGGGCTGAAAATCACAAATAGCTGGCCAAGTTAGCCAATTTTTCCAGATATTTAAAAATTTTGTGTTAGCTATTCAAAAATCTTCTTTGGAGGAGAGCAACTACTGTACTGCCAGTGTGTACATTCTTATGTTATTTCGGACCCCATAGTATCCTACAGTAAGCTCGAAGTTTTGTGCCTGCAAATCCCTAAGAGCGGGCAGAAAGAGAGGAAAGATAATAATCAAGAAAATGAATCAAACAAGGATAAAGATTTAGTTAATGAATCAATTTCAGAATACACACATAGCATTAAAAAATAGTTGCCAGGAGAACTACTACGAGATGTTAATCAGCGAATAAGCAGTGAAAATGATGATCATAACTTCGCCAATTGCAATAATGAAATATCAGTCGTCCGTCTGAATTCACAATTATCAGACTTTTCAGTACAAAAGCTCGAAAACCAAACAAAGTATCATCATCATCTCGCAGCAACAATAAAATTCGTGCTTGAACACCTAGAGGACTATCATCCGCCATCGATTTATATGAAAGGCCTCATTTCAAGTGAAAGAAATTTCTACGATATTATGCAATCACTGTATGAACTAAAACTGAAAAACAATAGTATATAAATCAAGCTATTGTAAGCCAGCTTTACTTTACACATCATTGACCCTTCTGGTTTAGTTAATGTTCAGAACAAAACATTTTCACACTTCTTATCACACATCTCACTCCTTCGATGTATTTTATATTGTGTTCCAGCATTAACATCAAATTCGTCGTTTATCATTTATTCGTTTACGCTTTGTCGTCACACCGGAAATATAAAATATTGAAAAAGGGTGACAAGAAATGAAAATGTAACGCAAAAGCATTTTTTCGTCCGCTCACTCGGACAAGTAAAAAAAGAAAGCAGGCCAGCAGAATCATTTATTAAAATATCCCACCTGGATGAATAAATGATTCGAGGAACGGACCTTTACACGCTTTCCTCTTTTATTATCAGCTCGCGCCTTTGGTTTTAAATTTAATTTAATGGCTGACATACCGTTTGAGTAGGCGTTCAATGAGACGCGCGGAATAGAATGGGAGCTTTTCGCACAAATCCGAAACGTAAAATGTCACTAAAGTTCTTTTTTCTCGTTAAAAATTAGGGTCCTCTTCTACGAAAGTTTTTTTCCCTTAGGACCTATCTCTATCTGAACAATTTTATGACGGAGGCACTTATTTTTGCGTTTCTTTGAAATTCGAGATCCGTTAAAGTACGAAAGTAAACCGTTTTTTAAATAAAGCTTTACACTTGTAACATATGTTGTAATTTTAAACGAATTTCATATCTAGTTACGAGAAAATCGCTATTTGTTATATGAACGGATGTATACCTAGATGTATTCTTATTTGCGATATATTTTCACAGAAATCGCGAATAATAGGAGCCTTGTTATGGGTTATATAACATTAATTAATAATCATTCTGTTTAGTATTGTTCAATACAAAATCCAAGGTAAAGTACTAAATACTGCGCTGCAGTCAACAACGGTCTCCACTAAGAAATATGTATACAATTAAATAGCACTCACTACAGATAAAAATATATATCTAATTGCAAACAAGTAGTAACGATTGGCAATCAACCACATTATTTTTTTAACATTTCGTAAACTTACTTTCTTTTCCTTCACTTTGATTGCATTCGAATTGAAGATTGTCTTTCAGATATCAGATGTAAGTTCTCCGATTTGGAACTTATAAAAATCTCATCATTCGTTTATCGCCATTATCGATTAACACAAATTCAGACTCTTTTTTATGTTTTTCCAACTGATAATACGCTATAAAAGTTCAGTATTACCTTTCATCAAAATTTATTATTTGCTTTCGAATAAATCCGGTATAAAAGGTCTAAAAGCGGTTAAGTTACATGTTTATGTTCAAGTACAAGCGATAAAATTTTAAGATAATCTTTACTAACAGTAAAACGATTTTATAGTTGCTAATAAACTATTTTTAAACAAGTAAAGCCTAGTTATGCGCTCTAGAATTTTATCTGATACACATGTATAACTTTGTCGAACTTAAAGATCTATTCTTCAGTAATTAACTTAAAATAATCGAATATTATTTGAACGCACAAAATATTAATCCAAGCCTTATCAAAAGGTGCAGATATAGAATAGATTGGATTAAATTAACTGAATTCAACTAAAGATTTCTTTAGAAGAGCTTTAAATTTTTCGCATTGTATGTATGCTGACATTGACAAAAAAATTTATATAATAAGAATTGGAATAGAAAGCAATAAAAATTACCAGCAGTATGAGTACGAGAAATGTCAATATTAATCTACACACAAGTAGAGGAACGTTTTATCTAGTCATAGTGTATGCATGTGTTTACTAGAGCATTTATATTATTATGATTAATACGATTATTATTACAATGATGATGATGATGATGATTATGATGACTATGATTATGATATTTCACATTATTAGCCCTGAAAAGCAATAAACATATTTTTAATCTGAAATTGGTGTTTTATTTCATACCTTCACCAAAACCTTCCATTTAGATTTTCTGGAACGTGGATTCTTTGTATGGTGAGAAATATATCGTCATATATCAGTGGTTTCAATTTGAAGCATTGCCAAAATAAAGTAACGAAAAAATGCCTGTAATAGGCGCTCATAAAAGAGGTTAAATATAAAAATGAATGCTAGCACAACAATTCGGATAGCAGACTAATTCTAGGCCTTTATGACGAAAGGTCAAAGCTAGTATCTACTGGAAAGTCGACCAGACCAGGTAGGGTCCAGTATTTAGGCCAACGCCGATGACGCTTGATAGGCAAAAACTATAGTTTGTTTCTAATTGTCAATCTCGTATATTACCTTCGCTAGTAGGGTGAATCCTGCAATTATACCACAGGCGCCTATAACAGGCATTTTTTAGTTACTCGAATTGTTTATACCATCTAGAAGCAAATGACTGACCGAAATCAGTCTATATCTTTTCTCTAAAACGAATCTTGTAAATTTGTAAGTTTCAAACAACTGTCGAAAATAAAGTTTACTTGTTTGTTAAATTTGTTACTAAATTTTCGTATGTAAATAATATATCCACAGGAAGGAATTAATATACAAAATGCTGTTATATAATAATATAAATAATTCCTATAATGGAAGTTTTTATGAATATTAATCTGAACCATATTATTTCTAGTGATTCAAGGTTCTGAAAAGAATGCAAATGTATCAATGTTCTTTTTTCATATGAAACCGTGGTACCAAGGTAGTTTAAATCATTACGAGTAGCTATACAATAAATTTGTAGCGTCCCTGAATAAGCTGAAGCACTACAACTATTGGACCTGATAATATATTACTATATAACTGAGGTCTAATAACGCAAACCAGATTGAGATGATTTATTCACAATTTCATTCACAGAACTGATGCGTTAAAACTTGTCGATGTTCCCACAATTTGAAAGCTCTTAAAACTTACAGTTAAAGATTATGTCATCTAGTCTCTAACTAAACTATTTGCGCTATTATCTCCCAAGTTCACATCAATTTTTAATTACGAATAAAACTTCTATTTCATTTTCCACTCTGTGACTCTAGACGTAAACTATGTATATTTATAGTATAAATAAATGCCAATTTTTTAACATTCAAGTATTACTAGAATTTAAAAATACTGTTCAAAAATCCAATAATATACAGGCTTCTCAGACAGCCAGTCAGCACTAAAGGCTCTAAGGATCTACACTTTTAAATCCAAGCTAACCTGGGACTGTCTGCTCACCCTCAATGCTCTGACCCTAAGAAACACAGTCACACTGATGTGGGTACCAGGTTATTAGAGATCTCGTACTTTCCTAATACCCCTAAACTAAGACTATCAAAAAAGTTTATTACTTTTTCAGCCAACAGGACTAAATCTCTGCTGGAGTTCAACAGAAGAGACCTCAGCATCACCACGGCTTTACTCACTGGCCACGATCCTCTTAGGTATCACCTGAAGGAGATGGGTAAGGTGGACTGTGATACGGTGCCGATGCCGATTCTGTTCGGAACACAACGAGACAACGGAACACATCATGTGCAACTGCGAGGCGGTGGTCCGGCAGAGACTCCAGTATGTCGAACAGGCGCACGTAGAACCCGCTAGTATTAGAACTACAACTCCCAAAAAAATCCTAGACTTTTTGAAGAATCTGGAGATTAAGTGGGATTAAAAGATTATTATTAAAAGATTGCCTGCACAACCCACATATAATCTAATCTGATCTAGGTCGGCGCTGTATATACAGACATAATTTTGAAGGCAAATCTTCAGCTAAAATACACTACAAAATAAAGAATTTGGACATAACATTGCAAAGGGTCGTACTTTTGAAAAATTGAATACCTCAAAAACAGCTGGTTTTGGATATAACAAATTTTATTGTCGAATTGCATGCGCGATTTAAAAAACTCTTAAAAATACACCATGCTATTTAAATTCAGAAATTTGATGTGAATTGCC
This sequence comes from Holotrichia oblita, assembly GCA_023690525.1. NCBI lineage: Eukaryota > Metazoa > Arthropoda > Insecta > Coleoptera > Scarabaeidae > Holotrichia > Holotrichia oblita. The sequence continues at coordinate 75,825,807 of CM043015.1, forward strand.
GGCAAACCGAAAATGAGACAAACGCATACATAATTTTGCCATTTGTAACTACAAATTTTCAGAACTGTTAGATTTCGGAAATATCAAAAAATTCTTACGAACCAGTTCCGTGAATAACCGTGCATATTCTATAACACTAACAACATAAAAACGACAAATTTCTTTGGAATGCTCCAGTATGGACGCCCATAAGATTGGTATTTTAAACGATATTAATGAATATTTTCCATTAAACCAATATAGCAAAAAGGACTTTCCACAACAAATTTTAGGTGTGTAAACAATATTTTCACCGACATTTATTTCAAACCCGTAAGTATATGATGAAAGGCAACTCTGCACAATAAAAATCCTTGGGTACTGTAAATATTGCCGGTAATATTGTAATTGTGTATGAATGAACTAATATATTATGGGACTTACAAGCAACTTGAAAGAAGAGAATTAGTGATAAAGTTCTACCGTTCTTCATATTAACGTAAAGCAAACTATAATAAAGGTAAGCACTCCTGCACATTTTTTATAGTTTTTTACATTTTATAATCACCTTATGAGATTAGTATGTAAAGTATTACTTACACCTACAGGTGCCCACAGTGCGCGAAAGTTCGATATCTTGATTGATAGGGGACATAACTATTTGATGTGTATAGTTTTCTCAAGATCTACAAACCTCAAATCTATTTTGCATTAGTACTTTGATTGTAGTAGGATTTGTTGTAAAATCATATCGAACAGGAATATTTTTGTAGACGATTTAGGTAATTATTATAAACTTAATTACCACCAATTATTATCGGACCTGGATATGCAAAACCATTTGCAGTTTTGTAAATGACAACGGGAAAAAATCAAAAAGAAAAATGTTGTTGACAATATTTTATTCATGGCTGAATCATAATTTTTGAATACACGGAGAGCCAACCAACGCAATTATCACAATAAAATTATGCAGATGAAAACTCCAAGGTATTGCGAGTGATAAACAATTGACACAGAACATGTTATTAGATCCCATTTCTTCGGAGGCAATTTAACTAGAGATGTGTATTTAAAGTTTTGGCAAGATGAGTTAGGTACATATGTTGTAAATTAATTTTCTCCCATATGTTATTGACTACTATTAGTTTTAACAGGATGGTGCTCCTTCGCATTCGACATTGTTGTTAATCTTGTTCATGAACTTCAGCCAATTTCATTATTTCTTTGGTTTTTTATTTTTGTTAAAGCGAGTGAAATTTAAATTAAACACTTCTTTACCGTCATACTGCGCTCTTTGGTGTAGTGTACCTCATACAAATATAACAAAATCTATTATGTTTCATTTTCTCTTCTAAAGAGAAGAGTTTCACTTGAATAAATTTAAAATATAATAAATATAAATTTAAAACATATTTATAAAACTATTCATTCTCTTTCGCTAATCAGCCATTCTTACCACTACGTCAATCAAGCTGTTCTACGTAGCTTTCAATTATTTTTAATAAAAATCTGCGATTAAAATTTTATAGAAAATGATAAAATAGGAAATTATGCTAAATATATCAAATAATTTATCTATTCATTTTTATTTACAATTACTGACCTAAAATTGATTTCATAAATAGCGTGTAAACAATTTTATTCTAGTAACTAAAATGAATTATACATAAGTAAAACTGTGTAATTTCATCCAATAAAATAAACAATACGAAACGTTTTCTATCATTACATATTTCAGAAGCCTATTTCAATCAATAGAAACTATGTACATGTAGCGAAGTCGGACACGGAACAAAACTATAAATTTGCTGTGATCCCGGTGTATGTACTGGTTATTTATAATCGATAATGATTAAGTAATTCAACAATAACTACTTGTATGAACTTTTTCGGATCGATAAATTGTATACAGGTAAATGTCTTCAATTCATGCGACTTGAAATATTCATTTTAATGTGTTTCGAAACTTATGTGGCTGTGTGTGTAAATACAGAAAAGTAATTTGTAAACAAAATTACCTGTCTAATAAATATGTATTAAAATAAACCACATTTAGAAAGACCATAAATTATTAAAAATAATGGTAAAAATGCTAGTATGTCCTACTGTCACTCACGACAGTAATCAATATTGTCGACATGAAACTTGAAATACATTTAACAGTATAATATGGTTGACTCTACGGCTGGAAATCAATTGTCTTACAAATCCAACTTTTAATATGATGAGAAATACATCGCTCTTTATTTTAATTAGTATGCATGTGACGAATGGTACTATAATTTGATACTTTTCAATAAGTATAACGTACGCTGTAATTTGCATGTTGCATCTAAAATTAGATTCTTTTGACATACTAGTATAGATTATAAATCGGACAGATCCATTTTTTCAAATTGAAACTCGAAAGGGCACACACGTTTTTCGGGGCTGTCTAAAAATGAAACTGTAAGAAAAAATAATATTTTTACAGCTAAATTTACCTGAAATTGGTATGGCACAAATAATAAAACTCGTTTTTCGGCATTGTTTAGTTAATTCAACCTTTGGGACTTAGGAAAGGGAGTTTCTGCCGGAAATAATATTTTATGCTATACACTGTTTATATAGATTGTTGTATAGTAGTGAAATATAGTATATAAAAGAACGACTTTCATAAGGCACTATTTTGTCGCAAAAGTTCAAGTAATGAACAAATACAACAAAGCTTAGGTATTCTTCACTTTGTTTTTTGTCCGAACCTTCAAAAATAATGAGAAAAGATTTTTTAATTTCATTTAATTAATATAAATAACCGCTTATCCTAACCAAGAAGTAATATACATTTAGAATACTTAAATAAATAAAAATCAAGAATGTATTCTATTAATTACATCTGTGTATAATAAGTTACAACATTATACATAATATATACCTAAGAAATAGAAAGACGCTAATATTTGCAATATTCATCAAATAAAAACTTCTATATCGAAAACAAAAGTAAGTATATCATTACACCAAATATAGCTAATAGTAGCAGTATAAAGGAAAATACATATGCGAAGAGAGAAACAAGTACGATTCGTATTCAGTCATTAGATACCTCTCTGTCTTCTGTACTCTCTAACCTGTAGCTTTAAACGCAAATGTGTAACAAGTATATAGACAACGACCTTGTATGTATTACATACATACGTACGATATTCGCTTGACAGTAGAACCCATATTGTATCAGGAGAACAACATATACTCAACACACCCGGACATCCTCCCTGTCCAAGATAGTACCTAATCACGAAATCTGAAAGAATTGTCCATATGTAACCCCAAATTTTTAGACTTGTCCACCGTTGAGACTACAACAAAAAAACTGCATGTTGCAGTCCGCTATAAGTTTTTGATTTTCCAAAATGCAACAGCTGTGTCTTCAATGGATTGAGCTTAAGATTATACTGGATGAATATAGTATGAAGATTGTTAAGATCGATATCTATTTTCTCCATAGCAGATTGCTAATCGTGTGATGAGAACGATAAGTATAATTATACATCGTCTGCGTACATGTATGTACATCTTATAAAATTTTGCACATTTAATAAATTAAGACGTATATATTGGCCCTAAAATGGATCCATGGGGAACTCCAGCAGCTAACTTCAGTGGATGTAACACCTCAGACTCCACAAAAACAGATTGAAAACAATTAGTTAAATAATTTTTAATCAGATCCGTAGATTTTAAATCTAATTCCAAATATTGAAGTAGAGAGCATAGAGTGGCATGAGTAACAGTATCAAAGGTCTTTAAAAAATCTAAAAGCACTAAGGCAGTAAGTAATTTCTTATAACTAGCAGCCATAATATCATCCATAATTGACAACAGAGCTGTAACCCTTTCTAAATCCCGACTGAGTGAGAGGTATATAGTATATTGTTAGCTTCAATGAAATTGGATAATTGAATGTACAGAACTATCTATAATGAATAACTTTGGAAAATACGGTGAATTTTGTATGTACTTATATCAAAAATTAGAAAAGCGTAAAACTAATATTTAATAACACAAATTTCATGTGTGTATTTTTAGTAACCTAACCTTACTTCAAAATTTTTAACTATGCGATTTTTGTTGCCCCTTTAAGAAAAGATTCTTTTTAACCAATTATGTGTTAGGTGATATGGTAACTAATGGTAATTTAAATACTTAATAAAACGAAAATACAGCAACCAACTATGCTACAAAATAATAAATAAAAATACTAAATTGCTCAAATAAGTAACCATCGATTACAATGCAAAGTTGACACTGTTTCTGAATTATTACTTTGTGGTTAGTATTGGGATTAACGCTGTTAGAAGCCTCAAGTATTGCTTCTTGCAATTCTTTAACGTTGGCGTATGTACGACCATAATTTTAGCAGCACCCCACAAAACATATCAACAGAAGTCAAGATATCGTGCTTTTTACCACAGTGACTTCACTGAAAGGTACTGCAGTGGTAAGTACAATGTTATCGCTTTCTGTGAGTAAATTTTCCAACTTTTCTTATGCGATACACAATTGCATTCAGAAAAAAACTCCAATCGTAAAAGCGCCACAAAAATTGCATAGTTCAAATGAAAAAATTTGAAGTGAGGTTGGTTAATACGCACACATGAAATTTGTGTTATTAAATCTTAGTTTTACGCTCTTCTAACTTTTGATATATCTACGTAGAAAATACATCGTATTTTTCAAATTTATCCATTATAAATTGAAGTAATAACGTTAACACTTCTGACAGGTTCGTATGATGACAACCGGTTGTTTAGACAGATAGCACGATAAACGATATCTGCCCGTAATCAGAATAAGCTTAATTTTCCAAATTTTGACGAAATTTCCATATCATGCGATGCTTGATTATATTCAGGAAAAAATTTCCTCTTAAAAGAGCCATAAAAATTGCACCGTTCCAATTTAAAATTTTGAGGTGAATTGCTAAAAATTTGCCCAACAGTAATCTGCTTTATTACGTGCCAATAAAAGTATTTAGATGACAATGTGAATTATTTCAAACCGCCTCTCAATATCTTAAGTAACACAAAAGTTACGAAAAATAAAAAAATTAGGAGATTTCAGTTTTTCTTCGATGTTAAACAAATGAATGACAAGTAAAATTTGAAAATAGATTCTTAGTGAGCTTTTGAATCTACACCTTTTTGCTAATTAAACCGCCTGTTTATATCTTCTAATATAAAAGTTACCTAGGTTGTCCCTAAGAAATCCGGACACTCTGTATGTGACTATCACATGTTTAAATAATTTAAAAAATACCTTAAATTCGCTTGGTAGTGTAGCAGACATCGTCAACTTCGTTAATAAATTGGTATCAGCTTCTTTTGAAAGACATCTAAAATTTATACAGGTTACTGAACAAAACGTGCAAGGAACGAAACAAGTAGTCTAGTAACACAATACAATGAAACACGTCTGGGTCAGATTCAAATCTGTTTATTTAACATTATTTTCTTCCTTAATTATCTACTGATATTTTCACGTTCTACTCAGGAGCAAACTATATCTTTCCAACTCTAGAATACCCAAACCATTATCGTCTCTACTGTTAACTTAGTTAAAAAATTAATCCCTGCGAATATGTATATTGGTGAATAAATAAGTTTAGTAATTTCCTAGAAAAATACCAAGTCATGCATGTTATATATTTATATACAATATACACAGTTTCTATAAATAGTTATCCAATCTTGATATGATAGTGAATTCACATCAGCGAGTTATGTTCAAACCGATTCCAGGTAATATATGGAAAATGAGTCCGTCAAAAGTTTTCAGTTATCGCTATTTGTATTGATTACGTTAGAGCAGAAAGAGAAACGAAGCAGTAAAATCCACAGGTGTGCAAGAAAGATTCGATTACTTGGATCCTCGGCGAACCGCTATGATTCGATTCTGCTAGTGCACCGTAGCAACGGCTATAACCCCGGCCGACGTCAAGTAAGAAAAGGTGGAAGAAGGGAAAGGATTTTTATTTGCCATCGTATAGATATGGTTAAAGACACGATATTCTCATATGCGCTGAAGGAATGGTAATCACATTAAACAAATTTTCTTGTATAAAGTGATTCTCTTTTTTCAGTTGTATCGTATATGCATAGTAATATGTGCAAATATTCAAATATCATGGTACTATATCAGAAATGTATAACTAACAACATGAAATAATCTAAAAGTCAACTTTCGAATTTGAGCCATAATCACAAACTCTCAAATCAACCAACAGCAAAAAAACACTAGACATAACAAATGCTCATAAGAAAACACACAAACAATGTTGTAGAGGCAACAACATCTGTGTGGTTTTGCCGTATTAGTAAAAGAGTTTCCCATTTCAAACAAAAATCGACCTATTTGAGGTGGATCGTTTTCATTGGAATGCTCTGTATATAACCCCCTGATTGTTTGCAGCCGTTCAACACACTAATCACACTATGCAACTTTACGTCATCCACGTACATAAGCGGTGAATTCATTTAGTCTTTTGTAGTATCATTCACAAATGCAATAAATAATAAGAGCTTAATTGTAGTTTCCTTGGATACTCCCGAAGTTGCAAAGAAGGGCGCAGAACTACATGCACATTTGGACCATTTCGGACATTAGATTGAAAGAGACCGTCGTTAAGACCGTCGTTATTAACAGTGAAACATCAATAATGTATTTACCATCCAAACGTCCAGCTGTGGCCTTTTTGCTATTGAAGAGAGCAAACACTTATGCAAACACACCTAATTTATTACTTTTTAAGTAAATTTTTGAATTATTTCTCTATTTTATTTCAATAAATTTTAAAATTGTAGCGCTAATTTGCCTAATAAACTCCTTATATTTAAATTCATAGACACTCTACTATAATAAAATTGGTTGTGACGTTGATTTAATTAATTTTTACTAGTACAAATTTTGTAAACTTATTGTACTACTACTGTTCTATTTAATTGTACTTTTTATAACCATATTTCTAAAGATGATTAATTAAAATAATAGAAAGATAGTGTGAAAATTTTTATTAATTTAATTTGTTTACGGCTATAGCAATTTTACAGTTCGGAAATTGCGCTCTTACTATGTTTCATTGGAAGAATGACGAAATATCTTGCCTTCAACCATACACATGACGTTCCCACATATTCAAGAATATGATCTGTCAAATCTCGACCCAAAAGAAATATCTTTACAAGTATGTATGTTTCTGCTCCGTAGATAGGAGAGAACTTCGAATTGTCTGTACGTGTGCTTGAGTATTTGTGGGACCTATACGATACACGTTGACCCAGTTTAATAAAATTGATTTTTATACAAAACGAGATCGCGCCAATCTCCTTACTCGAAGAATTTTCTTATCGAGATTCTGTTCACATGTGATAATGGAGAAGAGTTCGTTGTTTCGGAGAAACATAAAATATAAGAAAACCTGTCCCTTTTTTGTCTGATCTAAAATACGAGCTTACGCCGTAAAAAAGGTATTTTCGTACGATATTATTTTAGAACTCAATTTGAATAAGCTAAGGTTATTGGGGTTGCACGTTGAACGCGAATGTGCACATGTTTGAACCATATAGAGTTTCTCAGTAATTTTGTACTGTCTTAACATTTTAAAAGATAAATAAAATATTATCGTCAATATGGAGTACAAGTCAATAATTTCTAGTTTTGTTTATTATTTTCAGAGTCAATACATAATAAAATAGTGTTAAATGGACGACATGGCATCAAGTTAAAATAAAACTACATAAAAAATACTTGAACTGAACAACACACTACACACATACCTACTACATACATATGTATATGCGCATATACGAAAACACAGTATAATAAGCGGAACCCTCTCCGGCGTTATCTTATTTGCAAACATCATAAAGTGTAGTCCTGTTGATAACGCTCCAAGCACAATGCAAAAATTAACACCGCAATATAACTTTAATTACACCTGAAATGGGAACACGGAAAGCGCTGCGAACAATGTGAACGCGCAAAACACAATGAAGGCCGAAGAAAAGCCTTTGTATTTATATTTTGGGTGGATTTTCTACTTACACCCCAGTATTTGATATTGGATTACTTTATCAATAGTATCGTTAGGCGGTTATTTAGAAGATACTTAGATTTATCGCGTCTTTAACGACTCTCATTGGATATACTGTATTGTGCAGTTAAGCATCTAACTTAATAATTTTAATTTAATTACAAAATATCATTAGTTTTATTTGAATAGAAAACTATGTAGCTAACATATGAATATACTTAATTCGATTAAATTACAATTCATACTTATATCGAAGAATTTCTGCATATTGAACAAAATAAATACGTAATACTAGTGTTCACTAAGCATTGCTTAAATACTACACAATACTACAGATTCACCAAACGGTTCGCGAGAAAATTTATCACTATAACGCGTTAATGTGCCTTGCTGGGAGTTTGGGCTCTCGTTTAGATTAACAAGGTGAACCTACTTGCCGAGGAGGAAGCAGATCCATCAAACGGTTATCGAGCTAGGTAATATTTATATGATGAAAAAGTTGTCCAGAAAATGTATGAAGCTTGAACGGTCACAGCGCTCAAACGCGTTAATGTGCCTTCCTGGGGGTTTGACCTCTCGTTTAGCTTAACAAGATGAACCAACTTGCCCAGAGCGAAGCAGATTCACCAAACGGTTCGCGAGAAAATTTATCTCCATAACGCGTTAATGTGCCTTGCTGGGAGTTTGGCCTCTCGTTTAGATTAACAAGGTGAACCTACTTGCCGGGGAGGAAACAGATCCATCAAACGGTTATCGAGCTAGGTAATATTTATATGATGAAAAAGTTGTCCAGAAAATTTATGAAGTTTGAACGGTCACAGCGCTCAAACGCGTTAATGTGCCTTCCTGGGGGTTTGACCTCTCGTTTAGCTTAACAAGATGAATCAACTTGCCCAGAGCGAAGCAGATTTACCAAACGGTTCTCGAGAAAATTTATCTCTATAACGCGTTAATGTGCCTCGCTGGGAGTTTGGGCTCTCGTTTAGATTAACAAGGTGAACCTACTTGCCGAGGAGAAAGCAGATCCATCAAACGGTTATCGAGCTAGGTAATATTTATGTGATGAAAAAGTTGTCCAGAAAATTTATGAAAGTGTGAACGGTCACAGCGCTCAAACGCGGTAATGTGCCTTCCTGGGGTTTGTCCTCTCGTTTAGATTAACAAGATGAACCAAGTTGCCCAGAGCGAAGCAGATTCACCAAACGGTTCGCGAGAAAATTTATCTCCATAACGCGTTAATGTGCCTTGCTGGGAGTTTGGCCTCTCGTTTAGATTAACAAGGTGAACCTACTTGCCGAGGAGGAAGCAGATCCATGAAACGGTTATCGAGCTAGGTAATATTTATATGATGAAAAAGTTGTCCAGAAAATTTATGAAGTTTGAACGGTCACAGCGCTCAAACGCGTTAATGTGCCTTCCTGGAGGTTTGTCCTCTCGTTTAGATTAACAAGATGAACCAACTTGCCCAGAGCGAAGCGGATTCACCAAACGGTTCGCGAGAAAATTTATCAATCATATTAATCCTCACACTCAATGTCAACTTTCGTTAAAACAATTTCCTCCGATAACAAATCCTGCATAATTTTGCACAAGGACAATAAATGCCAATAAATTGAGACATTTAATTCAAAAAGGCGAAAATGTATAGGTAATTATTATCACTTGAATCAAATGCAGCACACTATTTAATCGCACTCTGTGGTCAAAACAAACTATTGAAAAACTAGGAAAAATATGTAGCACAACTGCCACACTTATCGATAATATTTTTGTGAAATTACTATTATACTTTAAAAAGTCAAACAAGTTAATAAAAAATCTATAATTTGCATTACATTCTCCGAGCCAAACATGCAATGAGAGCCATATAGAACTTACTAAATATGCTGCATGACATGGAAACTCCAACACCAAGAAGTGGTGCGAATTTTTTGACCAAACTTGGTAGAAACGTATAACTAGTCAAAGGCAATAATTGATTAAAATTTCAAAGAAAAAAACAAAAGACTAACACAATTTAACATAATTTTTATTAATAATGTGTCGAGCCGCCCCTATTAGGTGGTCGATATCCTCTTGAGGTATGGTGTCCCAAGCAACCTGTAATTCATGCCGGAGAGCTATTAGTGTCTGCGTGGGATTGGCTAAATTCATAAGTTTTCGTCCCATAATGTCCCACACATGTTCTATTGGCGAGAGGTCGGGGGATTTGGGTGGCCATGGCAAGATATTGACATGAGCCTCTTCCAAGCGATTTTTGGAAATTCTCGCTACGTGGGAAGGAGCATTATCCTGCTGGAAAAGTGGGTCTTCGAGCGTTGGAGGATATGGAAGAATATGGGGTTCTACCACCTCATCAATAAAACGCTGGGCGTTCATGGTGATTTGGATGAATACCAACTGAGACCTACTCCCATATGCTATAGCATCCCATACCATTACACCCACTGCTCGATGCACATGCCTTTCAACGGAAAACTGAATATCACGACGTTCCCCGCGTCTTCGTCTGACCCTCATACGGCCATCATGCATCCCTAGACAAAATCGAGATTCATCACTGAACACCACCTTATGCCACTCCACGATCCAATGCATTCGCAATCTACACCACTACAAACGTTGCTGTCGGTGTTGAGCCGTAAGTGGTAACACAAGATGTGGACGATAAGATTGTAAGCCGAAACCCCTAATTCGACGATAAACGGTTCGAAGGGTTACAGGACGACCTTGATTACCTAACCACACGTCAGCAATTGATCTGGTACTGGAGAACCTGTCTCTTAGTGCCATTAGGTGAAGGCGGCGGTCCTGTATCTCATTAGTTCTTCTTCGGCCTCCGGTTCCGCTTTGGCGTCTTTCCTGACCCTCCCTAGTCCATGATTGATAATAGCGCATAATGGTGGATTGGTTCCGGTTAAGGCGATTTGCAATTTCCCTGTATGAAGAACCACCTTCTCGCAAACGGACAATTCGACCTCTGTCGAATTCGCTTAATTGGCGATAATTTCCACGTTGCCGCACTCTAGGCATAATAAAACTCTTTAAACACGTTAAACAAAGGTATAGTAAGACAAAACCGTTGAAATTAATTTGAAACAAACAGTAAATACACCACACATTAATGTCAGCAAAAAGTGAATGAAGTGTCAAATGTGCCATGACCACTTGATCTATCGCAACAAAATTTTAATCAATTATTGCCTTTGACTAGTTATACCTTTCTACCAAGTTTGGTCAAAAAATTCGCACCCCTTCTTGGTGTTGCAGTTTCCATGTCATGCAGTATAGTATAACTGGCAGGAAAAATCAGAACAGGTTGCAATATTGAGTATCTTGACGAGGATAATAATGAAAACAAAGCGCGACTGCTAGATGAGATAGAACGAACCGGCGGTCTATCAGGTAACCAGTTAGGGTTTAGGAAAGGCAGATCTACTTTAAACTCTATTGAAAAAGTGACCAGCACAGTGCGTAATTGCCAAGAGAAGTGGTGCGCGTTAATAACCTTAGACGTACGTAACGCGTTTAATTCTGCAGACTGGATCCTTATAATCGAAAAGCTCGACTGGAAAGGCATAGCCCCATAACTAACGTAATTAGTGACTACAAATGTGAAATGTGTAGTGATAGACGACTACAAATAGTAAGGAGGAAGCAGCTCCAAATCGAAGCCGGGGCCGCGGGGCTTCCTTGTCAGCCCGGTTTTGTAGAATGTCCTCTTCGAAGACATATTCCAAGTGGAACTGCCCACTGGTACTACCACTCTAAGTTATGCGGATGACTTAGCGCTAATAATTACTGCCACAAATGAATACGACCTGACGGCCAACGATAACTAAGCACTAAAGACACTGAACAACTGGTTATTGGAGCACAAACTAGAACTCGCGGCAAAAAAATCCAAAGAAATTCTTTTCAAGAGTAAAAAAACAAAAATATAGATACGAAAATGGCGGAGTTATTTCCAGGGCCACCGCTAGAATCATCACAACTGAGAAGTGGCAGAGAAGATGAGAGCTACACCAAACAAATGCTCAATGGACAAAACGCTTAATTCCAGACTTAGGTCTGATGCTTAGGACTTAGGACTTAGGTGAGATCCAAATACAGGAAAACTGACTATTATCCCTCGCAGGTCCTAAGCAGCCACGGGCTACTTAGCGCCTACGTCCTTCGATTTGCCAAGGACAATACCAGCATATGTATGTACTGTGGGGAAGAAAACACGGTGGCCCACACGATATTTATATGCCGACGATGGTAAATAGAAACACGACGAACCGTACTCTTGAAAATGGCATTACTCCCGATAATCTGATTGGCAGTACGATACAGAGCGAAAAAATTTGGAGGAACATACTTAGCCTAATAATAAATATAATGGAGAGAAACGAAATAGAAGAACGGGAAAGACAGGTAGCGCAGACTAGCTCAGAAGATCAGGACAATACAGCGAACTCCTAATCCTCACGTTGAGTGGGGGAGGGGAGACGTAGATGTTGCAGAAAGTAATTAAGACAGCCCTAGCACCCCGAAAAGATGTCATGAATGACGGTTCCGGGGATGCTCAGAATGGGGCGGTTCAGGCGGGCCACTGTCCGCAAAAAAAATAATAATGAAAACAAAACGCAGATATCAGATGAGATAAACACTTTCTATGTACATATGGGTGAAAGTAATATCCTCAAGAGGCAGAACATGTCAACGTAAACAATAAATCAGTTGTACTGTATGATATAGATCCAATCAAAGTTTTTATAATAAACAACTGGAATGAAACTTGTTGGAACGGATGGAATAGCTTCTAAACTAATAGAAATGTGTGGAAAACATATCTGTCACAATGGGTGCAATTACACAAGGATCTATCCCGGAGCCGTATGTAAAAGAATAATAGAATTTGTTCTATCGAAAATCCTCATGTTTTCCTACCAATGTTTTCGTATATTTTAGAATTGTATAAACAAGATACAATAGCTTTTAATCGTAATTTATTGTGTAATTTTAGCAGCATTTGAAATCTAAAACATACAATATAATATAAATACATAATATAAACATAAAAATATATTTAACATTTCTCAATGTAGACTCAACAGCATGTATTTACACTTTTAAAAAACGGGTCGATGGCCGCAGTGGTTAGGCGGCTGACTATTGTTGTGAGAGGGCGATAAGTGCCGGGATTCAATTCTCTGGAGGGACGGTGACATTTTTTCAGAGAGTTTAATCCCGGATCGACTTGCCATTCGCTGTTGGGAGCAAAGTGATTAACAGCGCGGCATCATAAAAGGCGATATGATGCTGTCACAAAGCCATTTCAACACAACTTACACACACCTAACTACACCGCAAGAGTTGCTGTGATAGCCAAACAAGTAATACAGCTTACGCAGTCACTGCAACTAAGCACCCACCACACATTCAAAAAAAAAATATTATAATAAGTAGTTACAAAACAAATTTCACTTAATTGTAGGCTATACAGAACGTAAGTGTGAATTAGTAGTTTTTTTCTATTGATGTAGATTTCTATTGAATTAGGCAGCTCTGTAATACATACATATGTATATACTGACGTGTATAAGTAAATTCTAAAACCAGCGATTTCTACGCTTAAAAACATTTGCATGGTAACTGTAGATTGCACTGGAGTTATTCTCTATATTTTGATCCTACGAATACATTTCTTTATGTAGCATGTAATATATTTTTCCTAAAGATTAATATTGAAACTGAAAATGTGTCCGCTACATAGCTTAAAAGCTTTTATTGCACCATTATCTATACTATTGATCGTGGAAATCTAATATTACATTCCGTGTAAAACAATATTCATCGAGAAAAGTATATTCGCAAAGAAGAGACCACTAGACTATATTACTTGAGTTAGCGAACAATTTTGGGCAAAAAACAAATACATATAACAATAAACAATATATTGATATTTTAAAAGCAAAAGTAAACGATTTGCTTATCATAAAATGTGCACAAATTATAAACCTATTGTCCGTTTATAACATATTAAAACAAACAAGTCATTAAGTACTGCACCATTTTCTCTACTTTGCTGTCCTTTTTGTATTTAAATGTCCTTCGATTTCATCAGTGCCAGTGTTGCGAATACTGCTGCTGCTCTGATATCTTTCTATTTCTTGTTTACTTCTTCTACCTAATTTTACTTGGCAAATTTGATTTTGCGATTTTATATATATCGATATATCGTTCGTTATATCGTTAATAAAATAATGTCTAAACTAATAAGTTTATATTCACGATTTTTTGATGTGTTTCTGATAGGGCACTAATTTTTCGAAAAATCTACACCCTGTACATACCGATAATGTGTTCAAACACATTTTAGTGTTATAAATTTTCATGATGTATTATAGAGCCTGATATAAATATTAAAACCAAATTATATATTCGTTATTTATCGTTCTCCAACGGTGATGCTGAATTTATTGTAACCAATTGCGTCGGTAAATTTCAACAATAATTGCTCTCCGAACAAAAGGAACTGCAATTATGCGACGGTGGAATAAATTGTCGTATAGCACGTTGCCACGTAGCAGGTATCAGGTATATATTATTTGTGATGGCAATATGTTGCAATTACGTGTGTAATTTATAAAATATGAATCAACAAATATTACGTGGAAAATACATGAATGCGTAATAAACGTTTATTTATGTGTAAGTAATTATTACATTAAAGGAAATATAATATTTTCTTATTATTAATTACAAAATTGTATATTTAAAATGGAAAAATGACATGAAATCAAATTTATATGAAGGCTCCTTCTGATTTTTTACTATGAAATAATACCTTTTAATTAATAAGAATAATGCAGTTTCATGCACATATTTTAGACCATAAAGTTATTTATTTTTCCTAATAGAACTATATTCATTGCTTTCCAATATACTGTAATGTTATTCTGTCAAGCGTTGTTCCTCATTCCATTGTCACTTGACAGATGTGTATCCATGCTTTAGGTAACGGAAAAAATATAAAAACACTAAATTAAGTAATACAATATATACAAAACCACAGCTTGCTAAACCGCGTAGCATCAACGCGATCGTACACATGAAAATAATGATTTTAATTAATTCCTATTTCTTATTAAAATACTATCTCAATGTTAGAGAATGAAGAACTTTTCGAGTTGGTATCATTAATGATTTATTTATATGTACGAGTCGATATGTGATTTTGGCTTAGTAGCCGTCTGACGTAGAAGGGGGCTGTAGGTGAGCTACGATCTTATTATAAGTCCAGCCAGGAACAAGGACAGAAGGATGTTAAATACACCCTAGAAATTTCCATCGTATGTTTTGAGGTAATTAATTAAATTAGGTCATGAAAATTTTACAAAAACACATTTAAACAGTTAAACAAAATTACATTATTAATTTAACTCGCAAGACGAAGAGAACAATCCATTTAGACGGATTTTAGGGAGCAAAAAGTAGGTGGTGATGTATTCAAGAGTTTTACGGTGACTCTGTATACCACAAATTTTGACCGGACCTCTAGAAAATTAATGGTGAAATGACGGTTATAAACAATCGCAAACCGTCAAGGGTTTTTAGAGGATTATAGAACAATTGGCTACATAAGCCCGTGATGATGATAGATCATCGGCTACATAAACACGTGAGCTTGCAGCAAACGGTCTCTTTTATAACGATTTGTCCAGAACGATACCTCCACGTAAATTTTTCTAACAGCGCTTAGAACTTAACGTTGCACCGTTGAATAAAAATATCCGGCTATCATCGCAGGAAGGCCCATTAAAACACCTAGATTTCCACTTAGATTTCAACAAATTACAAAACCCTTACGAAAAAGACGTCCACCAGGTCAAGCGCCCTAAAAACAAAGCTTTCGACAAGCACACACATTCAATCGCTCTAAAATAAGGTAAACTGATTTAATTAATTTTTAAGTTCCTAAATTTAAGAAATATAATTAGGAGTAAATAAAAACTTAAACATTAAAGTATTATCAATGACGTTTAAATTATCACTGTCGGTTCTAAAATTGACCTTGTTTTTTTATGTGTATATGTACTATGGCGGAATTTAAAATTGAGAATATTTTCACTGCAACTCGACTCTAACAGACTGATAGGCTGTAAGCAAAAATGAACCTTCATAGTCGAATCAATAGAAGTATTGAAATACAGTGAATACAATCGAGACGCTTACATAAACAGATTTACGTCGCATCTGTTATCGTATTAGAGTTTAAGATCTTTACTGAATTTTAGTTTGTAGGATGTTTTATTAATTGTGTTCACGTTTTCCAATTACATATATCTCCATCATATTGTATTATTTGTATGTTTCATATCTGTTATATTTGTAATGGAAAGTATTTATTACTTTTATATATACACACATACATACATATGTATATGTATTTAATAACTAGATTAATTGTAAAAGATATACGAAACATGTATCAAAACAAACTATACAGGGTGAATTGGAAGGACGAAAAGAAAAGTTATTACTTACTGATAATAATATTGCCGTACCTACTTCAATACGTATAGAGAAAGCGATGAAATGTGTAATAATTATATCCTTACCTGAAAATCAAACGTAGAAAATTCGTATAGAAAGCACATCTCAACGTAATGTATTTACATTACATTCTTTGTAATTATTTCTCCATATCAACATACAAATTGGTATTATGTGCAGTTCAAAACTAGTTATTTAAATTGAAAATTAAATTAATTTATCTAAAAACTAAAGTTTAGTAACATTTTAAAATTAATTTCTAATCAGGGTGTTTTATGCTTGGTAATAACTGAAGATTTTAGATGCATGGAAGCTTAATTGTTTAATTTTATTAAATTGCAATTAAACCAGACATATTTCATGGTCATCAAATTATTTGGCAGTTTATGGTCATTTCTAGTTGAAAAACTTATTTATTGTTCCTAATTATCCAAACAAAGTTTATTTATAGCTCCTGAAAATTATTGAATTTTTACCGGAATAATTTTTTTGGTTAGCATGTTACAATTTTATAGTTTCAGTGATGTGTTTAAATTTTATTAAAACTATTACATATATTCAAATTGTTCCTAATCACAATTCAAATACAAATGAATTACTAATTTTTTTACAAATAAAACCCTATATTTTATATATAAATACAATACAAATAAACTTTTTTTCATTAACAATTCACAATCTAAACAGTTTCCCAGATATCAATGAATAAAAAAAATTGAGCACTTTGGCAATAAAAATGTAATCATTAGAATAACCAGTGGTTACAAAAATGCTAAATCATTAATATAAAATAATAATTGAAGTTACAATTTAAATACATATTTTCCTGTATATCGATAATTAAATTTTAACATTTTAGCTCAAAGTTTAAATACAACAATTTCATAATTCAGTCAAAATGTCGCTCGGATGCAAAAACGTCAATACAAATTCATCCAGAGAATTTCGAATGATCGACCAAAATTTCTTAAAATATCCTATATTATATAAGGAACTGCTTGTTTTATTGTAATATTTGTAATTTTTATCCGTTGCGAGTATATTTTGAAATTCTGGTGTTTTATACACAAAGTCTTTTATATAACCCCATTGAAAAAGTCAAGAAGTTCTACATTTTGCGTGGGCAATAAATCTTTAATAATTGCCTTCTTTTGCACAGTAAAATTGGTTTCAGATTTTTATTGGAACCCTTAGGATTAAACCTTGATTTAAATGTGAATTGAAATGGGCAAAGTATATCATTCTAAAGTCGCGATGTCACAGGAATTTTTCATTTTTCTTAATATGTATAGACTTTTATTTAATTTGGATGTAACACCATTAATATGCGAATCCCAGTTTAATTTATTATTAATTGTTAATCCAAGTAATTTACACTCCGATGCAGTGTTGAAGGCTAGTCCCCTACCTCTATTGACTCACCCGTATCTTCCCTCCCAAAGGTCAATATTTTTGTCTTTTGAAAATTAAGTATTAATTTGTTTATAGACAGCCAGTAAACCAGTTCGTTTAATGAAATTTTTTTAATATTAACAAGGAGATTATTATGATTATCTCCGGTAAAACAACTCTCGGGCCAAGATCGTCGAGTAACTCCAGTTCGATAATATTAACAAGGAGATTATTATGATTATCTCCGGTAATTCCGCGTATAGTGATTACGGATACGACGGAAGATCAGTAATATACGTAAGAAACAGCAGCGGCCCTAAAATCGAGCCCTGAGGTACTCCTACACCATTGTCAACAACCGCAGATTGATGTGATCGTACAAATTGATCAGTGTGTAAATGTTTTATTTCAACAAATTGCACCCGCCGGTCTAAATATGACTCCAATAGATCACTTGCTATTCCTCTTACGCCAAATCTGTGAAGCTTGTTCATTAGAACACTGTGATCAACTAGATCGAATGTCTTTGTTAAGTCACACGCAATGCAAGCAACATGTTGACCCTGGTTTATACTGGTAGGACTTCGTCGATAATATTCGTTAGGGCGGTATTGATTAGATCTCTTACTTACGTATCCATGTTGGTGCGATGTAATAACATTATTTCTTGTAAGGTGCGCGGTAAGCTGCTTTTTTAAAACAGTTTCAAAAATCTTGGACAACGCAGGTAATATTGAAATGGGCCTATAATTGTTTACCAGATGCCTGTCTCCCCTTTTATATATTGGAATAATTTTTGAAATTTTAAAAGTGTTTGGATAGTTACCAATTTCAATAAAAGCATTAATAATATCTTGAAGAGGCAAGGCTATAATTTGTTAGCTAGGTATGCAATCGTTACATTCAAAAAGAAACACAAACTAGACAACGTCATTATGAATATCCTCAACAACGCTTTTTACTCTTTTAAACGCATATAGTTTCTGCTAGCACTATATCTCTGGCATAACTTTTCTATTATTTTATTTATCGAAAAATAAATACTTATCTACTAGAAGGTAAAACAAGTATGTTATAAATAAAACATTATCAGTCGAATATATTAGAGAACTGTTTGCAAAACAAAATTTATTAAATATAAAACTCTTTCTTAATACCATAATAGATGCGACGACTATCTGCTTGTGTCAGCGGTTCTTTTGCATTCATCATATTTCAATACCCTATTCATAAATGATACGTTCAATTTCGTTTACAGCTTGGCAAAGTTTTAGAGTCGAGTTGCAGTAAAAATATTCTCAATTTTAAATTCCGCCATGGTACCTACATCATTTCACAAATTAATCTTTTTTTACAATTATTTTGCTTTTTCACAATCTTGGAATGTACATATTTTCAAAATCAGAATTATGTCATCTATCTTTAGAGTGCTCAGACAGAGCAGTTTCAGCGCTGATGTATAACGGGTAATTATATCGTCCATTTCCTTAAATATTGTTAATTTGAGCGATATAGCATTTATGTACGTACCGCTAATCTCAAGAAAGTTCAAAGTTTCTTCGGATAATTCAATTATTAAAAAATGTATTTCTAAGATGCCAAAACTTTGTTTGCCTGCAGCATTTCAGCAATTAGTCAAGTTATTTAAAATGGTGTCCCTCTAGTGCGTCCAAGTACCTTGTAGATATTTTTTCTGAAAAACAATTATACGGAGGTTACTTGAATTGATATGGCACATGTTCTAAAATTACTTCAATGCAATCGATTCTACGCATTATTTGCAAATATTTTGTATTAGGGTTCCTTATACCTGAATTCAACTGTTTCGAAGATATTTACAATTTTCCGTAATATTTTCCTATTGCACCATCTTCAAGAAAAATTAATATTGTAAAGCCCATTGAAGCGTAAGGTACCAAACTTCTGCAAACGAAATTAAAGGGTCATAGATACTGAGAACTGTCGAAACTTTCAACAAAATTTATACAGGGTGTGCAGAAATTAGCAACCAATTCAGATGTCTTTAAACATTAAAAATTCTTTGTTTTTTTAAATAACACATAGTAGTTTTTATTGCAGCACTTGATTCAGCAAGAAATTCTACATTGATTCGTATTAAGGTCTCATATACCTATTTTTATTAGTTTTTGAGTTATTACAGATTATTGATACCAACTACGAAAAGTATACTATTGATGTTGTTTTTTACCGTTTTTTTGTTAAACAATAAAATTTCTACAGGTTTTTCGGTCCTTTAAAAATAAAAATCTTTATTTTTAATATTTCGTCACAATTCTGTGACTTATTCAGGAAATTATATTATTTAGTAGTTGGTACCAATAATCTGTAATAACTCAAAAACTAATAAAAATAGGTTTAATAATAATAATACGAATCAATGTATTGCTGAATCAAGTGCTGCAATAAAAACTACTATGTGCCATTTCAAAAAAAAAGAATTTTTAATGTTTAAAGACATCTGAATTGGTTGCTAATTTCTGCACACCCTGTATAAATTTTGTTGGAAGTTACGACAGTTCTCAGTATCTATGACCCTTTAATTTCGTTCGCAGAAGTTTGGTACCTTACGCTTCAAAGAGCTTTACAATATTAATTTCTCTTTAAGATGGTGCAATCAAAAAATTAATTAAATGAAAATCGTTAATATCTTTTTTCGAAACAATTGAATTTAAGGATAGGGAAACCTAATACAAATCATTTGCAAATAAAGCGTAGAATCGATTGCATTGAGAAAAATTATACCATTGTATTTAAAATAACAAAGTTGTATTTTGTTCAGTGAAAATGGAACAGCCTGTATAAGTGAAAGTAATTTTGGAACATGTGCCATATCAATTCAAGTAACCTTCGTGTAATTGTTTTTCAGAAAAAATATTTACAAGGGGAGATATAGTACTTGGACGCACTAGAGAGACAACCTGTACACATTACCGGCAATGAAATTTACGTTAACTAGATTATTCACAAAATTATTATGCCGAGTAATATTTTATGTCTACCATTTTATTATAATAACGTAAAATATTGAAACAGGATACTAAATAATTTAAGAGAAGGATCATAGCAATAATGCTAAGATAAACTTCTCATGCCCCTAGTACGAGAATAATACAACTTTTTTAACATCGAAGTAGGTTGAAATCGAGTGGTCGGTGGCAAGAAGGTTTTGTGGGTATGCCGCGATAGCAAACTTGGTGGTTCGATTCCACTCACGGATGCTATATTTTAAAAAGTTAAAAATATTGCTTATTTAATTGGCGGTGGAAAATTACCTTGTAATATAACTTGATCTATACAATTTGCACACGTTATTATACATAAATGGAAGCAATAAGAAAAATTTTGTTAACACAGCTTTAACTACAGAGCTGATATTAAAATGGCAAACTCACAAACTAAAAATGTGTTTTGGTATGTATTACCATTTGAAAAGTCTCAGTCATCTTACTGGAAAGTAAAATTTCAAGTCATTCGACTCTTTTGTTTGTTGTTGTGAAGTAACACCGACCTCATTTAAATTTGGACTAAATAACTGATATTTTAGGCACTACATAAAAGTCACCAACAATCGCCCTGGTATTGTATAATAGCTTTACATTAAACTTCGCATTGTATCTTGTAAAGTTAAATATAAATTTCGTTAATAAATCTGAACTCGACGTAAACACCGTACAATGTCTAATCAACGGATTCATTTGTTTGTTTTCGCTGGTGTCGAGAGAGTGCGATACAACTAAAAGCGTTCAAATGTTACCCGGATGGCAGTCGAGCTTGCGTGAACGCAATCGTTTCAATAAATAAGCGACGCTTAATGAATTAAACTGACCTAGACATTTATACTACGTAGATAACCTATACGCCTGCTAAATTCGCATTGAACCTATTACAACACAGCATATAACACGGTTAACGCGACGGCTTATATTTCCAGAAGGTGAAATTATTTTTTTCCTATAGCCACTAACACGGATTTTCTGTTTTATTAGCTAGCACCTATTTATTTTATTTACGTGACCATTGCGCGCCGCAAACTGTAAGCGCCAATCACCCATTCCACGAAGCTCATTTAAAACGGCCGCGATCGTTGCGATGATAAACACGAACGTCGCCAGACTTCACTGACTTTATTATGGGCGTAAATGGGACTTGGAAAATTGACAGTTTATACTCGGATTTCTTTTTGAATCAATGATTTACATGAAATAACTTTGTAAGTTCCACGATTTTTGATTTATCATTCTCAAACCACTAGTAATAATCTTAACAGAAACACTACAGATAATTTTCCTAAATGTATCACTTGTATCGTCAAATAAATGCACTTTCATTATATTACATAATTCTACATCTAAGTAATGACGGTTTTACAATAAAATACTTTGTTAATACTTTGTAGGATTCTAAATTTAGTAAATATAGCTTTAATTCAATTCAAACAATTCCAATTAGTAAGGAAGTAAAAATTGTTTCCATTAAAACCAGGTGTAATTACTAACGTAGACATTCTACTTTAAAACATGGAAACGAATCGTTTAGAGAATAAAATAGACCACTATAACGAATCAATCTAAGCGAAACACATTCTATATTACAGCAATTCAAGTAGAATAAATACAATAATCGAAAAATCAAACTCGCGAAATTTTTAATGGGAAATGCGACAACCACGATATTTTATTGCAGAATCAGTATTACTACGTTCGACCAATCAATTACTTTCGAAGCGCAGATATTAAAACTAATTTATACTTTTTACGTGCTCGATATGCACGATATATTCTAATTAATGGTTATATGAATGTTCGCATTATTTGAAATATATTTCAAAGTTACGTGACGTACTGATGGCAGTCATTATTTTGTTATTACAGCGCCAACTGATATATCCAAATTTAATAGTTCCATGAGTAAAATGCATTATTTAATATTATTTTGACATATCCACATATAATGTGGATGTAATTAGTGGTTGATTTATAAGTGCTAATATCATACATTAAATACTAAAATAAGGATACCATTGTTACTATTCAATGTAAATATACTCTTTTGTAGGTCAGCAACTTGTTATTCTTCATCGTTTCTGTATATAATCCAAGTTTTCCTATGTCAGCAGTTTTGAATGTTTTAGGAAAGAAAGAGCGCGCACTGCTTTTCCCCCTAAAGGGTCTACAAGTTTATTCCGCCGATACTACTTCTGGCAATATCCATCTCAACCCTAATTTAAGGACATATCAAAATTTCACGCGGAGTAGAGTAATAAAAAGTTATCGTCTATATCCAATAAAGTAAGATTACAAACAATAAATTTTACAGTTTGATTTGACATGTTAGTAACATAATAATGTCCTTTGTATTTTACAACGTTCTTCGTGTGAAAGAATGGGAAGAAAGATCTGACGTTGGATATGTTCACAGTAACGGCACCTAAAACAATATAAAAACGTAGTAGTAATATAGTTTTATAGTGCATTTCGTGGGAAAATATGTTAGAATAAATGTGAACACATACGTTTATTATTATATTTTATTAGATAGTTGTACCACAAAGATTTACGGTAAATACTATTACAAAATTGCAAATATTAAACTTCTTCATCCAAGATTACTCCAACTGAAAATGAATAATTGGTTTGCACAGCCGCTTACATGTGAAATACAGGATAATTTTAGAAATTATACAATTCTTTCTATTGTAGTTAATGTATTTATTCGCATATGCAGAGCATCTATGTAGGGTAACTAAATATAATAAGTATGTTATTTTAAACAGAAAATTTTTTATTACTATAAGGTACCCGGTACCTCCACCACTATCTACGATGTCATCTATCAGGTATGTAGTATACATTGTGAAATAATGAAGGCCAACATTTTTTTATTTTCTATTGGTATTTCTCCTTCTGTAGTTTTTCAAGAGTATAATCCATATCTAAACAACCGTCACAAAAAAATTCCAAATTTTATTACACATAGTTATCACGAGCTTTCTGTATGTACACGACGACTGCAGATTCCCGTGTAAATAATTAATTTTAACGAATTCAAAGTCAGTATTGTTTATAATTTATTTTCTGATTCAATTCAAAATTTCAATGTTTTCTATGTTAACTTAAGAATTTATCTTGCCAAGTTATTAGGACATATTTAAGGGTTTTCCCGATATTTTAAAAATGACACATCTGAGATAACACACGATGTCCAATGGACATCCATTACAGGTCCATAATAAGTCCGAATGCCCAAGGAATAGGATATCCATAAGGTATGCAGATATGAACGACTTTTATAATATCCTTTGATGGACATCCGTACGATATCCGAATATAGATATTCTTAGAATATATGAATTTGAATGGTATATGTGGGTATATCGGACACCCAAGATCTATACGCATGTTGCATAATATTGACAAAAACATATCGGAAGAACATGTTATGTTGATTTAGGATTTTGATGATATTGACAATTTAATTAATTCCATTTGATGTAATACAGAAGGTGACGGTTTAATAACCCAATATTTTAATCACTTGGTCCTATAATGGATCTGAAACGGATACCCTATGGATGTCCAATTTGGTAGAAAATGGCGCTCCAGAATATCCGATGGAGGTCCGCATATCCAAGAAGGGATGTACACTAGATGTTCTATGGACGTTCACGTGCTGATTGGAATACGTGCAAATTGTGTTGCCTACACTACATATATTCATTTCAGTTGGAAGGTAAAATCTGTCAAAAAATATAAAAATTTAAGATAAAATTTAGGTATTATTACACAAACAACAATATAAGAAATATAAATTGTAACAAATTCGGACAGTTAACCTATAGGACAAATTTTACGTTTTATAAAGTGAAAACTCACTCTAAAAAATTTAACTACTCACATCTAGCCCAAGATTCCCAAACAAACGGCAAAAACAAAAATACAATTTAAAAAAAAATATCACGTCAAAATTACTATTTAAATTACAAACCTTCTTTAAAAAACGTCCAATTAAATAATATTCAAAATTTTCTTCTTTTAAAAAAACCTCTACAAGTTCGGAAACCAAAACCAAATCCCATTTCCCAGTTCCGGTGTATTTCCGAAGATCCAAATTCAGTTACAAGAATTTTCCGAGCTGAACCATCCAAATTTCCAACCCTACCAGAAAAAAAATCATCCCGATACAACCAAAATTGCCGTACTAAATCTGAATAAAGCCAAACAACCGACCCTGACAAATAACAGCACAGTGTAATCTATTATAGGTATTAGTTAAATTATAGTTTTAAGAAAATAAGACCCAAAGCAAGGGTATTTAAGGAGAAAGAGACCTAAACAGTTCCCCGTTAACTTAAATTCATTCATTTAAATATTGAATTAGCCATTTACTAGTAAACCTCTATAGCTCGATGTTCCTTATTTAAAAATATTTCATTTTTATTAACTTTGATTAGCTTAACCCTAAAACAAACAGACAAACTCTAGACTTTAAATTAAACCATTAAATTACAACGATTACTTACGCTCCATTTATATATAGATATTAAGTGTTTCTGTATTGTAAACCCTATATCGGGTGGTAATTAAAATGAATAACATTTTTTTATGTTCTGTTCTTATACATATTTCTAAACCATTTCCTGAATGTGATTTCACTCCTTTTTATAAATTTTGTCTAATGTGTCCTGACATCTTGTGCTGTTAGTATTAATATTAAATTATAAAAATATTATTACTATTACCTATATGTATATTGTCTATGTATTACCGACAATAAAACACAAGGATATGCCAGCAGCTAACACCATCCAGCGCCATCGCACGGCATTGACGATAACTGCTATAACTCGCAGCCTGCTCCCTTTTACCTATCCTCGATTTTTCCTCTTGTTCGCTCTACCATTTTCCACGTACTACACTGACAATAAAATATACGATCTAATTAAAAGTTGTCAAATCCGTGCCTTCATTCTTCTGGCTCACCTGTGGATTACATGGTATTACGTTTATATATGGCTGGATGTCTAGTTGCTGCGTTGTGGCGGCTGGAATTTAGTTTATTAATTAAAGGTATATCGCACGTATTTTCAGTTTTTCAACGCGTAACTTAAAAAAAAACTACAAAAAAACACGTTCTCGCTTCGACATTTGATGCTATGGAAACTGTACGTATTCGAATTATAAATTTTTCGTAAATGCGGCGAATATTTAAATGGGGAAAGTGTATTAACATAAATTGACGCGACTCCAATTTGAATTAAAATTCGTGCTGCATTAACTTTGTTTAACAGTGCAAAAATGTCATTCGTGCGTTGTCGGTTTCACATTAACAACGTATCCGGTCGACAATTGCAATTTTCGAAAAATGTAAAATTTGTTACTACGAAAATGTAGAGAAATTTATACTTTTCATGAATTTAATTTAATTTTTGCGACGTATTTATTAAATTAGTATAACAGAGAGAAGAGAAATTTCATAAATTTATACATTTATAAGCGCTTGAATGCATATACACTATGTTAAAAAGTTTGATTAAATTTTATAGCTTCTGTATAGTATTTTTCAGAATCTAAGAAAATAGCTTTATTGTTACGTGGAAATAATAGTAATATATTATTTTGTAATGCCAAAACATGAAACACGACAAATACAGCACATGGAAGCAACAGAATAAGATGACATGCCAAATTATTAATGTTAGTATTATTGTATAATAATATAGGCATATTTACTTTTTAAAATAAAATCAGTATTATAAAAACAGTTTTTTACTAGGAACTGCGTAAATTCAATCTTAAATGTTTTAAAGTTCATAATTCTGATGTGATGTGGGGTGTGGTTGTAAATCTTCAACACTTGAGTCACACTACTTTTATAAATGGTTGTATGGCTAGTTTGTGGAATATGTAAATTTTGTTTTCGACACTCGCGTGTGTTGTATTCATGAGTTATTTCATGCTGTTTTAATAGTTCACTCTAGTGGCTTTTGGCAAAACATGCACATTTATATACAGGATGATTGGTGAGAATGGCCTATTAAAAGTATTATACAAAAGAAACGGCATTTTAAAACGAAATTTCATGGCTAGATAAGGTTGAATATGAACTATCACGTGAAAATATTCTTGAATAAATATCACTTCCGGTTAACCGGAAGTAGGCATCAACTTCGATTTTTTAAATAGCATGCTATAAAATAAATTACAGATTCAGCTTCTACGACGAATTTTACACATATTTCATGCACCATACCCTATACCTAAATACCATTCCTCCTGAGTTATTCGCAATTAAAGAAAAAAAGTGACAGATACCGACCTTACGTTATAGTGATATTACGTCATGTAGGAGTAAGAGAGACGAATGAAATTTTGCATACGCGCAGCTGATATTGTGTAGTTACACAACATTTGAAGTTCTTCCATGTAACATTATACAGGGTGTTTAAAAACTTAGTTGCTTATAAATAATTTCAATCCGCGGAAAGTAGATTTTTTTAAATGGAAAGGTATATATTTTCTTAGATATTCTGATTCTATAAAAGATTCTCTTTTAATCCGTATTAGGTGTTCCTATACCAAAAATGTAAGGTGAATAAGTTATAACGGTTTAATTAGTCTCCGTGCCTAAAATGCTCAGATATGTCAATTTACTGAAGCAAGAGTGCTTAGCTCATTTGTTTTACATAGTTACGGGCCACTTATTTTGACGTCTGTCATTTTGTTAATCGTATTTGAGTAAACTGTTGCAACTGAATTATGGAAAATAGGCCGTATACAAATGAAGAAATCATGAATTTATTTATTATACATGGTGAATGTAAGAAAATAATAGAACGAACATGCCGAACGTTTAACGAAAAATATCAATACTTAAATCCAATGACTAACAAGAAGTTTAAAAGAATTTGTAAGGATTTTCTGAGCCATGGAAAAGTTTTAAGCAAGCGATTAGTCCACAGAGCAAAGGTAGAAGACAACGTTACACTGGAAGAAATTGTATTGGCATATTTTAATGTATATCCACAGGCATCTATTAGAAGTGCGTCTAATGACCTGGGATATACCTACAATACAAAAAATTCTGAAAAAGCACAAAATGCACGATTATGCCATTATGCCAGTACAAGAGATTAAAGTAGGTGATCATATGGCAAGAATGGAATTTTGTGAAATTATGTTGATGCATATGCAACAGAATCCCATGTTTTTGGCTAATATTATTTGGACTGACGAGGTAAAATTCGACAGAGAAGGGGTTGTGAATAGGCGTAATATGCACTACTGGGCTCAGAACAATCCTCATTTAACCAGAACGCAAAATTTCCAAGAAAAATTTAGTATCAATGTATTTTGTATGATAATAGATAACAGCATACATTACCACATGTATAATGAAAATTTAAATTCCAATGGATATCTGCAAATTTTACGTATAGTTGTGTCAGAGTTTCTAGTAGAGATGCCGCTTGCATTATTGCATAACATCTGGTATCAAATGGATGGTGCTCCAGCACATTCTACCCGTGAAATTGATGCGATGTTAACGGAAATGTTTGAGGATCGTTGGATTGGTCGAAATGGTCCATGGAAATGGCCTGCTAGGTCGCCCGATCTAACGCCGTGCGACTTTTTCCTTTGGGGCTATTTAAGGCGAAGGTCTATACGGCCCTTCAAATAGATACAAAAGAGGAATTAATACGCCGAATAAGAGAATCCTTCAGGCAATTAATACCAGGTGCCATTCGAAGAGCTACAACCACAGGTGTACGTCGTCGAATTATAGAATGCCTCAACAGAAACGGTGGCCATATCGAACCATTTAGATAATTTATTTATTTATCTTATTATTGTTGTTGTTCTTGTCCTTTTTCTATTGTACCTTTTACTACTGTTATTAATTATTTATACCTTTGATGTAAATTTACTTTATGTTGGTTGTTAAAATGGTATTTGTTGAGAGTATTTGCGAAAATTCTTAAATAATCTAATTTTTTTACTGATGTTGTTCTCTACCATTGCTCTGCGAACATACAGATTGTTTTTATATCCCTGAAATACTTTCTAAACTTCTCGCTAATCATTGGTTGTAAATGATATCTTTCTCTAAATGTTTGATATGTTTTTTCTACTATTTCATTATGTACATATATTCACATTGCATAATAAATAAATTGATGATTACTTAATTTAATCTATTTTCAATGCTAATTAATTACACTAAGGAAAATGTATTGTACAGAAGCGACAACAATCTGTATGTTATTATAGGTAATGTAAAAATTATTAATTGCATTGTTAGAAAACACGAAAAAATAGTAAAATTACAATATGTATACAATAATAAATATAATAATTTCTTGTTGTTTTAAAATACAGTCTCGTATTGGGTACAATAATTATTGTACAGTGCAGGTCTATTTCTCTCGGTGTATGCGAGAACGATTAACAGAAATGGCATATGTCAAAATAAATAGTAAGTAAGTATGTAAAACAAATAAACTAAGCACACTTGCTTGAGTAAATTGACATATCTGAGCATTTTAGGTACGGAGGCTAATTAAATCGTTATAACTTATTCACCTTCCATTTTAGGTATAGGAACACCTAATACTGTTTAAAAGGGAATCTTTTATAGAATCAGAATAGCTAAGAAAATATATACCTTTCCATTTAAAAAAATCTACTTTCCGCGGATTGAAATTATTTATAAGCAACAACATAAACATCCTGTATAATGTTACAGAGAAGAACTTCAAATGTTGTGTAACTACACAATATCAGCTGCGCGTATGCAAAAATTCATTCGTCTCTCTTACTCCTACATGACGTAATATCACTATAAAGTAAGGTCGGTATCTGTCACTTTCTTTCTTTAATTGCGTATAACTCAGGAGGAATGGTATTTAGGTATAGGGTATGGTGCATGAAATATGTGTAAAATTCGTCGTAGAAGCTGAATCTGTAATTTACTTTATAGCATGCTATTTAAAAAATCGAAGTTGATGCCCACTTCCGGTTAACCGGAAGTGATATTTATTCAAGAATATTTTCACGTGATAGTTCATATTCAACCATATCTAGCCATGAAATTTCGTTTTAAAATTCCGTTTCGTTTGTATAATACTTTTAATAGGCCATTCTCACCAATCACCCTGTATATAAATGCTCGATAGGATAAGTATATTACCTATATTGTCTGAACACTTCACCGCATGTGCTTATTTAAGTTGAAAATACTTTTAACACACGATTTCTGAAGTACAAATATCTTGTTTGCATCTACACTGTTACCCCAGAAGATAATACTATAGAATAGCCTGTATTCCATGTGCGTGGTATGCAGAAAAGCTACTTCTGTGTGAATTTCGGAAGAGGGAGATTAGTCTTAACACGTAAACCATTCCTGCAAATTATTTAGTTAGGGCATTTATATGCTCTTTCCAGCTCTTCCACTGTCAAGTTCTAGTCCCAGAAATCGAACGTGGGCAATATATGTGAGTCTTTCATCTCAAATATTACATCTAGCTTTTCCTGTTTACGTTATTTGCGCTAAACCATTTTTTGGTTTTATGTAGCGGGCCTAGTACTTCTTCGCCCAAATTTCTGCTGGATCGCAATTGAGATATCATCAGCGAACATATTCACGAGATGGTCCGTTACTACTGGTAAATCATTTGTATACAATAAAAAAAGGAATGGTCCTAATATTGAACCTTGCGTTATTCCTGTTATTGATTTAAACCAGGCAGATTGAATTGTTTCAAGAGAGATGTTTTCTAAGAGCACTGACGCTTTGCATCCTACCGTTGAGATATAAACGTAGTAGAGGAGAGTGGGGCACACCGCCGGGGCACAGATGACTTCCTAGATATTTTTGGTGTAATTGCTGCCATCTGTTTGATACTTCTCTATACTGTACCTACCATATCATTTTATCATGCTGCAATCAGATTTGTAGGCTAAACCAGCGCTTGCAGTTACAGTGCGAAAGAAACTGTTTTGTAAGCTAAGGCTTGTAATATTTTCTTGTTATTACATCCCCTAAAACGGTTGATGGTATTTAATTTGTGTTTATTCACTGCATGTATTTAAAACTGCTATTCATAAGGTTTCAAAAGATCATCATAATTTAGAATTGTGAATCAACTAACCTGTAAAAACTTATTTAACAGTTGGAAATGTACATTTGGGGCAGAGGGGACCGATATGTGTTCCTCTATGCCCCATGGATGGATTCAGTGCCAAAAATGTCACCACTGGGCCCACGATATGTGTGTAGGTGCATCAGAAAATGACGATAAGTTCGTATGCGTAAATTGTGACGAAACTAGTTCTATTTTTCATGAAAATAAGTACTTGTTCGCTTTTAATTCTTCTTTTATTAAAGCAAACATTTAGTTGTTATTTTTCCCATATACTTTCTAAGTTTATTTAAGAGTAAAATGTGTTTTGTGACTAAATATAGCTACTTTCTATTATTTTCAACATGACTCATTTTTTCTGTATATATAGTTAAGCTGATGGTCCCATGTGCCCCGATGTATGGGGCACAGAGGACTGACAGTATAAACCCATTTCTTTAAAAATACAACCAATACTAGTTCCTATTTGTTAAAAATGTTCATCAGACGCTAATATACGAGTGTAGATCCCATAACCTACGACTGCAGATTCCAATAATAAACCACATCCAAATACCAACACTTTTTGTCTTAAGTGGTCCTGTGTGCCCCACTCTCCCGTAATCTGTGTACTCCGCCCCTGAAGCCCATGCGTTCTAGTTTAGCTAGTAAAGTATTGTGATCTACGCTGTTAAACGCCACCGACAATTCCAAAAATACTGCTGCGACATATTTATTCTTTGATTGTAAAAATATTATTTTCCATACAAACTTTGCCGCCCATCTTAAATAATGCCTGAAATCAACATCCTCTCCAAATTTTAAATTTTTTGCCTGTAGCGGTTTGGGCTATTATTTGTTCGAAATTGCACTTTTGGTAAGACAGAATAATATTAGGTTAATAAGTAATTTGTAAAATATAAAAATCTAATGTAGTGAATATAGATAGATATTCTAAACACTCATATTATCACTATCACTTAAATAAATTATAAATCTTGAACATGTCTCCTTTAAATTTTCTTATTTTGTGAAATAATTTTTTTTTTTTTAATGTAGTGGGTTTAGTTGCAGTGACTCCGTAAGCTGTATTACTTGTCTGGCTATCACTGCAACTCTTGCGGTGTAGTTTTAGTGTTAATAAGTAATTTTAAATGGCTTTGTGACAGCATCATAATTTATGATGCGCTATAATAGATATCCCAACAGCGAATAGTTATCCGGGATTAAATCATTTAAAAAATGTCAATTCCCTCCAGAGAATTGAACCCTTTTCTTACTGCGGCCATGTGACCCGTTAATAATAATAATAATAATAATTCCAAGGAATTGAAACGAAAAAGAATTCACTTTTGATGATTTTAGTGATCTATACAATGATAATAGGGACGTGTTGCAGGACATGAATCACTATTTTATAAGTGTATAGAAACATTGTTAACAAAAAAGAAATAACAGTTAACCATGTACAATTCGTAGAAAATACATTTTCCTTATTTTATACTGATGAGAACGAAGTAGTAAGAACTATCAATTGTCTCAACAATTCCAGAACTGTGGGACCAGATGAAATACCAACTATCTTGCTTAAATAATGCGCTAATATTACAAAATCCTTAACACACATAATAAACTTGTCCTTTCAAACGGCAACATTTCCTGAAGCTTTAAAGCAGACTCTAATAAAACCAATTTTTAAGAAGGGAAATAAAACTAACTTTGGTAATTATCGCCCAATAGCCTTAACATCTATAATTTCAAAAGTGATTGAAAAAATAGTACAAGAAAGATTGGTCAAGTTTATTCAAAAAAACAATATTTTAAATAAAAATCAAAACGGTTATGGATCTGTCTAAAGCATTTGACAGTGTTGATCACACCACCTTACTGGCAAAGATGGAAAAGATGGGATTTCGAGGAACTATTCTGCATTGGACACGATCTTTTCTAACGGATAGAAAACAATGTGTGCAGACATATGATGAGACTGGCAAATAAATAAGATCACAATGGTGCAGTGTGCAATATGGACTGGCCCAGGGATCCATTCTTGGCCCACTCTTGTTTCTGTTGTATATAAATGATTTACCGAATGTTGTCGATGATCTAATGGTACTGTTTGCAGAGGACTCATCAGCAGTAATACGAACTAATTCACTGTCAACTACATTACAACAAATCAATACATGTTTAACGAACCTTGACGAGTGGTTTGCGCAAAGTAACTTGAAGCTCAATATATCGAAAACACATCTATTGTTATTTAATAATAATTCAGTATCAGGACGAAGATCTTACCTGTGTAGAAGAAACGACATTCTTGGAATTGAAGATGGATGCCAAGTTATCCTGGGATAAACATATCAACTACCTGGCAACGAAGTTCAGTTGTCTGTGTTTCACACTAAAGGTATTAGCCTCAAATATTGGTCGTGGTGCTGCCCCCAAAGCTTATTATGCAAATGTTAACTCGCGGCTGCAATATGGTGTAGAAGCACAAAAAGCTTGTATTAGAGCAGTGTATGGACTAAAACCAAGAAACTCATGTAAAGACATTTTTAAAAATTGTAATATACTTACCTTGCCTTGTATTTATGTGCTGGAATGTACAGTGTTTGTTCATAATAACTATTCTGACTTCTTTAGTAATTACGAATTAACACACAGCTATTGCACTAGAGGTGCTGAATCCTCTCATCTGCTTCCACCTAGGACAGACTTAAGCAAAATTCAAAAATCTTGTTTATTTCAATGTTTAAAAATATACAACCACTTACCTCAAAAAATGAAAAGCTTGGCAGTAAATGTATTTAAACATATATTGAAAAAACTATTGTGTAAAAAAGCATTTTACAATGTAAATGTAACGAATTTTATTCAGAGAAAATACTTATGTCTTGTTAAATTATTTGTATAACATATTCATGTAATTTTATATTGTGTTTTACATTTTACTGACTTTGTGCTGTTTTTTCATATATATTTATTGACGATTTCTTACGCCATATGCATAATGTGATAAAAATATATTATTATTATTAAATATTAAATAATTTCGTCGAATTGATGGTTCCGGGGTTCAATTCTCTGAGGGACGACATTTTTTGTTTAATCCCGGATCAACACTGCATTTAAAAGGCGTGATCAAAGCCATTTCTTCAACTACACCGCAAGAGCGTCTCAGACCCTTAAACTTTACAAGCTAGAAATTCGTTGATTTTGTAATGCAACACTGCATATCGTCTTCAATAAGCGTCTCCCCTAAACTTTACAAGCTAGAAACTTGATTTTGTTCCAAACATGTTCCAAATACAAAACCAACGCGTGTGTACAAGTATAAATAAACAAAAGTGATCATGTATTGACAGCTGTAATTAATTACGAATAAAAATCAGGTTTACTAAATTTTACCTTCATTACTGCAGTAGACTTCTAACAGAGATAACTTTTCGTAGATCGATTTTTATACCAATATGAATTCATCACAACAGAAAATAATTATTTTGGTTCGAGTTGACATCAAAAGAATTGGGCGCAGAAAAAAATAGGTGTGTATATTCATGTGAATTAAAAAGACCATCTATCAATTCGCTTGATGTGACAGCCTACTCCCATAATAAATATAGAAACACGTTAATATAAATATTTATTCTTAGAAATGACAAACAAGGTGGATAGATATACAAAATAATACAAAACGATAAATTTATCAAATATTTTACACTAATTCTATTATACCTCTTTCTATAACACTATCTATCAAAATGTCTAAACTTTCACGAACTTACATATTTGATGAAAATTTAAACTACTTTATAACGTGATTACATGAAAACGAAAAAATATTTCTATGTATGTAAATGGTTCTGTAGATAACCTACAGTTCCATGGTTCGATTCTAGTAAAATTGAAGTAAACATTTAGGATAGTAATTCTCAATTATATCATGCACAACACTAAGTACGTGTGTTGCACAAGTATTCTGTTATATTCATATAAAACAAAATACGTAACTATTAATTAGAACTTTCACCCATCTATATCATAGATATGGAGATGATTTAATGATACACTACTGGAAAAAAGTGACGAGCAATCTGAACGCGTAAAGATACATGCATAATTTTAGCGATGCATAAAGGTTTTCCCTAGATGAGTTGATGCAACAAGTTTCTCTGTAGCTGAATTTTTTTAGTGAGCGGCTCCGACAAGTGCGCCAGCAAGGAAACCAAAGCGAGTAGGAGAAACCGGCCGTTCTTACTGTGGTGCGAAAGGGTACTATTTAGTCGTACATTGTGCGTAATGGAAGGGCGTTCGCGTTACTTGAGTGAGTTTGAACGATGAATGGTTGTGGGTATGCATATAGCAGGTATATCCTGCAACGAAAATGGGGAGAATGGAATGAACAAGGACGTACACGCCTTTCATTGCAAGTGGGACTACCAGATTGATTTTAATCCTTTTACAATTTCCATAGTAAGAAAAGTGAGAGGGGAAGTAACGGCTGTCACAACGTTAACTAAACGCAAAGATTAGATGATTCTAAACCAATGGGATTAGCAGCCAAAAAGTATCCTTGTTATTTAGTTATAAGACTCAATGATCTCGATAATACCTCAGAGAGGTACATATATAGACAGATTATAGACTGGTGATCCGCAGAAAGAAACAATGGATCGAAGGGGACAATTCATTTTAAATTTAAATCTTCAGCATCAGCAAAAACAGAACCGACATTTATATTCCTTTTCGAAGGTTTGACGGCGAATTTATGTCCCAAAGATAATAATGCGGATACATTGTCCGGAAATGTACAATTAGAAAGGATGACAAACCAATTTTGATTGGATAAAATTTGTAGTAAATTATTGTTATGTAGTTGTATTTGAGTGAGTTTATCAAATTTGTTAATTTTCTCTTTTTAACCCTGTTTAAAGTTGTATTTGACGCGTGATTCTTCGAGAAAATTGAAATAGATGAAAATTCATTTTTTATTTGTTGAAGTGATTTTACGACGCCATCTTCATGATAGATGACGTTTATGTTTACGTTATATTGTGACAATTTTTTTTTGACAATTTTTTGCGACAATTGTTTTGTGGGACCCGGAAGGTGGTACGGGACGGGCGGGACACGGGGGGTGGTACCCGTAACAATAAAACATTAAATATCTAAATCAATACGAACGAAGTCTGCCGCGTTAGCTAGTATATAATATAACAAAAAAATTATCACAGAAGCTGTATTTGTAATTTATTTTATAGCATGCTATTTAAAAAATCGAAGTTGATGCCCACTTCCGGTTAACCGGAAGTGATATTTATTCAAAAATATTTTTACGTGATAGTTCATGTTCAACCATATCAAAGTGCAAAATTTTGTTTTAAAATTCCTTTCCGTTTCTATAATACTTTTAATACGCCATTCTCTCCAATCACTCTGATTGAGGGGTATGTCAAAATTTTATTAGGTTAAATATTGGCTGACAGCTAACTCTGTGCTTGACATTAAATATACATAAGACGTATGACGCGCTTTTGAGCCACAAACACTCTATGCCAGTCAGCTGATTGACCCCACAATATTATATTGTAAGACAATATTAAGTAAGCTAGAGCATAATATACATTAAGCATAATTGCGTAATACATCGAATTTAATTTTTTATTACATACTCAATATGCAACTCAAATGACAAATTCTCATCCAATAATACTCCCAGGACTTTAGAAGACCCCACGAATAACCCCTCGCCCGGTAGGATCCGCCTTTTATGGAAATACATGACTGCAGTCTTTTCATTATTTAGTATTAACTTGTTCTGATTACACCATAATGCCATCTGCGTAATAACTCGATCAATTTCAAGTAGCAATTCCTCAATTCTATCAGAGGAAATCGCCAATGAAGCATCGTCTGCAAATAACGCTAGACATCCAGCTGATACGGCAAGTCATTAAAGGCTAACAGAAATAAAAGGGGACCCAAAACGGGTGCCCTGAGGAACATCCAAATCTACGCAAAACTCATCCGATAGAGTTGTGCCGATTTTAACTTTCATTTTCCTTTCGGTTAAGTATGATCTTAACCATTTCCACCATTCCACCTCTCTGCATCGGATGAGGTAAATTTTCTTATTAATTACATTA
Organism: Holotrichia oblita; assembly: GCA_023690525.1. Lineage (NCBI taxonomy): Eukaryota > Metazoa > Arthropoda > Insecta > Coleoptera > Scarabaeidae > Holotrichia > Holotrichia oblita. Next base: position 75,863,086 of record CM043015.1, read on the forward strand.
GCTAACTTGTTGTTCATTTTAAACCAATTCTTCAATGCAGAGGCTGACCATATTTACTTGAAATCTCTTCATAAAATCCCATCTGGAATGAATATTTACAGAGGAAGTAACGGCTGTCACAACGTTAACTAAACGCAAAGATTAGATCCTAACCCCATTGGTTTAGGATCATCTAATCTTTGCGTTTAGTTACAGTAAGAAAGATTATTTTGTTACTGTTTTTTAAGGGACTATTTAAATGTTACAACAATTTATCGGCACTCAAGTTGAGGCAGACATAGTCATAACAGAATTTTTCAATAACAGAAAAAATCAATAGCTTACCAATAAAAATGCATGGTACTTACACAAAAATTTAGCCGAATGAATCTCATTATTAATTCTAATATCAAATGGAGAGTTTTTGTGTGGTATGAATTTCTTTTACACAGTAGTAAATTTTGTATCGCTGGGATGCATTCCTGTAAACCGTGTTACTCCCATTTTTCAGCGCTGGATAAATACCAATAAATCACGAGAAATAACAGAAGTAAACCAGAACATCCTCAGTATTGGATTTTCCTCCTTTCGAAAAAAAAACACTTTAATATTCCAGCGATGTCTAGCAATCCTATTATTTTATTTCACATAGATGTGTAATATATAACGTTTAATATAAAACGGAGGGTAACAAATCATGCATTCAAGGGAACATATTTGTCGGTATTCCAATAAAATTCTCCGCCGCAAGAGCAAGCAACCGGCATTTTATTAAAAGTTTCTCCTAAACAGAATATAAATTTTACCGGAAAACACACACGGTGGCACGGGAATACTTTCAAATATTACAAAAAGAGCAAAAACAAAACGAGTTAGATTTGCGATACGAGTTCGTGAATACTCAAACAAAATTGTATGTCGTATAGATCTGGGCCATTTTCAGGATTTATTGTGATAGCTTCGCCGCTAAAGCCGCAATCGGATTTGCTATGGCGTGGCGGCGGCAGCGGGTTCCGGATATCGCGACGACCCAAGCCGCTTTCCTCCTAAGCTTATCCCCTTACTACTATATACGTCTAGTTACACTTTTATTGCACGATCTATATCCAAAAATTACTTTTATTTCCTAGTACTACGACCTTCGTCACGACGAAGTAAGACTCCACAGAATACAAACCATGTACACAATTGGGTTTATAGGTAGGATACAAACAAAAAAATACAATTTTCCCTAAAGTTAAAAGGATACTGTTTTTTCAGGCAATAAAATAGTAAACAAAAACTAAAAGGGTCCACCTCGTTAGTATTGCATACGTCTGACATTTTGACGGCGTCCTGGATTTTATTTATCTGTTATTATAACTGTTTTTATTTTTATAATTTCTTCGCAGAATTTCTAGTAATTTTAAATACATATAAACACTGTCACGAAAACAAGCAAATTCATTACTCACGCAACACATTAATCTAACGAAAGATCGGCATTAAGATGCAACAGTCTACCGCACTAACATATTCGCCCCCATTGCGACATTTCGAATTGCAAGAAGTATTGTCTGCCAGCGACTGACGTCTGACATTCTACACATACATTACCGGTGAAATTACTTGTTTAAGTAAAGATCGGAGGGGGCCGGGTAAACTTTTCAATTGGTTTTCTGTTTGCGTTTCTAAACGTTTTCTTTATATCTCCGGTGACGGAGGTCTCTCCTTTCTAACCGGTAATTTAAGAGATTGTTTTACTTTGAAAAGGAATCGACTGCTTTTGAAGTAAAGGAACGTTTGCGATTGTTTTATTGTTATTAATTCCCGTCTATCTTTGGCGATAAGATTTAGTTTTACCGCCACAATTTTAGTTTTTCAACAACTTTAAAAGAAAGTTTTATAAACCGTTTTGCTATTTCGAAGCTTTAGAAGACAAACATTCTTCATAGTAATCTTTATGAAATTTTATTACAGTGCTATGCAAAAACAGACCGTTTTAACGAAGTTGAAACCACAGGTAGACAATTATAAATAATATATAGAACAGGTTTACTTTCAAATATATTTATATAACTTTATTTCTGTTGTAAAACATTGAAATGACGGTCGATAATATATTTACCAATATTAAGGATTTCTTTACTAGTGTCATTGCAACTGCATTATCGGATCACCATGCACAGAGGTTAAATTTTGTAACTCAGGATTCTTCCGCTTGCATTTCAGAAAGCACTTATACAGAGAAGAGAATAATTACTTCTGACGACCTTATTGAAATACGTAAATATCAGGTTCAGATGAAATTAAAAAAAAACTGCAATGAAGCTACAGATGTATGAAGATGCTAGGAATGGTGTGGTTGATGTTAACAACTACAACTACTTTCTGTAATTCACTGAAAACTCAAATTGAAGACGAAAAAATAAAAACAAACATTAAATACATTAACGATTCTCAAAATAAAGTCCAAGCAACTCGTCAAGCAAATTACTGGACAAACAAGGAATAAGAAACTTAACATAATGAACATAAATATTGAAGTTGATGAAACCAATAAATATGAAAGACTTAGACATATCAATAGTTATTTTATGCACGCATGTAAAGATATGGGAAACAATCTACCGGTCTATTGTGCATTTTACGAAATCCTGCTACTTTGTTTCTCAATCCTACTACTGTTTCTGAGGTGCATAATATAATTTAATAATAATAATAAACGTCTTTTATTATCCATCATGGTCATGGCATACAGAACTGTACAAGAATAACAAAATAGAAGAAAGAAAAAAAAAAGAAAAACATGAGGAAGTATGCACAGGCCCGAGGCGCACACCACGATGGAGAACTAGGCGAGGTTCAGATAGTCATTGTAATAATGACAACTGTTCTTCCACTCAACCTAGACAGTATATTTACGTCTCCAGTGTGCAAGCTACGGTTCTTTATTCTTTCATTCACTGCTGCTCTGCTGCCTCGAGAACAAGAACTGCCGAAATTTTCGTTTAAAAGAGAAGTAGGATGTAGCCGATTTAATTTCCAATGGAATTGAATTGTATACGTTAACAATCTGATAGGAATAACATCTTTTGAAGTATTCAAACCTATGCATCGGTGGGGTAAGCGTACCTTTATATCTGATATTTAAATTATGCACGTCAGCCCGAAACCTAAGCCTGCTGGATAAATAAGGCGGCTTACCAGTCAGTACGATGTTATAGTAAAGACACGCTGAATGTAGCAATCTTCGGTTTCTCATATTGAGCCAGCCAATGTCATGCAGTTTATGTGAAATATGCTCTTCGTCTGATACCGTAAACTAGTCTGAGACACGAGTTTTGAAGTCTCTGAATTCTGGCCACACTAGCGGCAGAGATACACGCATGATATAACGCATCACAAAAGTTCATATGGGATAGAACCAGCGATTCGCACAACAACTGTTTAGTCCCTCTATTCAAAAAGTTTCTACTTGCATAAATCTGCTTCAGCGCAAGGTATCCCCTATTAATGCACATATTAATATGTTGGCCAAAGTTCAGCCCCTCATCAATCATAACTCCCAAATTTTTAACGCTTTCTTTTAGCGCAACCGTTTCATTACCAACCCTAATAATGATATTGTCGCGAAAGTTAGCATCCCTTCTAAATTTTTTAGGTCCGAAAAGAATTAGCTCAGTTTTCGCGGGATTCAGACGAAGGGAGTGTTTCTTTGATAGAGTATCCAGTCGTTTAATATCATCATTTAGTTCCGTGCACGCCTGGGTTACCCCATCTGGTGCAAAAGAAATACACAGCTGAGTGTCATCCGCATAAAAGTGACAGTTCGAAAATTGCAATGATTTCGCAAAAGCAGAGGTGTATATGGAGTATAGAAGTGGTCCCAGAACAGAACCCTGGGGCACGCCTGAAACAGTAGGGAGGTAGGACGACATCCGGCCAGCAACACTCACGCATTGTTCACGCTTCGTAAGGAAGCTGTATAACAAGTCTACAGACTTAAAACCTAATCCAATATGGCGCAAGATTGCTGACATCAATCTATGATCAAGAGTATCGAAAGCTTTCGTGTAGTCTAGTAAGCACATTAGCGTCATTTTGCCTTCATCTGTGCTGCCCACAATGTCGTCCACCACACCCAACAAAGCCGTGCAACAGCTGTAGCCCTTCCTAAACCCCGACTGCCTAACAGGAAGAATTTCGTTAATTGCCACGTATTCCTTCAATTGCAACTCAATAACCTTTTCAACAATTTTCGATACAATTGGTAATATACTTATAGGACGGAGATCACTCAGCTGCGCTACAGTAGCCCTTTTGGGCAGTGGAATGACTAACGACCTCTTCTAACAATTAGGAAAGATACCCGCAGCTAAACAAGAATGTATGACATAAACAATGTATGGCAGTATGTGCGGGCAACACAGTTCGATAAATTTAATGGTAAGACCGTCTACGCCTGCCGAGTTACTTTTAATAGAACGAATAATATTAAAAACTGCAAAGTCAGTTGTTGGTTCAAAATTAAAATCGTTAGTATTTAACGGGTTAGCTATGTACTCATTATATAAGTCTAAGTCTAAAGGCGAAAGTGGTATTGAGTTTAGAAAGAAGTTATTAATTGAGTCAGTGTCACTAAGATGATCCGGTACTTTTGTTGTGTGTTTATGAATGACGTTCGCCGTTTTCAACACTTTCCACATATCTTTTTTATTTTGGTTACATTTTTTTGATGGTATACTCAAAGTATGCACGTTTTTCTCTTCGAATAGCGTCAGTTGTTAAATTTCGCAGTGACTTGTAATAGTCCCAATGAGCAGGCAGATTGCTTTTTTTAAATTTTTTAAGAGCATTATCGCGTATTTTTTGCATTACTTTGATGGTGTCCGTTATCCAGGGCGCAGGCGGTCTAGTAAATTTTGCGGATACTAATGGCATATGCCTATCCAGTAAGCTAGTCAAGAAATCATTTAGCATTTCAGCCATCTCGTTAACATTATTGATGTCATAAATAAGGTAGAAAGGTGTCTGTAAGAGGTCCTCTCGAAATAAATTATAATCAAAGTATTTTAGACTTCGGTATGTGCGCATGCATCCTGACTCAAGTTGCCGTCAACTTTTAAAGAGCAGTAAATCAATTCATGATCCGCCAAGTGAACCTCTCTGGCACCCGACTCCAAAACTAAGTTTCTATCTGACACAAAAATTAAGTCAATGAGACTAGAGCGAGTCTGGGTAATACGGGTCGGTGTCTCAATAATTTGGACCAAACCGAAGGTTGCCACAGCGTCCACCAGAGCATCAGCCTGCAGACTACCCACAACATTTAAGTCAATATTGAAATCACCTAGCAATACCACTGCATCCGCAGTCGAAACGGCTTCAGATAAATAATCTTCTAATGTATTAATAAAGTCTGTGTAATGGCAATGTTGAGGTCTATAGACGACACCTACTACGTAATTTAGCTTATTCATTCGAGTAGCTACCCACAGCTGCTCGGTACCTTGGTGAAAATTAACAATTTTATAATTCAGAGTATTATTGATGTAAAAAGCTACCCCTCCACCCCTCGAGTCGCGATCATTTCTGAGTAATTGATAACCATCCACCGCAACGTGACTGTTATCGATATGTTTATTTAGCCAAGTTTCGCTTAAACCCACAATAGAGAAGTCATATTCGAGTAAAATATTTTTAAAATCCTGAAAAGAAGGCAGCAGAGAGCGCACGTTCACATGAGCAATTTTAAAATTTTTTAACGCCATAGGATACACTCACAATACAATCAAGTAATAGTGACCTAACAGTAGACTGTGTTTACTGCAAAGGTTTATGAAATAAATTAAATATAAAGAAAACTTTAGCTAATTTTACCTTTCAAGTCACCGCCGTGTTCCCCTCGCCCCATCGCACCACAAACAAAAGAAAATACTTTGAGTCCAATAAAACCAAGTAAAATTGTTTCTCAGCCTGTACACACCTCTCTTAAACTAAAATGAACAAAATCAATTGGAAAGTCGAAATACACGTATATCAAAAGTTGAGAGCAGATTACAATATATTGTGATTATTAGACAGTTACAGTGAGACAAGTACAATTAGAAATTAATACACATTCAAATATATAAAAAAAGATGTACATTCTAATCCGTAATATTGAGCGACTATTAAATAATAAATAAAGCTATTATTATTAGATATTCGCACTGAAGTCGAGTACAACTCGCAGCTAATACACATTCAGGCATATACGCAAAAATGTTTGTACTAAACCGTAATAAAATTAAATCAATTTCATCAAAGTATCTTAATTAAAACAAGAACAAACAACAGATATTCGACAAGATATTCAATTAAATAGCATTTCGGCAACATAAGGGAAAATTTTAGAAATAAAAAATATTAACTCAGTTGATTTTGACGACATACCGGTCAAGTTAAGTTCTGTAGCATTCTTTTGGCAAAAGTTCTGGTGCCAATGATTAATAAGTGTCCGCAAACTGGGGTCTTTCCCGATAAATTAAAATATTCCATCGTGAAACTAATACATAATAAAGATGATGAAACAAACCTTGAAAACTACAGACCAATATCTCTTTTGCCTAACATCTCTAAAATCTATGAGAAAATAATATCTAGACAAATCTAGATAAACAAAATGGCTTTATTAAAGGAAGAACAACTGTAAAAGCCATATATGAGGTACTACAAAATGTTTTAGAAGGTATTAATTGTGACTGTGAGACGATTAGGATTTTCATGAACCTATCAAAAGCCTTTGATAGTGTCAACTACAATAAATCGGAAATCATGGGAATTAGAGGGATATCTTTAGATCTCATACGGTCTTATCTAATAAATATAATGCAGCGTGTCGAAGCAATCGGTCCGAAATCTGGCAGAATTTTGTTCTTTGATTGGCATTTGCATATCGAAGATATGTCAAGTATAGACACGTCGCAGAATCATAATATTAAATTCTGCAAATAAATGTCTGCAACTAGCCGTAGCAGACTTTCTATCCATAATACATAGCGCTCTTTTCTGAATTCTAAATACTCGAACAATATCTGTAGGGTACTCCTAGGTCCACAAACCATAAGTCATGACAGCATAAAAATAAGCAAAATGAAACACTTCCAGCATCAACCTCATACCTCAGCTTATTTAATGCAAAACAAGCGGGACCAAGTGTCTTATACAAAATTTCAACATGGTTCAGCTATGCTCTGAATCAATAAATTGTTACTCCCAAAAATTTCATATTGTCTCTTTGGGCTATGAGATGTTATCTCTGATGCCATGATTAGCCTTGGAACTCAATAAATACAGTCTTAACACAAGATTATTCTCGATTAGGTAACTATTTAGTGCTTCTACACTATTTGATGCAACCCCAACGAAATCACTGAAATCCTTAGTAGACACCAAAACCGAAACATCATTAGCAAATATAACATCTCTCAAAATATCGACATTTATTTGTACGTATTAACTCCGATCCTCTAAATAACTCTTAAACCTGTTCCAAGGTATATCTTTAATGCTGTAGTGGGTCAACTTTTCAAGCAGTACAATATGATTGGCTAAATCAAAAGCCTTATTTAAATCAACAAATATTCCAGCACGCACATAACCATGATCTACTTATTGAACAAATAGACAACAGTTGACTATTTGGAGCAATTATAAGACAAAATGTACACTTCAATATACATACATAAGAACCTTTACGACAATTTTTTAATATTTGTAGCAACTCATTATTTCTGTCACAATAATTATTCTCGCTTGTGGTAAATCATGAGAGAATTGAAAAGGAAAGCGGCAAGGAACAATAAGAATTTGTAAGGGAAATTAATTGTGCAATAATCGATAATTAATTAAAATACAAGATAACATTACATATTTACTATTCTTGTGTTTTATCGGTAATTCACGAAATACAAAATATCGTCCGGTAGATTATTTGCATATAAAAACATACAATACATTATGCAGAACAATATCAGGTTGGTCAGGACATGAATATTTATGACGGCGTGAGAATTTTAATGGTTTAATGCGGCGTGCAATGTGTAAGGTAGAACGGGACAATTTATAATTGCCCCATAATTATAACACCGTGTCCTTCATTACCAGCGAGTTCTACTTCTAATTATATGTGTATTTAATTATATTACGGAAACTATAAAGTTTGTGACACAGTACGAATTATGAACATGAAAATTATTAATTTCTTGCTAAAAATACGCTAATTTTGTATCTGACAAAAAGCCCGAACAAATTTCAACAAAGTATAAATAATGGTAATATATTTGCATATCTGATTAATTAAGTAAATTAATGCAAGCTAAGTTATTGTTTAAATGTTTCCATAAATTAATAAATCAATACAATTATATTTACATCTTTAATGAGCTTTTGTATCACAAAAAGGTTTAAATTATTTTGAATTTAAATTAACCAAACATCAAAACAAATAAATAATTTTATCTCTAACAACTGATTTAAGATCGTTATGCCAACCGTACATACATACATACATACAACAACATTAGTAATGTGCAAAGTAAAGCTCAAAAAGGTGATATCGGCCATAACATTACAGAAGATTGCCCCCTTTTCTGTTGTCATCCACTTGATAAGAAGTTACGATTTTAATTTCAGCAGTGAGAATGTAAAGCAGATCGAATTAGTTTGTAGAATAACATCTGGAAATTCACGCTACATTTTCACGTGTTATCTTGAAGATATTGTTTGAATTCGAGCCGACTTTCCATTAATATCCTTTCTTTGACAATGGTCGAGTGAAGAGGGTCTTTTTGTAAACAGGTCGATAAAAAGAGCACTCAACACTGCTAGAAAACAACTAAATTTAAGAACGTGTCATTTAGCAGGAGCCCTCTGCACACAAAGAATAACCGTAAGAGGATGTAAGGAAGAGAAAAAGCTCTTTAATGCTCCGTACATTTGTTGAATATGGTATTAAGGGAAGAAGATATATACTTAGCATTTGTACGGACGACGTACATTGTGATAATAGCAGAGGTAATTTGTCATAAAATATATTGTATACGATCTGTTAAGAAACGTTAAAGGTACGAGATGTAAGTGAAATTTTCTCTGGGGAAGTAATGGCATGTTCTTCCGTCCGTGGTAAACGCGGCTATTTAATAAAACTAAAGAGTTCCTTTGATGAATGCAAATTTACCCTGAGAATTACAAACTGTCGAGAAGAGGAGTTAACGCTGAAAATTTATGATTAACTTACCTTCACTTTAGGATCGCGCTAGAAAAGAAACCGGAAGTTATAAGAACAAGTCTTACTTTGATTTATGTACTCTATGCTATGTTATTATTACCACTTTTAAGTAAGTGAAGGTAGAAAATAGTCAGAAGTAGAAACTAGAGTTTACTACTACTAAGTGTAAAGTTGTTAGACAATGTTGAATTGTTTTTGCAAACTTAATTAAAAAGGACGGTATTCTTAAATGTAACAAAAGTTGTACATAATTTATTATTTCGGAAAAATAATTTTAGACTTTTAGGGTAACACACGAAAAAAAGCTTCCAAAAATCCTCTCGTTCTACTCTTCTCGATAAGTTAAGAATTCTTCGCGCAACTTGATTCTGCGCTCGTAGAACTTCTGATCCTTATTAGCAAAAAGCTAAAGTATATCACCCTTAATGAAGGCTTCGATCTTCAAGTAATTTCGCCAACTTAAAAGTAACTGATCGGATGATACAAGATCAAAGAAATATGGTGAATGTCTTCCCAACCAAGCGCAATAAGTTTTACGTAGTAGGTTTAGTAGAGATTTTTTTTTGTTACAGTTTCAAGTAATACTCTAACAATTTAAGACAATGTTCACATGCAAGACCTCATAATATGAAAAAAATATTATGAATTAATGTCATTAGCTGTGATGGAAAATGTATAGTTATTCTTGTATTGTGCGCATGATATCTATACTTGTATGATCAACAATATGTTCTAAAATACTGAATACATTTTCCCAAATGAAAGTGAAACCTTGCAGGTGATCTACGATTTCACGTTTAACTTCAGCAGCACTACTTATTGATTTCTGCCAGCTATGATAATTAGAATTTTCCAATTTAGTTAAGGAAATACGACTGGTTTTTGCTTAATTATTTTTGCGTTATAAAGTGTTCTTTTTTCGATACAAGCGATTCGTTATAACTCTCGTCCCACTTTGAACTGGAATCCTCTTCAGAACTTGCAGTAGATGGTGATCTAAATATCACAAATAAACCAGACAATACATATTATCTGAAATAATTTATATATATTATATATATAATCAATCACCTGTGTTACTCTTAGGGTGTTAAGTGTACAAATTCAAAAATATTTTCCATAATTATAATTAACTGTAAATAAATTCAGTCCATTCTTTTTTAATTTTTGCCATTCTTGTTCCTTCGTTCCAGGTCTTCCCTCATTTCTTCAGACATTCCTCAACTGTATTGTCCCACGTTTTCCTTCGTCTATCTCTACCAGCCACATCTTTTTTGTTTGCCTATTTTCCCCCATACACATCATGTGTCCGAACCAGTTTATCTTTTGTCTGTCCATATATTCTAGGATCGGTTCCACCTTGAGTTCTTCTCTTATTTTCTAGTTTCTTATTCTATCTCTTCTAGTTACTCCTTTGACTGCCTTTAAGTACCTACTTCATTTCTAATTTGTGAATTTTAGTTTTCATTTGATTTGTTAGGTTCCAACTTTCACATTCATACGTTAAGACTGGCTTGAACACTGTGTTGTAGACGAAAATTTCAGTTTTTTGTGTTATTTCTTTCTTCCTCACGAATGCGGTACTTAGTACCTAGTATAGCTTATTTGTGCTCTCTATTCTGCAAACCAGTTCCACGTCTTCTGTGCCAGCTTTATGTATGTTTATCCCCAAGATATTTAAATGTATCTACCTGTTCTAGCTCCCTTCCATCCAGTTTATTTTCTACTTTAACATTGTTTTTTCCTATTACCATGACTTTAGTTTTATAATAAACAAATATTATTATTATTATTAGGAAGAATCAAATTTCGTAAAAAACGGGACTTCGGTCTGTGTTATAATATCAAAGAGAAACTCTTTTGTTCAAAATCTCTATATTTCAACCAACATTTGTGGTCTTCTTCAGGAAAAATTACTACAAAGATACAATATGTCAATTAAAATAATAACAATTATTTAAAAAAGGAAAACTTACAACTTGAGTTCCTTAAAATATAAAGATGTAATAATAAAGGCTGACAGGATGTATCATCGCGATGCAACGATCAAATTAAATTACAAATAAATTATAAATCTTATCTGGTTAAGGATATTAATAAAATCTCTTTAAGAACTGAGAAAATATGAAAATAATAATAATAATAATAATAATAATAACGTCTTTATTGCCCAACAGACATACATCCACTAAAAGGACAATATTAAATAATAATATGATGCAATGCTCTAAATCTATATGTATACTAAATACTATACTAAAACACTATAATATATGTACTATACTAAAACAGACATCTTAATGGGGTAATGTGGGAAGAGGTAAATGGAACGGATCGGGATAATACTTATTTACGTTCCTCGCCATATGGGTAAGAGGCGCCCTGGAGAATACATTAGTTCTTGCTGTGGCAACGGCGAAGGTGTCAGACGAACGAGTACCATATTTGGGAACAAGAATATTTATATTGGAGAGCAGATGCGGGGCATCGATTTCGTTGCGTATCAATTTTAATAAAAAGTTAGCACTATTTAGTTCTCTGCGGTCCATTAGTGACGTAAAATTATGTTGTTCTAGTAATTCTCCGTAGTCACAGCCTCGTGGAGGATAGATACCCGATGCTTTAAACGAAAGATACTTTAGAACCTTCTCTGGACTCTTTCCAATAGCAGGTTTTGAAAAAGGAAACATGGGTACCAGATTATAGAAGCAAATTCAAGCTTTGGACGCACCAGGGTGAAGAATAACATTTTTAGGGTACTTAAGTTTGAGAACGAGCGGCAAGACCCGATAACAAAACCAAGCGAGCGTGATGCAGAAGAACACATTGCAGATATGTGATCGGTGAACTGAAGTCGTTGGTCAAACAGAACACCCAGATCTTGTATTTTGGCCAGCCTCGGTATAGAGAATTGTCCCACAGAATAGGAAAATGATATCGGCTTAGTTTTTTTGTGGTATAAGTAACAACGGCACACTTGCTTACGCTTAGCATAATCTTATTTTGAGAACACCAATTATTAATAATATCAAGATCTCTTTGCAATGCTTCACAATCGGAAATGGTAGATATCTTGGAATAAATTTTTAAATCGTCAGCATAGGCGAGAACACGGGAACTGAGACTGGATAAAAGATCGTTGATATAAATGTTAAAGAGAAGCGGGCCTAAGTTTGATCCCTGAGGAACCCCTGATGAAACTGTGAATGTTCTGGAATAGAAGCCGTTATAGCAGACGTAACTGGTGCGGTTATCTAAATAGGAAGCCATAAAGTTTATAGTCGTAGAAGAAAAACCCAGGGAATCAAGTTTAGAAAGCAATATAGTATGGTCTATGGTGTCGAAGGCCTTGGCAAAATCAGTGTATAAAACATCAACTTGTTCTTGTGTGTTTATGCAGGAACTAATATAATGCGTAATTTCAGCTAGATTAGTTAGGACTGATCTTCCTTTCATGAAACCATGCTGCACAGGTGCGATGTAACATTTCACATTATTGTAGATTTTATTGTAAATGAGATGCTCAAATACCTTAGCACAACCAGATAGTAAACTAATAGGCCTATAGTTCAGTACGTCCCATTTATTCCCCTTTTTTAATACTGGGTTGACTTTGCATATTTTCCAGATATCTGGAAAAGTCGAGGTACGCAGAGCGAGATTAAATATTTCGCACAATGGGTCACACAGTACAGGTGCACTATCTCTAATGAAGAAATTAGGAAATCCGTCATGACCTGATGTAAAGTCTGCTCTGAGACGTTTAATGGCCGCAGTAACTTCGTCAGTAGTGAAACCGTTAATATTAAAACAAGTGGGCGTTGTTATCGTTGTTGAGGGTGCAGACAAAGAACGAGGTTGATAAACATCGGAGAAATTTTTCGCGAAAGCTTCCACTATTTCCTGGGGTTCGACCATCTCACGACCCTCAAGCTTCATACACCCAGGAATTCTCGATTTGCCTGACTTCTGTGCAATAAACTGCCAAAACACTCTAGGATCCTCTGAAATTTCAGTTTCAATATTGGCCAAGTATGCGTCGTAGTCTTTACGTAATTCCAACTTAACCAATCTCCGTACCCTGACAAATTCGTCCTTGTATTTCTGTGAGCCAGAAGATTTCCATTTACGGTGATAGAATTCCTTTAATTTAATCAATTTGACCGTACTTCCACTGTACCAAAAAGGAAATTGACGTGAGGAACAAGTATATTTCGGCACATATCTGTCCACCAATGATTGCAGTGTTGCATAAAAAGACGAAACAGCAACGTTAACGTTGTTGAGCGCTTTTAGATGAGACCAGTCTATTGTGCTAAGTTCACTGTATAAGTCGATAAGATTTGCTTTTCTAAAGTTATATCTGGGACTAGAACTTGAGGGAAAATTGAGGGTAGTGTAATATGATGCGTATAAATCATTTCCGTTACAAAATTGTTAAAACAGTAATACTATTTTTTTTCTTTATTGTATCATTTCTTGGTCTACATAAATGCATTGCACGTGTAAAATAAGTGTTGTCATCACATATCAAAGACACACAGGTTATTACACCTTGTAGGTAAATGAATTGCGGATGTATTAGATCATATTTTCGCTGACGAATGTCCGTATGTCCGCAGCGTATAGTAATAGTATTTTTTCTATTTTTTTGTATTAGTTGTAAGTGTAACCTCTGTAAAAGACACATGTACGGAGGGTCTCAATTGCTAACTTAAATAAAGTTTAAGGTTTTTTATATTTTATAAAAGAGATGTGTTCAATTTAAAAAACACCTACCCACGTCCCGCTAAGGATATCACATGGCGATCCTGCCGAAAAAACGAATTTTTCTTTTTGGGTAAAAGATAAGAAAATAAGCAATTTCAAGAAACAGTAGAACCATGGGTACAAATCAATCGAAGAAAGAGGAGGAGATAATAATAGCTCAAACAGGAAACAGTGGTGAAACTACAGGGTTACACCAAATAAAATTGACCATATGGGAGGTTATCGGTCTCTTACTTTTCGTCATGGGTCTAGGAGCAGTAGGATATTTTTTTTGGCGACGCTGCAGAAATTCTACAAAGAAGCAAATAAGAAGAGAAATAAGCAAGAGTCATGAACTTATAGCCCTCGGAATGAATGCGAAGACCAGTGTTTAGTGCAGTTACCTAAGTTTCAAAGCTAGTAACAATGTTAATCAACAGAAGACTTATACGTAAATGGGAGTGTTAGAAGATTTTAAGGCATTATACGAGGACATAAAGGTATTTAGAACCAATATTACTAAAGACAACCAAGAGCGTAGGAAAAATTTAGAATTAACACAAAAGAAACTTATAGAATTAAAGCAGTTTGTAACGGCATCAAATAGTTTAAGAACACAAGCTAGTTTAGATATAAGTAATTTACATTTAACTAATGAAATTAAAATTTATGTTAAGCAAATAGAAAGTCTTATTAATGACACAAATAATATTCTAAAAGATAGGCTAGAATCGCATTCAAACATGGAATCCTTTAGTTTAAAAACAGCGGGGTCTTTATTGCCATCTATGGATGGAAATGAAGACACGACAAAAAACTAGTAGACTCGATACTTTTTTATGAAAGCCTATTAAAAAATGATGATAAGAAACATTTAGTTAACTATGTTTTGAAAACTCGCCTCTCTGAGAATGCGAAAATTAGATTAAAGAAGGAGTACGATTCGATTAAAGATTTAGTTAAAGATATCCAAGATAATTTCATATCTAAAAAATCTGCTACTACTCTTTTCAATCAATTACACCAAGCACGACAGCATGAAAAATCAATAAGTCAATTTGGAAACGAAATAGACCAATTACTAAGTGATCTGACACTGGCACAGGCCGGTAATGATCAAACATTGTTAACAACTTTACGCCCAGTAAATGAAAAAATAGCGATCAACTCTTTTTGTAATGGTGTTAGAAACCATGAGATGAGGACAATTTTAAAAGCTAGAAATGTAGGAAGTTTGAAAGATGCTATAGCTGTAGCCCTCGATGAAGAACGGAATAAACCTTCTTCATCGAATGTTTTTTATTTCCATAACAAACGCGGACAGGTTAACCGAGGTTTTACAAATAATCATCATACAACAAGAAATCGAATGTTTTCATCATCATCTCGCAATTATCGAGGTAATAATTGTTCTCGAAATAATTTTAGAAACCCTTCTAATAATTCAGATATCTCAAACCGCAATACAAATTATCATGCAATTTCTAATCGCGGACGAACTAACGTAAGATCGGGTCGAACTCGAGGAAATGACCGAGGACGGGGACGACGCGCGGCCAAGCAGTTTACGCCGCGACCGAAGAAAAACCGCGAGAAGAAAATCGGTTTTTTCGTGAACCATCAGAGCACACCCAATAAAATTATTACTTTAAGTATGAATGGTATGAATTGCATACGGTTCAATTACGGAAACACTAAATTACTATTTCTTTTAGACACAGGAGCTTCAGTCAGTATTCTTTTTCAAAATCATTAACAGGAAACGAATGTATTAATAAAAATAAAAAGATGACACTCAACGGTATTTCGGGTTCCACAAAAACTATTGGGGAAATTAATATTACTTTAAATGTAGAGCATATTGAAATAAATCACAATTTCTTAGTTATGGATGATATAAGGCATGAAATACACGGAATTTTGGGTTCTGACTTCTTTTCAAAATATAATGCTATTATAGATTTTCGAAATTCTTCGCTTTCGTTTCGGATTAATAAACAACAACTTATACTACCACTAGAATCTAATTTCAATGCATGTACAATTATTCCACCCCGGTGCGAAATTGTTAAATATTTTTGGGTAGATGATGAATGCGATTGTGTTGTTTTATCAAGCGAAATAACTGAAGGCGTTTTCACGGCAGGTATTATTGCACGCCCAGTGTCACACATTATCCCTGTACGAATTTTAAATACAAAAGATGAAGAAATAAAAATTAAAAATTTTAGACCTGTTACACAAAAGTTAACTGACTTTGAGTCATATAAATTTGATAAAAATGAATTATCGTTAGATAGGGTAAATAAAGTATTAGATTTAATAAATGTAGGGAATTTAAATAAAGAAGAAAGAAATTCAATCCACAGAATATGTGCAAAGTATGCTGATATTTTCTTATTAGAAAATGACCCAGTTACCGTAACGAACATCATTAAGGAAACAATAACATTAAAGAAAGATGTACGCCCAGTATACGTAAAACCTTATAGACTACCGCATAGTCAAAAAAACGAGATAGATAGACAAGTGTCGAAAATGCTAGCAGACGGCATTATAGAAGAAACTAAGTCAAATTGGTCTTCACCACTACTACTTGTACCAAAAAAAGGCACTTCCGGCAGCTCCCGGTCAAGGGTGGTAATTGACTATCGTTTGGTAAATAAACAATTAGAAGATGATCGTTTCCCTCTGCCAAATATTACAGAGATTTTAGATTCGCTGTCAGGGGCATTTTATTTTTCTCATTTAGATCTTTCCCAGGGATACTATCAGGTTGAGTTAGATCCTTCTTGCAGAGAATATACAGCTTTTACTACAGGTAAATCACAATATCAAATGACCAGATTACCAATGGGACTGAAGACAAGCCCGAGTGCGTTTTCAAGAGTCATGACGATAGCTATGTCAGGCTTAAACTACGAATCCTGTTTTGTCTACCTTGACGATTTAATTGTATTTGGCAATAACCTACAAAATCATAATAAAAATTTAGTAAAAGTAATGAACCGACTTCGGCAAGTTAATCTAAAATTAAATCCAGCTAAATGCCAGTTTCTTAAAGATCGTTTACTTTATCTAGGACACGAAATTAGTTCATCTGGTGTTTTTCCCGATAAAAGTAAAATTGCTGCTGTTTTAAATTATCCAATTCCCAAAAATGCAAACGAGTGTAAGAAATTTGTTGCATTCATTAATTATTATCGTAAATTTATTCCAAATTTCGCAAAAATTGCTTATCCTTTAAACAAATTGTCTAGGAAGTCAGTTGTTTTTAAGTGGGATGAAAACTGTCAAAAGTCTTTCGATGAACTTAAAGAAGCTCTAATAAATCCACCTGTTCTAGAATATCCGGATTTTTCACCATCAAATACTTTTAAATTAACAACAGATGCTTCAGGTTACGCGATTGGTGCGGTACTTTCAAATTCTAATAATAAACCAATTGCATATGCGAGCAGAGCTCTTAATCCTGCAGAAATTAAATATCCCATAACACATAAAGAACTTTTAAGTATAACGTGGGCAGTAAATCATTTCAGACCATATTTATATGGACGTAAATTCGAGATCTATACAGACCATCGCCCTTTGATATATTTATTCGGTATGAATAATCCTTCATCACGATTAACGAAATTTAGATTAATATTAGAAGAATATGATTTTACTATTCACTATGTGAAAGGAAACGACAATGCAGTAGCTGATGCATTATCTAGAGTAAAAATAGACTCCAATGATCTTAAAGAAATGTCAAGTAATATTTTTGCCATCACTAGGTCTATGGGAAAACAACAATTAAATAGTCATTCTGAATCACAGGAAAACTTTAGTAATGAAAACAACGATCGGACTGGCCAACCGAGAATTGTAGAACTACTAAAACGACCTATAGATTCCGTAGAACTTAGGCAGTTAAATGAAAATCATTTAGATAAAAGAAATAATGCAAATATAGTAAAAACGGGAAATATAGTATATGACGTAAAATCGCAAATAATTTATATTAAGGTAAGAAATCTATCAGATCATGCCCTAGAAGCAGATTTGAGATACTTACAGGATATATGCAAAGAATATGGAATTCCACAATTATGCATAATGAAAGGTGAAGAGAACA
Source organism: Holotrichia oblita (assembly GCA_023690525.1). Taxonomy (NCBI): domain Eukaryota; kingdom Metazoa; phylum Arthropoda; class Insecta; order Coleoptera; family Scarabaeidae; genus Holotrichia; species Holotrichia oblita. The sequence goes on from CM043015.1 coordinate 75,881,190, forward strand.
AAATGTTAATAGCGCGCTTGTCTAAAAAGCCTAGTATGCTTAAAGACTTCTGGATTAAAATATGCGTAATAAATAAAGTAAAGAGAATAAACTGTAAGCAAACTCGTCAATTGATATTAAATGATTTCCATTTACTTCCAACCGGGAGGACACGCAGGAACTAATAGGATGTATAACAATATTAAACGGTATTACGTCTGGGACAATTTAAAAGATGATGTTTCTAAATTCGTAACAAAATGCGACGACTGTCAAAGATATAAACATTCAAGACATCCTGTCGAACCGTTGACTGTTACTACTACTGCGTCGTCTGCATTTCAAAAAAATTTTTTTAGATCTTGTTGGACCTCTGAATCAAGATGATGAAGATTTTAGGTATATATTAACGCTACAATGCGATCTCACAAAATTTGTAGAAGCTTATCCTATTAAAAATAAGGACGCTGAAACCGTAGCAAGAGCCTTTGTCAACAATTTTATTTTAAGGTTTGGTATTCCGAAGGAAATTGTTACGGATCAAGGCACCGAATTTTTAGCAAAGGTATTTAAAGAATCAGCTAAACTTCTGGGAATTAATCAACTTACATCAACCGCCTATCATCATCAGACTTTAGGTTCCTTAGAAAACACCCATAAAAATCTAGGGTCTTTCCTACGTATTCACACAGCTAAATATCCCGATACGTGGGCAGCGTGGGTACCTTTTTGGTGTTTCACGTTCAACAATACGGTACATTCCATCACAAAATACACTCCATACGAACTAGTGTTTGGAAAGAAAGGTATCTTGCCTAGTAATATATTAGAAAACGTTGATCCAATATATAATTTTGAGAGTTATATTAACGAATTAAAATTTCGATTACAAACTGCATGGAAAGATATAAAAAATAACTTAATGGAATCAAAGATCAAAAGAAAAGAAGTAATTGATAAAAAAAGTTGTAGTGTTAATTATAAATTTAACGACAAAGTATTATTAAGGAAAGAGACTGGCACTAAGCTAGATCCTTTATATGAAGGGCCCTATAAAGTAATAAAAGATGAGGCGCCAAATATAAAATTAAAAATAAATGGTAAAATTGTGCTAGTACACAAAAATAGAGTTAAAAAATATTATAGTTAATTAAAAATTTGTCAAATATATGTATACATGTTAATATAGTGTGCACACATAATTATAGCCGAATAGCATATCAACATATGTATAAGTGTTATTAGGAATTAGTTTAATATTAATTGTAAAATTTTTATTTTAATCAAATCAAAATTTTTTTTTTCATTAACCGGGAAGGTGTAATATGATGCGTATAAATCATTTCCGTTACAAAATTGTTAAAACAGTAATACTATTTTTTCTTTATTGTATCATTTCTTGGTCTACATAAATGCATTGCACGTGTAAAATAAGTGTTGTCATCACATATCAAAGACACACAGGTTATTACACCTTGTAGGTAAATGAATTGCGGATGTATTAGATCATATTTTCGCTGACGAATGTCCGTATGTCCGCAGCGTATAGTAATAGTATTTTTTCTATTTTTTTGTATTAGTTGTAAGTGTAACCTCTGTAAAAGACACATGTACGGAGGGTCTCAATTGCTAACTTAAATAAAGTTTAAGGTTTTTTATATTTTATAAAAGAGATGTGTTCAATTTAAAAAACACCTACCCACGTCCCGCTAAGGATATCACAGTAGATTGTGAGGTCAAGGAAATCATAAAGCTTAGCGCAGGATGGTAGTTGTCTTCAGGAACCAAAGGATGTTGATCACGTTCAATGGTAACGTTACAATTCAAATTAGTTAAAACTAGATCTAGTAATTTGTTTTGGCTATTTAGAACAGTATTGAGTTGTGATAATTGTAACATGTTCATAAAATTACACAAAATGTTATATCTACGATCATTGGTATTATCTAAGGCATTAAATTTTGGACAATTGAAGTCTCCACATATAACAACTTTTTTGTCGATTAAGCCAAGTGCCAGACTTTCAAAGAATACCTCATAGTTATCGTTATCAATTTGCGGAGGAACGTATAGTACAATAAAATGAACCGTTTGTGAGAGTAAATTACATTTTGAAATGATTACATCAACAAGAGGTACTAATCTACTTAAGTGTGACACATCACAATTAAAAGGTCGCAAATTGTTCGACGCTGCAAGTAACACGCCGCCACCAGTAGACTTTCCTACCTCAGCAAAATCTCTATCCTTTCTGAGTATACCATGTGTAGAATCAAATAATTCTCCGTCACCCACGTCGTCTGAGAGCCATGTTTCTGTGAGTAAAATGAGATCGGCGGATGAAGACAAGGCAGACAAATACATCTCTTTGGTTTTTGTGCGAAGACCACGTACGTTTTGGTAAAGTAAATGTATTTGCGCTATTCTGTTGGGCTGACTTAGTTTACCGGATTGTTACGTTTAACGATTTTAGGTGTCCCATTAAAATGCCGAATGTAGATATTTGTCTCACCGGCTGCAATTCGCTGATTGAGCTGTTGTTTTACAGCTTTATATAGGGAACTTTGAAGAGGAGTTTTGTCATTGGTCAAGAAAATGGACTTGTATTTATCAATTGATTTCAGTTTAGAGCTTTCACGCAAGGCACTAGAAACCAAACCAGAGGACGACAAAGTTATCTTTATAGGTCGCTTGCGATGCAGGTGAGTGGGATCAAATTTTCCAAGTCTCAGAGGATGCACCTGGTCAACAACAACACCCAAGTTCGCAAGAATATCACGAACAGAACTCACATCCTCGGAAATCTGATCGCTCCTGGAGCCATTTTCCATCTCGGGAAGATTAAAGATAACTAAATTACTCTTGCGTTTTTCCCTTTCAGCCATTTCCTGAAGCACATTATCAACAATAGGAGAATCGATGTTATCAACAGTGGCAGCGGAGGATATTACACGTTCTGATTTCAATGCCTTTACTTCCTCCTGCAATGAACTGACCAATGAAGATAGTTCATTCATTTTTGCAAGTTGTAGCTTAAAATCGTTACATGTTGGACAATAGTAAATTAATTTACGATTCTTGCTTCTAATGCACTGAACCTCCAATCTTGAAAGATTACTACATGTTGTATGGATAATGCCTCTGCACAAATCGCACGACATCTCATTCTCCACGTTAACAGCACCATTACAGATGCTACACGTTACACTCATTTTAGAAAGAAAGAAAAAAAAAAAAAAAAAAAACTATCGATTACAAGGTAAGAAAAAGAACAGAGGAGAAAGGAGCTAACGGGGACACAGATTTCACACCAAGGGGGCCTGTCCTGGTGACTAACAATACATACAATAAGGCCGCAGAAAAGTAAGGATAGTGTAAAGGACAGCTATTTTATCGTTAATATGAAAAATATTTTTAAATCTATCCCCGTATATGAAACTTTAAAAAGGAGGACAATAAAAAAAAAAAAGCAAAAGGTAAAAAAACGTGATGGAAAAGAAAACCGTACCTATAATAGATATTACAACGGTTTTAAGCGGTGTAAATTATGAATTAACAAAAGTAATATTTGCTTAAATGACATAAATAAAAAATAGAATGTTTTATCCACACAACCGTACCAAAATAAAAAATAATGGTGCAATATTACCCAAGAAAAGATGCAGATATCACAGAGAGCAAAGAAACGCACTGCACTCGACAAACACGAAATATACAATAAAATGTTACAGTTTAAAATGCGAGTCAAAAAAAAATTGTTTACACAACAAAAAAGACAAGTGGATGTATAAGACAGCTGTAATATACAAACATTGATATACAAGGTTTAGTCAGCAAGTAAAGTTACATGGTGTGTTAAAAAAGTTTGACAAAAATTTTTTTTACAGTAACAGTTTAGTTAATTTACTCAGTTTAAAATATTACAGTAAATATTGCTCAATTAGTTTGTATCGGATTTAAAATTAATATTAGTTTTCTGATTTTGTATGTGATACATTTCCAAAAATATTCTATTTTTGTAGTATGGTTCTAATTGAAGGATTTCGACATCAACAAAATCAAAGTGGTGGTCATGTTCCTTGGCATGGTTAGCAAATGCACAGGATCTTTTACCTATCCGACAGTCTCTCTTGTGTTGGCTAATGCGGTGTTTGAGCCATTGTGACGTTTGTCCCACATAACACCCCCTACAGTCAAAGCAATTGACTTTATAAATCAAGTTATTATTATGCCAGAGGGGCGTGGTATCTTTTAAAGTGGAGAACAGGTCTCTGATCTTTTTAGGATTGTATTTAGCAATTTTCAAATTGGGAATATTGCTGAAAAAAGGTACAATATTGTCAGTGAGGTGTTTGATGTAAGGAAGTTTTTTATAGAGCACCTGTTCTGTTCTGGTCTCAGTAGGGCCATCGTAAAAGTCGGAACTGTAAATCAATTTTTGTAAAAGTGGTTTGGGATATCCGTTATTGGCAAACATGTCAAATAACTTTTTCAAGTTGTTGTTTAGACACCGGTCGTTAGAGATATGAGTAACTCTGTTTTTCATAGCAATTATGGTGTTGTTTTTCTGGTTGGTGGGATGGATTTTTTTTGACTCGCATTTTAAACTGTAACATTTTCATATTTTCTCAGTTCTTAAAGAGATTTTATTAATATCCTTAACCAGATAAGATTTATAATTTATTTGTAATTTAATTTGTTCGTTGCATCGCGATGATAAATCCTGTCAGCCTTTATTATTACATCTTTATATTTTAAGAAACTCAAGTTGTAAGTTTTCCTTTTTTAAATAATTGTTATTATTTTAATTGACATATTGTATCTTTGTAGTAATTTCTCCTTAAGAAGACCACAAATGTTGGTTGAAATATAGAGATTTTGAACAAAGAGTTTCTCTTTGATATTATAACACAGACCGAAGTCCCGTTTTTTACGAAATTTGATTCTTCCTGGTCGAAGTACTTCCTCTCGATTATTAATTATTATTATTATTATTTTCATATTTCTTTTTTGCAGAGCTGTTTTCCATAGACTTAAATTTGTTTATAAATCTTGACCATTTTTGACAAATACTATCAAATCATCAGCAAAGGCACATTCCGCTATCTCTACTACCTGCATGTTTCTATACCCTACATAGAGTTTTTTCGTTTTGTTCTTAAGTTCTTTAATAACGTCGTCAAGCACCATATTAAAAAGGACTGGGCTAAGCACTCGTCCTTGCCTCAGGCCATCCTTGGTTAAAAATTGTTCGGGCTGGATATTTCCCGTTCTTACATAATTTCTTGTATTCTTGCAGATACTGACTATCGCCTTACAGAGGTTATTATTTACATTTCGTTTTCTGAGGCTTTTCCATACTTCATGTCTTGGTATACTATCAAAAGCTTTTACTATATCTATAAATGCTACCACTAAGTATATTATTATTTGGATTCTTTTCTACGTTTTCTAAACCCGCTTTGGGGTTCTTCAACCTGTGCTTCAATTTTTAATGTTAACCTTTTTTCTAATATTCTCTCATAGATTTTCAGCATAATGTAAAGTAATTCCCCTGTAGTTCCCACATTGCCTAGTATCGCCTTCTTTATGTATGGGCATCAATATTCCTATTTCCTGTCGCTTTTACCTCTTTTAAGCATCCTTATATCTCTTTCATTTTGTAATACAACTCCGTTCTTTGATGTTAACGAAAAGATAGTAGTTGAAGATAATGGTAGCTGTCGCTTTAATAATAATATGAAGAAATTTACCATAGGTAATTTCATAAAATTTATGAAATCTTCACGGTTGTAGAAAAATTCTCTAAATTTAAATGGCGCTCACTTTTCCTTGACGGCCTGTATTTCATATAATTAGATTATGCAGTGCGCGCTCGGTAGTCAAAGCCGCGGAACAGCAATTGCCCTATACCTACCTATATACGTAGCTTTGAAACATCACTAGGGACTTTTCCGACTCAGTCAGACCTGAATTAGCATATCATACCGAATTGAAAGCCATAAATAACTTGATTTTTCTCGTCCGAACTTCCCAACCGGCAATTGAATACATTTCCACGTATTGATTTATCTACAGAGCGTAGAGGTATGCCTACTGGTATAACTACACGTAGATAGATTACTGGTTATGTATTCCGTTTGCAGAATAATGGCATAAACGTCAAAAATGGTTGCTTCATTATAAAGATACTCAAAGGTAGCATTGTGGATATTACTGTTTGGATAAAATGTGTTTTAAAACTAATATTAATAATAGCAAAATAGTTCATTCTTATTTAAAACCTGAGATAATTTCCTACCACAAATTTAAGAAATATATACAAATTGAAACTTAAAAGAAAATTCTCTGCAGAGCACTATGGAGGTCTGACTTACCATAAAAAATGTCCTATATTAATGTAATATAATTATTAAATTTCTAACAAAATTTCTTACACAGATTCAAGACTTTCCTAATTACATCGGAAAAGTAAAAATTTTCTGTTTTTAATTTTTACATACAGGGTGAGGCATTAGTGTGTCAAAGCTCAATATATCCATTAATATTAAAGATATCACAAAACGTTATGTACAACGATCATAGACAGTCTTAAGCTACATATTTTGAAATTATTTTTATATACAGAGTGTTTCATATTGCCAGGGTGAACCAAACATACAATTTCTTAAATGGGACACACATTATTTCAAATTTAGATTAAGCATAACTTCCTCATTCCTTCGATATAAGGTTTCATTGAATGATACCGAGTACTTCAGAAGTTATTGTCAATTTTGTCTGAAAATCATTGCGTGTTCAACGTCCTATGTATTCCACACGAAACAACTTGAAATTCTTTTTGTACTGGAATGATTTTTTTATATTGTTACAGTTTTATAACAGTCATATTTTGCCAATATTGCGAAAACTGTGTACAGGGCAATTCAAAACACTAATGCATTCTTTTCTCATTTTATTTAAATGGAACACACTATATTTTATATTAAGAAAAGGAAGGACACTGTATGTACTTTCATTTTTATTAACCACTCCCTATACCTAAAATCGCTAATTTCTGAGATATTTAATATTTTCTTAATGAAAGTTGAACTTTTTCAAAATAATTGCAAGATGTCCAATTAGCCATGTAAAAATGACAGTAAAAAGCCATTAAAATGGAGATAAAATTATTATATAAAACACCACTACAAATTGTTAAACTTATACTGGTAATTAATGTTTAATTACTTAAGCCAAACGTTCGCGATATAACGGATTTCACAATGAATGTTCAAAATGTCCAGCAACAAGATCAAACAACGTTGTAGCCGTTCTTCGACTAATCGATGTGCATTTCTTAACATTGCTACATACATTGTTTCAGTCCGATGCGGTCGTATGGAGCGTTTTAATTAGAATGCACTGTATACATACAAAACTTGACGTTTCGCCGCTAATGTAAGTGGCTTCTTTAGGGCAAAAATGTTTTCCTTAAGAAAGTGCTTTTTATTTATAAAATATAAGTAAAAATTAAAAGCAGGAACAACTTACTTTTCCGGAATAATTGAATGTCTTGGAGTCTCTCCAAGATTTTTTATTAAATTATTATTCAACAAAATTGTCACATATAAACCGATAGCGTATTGTATTTTTTATAATAAACAAGATGCCCATAGTTCTTCACAACGTTGAAATAACCTATACATGACCATTTAAATGATTTCTAAGCCTTTAATTTCAATCAACTAATCATCCTATTTCTTCTAAAAAAGTGATTCGTTTTCACGTTAAAAATACAAGTTCGGCTTAATTTCTGTAGAACTAATATTCAACGGTAATTAATCAATTTTCAGGTTTCGTAGTACGTAAAGTGATCCATTTCTATACACGTTATTGAATTCACTCGAGTAGCGCGATCTGTCCACTTCCTGGCTTTTATTAAGCGATGCACGTGACATGAAAAGGTTGTCCATTTAGCTAAAAGTACGAGTCGTTACTGTGATAGAATTTAATCGTCGATAAACAAGTACTACCGCCGGGAAAATCCATATTTGTCAATAGCGCGGCATGCAATCCTCCTAAAGTCATGCGATTCTAATATTAAACGTTGTAAAAATATCGGCAAACATAAAGGAACCCGTTTAGATTTAGCACGAAACCAATCCATGTTAAAGTATATATCAATAACTAATGCAACACTTTCCTTTTATTGTTGATATACACCGCAAGTTACTAGACTAATTGACTTAACTCCTAAGTTAATATCTTATAAACATAATTTTTGGAATGTTTTCGATAAATGTTGGACGAGATTTACGTTAAAATTTCATTTCGGTGTAGACATACTCAGTGTATATACATATATGTATATGCAAACAAAATTTCGTTGTACTTTTTTACATATTCAAGGGGAATATCAGTTTAGTATTATTTCCCTGAACAGAATATATGGTATGCATGTATATACATAGATGTACTATTGGCACAAAAAGTAGTACATCATTTGCTTGAAGTAAGATCATATGTTTATATTAGACTGCATCATAGTTGCCTATTTTATGAGCTACTTTAACTGTCCATAAACTACTACTTTAATGTAACATGTCATTGAGAAAAACCGTAATTAGTGTAGACTATGTAAATGTTTTTGGTTGTTACTTTAGCCACATAATCACATTCATTATTTGACATTTTATTGCAACTAAAGTTTATAACCTCGAAATGATACTGCAATATAAACGAAAGTAAATCATTCCTTTCATATTGAAAAGATAATTTACATGAAACTATAGAAGTAGCATTCGATCAATTTTGCTCTGTGTTGAATACCATATTTTCCATTTAATGTAATTTAATAAACATTCAGAAATATTTGACACAAACGTTCAGATTGAATGTCAAGTAATGAATGTCATGATGTGGAAGTGGCGAAAGTAACAATCCATTCACATAGCCCACCCTAATTATGATTTTCCTCGATGTGTGTATGCTAGTACCAAATATAATACTAGTATTAATATGGTCAAAGATGTGTTAGTTCCATTACTGAAACAGAGAACGCGCCACAGTATATTCAGAATGGGAGAGTTTTAAAGTAGAGGGGCAAGGGACGTTCATAAACAAGCATCGGACCAGAAAAATTATTGCTTCTATGACACCTGTCAGATATCTCGTCAATTTGAAATTAATTGACAGCCACAATCGACAGCCAATATTTGTCTGGGCATATGCATCCTTAACGTTCTACTATCGGCGACATCTATACTTCACTTAAAAAAGTATTCTTTGAACGTATGTATATTTATGTAGTATTTGTATTTGTACTTTTTAAAAACTGAAAAATTGACTCTTATGTCAGTGTCAAATAAATGTCAAAATCAGATCAATACTTTGCTATATTATTTGATGTACACCATTTGCGTTGTACAAGATAAATAGTTTCGCACTGAAACTTAGATTTATTAGGTAAAAGAGAATCTCTAGCATTTGCAGCTAATTTTTGTTCCTCATTCATTTTGCGATTATGAGATCCTGACATTTCTAATCTAAGTTATTTGACGTTTCTACAAATAACAAAATACTACACACATACCCAACAACATACCCAACTGTTAATCAGTACCTTATTGAACTGTCAGATAGTAATCATTTTAATTATTTTTTATACAACTGACTATAAAAGTGACACTTTTAACGCAAGCCAACCGGGTTAAAAATTGAGTTTTATAACATAAACTGACATAATATGACTCTAAACAATAAAGTAGATATTGTATTAATCACTATTGGTTAATAATAGTATTACCGCTTGATACTCCAAATAATCTTAGGCAAGATGAAAAAGCCCAATTATTGATAAAGTTCTTTATTGACAATGTCGAATTTTCGTTCGTGAATACAAACTTCCTCAGGACAAAACAATAGAACTATAATATTAAATCATTAAAATTATTCTATGTTGCAATTCTGAATAGAAAATACATTATATAACATATAATATATAGGACATAACGTCTTTGCATTTAATCATGGTTTTGCATTGTACACAGCTGTGTTTTAATAATTTTATAATGTATTTTCTATTCAGAATTGCAACGTCGAATAATTTTATTGATTTAATATTATAGTTCTATTGTTTGGTCCTGAGGAAGTTTGTATTCACGAACGAAAATTCGACATTGTCAATAAAGAACTTTATCAAAAATTGGGCTTTTTCATCTTGCCTAAGATTATTTGGAGTATCAAGCGTTAATACTATTGTAGTTACCAGTACTCCGTTACTGTCTTCCAGTTAATAATAGTACTCATAATACCCGCAGTGAATAATGAAATGCGACCAGGGAATAATGAGACATAAAGTTATCATTATTCCCTGCATTCCGCCAATAAGAACATAATGATACCAACGTTGTCATAGTAACGATAAACAAGTCCGAGGATTTCGTATTTAATTAATTGCCAAACGTCAAAACCTTATCGGGGTTTATTGAATTTGACGTGTTAATGTTAGTTTTGTCATGGATAGTGACGTCGATGAATCTAAGTTATGTACACCCCCAGAAATTAAACTTACGACCGATGCAATTACGCTTGGTTTATTGCCCGAAAAATCCAAACATTTTTATAATAAGGCTTATGATAATTTTATGGACTGTCAACCCTTCAGACGCCATATCGATATAGTAATCTATTAATTGAAATTTTCGTTTAATTGATTTGGTTTTTTTTGTAATCTTCAATTAGTCGTAGATAAAGTAGTGTATACTAACTCGCAATAATGACTATTATTCCCTCGAGCCGAGTTACTCCCTCGCCGCTTACACGGCTCGTAGCTCGGTTCGTAAATTCAGCTCTCGGGAATAATAACTGTCATTATTGACTCATTGTATAAACTACTATTAACACTAGTGCGAAAATGTTTATAACGCTAATAACAGTTACTTTATTGATCTAAATATTGATATATATGTACATACATTAGCATTCCAACAATTGGTGTTCTTTTTGATACTAAATTAATTTTTGCAGATCATATTGAGAATTTAATTCAACGTTGTCTCAAAGCATTGGGTTTTATAATGCGTTCTGCTGCCTGCTTTAAGACAGCTACTTCTTTGAAGGCACTGTATTATTCGTTTGTGGGAAGTATTGCAAACTATGCATCTGTGGTATGGTGCCCGAGATACTCAATATACATTAACAGGATTGAATCAATACAACGAAGGTTTGTGAAGTTTTTATGTTATAAAATATTCTGCCACTAATGGAGAGAAGGAAAGTAGCTGACATGTGATTTCTGTATAAAATTCTTAACAACAAATTTGACTCATGTGACTTGGTTGCACAAATTTATTTCAGAGTACCAGCTCGTGACACACGTGATCTCTGCTTATTTTATCTACCCAGTTGTTCTACCTTTTCGCATATGAACTCTCCTGCTGTCAGACTTGTGTCCACCTTTAATCATATGTCGGCTGCGAGTCCTTTACTTGATATTTTTCATATGCCATTCGCCTCGTTTAAGTACTCCTTAAAAAACGACTTGATGCGCAATTTGATTATGTAACGCCATTTTCATTTCATTTTTATTTTATTTCATATTATTTTTTGCATGAGACCAGATTCAACTAATTGAGTTGGTCGATATGAGTACATAGAGTCAATTACATATTTTATTGTTATTTCTATAGGTATGTTGCCATTTTGTTGTAAGTCTCATGCACATGAGCGATATATATGTATATGTATACATGTATCTTTATATATAGTACGTGCGTGTATTTGTATATTATATGTATATTGTTTTGTAAACGTCACAGCGTTTTTGGGCTTGTCCTATAGCTGTGCGCACACACTTAAATAAATAAATAAATTGCTATATAATATGGATTCATTGGGCGTCATCATTAGTTTCAATCAATCTCATCAAGATCCAGTTTTATTATTTTAATAGGAATACATCGTTTGTAAAAAAAAACGTCAACAAAACTTTCTTGACGTTTCTAATTCTCAAATATCAGTGCGTTACCATGACTGGCACCTCTGACTTGTGATACATTTAATTTTTGTGATAAAATGTCAAAAAGTTTTGTAGAAATCCTAATTCATAAACAGTTGTATAAAAAATAGTGTACGATACACGTGTTAAAAATGCTTTTTGATTTCACTCGTAACTTTTAACTCGTGAAATAAAATCGCACTCTTAACACTTGTATCGTAAATAACTATATTGTATAAAATATGGAAGTCAGACATAAAAAAGCCGAAAGTAAAGTAAGTTTGAATATCAAGCTATAATAATATTTAACCCAGCAGATGTATCAGCTTCACATCCGCTCTATAAAATATCACCTTTTTTTCCGACAAAAGGGATATTTTTTGCCTATTGCGCTTAATGCTTACTCTGCATTAAATAAAGCTACCAAAAAGGAAAACATAATCTGAAAGGAGCATATGTTTTCATAACATAGAATCAAACAAGATATTATCGATTACTTGAGAATAAATGAGAGGAGAATCCGTAGATACTCTATTTTGTGTAGAATTATAATCGAATAAGAAAAAAAATTCTCCAATTTTAAATGGCGTACCTAGAGCTAAATTATTCTAACATGTACAGACCGATTGTTTCAAATAGTATTTAAATTATGTCAGCAATACATCACTATACGTCAGAACAGTCATTCTCTGCATACAAAACATTTTTTCAGCACGGTGAACAACCTTCGCTAAAAAATAATATGGATGCATACCTGACGCAGCTCTTTTTTCACGAGCTCAACGAGATAACGAGAAAACAAACGGGTCAAGTAATTGTTTCATAATGCTTTCTAGCTTCAGCTTTGCTAAGAATATTCCGAATCATCATAGTTAACACTAAGCTTTTATAAATTCGTAGAAGTTATAACTATGTTTACAATTATTATAATAATTGACAAAACGTGGCATTTATTCACTGTTCTGATCTGTTGTGATACGATGACGTACTGTTTTATGCCCCATCTATGTATATTTCCCTGTGTCCGTCTCTGTTTCCATGTAAAGTTGCACGACTACATATGCTATAGTTACATCTTAGAAATTGAGCAGATTTACTTCGAAGTGTGCCGCGACTGCGACATTCACTTTGTCTAAATTTCTAAAGTTAGACGTAACCTAGGCAACGAAAACGCAAACAAATTAGCGAGACATGCAGCATTATTGTAACAAGATCTAAACCTCTAAACTAAGAATACCTATATTCATTGTGCGAAAAGCGGAAATTCTGTCGAAAAGAAAACAAATATGAGACAAATTTTACACAGATAAAACTAAATACGGATTAATTACAATGCGTAATCTGAAGGATGTATTGTAATACTTTGTTCTTGAGATCTTTATAGAGATGCTTAATCACATAGTTATTCTTCAAAAATAGACTAAATCAATTTATAGATTTTATTACGGCACTACTTTCAATGCCTCTCTGCCCATTTCTGTGTTTGCTAGACACCTGTAGGAAGAGAAAACTTAGTGGAACGAATTAACTTGCTTTTTGATTCATACCAGCATATTCGATGTTTGTTCACGTATACCTATTTAAACCACTAACATGATGCATTAGTAAAGACACTAAAGTAAATATATGACCTCATTACACGTTTTTAAGTATATGTCTGTTTGTTAATGTAAATGCGAACGAGGATTTTATATGCAATTAGCTAGTTTGTGATACTATACTGTACATAATCTATATTATTTTATGCATAGTCTAGCATCTCATCTTTAAATAATTCAATGTCCTCTGGATTAGTTTTTATTAATTAAAAAAATGTAATATGTAGAACTACCATAATTTACAATAAATAAAATACTGTTCTCGTAAAAAAAGAAACTACATATTAGAAAACATATTGTGTCGGATCATATATTTGTAGCACGTATATGCATTATATAAATGCATTGAGAATGACGAAACAAGAAAAATAAATACGTTTTCGATCAATACAACAAAGATCATCATACACCACTACAGGATTATTCACGAAAGTGGTTCGTTACAACTTTTTGATGTTCCTGAAATCCTACAATTCAAAATTCAGGCCAGCTTCCTTAACTTAAATAGCATAGTATATTTTTAGTTTTTTAGTTTCTTAGATCGGTCCTTATACCGAAAATCAGCTGTTTTTGAGTTATTCAATTTTTTTCAAAACTAGGGCCAACTGCAACGCTGTGTTAAAAACTCTGTATTTCAATAAGCATTGCAGGTGAAAACTTCATATTTCATGTATTACCATGAAATATAACAAATCAAATCTGTGTCTTCAAAATTATTTCTATGTATGGTCTATGGTCCTCCAAAATTAACGTTCATTTCAACTAAGTTCACATCGATGAAAGTCACTTTTTTTAGATGGAACACCTTACATATTATTGCATTTTCGAATACACTTAATAGACATATTAGCGTCTATCTTTTATGGTTTTCGAGTTATTAGTAATTTCTTGGTGAAAGTCGGAAAATACGCCTATTCAATGCATTTAAAATCCTAGTAATCCTTGAATACTACTGATGACTTCTGCCCGAAGCTAACGGAAAAACCATTACAGTACTCAAACCGTCCACCGAAATTCGTTTTAGATGCATCCAAACCTTGACATCACAAATTTATGGCGTCATACAGCATTGTAGCATGAAAGACTAGAGGTGGGAGTTGATGACGATGTCATATCCGATTAGTGCTTACCGATGACATCAGGATGAATTCTCTTCGAGTTTAGTATTAAGATCTTGAAAACCAGCAGTTAATAATAATTTTTTTTTCACTTAAAAAATACAATCTCGGTGATAACTCCTTTACTCGCTGTAATAATCAGTTTGAGTGCATATCACTATAATAAAGATGAAATAAGCTATAAAATCTAGAAGGCCTTTGACTTTCGCAGTTAAACGAAAATGATTTTAAAACGGCCTCATAAGATTGCAATTCTTGTATCGTTACAACATAGAAAGCTAACATTCTTGTTGTTCACAAATAGTACTTTTAAAATGTCTTACATTGCATGCCAAAAGACTGTAACAAAAAACGAAAACTTTTCATTTTTTTAAAGAACACTCTATTATTGCAAACTAAATTTACTTATATTCGTCATATTCTACAGTATTCTGAATTAACATAGCCTAATAGACGAAACCTTGCAAATAAAATATCACCTCTAAACCTGAATCACGTGAATTTTCACTCAACTACTTGATAAATACATCCATCTCTGTCAGACAAAAAGATTTCATTCAATACGCGCTGATGCACTACATATTACGCTCATGCTACACATGTGTATACTAGAGGAAAAAGTAATAGATCACTAAGATACGCTTTTACCTCTTTAAATATTTAGGCAGACGCAGGCTGTTTAATAAAACATTTTCAATATTTTTTCTCAAGAATATGTTTTGCTTGCTTCTCCCCTGTTATGTTGCTACGCGGCGGCTGAGAGCATAAAAAACGATTACGTTGAACACTTTCTGTTTTGCAAAAAAAAAGATGGCTTAATAAAATTTCTCCGGTACCGATCAGCTACGCACTGAACGAACTTCAGAGATATTCCACGTGGAAAATACTGAAAGCGATAATAAGGAAGGCGCGCTATGTATCCTTATTTAAATGGTGTTAAAGGAAAACATTCATTCTTATATAACTGGCAAGTAATTTCTACAGAATATTATTTCTAGACATCTGGAATGCCTGTACTACTAACCATAGTAAAAATGTAACAGTATATAAAAGGGATAATTTTACGTAAATTGCGTTTCATCTCAAGTAAAATTTAAAAAAACAATTATGATAATAAATCAACCTACTATAATGTTAATCTGAAATTATTACACACATAAGTATTCTCCACTACTCACTCATAACGGAAAAACCAGCGTTTACAAATCAAATCAGTTTATTCCTTAAGTATCCACAACAGAAACACATACCAAATCCTAACCTCAACTTGCCTGGACCCTAATTCTATTAAACGGTGAGCCAACAAGTTGTGCGATCGTCATGAGTGTTACGTCAATGCACGTCTCTGACCAGAAGCGAGTCATCGTGAAGTTTGTCTCCCTTTGAATTTTTAAGTCAAGACAATAACTTATTTAGCTTGTGAGTTTGTAGTGTAGACCAGCTAAGTTACAAGTAAGTTAGGACCAGAAAAACTATACAAATCAAAAGCTGGATGAAATGCTTACTAAATGATAGTTAAACAGTTGTTGTAAATCTGAAGTGTTGCTAGTTGGAGAACACTGACCCCAAGTACCGAATGTGACACTACTAATAGAGGCTGGATGACTGGGCATAGACAACAGTGTACAATGTCACCATTCCCAAGTACACTTGCAGATCTCAACCACACTGTGTTGTAGACGTCAACATCTCCATACATTATTGTCATCGTTCAGCAGAAAGTTGCCTTTCATTATAACACCGCGAAATCTAATAAAAATAATTATCTCAGCGCCTGTGAAGTTAATGACATTTACATGTTTGCAAATTATAAAGTAAAATAACTTAAAGCTAGAGGCACAGATATGAACTCCTAATGCTCGAAAGACGTAGGAATAAGTTAGAAATTATTATTTTTCGATATAACTTATTAGACCTATTCAAACCTATCTTAATCTTTTTGTTAAATTGTTATTCAGATAAAAATATAATAATTTTGCCTAATTTCAACTTATAATATATCTTTTATAATAAACTAATTAAAGTTGACTAATGAACTACAAATCAAGTCATAATAATAAAAAAAAACTAAATCCTATTTTTGTCCTACCTATTTGTTTCTTGCATTCTTTATTATAGCAATAGACAACCTAGATTTCTCAAAGGTCAACAGGAATTAAACATTTTATAAAGGATTGAGATCGCCGGTAAATGAAACAGAAATTTTTTCTTCAAGGACTTGTGGCTTTCGAGATTTTTTGAGTTGAAAAATGCCCGAGGAAGTCACGTGACCCAAACGCAAGCTGATTGATTGAGCTCCGTGTGACGTAGAAAACCACTAAACAAAAACAACATGGTGAATGATATGGTAAAAAGTTGCATTTGTCTTACGAGATTAAAGAATATTTTTGTCTCTAAAAAATTGGAAAAAGCTTTATCGTTGTATTGATTTTGTTTTTCACATTTATTACCTCTTATTAAATTATTTATTGTGCTAATTAAACAAGGAACTATGGAGTTCTTTCGAGCAGATAGTCGGAATCTTCCTAAGGTTGACTCGGAAACACTGATGGTGTTCTTTCAGAACAATGCACAGTATCATGTTTCTGAACTTCGGGGAATAAAAACAGTTCGGTAAGTAAATTCCTTAATTTAAAGTGTGGATAATAATATTATATCAGTGATGTAGGTAAATAGTACCATGGGGTTGTTTTGCTGAGAAGACCAATAGCACCCATTACTTTGCTAAGCTTACATTACAAATTTGTTAGCTAATAAGGTTACTAAATTTTACAATGTAAATAATTATATAGATGTTTACTTACTGGATGCAAATGCTTACAAATGACAGCTTTTTTGTAAGCTGCCATACTAGACACGGTTATTGCTGTTAGTGAAGTGACATGAAAAAAAATAAAATAAAAAAACATCAAGATAGGTCTGTGCTCAACCATATTTGAGTAAATGTATAAGTAGGTACCTACTTTGTTTAAATTTTCTAAAAAAAGTAAGATTCTTATTCATTCCAACCTTATTATATGGTTCCATGTATGGAATTAAATAGTGCTAATTATATTCCTTGAATTGTGTGTTTCCAGTAAAAAGAAATCGTCCGAATACAAGGCACAAGTAGTGAAGCCATTGATTTCGATATCATAAACATGGCTCCATACGTCACACGCTGTAGTTAACGTAAACGCCGCGTTTTGGGCGAGCGCTGTAATCGTGCTTCTTTCTTCCCCGATTTCTAGGTGAAAAAATATATTTTTTCGTCTGGGAATAAAAGAAATGGCTTTTTCTCATGATTATCCTTAAATTTAAAGAATAATTACAAAGTACATAGGTTCTCTATTGTGATTTGATTCAACCTTGATGTTTCCTATTTTATCTTTATTAAGTTGTTAAATAAACTCCTTATATATTATTTGTCAGCTCTTGTCTTATCTCAACCGATTTTATCTCATCTCGTCTCGTAACATCTCGAAAGTAGAATCAGATTTAAGCAAGACATAAGACGAGAGGAGATTTTATTTTATTCCCTGACAGCACTATATATGCAAGTATCTCGTTACAATTCAACTTGCACGGCAAAATATTAATAACTACAATAAAATAATAATAAAACATACTCTGTTATAAAGGAACAAAGATTACATGTACTAAAAGTTTCCAATTACGAGATTTTTAGTAATTTAATTCATGTGTTATTAGTTTACACTAGACTTCCCTTCCTATTAGGGATATATTTATTCAAATACATCAATAGTAATGACAATTTGAAGCAACAAAAGCGTTTAATTAGATCGGCTTGAAATATGGTAATTTTCTGTCTGCGCATTGAAAACAAGCGTTAGCTATATAGCATATAGCGTATGTACCTAATGTGCATTTGTGTGCGAGTGCCTACATAATTGTTGAATTAGCGACAGATTATTCAATTAACTAATTCAAAGGTATATGTGCCGCTGCTGATTGCGCTCCGGCCCGTTTACAAGTACTGGAACGTATGTGTGCCTCGCTAAAAGCAAATCAATGTTAAAAATGGCGGCGTATTTATCATCAACAGGTAACAAATTTATGTTGTCGAGTAACACCTGCGCCTATACTCCCAGTTTGTCAATATTCTTGTATATCTGGAACGAAATACTGTTTCTGAAGTTTAAAAAAGAAATAAAATTTACGTATAACATACGTAACAATACCTGGAAAAAAGGGATACCCATTTTCCAACATGCAAATGAGTGTGTCCATTAGTATCGCACTCGATGATTCATCTAGTGGATGATCGCTCATCAATAGACAGGCAATATTGATGTTTCAGTAATGTCAGTTGAACAAACTAAACTAACTAAATATTTTACTAAAATCGTCAACCAATGATAGTCGCTCTAAAACCACAAAATATTAACCATGATTCGTTTATATTATACATACATACACTGTATGGAACTTAAAATGCAATTTCGGGTACAAGCAAAATAGTTAAAAATTGACTACTATTATTTTTTTGAGTTGTATACTTATATTGTTTTTGCTGATATTGACGTTCTATCTCCATGTTCTCTAAAACCCTTTTTCCAAAAAATTTTTGTAGACAACGTAATATTATCAGTGCAGTATAAGCTGTAACGTCGTCGGGCTAAATTAGAATTCATGACTTTGAAATTGGTAAACACAATAATTTAAAGTGAGATTCTGATTAAGTATTAATTTATGAATATTTTCCCCGATGTTTTAAAGCAAAATTTACATAATTTTTATATGTGCATAAATTTTTGCTTATACAAAACAATAATATTAAACCAAAAACGTTAACTTACTAACGAACGTGTTGATTAACCATTTCTGTATACCGCCTTCTAACATGCAAAAAATTGACAAACGTCATTCATGCGATCTCGAACAATTTCTACTCGAACCATTTTGTATATCTACTACTTAAAACTTTGGCTGCTCTCTCATTTAGCATTTCACTACGATCTGACCAAATTCTGTGCTAACAATTTTCCATTGTTTTTTTTTCTATTCTAAAGAAAATAGAGAATGTAAGTAAACATTCGATATCTAAATATTCTGAGAAATGTTAGGTATAGTTTTTATGTTACTGGAAAGGAATTACCAAGATACACGTAAGAAACGCGTTTAATACGCAACGAAGAAACACCGAAATAAATAAACAGATTTTAAAAAATCAGTTGAATAGTTTCTTAACATCGAATAATCTAATTTCAACATGTCAGCATGGTTTTGTTAAGGGTAGGTCTACTACCACTGCATTGACAAACATCGTAGACGGTATTCTTAGAAATCTTAATGCTCGCAAGTACGTTGCTTGCGTTGCTTGTGATCTTTCTTGTGCTTTTGATCTTGTGGATCACAACATTCTTCTCGAAAAATTGTGTGCCTACGGGGTTCGAGGAAGCGCGTTGTCTTTGTTTGAGTCCTATCTTTCTGGTCGCAAGCAATATACCGAAATTGCACATAGAGCGGATAGTGGTTGTATAAGCCACTATAGGTCTAATATTCTTGACATATCAGCCGGGGTTCCACAAGGTTCAATATTGGGACCTCTGTTGTTCTTGATCTATGTCAACGACTTGCCCCTTTCCGTGTCTGGTGGTGTCACGATGTACGCAGACGACACGACGGTTACGGTTACTGGGAGGACTAGAGAGGAACTAGAAACAAATTGCATTACTGTTTTAGAGGAGTTACTGAAATGGTTTAATAAAAATAAACTAGTATTAAATATTGGAAAAACTAAAATCTTACGTTTTGGTGAAAAGTGTACTGAAGAAAGCTTAACTATATGCGATATGACGTTCACCATTGCTGGTGAATGTAAACTGTTGGGATTGACCATTGACAGTGATTTACACTGGGATTCTCACATGAATTCGGTCGCATTAAAATTAAATAAATCTTTGTATGTTCTAAGGAAAATGAAAGAAACGTGTGACATCAATACTTTAAAAATGATTTACTATGCTCATTTTAACTCACATCTCTATTACGGATTACTGCTTTGGGGCAGTACTAAACTAAAATCAGTATTGCTATTGCAAAAGAAGGCCATACGTATAATCTGCAATTTAAAACCGACTGATTCATGTAGGAACTACTTCATAGAGTTGGGGATCCCCACAGTTTACAATTTATTTATACTGCTAGCGGCATGTTACGTTCATTATAACTTGGAGCAATTTGCGACGAATTCGGGTACTCATATGTACAGTACAAGATACCCAGACTTTATTAGATGCGATCTCTCTAGATCCAGTAAATTTTATGCCTCCCACATTCGATTGGCAGTTGGAATTTACAATGCTTTACCTGCCAATGTAAAAATCGGTCCAGCGCACCAGTTCAGGTCTCGTCTGAAACTATTTTTAAATAAGAAGAACTATTATTCTTTGGAGGAGTTCTATTGTGGGGACGGCTCTGTACACTGACCAATTGAAGGGATTATTTATTTATATATGTACGTACAATTTTAAATTGGGTAACAGTTTGTTGTACTTGTTGTTTATTTATTTGAATGTTTTGTCTCAATGTTTTATCTATATGTATATGTATATATCACACCACAGTGTATAAATAAAGTATCTAAAAAAAAAAAAAAAAAAAAATCAAGTTCAACAATACACGATACGGAAATTTTAGCTGACGGGAGGACCTTGAAGGTCGAAGTCGTCCTAGTCGTCAAAAAAAAAACCATCAGAAGTTATACAGGGTGTCTCAGCGGACCGTTCATTAGAAGTTTATGGGGTTCTGGCCAAAATATTAATTTGAAAATTCAGAATTATATATAGTCGATTATGTTCCCTTCAATGAAAATATTATTAGATTTCTAGCGCTTCCGATTATACCGGAAGTCGCCAAATATTTTGTTATTTTTAATGGAACATCCTGAATATTTTTACATATTTTGGATCTTTAAGCTTTATAAATACCTTTACTTTTTTAATTCGATTTTTTATTCGATTTTTTCTAAAAAAAATTGTTATAAAACGGACATTTATTCAAAAAATCAGAGAACACTCGATTTTTCGGATATCAATTTAGAATTCATAACATGGTTAAACAACATGTTGGAGTATATTTTAGCAAATAGCACTCCCCATATTCCATATTTTATTACTTAGTCGTCTTCAACGTCCAAGTCTACATTTTTTATGTCCCACATGACCCATACCTGAAATTGATAGTTTAGAAAATAATTACAAGTTCTTCAAAATTTCTAAGAGTTAACGTTCTGTAGTAAAGTAACCACGCAATATTGATAGCCGTTCTTGGCATTAAAATATACTCCAACATGTTATTTAAGCATGTTATGAATTCTAAATTGATATCCGAAAAATCGAGTGTCTGATTTTTTGAATAAATGTCCACCATAGCAATTTTTTTAGAAAAAATCGAATACCTAACTACACAAGACGCCCGAATCAAATTAAAAAACTAAAGGTATTTATAAAGCTTAAAGATAGGTAAATCCAAATATGTGAAAATATACAGAGTTTCCCATAAAAAATAATAAAGTAGATGGCGACTTTCGGTATAACCGAAAGCGCTAGAAATCTAATATTTTTATTTAAGGGAACATATATATATATATATCTGGACCTCAGAGCCAAACAATATTAAGTCACATTTTTTAAATTTTACAGGAGAGCAATTTGAAAAACGACTTGCCCCTTTCCGTGTCTGGTGGTGTCACGATGTACGCAGACGACACGACGGTTACGGTTACTGGGAGGACTAGAGAGGAACTAGAAACAAATTGCATTACTGTTTTAGAGGAGTTACTGAAATGGTTTAATAAAAATAAACTAGTATTAAATATTGGAAAAACTAAAATCTTACGTTTTGGTGAAAAGTGTACTGAAGAAAGCTTAACTATATGCGATATGACGTTCACCATTGCTGGTGAATGTAAACTGTTGGGATTGACCATTGACAGTGATTTACACTGGGATTCTCACATGAATTCGGTCGCATTAAAATTAAATAAATCTTTGTATGTTCTAAGGAAAATGAAAGAAACGTGTGACATCAATACTTTAAAAATGATTTACTATGCTCATTTTAACTCACATCTCTATTACGGATTACTGCTTTGGGGCAGTACTAAACTAAAATCAGTATTGCTATTGCAAAAGAAGGCCATACGTATAATCTGCAATTTAAAACCGACTGATTCATGTAGGAACTACTTCATAGAGTTGGGGATCCCCACAGTTTACAATTTATTTATACTGCTAGCGGCATGTTACGTTCATTATAACTTGGAGCAATTTGCGACGAATTCGGGTACTCATATGTACAGTACAAGATACCCAGACTTTATTAGATGCGATCTCTCTAGATCCAGTAAATTTTATGCCTCCCACATTCGATTGGCAGTTGGAATTTACAATGCTTTACCTGCCAATGTAAAAATCGGTCCAGCGCACCAGTTCAGGTCTCGTCTGAAACTATTTTTAAATAAGAAGAACTATTATTCTTTGGAGGAGTTCTATTGTGGGGACGGCTCTGTACACTGACCAATTGAAGGGATTATTTATTTATATATGTACGTACAATTTTAAATTGGGTAACAGTTTGTTGTACTTGTTGTTTATTTATTTGAATGTTTTGTCTCAATGTTTTATCTATATGTATATGTATATATCACACCACAGTGTATAAATAAAGTATCTAAAAAAAAAAAAAAAAAAATCAAGTTCAACAATACACGATACGGAAATTTTAGCTGACGGGAGGACCTTGAAGGTCGAAGTCGTCCTAGTCGTCAAAAAAAAAACCATCAGAAGTTATACAGGGTGTCTCAGCGGACCGTTCATTAGAAGTTTATGGGGTTCTGGCCAAAATATTAATTTGAAAATTCAGAATTATATATAGTCGATTATGTTCCCTTCAATGAAAATATTATTAGATTTCTAGCGCTTCCGATTATACCGGAAGTCGCCAAATATTTTGTTATTTTTAATGGAACATCCTGAATATTTTTACATATTTTGGATCTTTAAGCTTTATAAATACCTTTACTTTTTTAATTCGATTTTTTATTCGATTTTTTCTAAAAAAAATTGTTATAAAACGGACATTTATTCAAAAAATCAGAGAACACTCGATTTTTCGGATATCAATTTAGAATTCATAACATGGTTAAACAACATGTTGGAGTATATTTTAGCAAATAGCACTCCCCATATTCCATATTTTATTACTTAGTCGTCTTCAACGTCCAAGTCTACATTTTTTATGTCCCACATGACCCATACCTGAAATTGATAGTTTAGAAAATAATTACAAGTTCTTCAAAATTTCTAAGAGTTAACGTTCTGTAGTAAAGTAACCACGCAATATTGATAGCCGTTCTTGGCATTAAAATATACTCCAACATGTTATTTAAGCATGTTATGAATTCTAAATTGATATCCGAAAAATCGAGTGTCTGATTTTTTGAATAAATGTCCACCATAGCAATTTTTTTAGAAAAATCGAATACCTAACTACACAAGACGCCCGAATCAAATTAAAAAACTAAAGGTATTTATAAAGCTTAAAGATAGGTAAATCCAAATATGTGAAAATATACAGAGTTTCCCATAAAAAATAATAAAGTAGATGGCGACTTTCGGTATAACCGAAAGCGCTAGAAATCTAATATTTTTATTTAAGGGAACATATATATATATATATCTGGACCTCAGAGCCAAACAATATTAAGTCACATTTTTTAAATTTTACAGGAGAGCAATTTGAAAATTTTGAGTAATTGTATTTTTTAAATCGATTACTAGTGTAAAGAGGAGAGCATAGATTATTATTTTCCCAGTTACGATTTGAGAAGCTAACTAAAACTGATAATAACCAACCTCCTACATTAATTTATTGAAATAGTTTTAAATTAATTATGGAACTGATACTGTTTGGTTCTAGCAATGGACTTAATATTTTGTGACTTAATATTCTATTGTTTAGCTCTGACAAATTTAGAGATACGTGGCATTTGATACTGAATTATTATTAAGAAACTTATAGAATGTTAATGCAAAGTAGAACCAAAATTAATATCAATTATAGCTAATTAATAAAGGGTAAGTAAAGGTAACAAAACACAAAAAGTAAATTTTATGTATTTCCTAAAATAAATGAGAGAACACACCAAAATGTTACAAACGAAAACTCTTTGTATCTGTCTTAAAGTTCAAGTAATAAACAAAAAAGTAATATCTAATTCATTAAAAAGACAAACATCCGTTTTCATTGAGGTTATGAGAAAGATTTTTAAAGTATCCATGGAATCGTTGAGGCACCCATGTTAGTAGGTTCTGCAAATCGTTATACTTTTTGGTTGAAATAGGTCGTAGTATCTCTCTTATAGGCTCCAGCAGCATTAAGTTATCATTGAGAACAACTTTCTTAGAATTAATAGTACCTGTTCAAAATTTTCTTGATTACAACCTGTTTTCAAATACAACACTCCAGGTGTTTCTGTTAAAAACTTCATATGAACTACTTGAGATATAAAAAACTTTTGATTATTTATGGTTTTTTTATTATTTAGAAAGTAAGATCCGAATCTTCAGATAAAAGAGTAAAATTCTTAAAGTGGTTGGTTTCCATTTCCGCTACTTCAATATTGTTACCACAAAGTCTAAAAAGCTGTTACCAATCCAATGTAGTTATTATAGAAAACTGGGGTGAAGCCTTCTTTTGTCTTTCTATTCTTGCATGAATTGTATCCGCCTTCAAGTGCGTATGTCCTCGTAAAAGGTATTTATGTTCAATGCATTTTTATAGAAGGTTTCAACATAAGAATCGAAAGATAGTACATAATCATCTGAAGCTTTCTGTTTTGTGATGGACAGTTATCGCTCCAGATAACAATTTTCTCTACAGATTCTTTTACATGTAAATTCATGTATTTCATAATACATGATGCCATTTCATTTCAACCACGTCCGGCAATAGTTTCATCCCAGATGAAGAACTATCCTATTGTCTATGTTGCATCATAGACTGTATAATTAAAAGTCCACAGCTTTAAAGAATAGAAACTCCGAGCATTCGTTAGTAGAGGAGTGGGTAAGCATTTTTGCAAATCCACCGAAAGTATTTTAGTGTTCGACTCAGTTTTATAAGTCTATTTATCCTGTCCTAGTTTGTATTTCAAGGCGCTCTTCCAGGGATACAGACTCTTAGAATTTGATTTGGCCTGTTGATGGTATCATATTGACCGTATTCACTTATTTAATATTGAAATTATTAAGTTATTTCTTAACTTCACGAACAAAATAACAAATGATGTACACCAAACCAAATAGTTATTTACGAACCAAGTGCGTGAAATCATATTTCGCGAATGAGTGACCAGTTTAAAGCGCGAGCCGGAGGCGAGCGCTTTATGGGCACGAATTCGCGAAATGTTTCACGCACGAAGTTTGTACAATATTTTTTGTACGAGAACTATAATAATAATACATATTGTTAATGTACGTTATCGTTTATGACCATATTATTAAGGTTAGGGATTTATGATTTTAAAATGTCACTAAATTAATCAAATTCCAGTAAGTACCAACTTTACTTTTACGCACTCGTGCTTAAAGTGGCTTTTTACGCACGCAAATCAAATCGTGAAATGACAGGTTTTGATAAGCGAGTACAAAAACAGTACAACCAACTTTTTGTTATAATGTTTTTCTGTTACATCAAGCATGAATGTACTTCACTCTTGAACCGTTTTCTTATATTCTTAATTTATGAACACCCTGTAGATCATAGCTCAAATTTATTTGCTGCAAAGTGGCTATTTCGACAAGCAAAACTTTTTATTAAGAATAACTTTTCTACGTAAAATAAAAAATAAAAAAAATTTTCCTCTCCGGGCAGTAATCGGGGGACACACTGTATATATAAATTGGATATTTACAGTACAAATACTGAGTTAGGGTTCTTTAATCGAAACACAGAATATAGCTTTTGTTACGTTTCGGGTTTTATTATTTTACCCTTCTTCAGAACCTATTGACAATGTAAGCAAATTAGTACCAAATAAGTATGTAAATATGACAGAACTACTTACATAGCTGATGTTTTACATTGAAATTTTAATTATGACCCATAATTTGCAACAGAGAAAGTGCATCATTAATTAACAATGGGAAACATTTTTTAATAAAAAGAATTAAAAATTCTTTTGTTTTAAACACCAAAATTACATTGTGATTGAGATTTGTTAATTTAACATCAACATTTTTAAAAATTTTACTACATTCAACCAACAGATTAAAACCACATATGTGATGTATTTATAAATTTTGTCATTGAGATCAGATATGTTAAAATCCTATGTGTCTAAGTGAAATAGAAGAGAAGAAACTATTTTTATTGACATCTTTTTAAAAGAGTATATTAAAGTAAACCGATAGCAAAAGGCACATTAACCAGGCATAGGCGTGCGTGTGGAACAGTAGTGACAAAAGTAGGTGTTTATAATTGGAAGGGGTTTATAATGTAATTTACTTTTTTGCAAAGATTTCAGAGAGGAAAGGTTTTAAACCGCTGTAAATGTTGCTATAATTAGTGGAATCATTTTTGTATTTACAGTGTTCTCAATCAAATGTATAGACATGGTTTCCAAGAATAAACGTTTATCTAAATTGTTTTCTTTGTATAAAATTCTGACATTTTCAAAATCGGCTGTGTGTCCAAGTGTCTTAAGATGTTTATGTTCACGTCTGATTTATGCTGAGTAATTCTGTCCTGTAAGCGTTGTTTTGTCTGTCCTACATACAAGTAATTACAAGTGGTACACCTAATCAAATAAACGACATTACTATTGTGTGTCAATTGTATGGGAGTTTTAAGGGAAGTAAAGAGATTTTTGACGGGTACTGCAGCTGTGAATGCTATTTTAACGTTGTCATAGTTGTGAAATAGTTTTTTGATATTGACAGTTAATGGAAAAATGTATGGAAGGGATTTGAAACTAAGTGTTGAACTGATATCTGGGTTTTGGATATTTCCATTTTGTAGAGGAGTTTGAGCGGGCGTGGAATAAAGGATTTTGTTGATGAAAGGTACTGGATAATCATTTTATATGAGGGTATTTTTAAGTATTTTTAAATCTGCTTGGAGAAAATCCGGATCACTAATTTTTGTGATTCTATTTTTTTTTTTTTGTATTTCTTCGGGCAATTTGAATTGAAATTTAGTA
The DNA here is from genome assembly GCA_023690525.1 of Holotrichia oblita. Classification (NCBI taxonomy): domain Eukaryota; kingdom Metazoa; phylum Arthropoda; class Insecta; order Coleoptera; family Scarabaeidae; genus Holotrichia; species Holotrichia oblita. The sequence continues at coordinate 75,909,072 of CM043015.1, forward strand.
GTCTGTTTGAATTGACGGGTTTTCTCTACCATATAACTTTGATACATCTATTGTCTTTAATTACTAAGGCATCAAGAAATGGTAAACAATTGTTATTTTCTATTTCACACGTGAATTTTAAGTTATTCTTGTAACTATTAAATATATTCAGCGTATATTCAATTTTGTCGGTTGGCATTATGCAAATGATATCATCTACATACTGATATAAAAATGATAAGGGGTAATCTAAGGTGTTAGTTACAAATTTTAATAAATGATTCATTACAATTTCAGCTATTATGGGAGATACTGAAGAGCCCATGGGAGTACCAGAAGTTTGTAAATAAAATCTGTTTTCATACATAAAGTAAACACTGTCAAAGATCCATTTAAGTAGATCAATAAATTTTTTTTTGGGGATGGTTGTATTTGGTTGGATCAGGTTCCAGCTTGCGACAATAATCTCAATGGTTAGGGAAATCGATATATTAGTAAAAAGACTTACAACATCAAAGGAAACAATGGAATGATTGTCGGGTATTAGGGTATTGTTTGCTACTGAAGCAAACTCAAAAGTATCTTGAATTCTAAATGTATTGTAAGTGATAAAAGATTTTTCCCATATGTTGGCCAAAAATTTTGTAAGATATTTAGCATGACTTTGTATACAACTAACTATAGGTCTTAAAGGATTAGAGGGTTTATGTGTCTTGACTATGCCATAGATTCTAGGGGTAGCTGAGTTGTGTTTAATGAGCTGTTTGTATATATTATCATCGACAAATTTTTTGGTTTTAAGGTTTTTTATGAAAAGATTGGTTTTACGTTCATATGACTTGGTAGGGTCATTATTTACCACCTTGTATACATTGTGGTGATTGAAAACTCTTCCATTTTGTTTTGGTATTCGGTCAAATACATACAAACAGTGGAGTTTGACTTGTCAAACTTGGTGATAATAATTAAATAATTAAATAATTAAATAATTAAATAATTAAATAATTAAATAATTAAATAATTAAATAATTAAATAATTAAATAATTAAATAATTAAATAATTAAATAATTAAATAATTAAATAATTAAATAATTAAATAATTAAATAATTAAATAATTATACTATTAGACCTATACTACCTTATAAAGGTCATAAAATAACGCTGTATTGAACTGAAATCTATCTACTAAACCGATCATAAGTTAACAAGAGGGGAGGACTTTAAAACCGCACTACATACTAAGTAGTTAATACAGGAAAAAGGAAACAATTTCGAAATAGTTTGGAGCATGCAATCGGTCGGTATTCAATAAAAAAGCCTAATTTAATTCACGATATCAAATGTATGTATATGACTGCGTCCTGTAAGCAATTTTTTAGGATTTTTTCCTGTTTCCTAGTTTTCGATCGATAAACTACCTTTCAAGTCCTATAATAATATATATAATTATAATACTAGCAAGTAAATAAATATATCTAATCAAATAGACATAAAGCTCCATTTAAATCGAAACAAAAATATTTGCCTCGTCTACTGGAATAGGTGTGATCCAATGTCATTTACCTTACCAGGTTGTTTGTGTGTTGCTGCTGATGCTCGTTACTGATGTGTACTTCACTGGTTGATTCTACTAGCAATGTGTAATCTTACCGGATTAAGTTCTTCAGGATGTTATTGATCATTTTTTAATGAAAACTTCTTCATTTCTAACTTTTTTGCATTTTTAATTTCAGATTCAGAATTTTTTATGAAAAATACATGTTTGTCTTATGCGGCTAAGATATGTACATTGTTTTCGAGAAAAAAGGATTTGAAATTCAAAAAATTTTAATTCTAAATTAGGAGTGATCTATAATAATTAAATGGCTAATGACCCTCTTCCTCCTCCAAATGTGACCCTTATGAACGAAACTAGGAAATCGTATTTACGAAAAAAAAATAGTCATTTTGATGTTATTAAATGTGCCAAGTTTCATTTTTGTAGATAAGAGTGTTTTGAAAAGTGATTGTTGGCCACTATCTTCAAAGGGCTAATTAAATAATTAAATAATTAAATAATTAAATAATTAAATAATTAAATAATTAAATAATTAAATAATTAAATAATTAAATAATTAAATAATTAAATAATTAAATAATTAAATAATTATACTATTAGACCTATACTACCTTATAAAGGTCATAAAATAACGCTGTATTGAACTGAAATCTATCTACTAAACCGATCATAAGTTAACAAGAGGGGAGGACTTTAAAACCGCACTACATACTAAGTAGTTAATACAGGAAAAAGGAAACAATTTCGAAATAGTTTGGAGCATGCAATCGGTCGGTATTCAATAAAAAAGCCTAATTTAATTCACGATATCAAATGTATGTATATGACTGCGTCCTGTAAGCAATTTTTTAGGATTTTTTCCTGTTTCCTAGTTTTCGATCGATAAACTACCTTTCAAGTCCTATAATAATATATATAATTATAATACTAGCAAGTAAATAAATATATCTAATCAAATAGACATAAAGCTCCATTTAAATCGAAACAAAAATATTTGCCTCGTCTACTGGAATAGGTGTGATCCAATGTCATTTACCTTACCAGGTTGTTTGTGTGTTGCTGCTGATGCTCGTTACTGATGTGTACTTCACTGGTTGATTCTACTAGCAATGTGTAATCTTACCGGATTAAGTTCTTCAGGATGTTATTGATCATTTTTTAATGAAAACTTCTTCATTTCTAACTTTTTTGCATTTTTAATTTCAGATTCAGAATTTTTTATGAAAAATACATGTTTGTCTTATGCGGCTAAGATATGTACATTGTTTTCGAGAAAAAGGATTTGAAATTCAAAAAATTTTAATTCTAAATTAGGAGTGATCTATAATAATTAAATGGCTAATGACCCTCTTCCTCCTCCAAATGTGACCCTTATGAACGAAACTAGGAAATCGTATTTACGAAAAAAAAATAGTCATTTTGATGTTATTAAATGTGCCAAGTTTCATTTTTGTAGATAAGAGTGTTTTGAAAAGTGATTGTTGGCCACTATCTTCAAAGGGCTCTAACTCCGTTAGGAAGCCATTTTGTATATAGATCATTTAAGTTAAATCGGCTTAAAGTTATCTGTATAATATGAAGTTTTTGTTTGGCTAAATAGAAACTGAATACCCGGTGTACACTTCTAATTTCGCAACTGGAACGATAATGTAGAAGAATAATATACTAAAAATAGGAACTACCATTGAATTAAAAGCGTTTACAGATATGTAGATTTATATTTATTTGCGCTTCAGTTACGTATTAAAATAACGAATCATATACTATATATTTTTTGTATACATTGTATATTTCAGTAATTGTTGCAGCCAGAGATATTCAATACACACCGTCTAACATTTCGACGAGGCAAAGCGTATAATTACTAATGGTTTTATTATCAGGAGTCAGTTGGATACCCTCTTTTTCGGTTCTTCTATTCGCGTATAAAACGTGACCCATCGCTTAGTAGAAGGGGAAACATCGACGGGGGCCGAGATTCATCAAGGGGATCACGCAGGTCATCTGATAGAGGTTGGCACGCGCGTTATTCAGATAGCGCCCGGTGATTTACTGCGTCGTATTTCCTAGCGAGTCCATCACGTTCTAGAACGACCCACCTTCTGTCGCTACAACTGCCGTCAATAAATACACCTATACGAAGGTCCTTCAAGTAAAAGTTTTCCTTGACTAGAGGATTTTATTTGCGTCCGAAAGGAATAAATTTAAAAGCAATGAATTATCAAAATAACGTGAAAGTAAACTTTTCCTGTCGTCGTCCGAACCTAAAATGGTGGATACGCCGGGATTATATCCAATATTCGTTTTGATGTGTTACTCCTGATACTGAATTTTTAATTACAACCGAATACTGAAACAAATTTAACTTTAGAAATCGAGTAAATTAAAATGTATGCAAATATAATAAGTGAAATATTACCAAAAGCAATGTTTTAATGTAAGTAAATTTTCATCTACAATAATCATTCTGTTTGTTGTTTTTAGTTTTCCAGTCCAAGACTAACGTACTTCTGGAAATACTGCAAACCCATAATTGGTAATGAATTCCTTATTTTAGATTTCCCGGTATCGACTTTATATTTTTCTTTCTTTTAACCGACTGACCTTCTATTTTCTATTTTTGTTTCTTTGTACTTTTCACATGTACATTTCACAAGAATCGAAACAACATTTGTTCCTGTTTACTTTTCACACCCCGGTATTTCCATTTGTCGGCAGCTTATGATTACCTGACACCAATATCTGCGGAAATCCTGATGCGTCCTAATAATGGGCAGAGACGCATCCTGTAATTCACTCAATTCGTACAAAATTTGGGCGCGACCATTAGATTTTTGTAAATTAACGTAATTGATATTCGATCTACGGAAATACTATAAATAGATTTCGTGAATTGAAAATTAAACATGATAATATCAAGCTTTACTACTGCAGGAAATTTGCCCTCATTTTAGATTCTTTTTATTAATTATTGAGAATCTTAGAAAGACTTATTATGACTTCAACCAGATTCCAGCAGATTAAGTCGGCCCCTATCGGCAGTAAATAAATTACACACATTTTCTTATCTGCAATAAGTAATTTGTGTTTTTTTTAATATATTTATGTATATTTTTGCATGATTTTCTTTTTAGATTACTTGGTATTAATTTTCATATTTCAATTAGATTGTATTGCCAACCTGCATGAAACATTTTACAGGTAAAACTCTTAACTTTACACTTTTAAAAGTACTCATTCTTTAGTACTACTTAAGCTGTAGGATAAGACTTTTATTTTTTATCCCATGTACCTCCATTGTTAGGGCTAAATTAAAAAAGCTGACGCAAACTTACGGTAAATCGGAGGAGATACAAAAGCGTAAGTAATTTCGGCAATGAGACCAGATGACACGATCCACAATTACAAGTTTGCAGAATTGTAGGATTTGAGGAATATCGAAAAGTTACACTAACGTAACGTCTTCAGGAGCAAAAACTGGATAACTCGATGTGTAAACCACGCTGACTCAGAAGGTTTTCGCCTATAGCGTGATTTACACGTTTAGTTACCGTGACCTTTTGGAGCCCCTCGCCCGGTTTTTGCTCCTGAAGAAGGCACTTACATTAGTTGTCGAGTTATTGTATAAATTTTGTATTTTTATTTTATAATAATTATTGCTTTGTTTTATTTTTTTTTATTGTATATATATATATATAGGTGTTACTCCATTTCGTCTACACTTAAGCAAAAAATGTTTTCTATTCAACTGATTGGCCAACTTGATATTAGACGAGGACCATTGTTTCATTTTCTTCATTGTATCAAAACCAAAGGTGTTGACACAAAATTATACATATTTTTCAAAAATGTATGTAAAAACCAAAAAAGTCCTACAACAACACCCAGACTTGCTGATCAATAAAGCTGACAACGGTGGTTGTACCGTAGCCATGAACATCAACGATTACAACCTCAAAACTGAAGAACTTTTAGGTGACACCTCAACTTATCAACGATTAAGCAAAGACTCCACACATGGTCTTCAACGACGTTACAATCAATTAATTAAACAACTAAAATCTAACAATGAGATCACCGATAATGTTGCTAAACATCTTATGAATTATAATCCCGTTCCTGCGAAGTTATATTGTCTACCTAAAATACACAAACAGAATATACGATTAAGACCCATTGTCAGCTCTATCGCATCACTTACCTACAACCTCTCAAAGTTCTTTTCGGATATCCTCACTGTTGCCTTTGCTGATGTCACTTCATACAATGTTACTGACACTTTCACTTTTGTTAACCTTGTTCGGGGTTTGACATTGCCAGATAATTATGTCTTGATCTTGTTAGACGTTATCTCTCTTTTTACCAACATACCTATGGATTTGGTATTTGATATTTTGGACATGAAATGGTCGCTTTTGGAGCCCCATACAACCATCACCAAAGATAACTTTTTAAAATTACTTAAATTTGTTTCCAGTAATTTCTACTTCTCCTTTAACAATACTTTCTATCTGCAGATCTTTGGTACACCCATGGGTTCTCCAATTAGCCCTGTTCTTGCCCTTATTGTTATGGATTCTTTGTTTGACGATGTCATCCCCAAATTGCCATTCCAGCTTCCTTTCATTTATAAATATGTCGATGACGTTGTTTGCGCTGTCCCATCAGATTCTGTTGATACCACACTTGGCACTTTCAATTCCTACAGTCCTTATGTGCAGTTCACAGTTGAGAATGAGACTGACAATAAAGTGCCTTTTTTGGATACTGAATTAATAAGATGTGAGAATAATAGTGTCATTCTCAATTGGTATCAGAAACCAACGTCTTCGGGCAGATATATCAATTATTTTTCTAACCATCCAAACAGCCAGAAATTTAACACCGTAATTAACATGAAAAATCGCGTTACTCACATCAGCGATGAGAGATTTTTGAAGGAAAATCTTAACAAGCTTGTCCTTATGTTTTCCAACAATGGCTATCCCAGAAAGATTCTAACCAAATTAATTTACAATTCCAACTTCTTTGACGGACCTGTAGAAAATGTATTGGTTAATCCTCTAACTTACAAAAAGATACCTTTTGTAAAAGATCTTACGGAAAATATTGTATCTCATTTTAAGAATTACAACAACTTAAAAATCGTAAAATATAATACCTTCACCGTGGGTGGCGTCTTTTCCCGTATTAAGGATAAAACGCAAACCTTAAATCAGAGTAATGTCATTTATTCTGTGCCATGCCGGGATTGTCAGGGATGCTACATTGGCCAAACATCTCAATTATTAAAAAATAGAATTACTCAACATAAAAGCGATAGTCGCATTGGTAAGAATTCTTGTGCCTTGGCCCTCCATTTTCAAAATTTAGACCACAACTTTGACTTTAATAACGTTAAAATTTTAGAACAGGAAAGTAATTATAAAAAACGTTTGTTTTTGGAGATGAGCCATATATTCATTAATAAACAATCTATAAACTTTAAAACTGACACTAATGAGCTCAGCAACATCTACTGCAATATATTGAATTTTAAGAGGTAGTACTAAACTTTTTGAACCTGATTGTTATTCCTTCAGTTTATTTCCACATAATATCTGGTTAGTTTTTTGTTGCCTTTACGTTCCTTGAACGTTTGTTAGATTTAGTTCGTCTTCAACTTTGTGTGTTTCTATTTAACTGGGTATAATTTTAAATTTATTAACATGTATAGTTCGAATTAGGAGCTCAAATGTTGTAAGTATTGTAAAATCTTTTGTAGTTTTTGTATTTTACTATTGTTTTGTCTCCTTACTATTGTAGAAAGTCCTCCTGAAGAAGTTATAAATAAATGACGAAAATTTGAGGCACATTTAACAATTGCTTTTATTTATACAGACCGCTTCCCGATAGTTTTTATTACCTTACATAGTTCGGTCGATATTTCTTCCACATATATGAAGGGTTCAAGTGCACGTGTTATTAAAAATAAATAACTTACCTATTTTTGAAGATAAAGTCAGTTCAATGCTTAAAAAGACTTGCTAATTTTTTGGAAATTTGTTACTACACGTGAATCACTTACCAAGCCTTTTTAGGTGGTCCTTGGTTTAAATACACAAGTAATGCAAATGATATATGTATATAATGTCTACTTACCAAATTTACCAAAATTTCAGGGCTATAAATATTGTTGTCCATTATAAAAAGTGATTTTTAAATGTTCGCTGAAACACTAATAAATTGGGAAAGAAATTATCTAAGAACTATAATAAAGGTACCTGAGCTGTTTTACTTCTAACTCTCTCAATTAAAAAAGTCAGGTAGTAGATTTAATATTTATAAAGTACAAACCGTGCATATTCATACCTTCATTATTAATTTATATTTTTAAATAATATAGTAGTACCTACCAAAATTAATTTTTATAGGAAAGATTTTCGCTCTCCAAAAATGTAAGTAGCTCAAATATTCTGCGTCAAATATGAAGATAGGCAATATCATAAGTTGATTTTGTTTCCTGGCAAAAATCTTTGCTTAAATCAATATGATAAAGTCCTCATTTAATATCTGTTTCAATACAACAACTGCAAAATTGTAAACGGGTATGTAGACAATTTACGGTCAACTAGCAATTCTCATTTGAATCCAATTGATTACTTTGTTCGAAATCAATTGGAAAAGGTAGCGATAGAAAACCAATATTTATGTTCTAAAGGATCACACAGGGAAATACTAGAATCAGATATCAGAGCGAGTAGTTAATAAATTTGGGGTGCGTATTGAATCATATCTGTATTAACCTTATAATTGAAACAAATCAGTTTTTATTCATGATTTTTGGTACAATAAATTTTAGAAAACCCAGAATGTACGCATACTTTTATTGTGACAAATAATTTATGAGTTAGTAGAGCAAAATTGCTGCATCTTCTCTATAAGAATTCAAGTTGTTATCGGTGTATTAATTATTTAAAAATATTATTTGCTTACCAATCTATGAGCGTACCTCTTTTTAGACGATTGTGCATATTTTAGAAAACAAATGAAATTGATATGCAATGTAGTCATTCCCTAAACTATACCTCTGGTAAACTACAGGTAGAAAATTATATTAAGAAAAAAATCCAAGTCCAAAGGGAGTCCTAAGGAGAGATATACATACATAACCAAACAGGATATGTTTACGACAATATTCGTTCATGTATTCCACCTATGAGTTACTAATGTTAAAAAATGATAATAAAGAATTCATATTGAAATTTGCTTGACTCGTGAATCGGATGTTGAGTGGATTATTACCGGGATAGAATCCTCTATCCAGCCCATCGATTTTCTGAACCCACAAAACAGTTCGTTAGGGAGGCATGCAAACATACTATTTCAAAAAATCCTTTACCGAAAATGATTAGAGACGTCAACAATGTGTTTAAAGCTTGTAACAACCTTGTTACTGCCGATGTTAGAAGCTACATGTCTCCAATCCTGTTATGCCTAAATTATATTGTTTACCTAAAATTCATAAACCTGGCAAGTTGGTAAGGCCAATTGTTTCGGCGATTGATGCACCGACTGATAATGTTTTCAAATGACTGACCATGAATTTAATAATTTGCCAATAGAGCAACCTAGTTTTGCAGTAAAAAATTCGTTAGAATTTATTAAAGAAATTCAAAATATTCAGTTGCTGGAGGGTGAAGTATTGATTTGATTTGATGTTAGTTCTCTCTTTCCTAGTGCACCGATTCCATTCACCTTGACATACCTTGAGGACTTGTTGCTTCAAAATAGTTTGAGTCAACAATGTGTCCAGGAATATATTCGGTTAATTGACATCTGTATGAAGCAGATCAATTTTCAATTCAACGGTAGTTTTCATGAACAGCTAGAAGGGGCGGCAACGGGTAACTCCTTGCCACCCTTTTTAACTAACCTTTTCATGAGCCGTTTTGAAAAGGACTTAGAATCCGAGAACGAATATTTTCCTAGGGTTTGCTCGAGGTATGTGGCTGACATTTTCGCTATTTTTGATACTAAAAGATGTAATATTGACGATTTTTTTAATAGATTAAATAATCGGTACGAACGCATAACGTTCACTTGTAAAAGAAAAGAAAACGGTCAGCTACCCTTTCTAGATTTCTTTTTTTTAATGTGGTGGGTGCTTAGTTGCAGTAACTCCGTAAGCTGTATCGCCTGTCTGGCTATTACTGCAACTCTCGCGGTGTAGTTTTGTGTGTGTATGTTGTGTTCAATTGGCGTTGTGACAGCATCATATCGCCTTTTATGATCCCGCGCTGTTAATCACTTTGCTCCCAACAGCGAATGGCAAGTCGATCCGGGATTAAACTCTCTGAAAAAATGTCACCGTCCCTCCAGAGAATTGAACCCCGGCGCCTATTGTCCTTCTGTCTCTACGAGATAATACGGGACTACACGATACGAGAGAGCCCTAACAGGTGCTGGTCCCCTGCATTAATAATATTTTTTATTTGACTACTTTAAGTCCTCTAAAATAAATTGAATTGAATTGAACCCCGGCGCCTATCGTCCTCTCACGACGATAGTTAGCCGCCTAACCACTGCGGCCATCGACCCGTTGCATACTTTAGTAATTAAAAATAACAATAGATTAGAGTTTGACGTGTATAGAAAAGAAACCAGTACACTTCCCTACAATCCTTCTGATTCTCATCATTGTGTTCAACACAAAATGGCAAGCTCGAATTTTTTGGTACACAGACTCCTCACTTTTCCCTTGAAGAAGGCGAGATATGAGAAAGAGCTTAAAATTATAAAAGATGCGGCCAAGTGTAATGGTTTCCAGCCTGAGCATATCTATAAGTTAATTAGGAAGTTTAATTATAAGAAAACTGTGAAAGAATCTACGACTTTTCGAAAGGATGTTAAAGCTTGATCCGTTCCGACCCTCCCTTATGCTCCCTTTATCACTAAACGTTTAGTAACATTTTCAAAAAGCTAGATCTCAGAATAGTTTGCAGTTCGAGTTCTGGGACTAATTTACGAAGTCTCATCGGTACCCCTAAAGATAAAATACAACCTTTACAAAAGTCGGGTATTTACGAAATCAATTGTAAAGATCGTAATCACAAATATATTGGGCAAACCAGGAGAGCAGTCTCAACTATATTTAAAGAGCATATGGCTAATCTTAGATTTAATAGAATTCAGAAGTCCAGCATTGCCCAACATATTTTTTAAACAGATCACAACATCGATCATTCAATTTAATATATCTTAATCTATATCAAATAGCTGCAGTATCGGAAACATAAATCGTTTGTTTCATTACTACTACTATGCTGCAAGTTACATCAATTAACAAAATATTTTAAATCAAGATTACCTAACTTCATATCTAGTACGTACATATTTTCTATTTAACTGATATGATATCTTTCGTTGGTTAGTTTAACATTACTGTATCATAATCTCTGCTAGCTAATAAATTATTACATGATATAGCTTTTCTTAATTAACTCGTTATACGTTGTATTATAATGTTGATTACTGTGACTTACCGTGTTACCTGTTTTACTAATTTAGAGGGACAATCTCTACATTGCCTCTCAGGAAAATTACAAATACTGAAATCTTAAAGAATAATCGAATAATAATAAATTTGTTCTAGAAATTTATTTTTTAACTCTAGCACACACCCAGCGTCCCAAAGAAAATGCTTTCATAATCTTGATGTACTAGAGACCTCTGCAGGTTATATTGAAGAGCACGAACTATAAAGCACAATACAGTGTAATGTATCGCACAGCGGCGTAGTAATCTCAACGGTAATATTTCTACATAATCTCCAATCTAACGAAATCTTAAAATATTGCCCTCGTACGTCAACACACTACACGCCGTCGTGACAAATTGCTCCCGTGTAAAAAATAAAACAGTAAAACTCTCTCCAAAGGGAAAGAACATACCTATGCTCACCCACACAGATAGAGCATTTAATTAAATAAAGCAGTACAATTTATCGAAGGTATTAACAAATGTTAAAAGTTTTTCCATCGTAATCCGGGTAACCCGGGCACAAAGCAAGCCAGTTAGAGGCAACCAACGGTACAGTAATTTAATTTGAACCCTGAAAGTTTCGCATGATTACGTTTACAGGTGCTATTGATCTGCTCGTTATGTGTGAGTTTAGCCTGAGGTTCTCTCGTTTAGAGGTACGCCTTTTTCCTCTTTTTTGCTGTGCTGTTGCAGTGCAGCGATATGCGCTAACGTAACAGCTTCTGATAGGTACTTTTCATGCTTTTTCAGTACAACGTATCATCATAAAATATGTATATAGTGGATATTTCGCGTAGTTCTAATTTAAATTTAGGAAGCACACTGTTGAAACTCTATATTATGCCATGCTTTTCAAATTGATATTGCGAAACTTTCGATTCTGAAATATTAGGAAAGTTACACTTCAAAAAAATTAATGCGAGAGCTCATATCTATATTACTAAATACAGTTTCCCTACTAGTTTTCACGCTGAATGTTAATCCTAAAAGATATAATATATTAGGTTATATATTTAATGAACGCATTCTGCTCTCTTTAAGATGGTATATGATTTGTTTAGCTGTATATAATATCAAAATTATCACCTTTAATGTGTACGAATCGAGGTAGAAACAAAAAAACATGTAAAGATAACTATTGTTGTATTTGTACGTATTACGTTCATAAATAGAATAATTTTTCTTTAAAAATAATACTTAATTCAATAGAAAATGCAGAAAAACTATTAACTAAACATATTTAATAATTTAACTAAACAACCTGGGCAAGGAAAACAAAGTTGCATTATGCTGGGTACCAGGACATACTGGAATCAGTGACAATGAGAAAGCTAATCTATTAGCAAAGCAGGCCGCCACAACTTCGTTCGTGGGACCGGAACCATTCTGTGGAATAGGGATGAACACATATAAGAAAGAACTTAAAGACAGGGAAGAGAACGTCAGAGCTTCCCTCTGGCACAATCTTCCTGATCTGAGACATTCCAAGGTATTCCTTGGAAATTTCAACAAGCAGAAAGCAAAAACCATGCTAGAACTAAACAGGAACAGATTACGCATTCTCACAGGTTTCCTTACAGGGCATTGTCAGCTCGGGGAGCACATGAAGAGAATAGGTCTGAAACAGAATAACGACTACAGGTTCTGCAGGACGGAAGATGAAAGTCCGGAACACCTGATATCCAACTGCACAGCAATTGAAGAAATTCGCGCCAACTATCTTGGCAAAGGCGTTATAGACGAGGAAGAAATACCCGGTCTGAAACCATCACATCTGTTACAGATTATTAAAGCTCTCAGGTTGGATGGGGAGCTGTGACTGCGGGCAAAACCCAGCAGCTTACACCTCATGTAAGGGGGCACAATAGACCCACGGTCGCGGTGCAATATCACCCTTATATCTAAATCTAAATCTAAATCTATTTAATAATTTCATCATCTGGTGCGCAGCATAATAATAATCTTTATTTTGAACTATGGCAAAAAACATCCACACAAAATAACGTCACATCTCAGTTACAGAGGAACTGTACACATATTAAATATTACAGAGTATTACCCTTTAAATAGTCATCAACGGAATAGCAATTAATGCAAGTAAATATGACTGTACACATTGTTTAAAACTTGCAAGAGTAGTACATAATTTAATGTTATTTGATATTCTATTGAATAGCTTACAACCAATAAATGCTAAATTTCTTTGAAACAAACTTGTTTTATGGCTTGGTGGTAATAGCTAATTAGTTTGTCTCGTATCGTAGTCATGCGAAATATCAGATACAAACTGCGATTTGTATTTAAAAGCAAAGCATAAAACCCCACGAATATAAATACTAAATATCGTCAGGATTCTCTTTTCTTTGAAGGTGTTTCTACAAGATTCACGGTAGGATAGGTTAAATACAAATCGAATAGCTTGTTTTTGTAATAAAAATATCCGATCAATGCCAATGCCTGAGCCCCAGTGAATAATTCCAAACGCTATTTTAGACTGAAAATTAGAAAAATTGTAAGTCTTAAGTATGTGAGTATTACAGGATCTTTTTAGGTTATGAAGGGCATAACATACTATACTACTACGTGATAATTCGCCACATAATTTGTCAATGTGAGTACTCTATTTGAGGTCTACGTCTATAATTACACCAAGAATTCTACAAGAGTGGCTCAATTCCATAGTATTGCCATTGAGTATAAAGTTCTTAGCTTTAAATTATTCATTATTAACCATTGGGATAATCTCGTGTGTAAAACATCAGCCTTCTCAAATAAACTTGAGAGAGTGTTCGAAGAGAGAGTGACATTGATTATGTCATCTGCATACAAAGCGATGTTTGAAGCGGACGTCAGTATTAGAGCAAGGTCATTGATAAAAATGAGAAACAAAGTTGGTCCCAGGATAGACCTCTGCGGAACCCCCCTGTCCACCACGCACACATTTGACGAACAATTTTGAATGACTACTTTTTGCTTGCGTTCATGCAAGTAGCTTTTAAACCACTGTAGTGAAATACCTCTGATGTCGTAATTATACAACTTTTGCAGTATAGTATATTATGATTAACATTGTCAAACGCGTTTGACAGATCGATGAACATAGCAACTCAAGGACAACCTAGATCTACATCATGGGATATTTGATCAATGAAAGTGTGTAATGCAGTGTTAACCGAGCGATTCGCAAGGAATCCATGTTGGTGTTCTGTAAACAGATGATATTTATTAAAATAAGAAACCAACATTTCATTCATTAGAGATTCGAAAAGTTTAGCGAAAGTAGGTAATAAGCAAATCGGCCGGTAATTGTCGAGACAATTTGGATCACCTTTTTTGTACACTAGAATGACTTTAGATATTTTTAAAGCTGTTGGAAAAATTCCTTGCCTAAAAGAGAAATTTATTAGGTAACAAAGACGTGCTAAAATAGTACATATGTGCACTTCTTTTCATTATAAATGATGGAATAAAGTCGTGTCCAGTAGGCATTAAGTTGTTTAATTTATTAATTGATCTTAGTATGTCATTTTTCTTACTGAAAAAGCAATTAGTCATGTGCGCAGACTCTACACTACTCCCATCCTTATCTGCAAGGACAGCAGATGTTCGTGTGAATTTTTCATTGAAATTGTTACGGAGACTAGAAAGGCTATTTGATTCAGGTAATTTATTCTCACTAGTTAAAATAGGCGAATTATGTCTGATAACCTCCCAAACAGCTTTGGACATATTTTTACTAGATAATATGTAATGGTCGTTACAACTTTTTTTCCGGGCATTGATTGCATTTATATAAAATCGCTCATACTTGGCAAAATCATCCTTAAAGATCGGATACTTTCCGCTAAGATTTGCATGAATAACAAATTGATTTTTAGCTGGATTATATCTAGAGTAATCCAATTAGTATTGGTCTTTTTACCTTAACATTTCACCTAAGTTTCCACCGCCGAGAGGGACATAGGGAAAATACATAAAATCGGTTTTCGGTGAATATTATCTCCCTGATACTACTTCATCCCAATGTAAGTGGCACATATTATAAACTGGGTTAACAATGAACATTTCCACAATCATAGTACAAGGAAAGTTATTTTGAATAAAATCAGAAAATTATTATTTTTAAATTTATTGTAGGTGAATTCGGCTTTATTAAAATGACTTTCTTTGTACTATGATTGTGGAAATGTTCATTGTTCACCCAGTTATAATATGCGCCACTAAAATTTGGATGAAGTAATAGTTGGAAGATAATATTCACCGAAAACCGATTTTATGCATTCTCCTTATGTCCCACTCGGCCGTGGAAACCCTGTATGTCCATATAATAGTTGAATATGTCAAGGAATTTTGAGAATGCTTTATCGGGACAGTTCGATTCATAAACTGCAAGCCATGTTTCATTATTTAAATAACTGTCAAATATATGCAAAGTGTTTAAACTATATTTACGTTTATAATGATAAACAGGGTGAGAAGTATTAGGTGGAACGTAAATAGTTAGCAGTTGGCCAAAATGGTCAGACAAATTAAAGTCGAAATACAGGCTGCTGTATGAATCGACTGGCAAATTTACTAAAAAATCATCAATACAAGTAGCAGCAGTAGAACATATGCGTGTAGGAACATCAATAGTGGTATTTTTGACACCGAAGTGTATTTATTTTCTTGGCGTAAGTACATGTATATAATGCAATTTTTCCCAAACGCCAATTAAATTAAACATATTTTTATTTAAAAATATGTCGTCCGGAGGTGGAGTCGAACCACCAGGAATGACTATCACGTCCTACCGCAACACCGTTGCGCCACCGGGCGGCTTCGACATCACTAAAATCTTCACAAATATATGCGAACAAGATGTTATAATGACCAAGGATAGGCAACATTTTTGACACCGTAGTGTCTGTGTGTCTGTCACACACTTCGGTGTCAAAAATCCAACAGTCCAACACTATCTGTCAGCTGCTATCCAAGAGCTTGTGCAAAATATAATTTACAGCGTAATAACAGTGCACTAATAACCATTCGATTAAATAACATATTAAGAAATGTTGATAGTAATTAAAAATTAATGAAATAAAACAAATGAAGTTATGCCATCAGTTTGGAAGCAGAAAATTACATGAAACCGCTAGGTGCTGTTGTTGTCTAGGGTACATAAACGTATTAAAACTTTACGATAATTTTAAAGTAAATATGTAATGTTATTCCAATTTTATTCAATGTTTACAACTCCATTTGTCACTTGACAGATGATCATCCAGCTGTAGGTAATCTAACAAATAAAAAAGCACTAAATTAATTCATGAAACTATAACCAACTATCTGATCTGTGTATTTCTTTAGTTCGATTTAATTCTATTTTATAAAATTATGTAACATAAACATAATTGCACACATGCGAAGTATTTGTTCAAAATTCATTCATTTTAATTTAATTCAACACTATCCAATGATAGAGGATGCGCAACTCTTCAAGTTGGTATTATCTGTATTTTCTTCATCGCATATGTGCGATGTCATGGTTTGGCTCAGTAGCCATCTAACGTAGAAGGGGGGTGTTGGTCAGCAGAGGTCTTATTATAAGTCCAGCCAACGACAAGGACAGAAAGATGTTAAATGCACCACGATAATTGCAATTATATTTTATAAGGTAATTAATTAATTTTATATAATTTATTTTTTACCCAAATACACACAAATATTATAACAAAAGCACACAATTAAATTACACACACACAAGAAGAAAAACCAGCCAGTTAGGGGGATTTTAAGAAGAAAAAGTAGGTGTTAATTAAAATCAACAACTTTTCGGTGACCCTGTATAACACAAATTTTGTCCGGACAGCAACGACCGCTAATTACCGTTATTGACAGATGACTATCAAAAGGTATTTCTGAAGAAATTTGGAGACAATTGCGAATCATCCATAAAAAGCAATGCGGCAGCAACAAACTTCCTCTTTTTACATAGATTGTCGTACAGAGCGTTTATTTCTACGTAAAATTTATTAAATTTGCCACGGTGTACCGTTGGGCCCAAATAATATTATTATCTTCGAAAAAGTACTTTACAACAGCAAAATTTTCACCTAATTTTTAATTACCCCTACGAAGAGGACGTCGTCCATCCATCATCCGTCTAGGCGAAAACTATTTTTTTAATAAAAAATAAAACGGTATATTTTTCCAAAAATAATATTTGAAAAATTTAAAAATAAAAATTTTTTTTAAGTTGTTTTTTTTAAGAAAATTTTTTTTTAGTAAATTGAGGGGTAAAGGTAAAAATTATTTAGTTTAATTAAAATTTCAAAGTAAATTTTGTTTATACAAATTTTTTTATAGGTTTTATTGATTTAAATAATTATTTTTTTTTTTTGTAAAACATCATTCTGTCGTAATTTTTTTTTATGTAACTTAAAATTTTTTTCCACTTGGGAATGTTTTTTTAAGTACGGTAAGCTATCATATTCTGCTCTCCACACCTGCTGTAGAGTTACGAATTCGCGAACCCCTGAGATTAATTTTTTTTTTATTTAAACCCAAATTTTAATTTAAAGAGTAAAACTAAAATTTTTCACATTACAATATATTTTAAATCAATAAATTACATAATCAATTTCCAACGCACGTTATGGTCATTGGATGCAAGAATTATGTTGTCACTAGCTAACCCGAACAATAAATTTTTGTTTATTTATTTTTCTATAAAAAATTTAAGCAATTTTTTGTAATGTAGGGTTAGCCATTTTTGATGACGTCCCGCCCCAAACAGAAGGTACCAATTTTGAATTTAAAGAGTTTTACGGCATAAAACAGAGACCGTGTTGTCGATTCACAAGGCCTCTTTTTTTGGATGTGGGCGGTCTACGTTGTCGATCAGAGAAATTTCCAAACTGTCTCCTCCAAAGCACCTTGTAAATTCACTACATTTAACATATCGAGTAACCCGTGTATATGGCTTTCATCAATTGCTTATTAACCATAACTTAGTTTTAACTGTAAATTATCATCCGTCATTCCTTATCTGAAACCTAAAATATTCATCCCTGTCATGTCAAATTGTATTTACGTTTGAAGTAATTTCTCCGCCTGTATATATTATCAAGCGCACCTTAATAATCAAGTTCATTATTGTCTGATTATACGAATTTCCATAATTTCTTCCATTAACACCGTATGTATGTTAATAATTTCATTTTGAGATAATTATTTTCCTGAAAACATATTTTATTTCTGTGTGTGGATAAGCATTTTAAATAAGGGAATTATCTGATTTCTTTCTCCGTCTATAGATGCCCAGAAGTAGCTACAGTTGCTTCTAAAGATTTATCTGTGTCAAAACAACTATTGTAAACTTCTTGTTTTATTATTTATTGTAGAAGTTTACATCAAAACAAAATGACAGAAGACATTTATTCGTTTCAGGAATCAGTTTCAGTCTAGAAGGAGAGATCAATCTCTCATTCTAGACTGGTATACCAAACCTACCTTTTCTGGTAGGTACATGAACTTCAATTCGAATCACTCGATTAATATGAAATTGAATAGCGTTATAGCCCTTAAAAACAGAGTTACCAAGATTTCACACCCTACTTTCACGGAAAAAAATCTGTCCCGCTTAAAAACCATCTTCAAAAATAATCCCGAAAAATTTTTGAATTCCTTATTATACAATACACCACATGCCTTCAACAATAACACCAAGAGGGATTCCATTGAAGATTCCTTAACCTCCCTCAATAGTCCCTCGTCAAATAATACCCTCCCTAAACTGGTCATCACGTACTGCAAATTTCCTTTTATCGAAGGTTTAACTCAAAAAATATCTTCCTTATTTAAGGATTTACCCATCAAACTAGGCTTTTAAAACATCAAAACGTTAAATATCATGTTTTGAAAAGGGAAATTTCCTAATCCAAAACCATTTCCTCTATCCGATGTCAAGACTGTAATTTGGTATACATTGGATAAAGCTCCCAATATCTAAATAGAAGAATGAGACAACTTTGTTTAGATTGCCAACATTCATCCAAGAAGACAGCATTGTCATCCAAAGGACTGATAACGCTGCACTATTTTGACAATATATGATTCCCCAACTTTAGGTGAGAAACATGTGTAATAATCCTAATCTGACACGCTGTTTTGTACAGGTGAGATGTGTTTTGCTTTCGAGTCTTCGTAGTTAATTCAAAACGTTTTAGAAAGTTTTTAACTATGTACACCAAGTTTATCTTTAAAATCAATAATTTTAAATGTCTTGTGATGTTGCCGTCTAAGAAATACCATGTAAGTTTAAATTAATTCGATTGAAAAAAACGGAATTATATTTACAACTGTGTTGTTTTTACTTGTAGTTTTGTTCTTTGAAGAAGCTAATAAATAATTAGGGAAAGCTTAGAAACGAATAAAGGTTCATGTCTTCTTAATTCTAACGCTAGTAGCTGCAATCCCATTAACCTTCCCGTTTACACCGTTATTTAACATATTTTTCAAGAAGTAACCGACTTCAGAAAACAGATTTCTGGAGAGCAGTTTCACAAATGTGCTCGGATATTAACACGCCACCTTAATTTACCGAGTGCACCAAAATAACCCGTTACAGCGTATAAGATAAAGGATAAATGTAAAAAATAATACAACGGCAGAGGTCAGAGCGGCTGGTCAGAGATATTGGAGTACTTATGGTCCGGGTTTTGAATCTTGTCTGTGGCACGTATCGGTAACCCGATCATTTGTTGTTGGGACGTAATTAATGATGGGACATAATTAATTATTTATGGCGAGCTAATGTTGTAAGAAAGCCACAGAAACGCATTTACACACACAATTTACATTGCTAGAATTGCAGTAGTAGTCTCGATAAGCAGTACAGATTAGGAAGCCTCTGCTTGACATGTATATCAAATTATGGTTACATTCTGAATTAATATTGAAGCACTTACTGTAAATTTAATGTAACTATAAACATAAAAATGATTTGAATTATTCGTATATAATGTATTAAAAAAAAAACGTATCATTTATGATCTGGAATAAATTGGTATTTAATTCCAGATTATTAAGTGGAAATATAGCTGGAATTAAATCATAATTAAAGAACAGAATAATTATCTATAATCGATTTGATTTGATTATTTGAAGCTATGAATTTCCAGTTTTGCTTACCTTGCCTACGTTTTAGGTAAAAATGCACCGTTTTAATAAAATAGGTCTCTATACCAACGTTTATTAAAATAAACCCACCACGTAAATTGTAGTAATATGAAACATTTTTCGGTAATTACTAAATGATAAACGAACCGCCTAGTATCATAAGTATCGCCTCTAATCATTAAAGGAGGTTAAATATTTCAGAAGCGCTTTTTCTTACGCTCCACTATACTCGAAATTGCGTTCACGTTCGCTTAGTATAAGAAAAATAATAAATTACCGGTGGCTGTAATAGGTTTCACGAACGGAAAACTGCTTACTTCGTGCGAGCGTTTCGTTGTAAACATTTGCTTGCATAAAAGTAAAATCCTCGATCGTATTGGAAACCTACTGAGTATTTACTTATTTATTGTTGCACTTGTGGTAAGAATGCTGCATAAATAAGAAATGGAGATTCGGAAATGGATTGCCAAACTTTAACGTCCACCGTCGGTTCGGAGTTCTTTCATTATTGAAAGGCCACCTGTGTACTTAGACGTCTGCTATACTCCTAACATTTTCTTGCTACGCTCCAAACTCACTAGGGACACTTACCGACTTATTACATCTACAGATTTCGGTACTCGTAAAAATACACTACTACCGTAGTTCTGGGAGTTCTATGAATACAAACTGGCGTATATATGTACTGTATTATTTAGAAAAAAAGATCGTGGCACACTTAAACATATTTTTCGAAAATATGTATGTGTTTGACTTTCTAAACGATTTATATGTAAACATTTTTGAAATAGCAATAGGTACCCGTTTTACTAAATTTATTAAGTATTAATTACTTGTAGAGCTATTAGAGAAAAGCAAAAGCTGTACAATATACTCAACAAAATGTCTACAGTAGGTACCATATGAACATTTTAATAAAATATTTGGTATCCTTAATACCTTTGGCAAATTATGCATCGAAGTTAATGCTGACCTACAGCAACCAAATATTCCGAGTCAATGGGGATATACACCTATGTCTTCCAAGCGGACTACCAGGACATACTGGAATCAGAGGCAACGAAAAAGGTAATTTATTAGCAAGGATAGCCGCCACAACTCCATTTGTGGAACCGTAACCGTGGTATAGGGATGAGCACCTACAAAAAGAACTCAAAGACAGAGAAGAGGGACTGATAGCATCCCTCTGGGAGAATCTGAGTCACTCCAAGATCTTCCTTGGAAGCTACAACAAGCACAGAGCAAAAACTTTGCTATAGCTAAGCAGAAATAGACTACGCATCCTCACAGGGTTTCTTACAGGCCATTGCCATCTTGGTGAACACATGACAAGGATAGGTCTAAAGCAGAATAGCGACTGCAGGTTCTGTGGGGCTGAGGATGAAAATCCGGAACACCTGACATGTTACTGCACCGCCATCATGGAAACTCGAGTTAACTATCTCGGCAAAGACGTCATAGACGAAGAAGAAATACCTTCTCTGAAACCATCACAGCTAATGCAGTTTATTAAAGCTCTTAGATTGAATGGGGAGCTTTGAGAGCGGGCATACCCCAGCAGCTTACAGCTTATGCAAGAGGGCACAATATTACTTAAATCTAAATCTAATGCTGACCTATAATGAGACAGAAATGCACACGAAAATAACAGTAACAAAATTTATTACATTTTATACAAAAAATATTTACAATGATAAACTCAAAACAGTGAAATTTCTATAGGATGTAAAATATCCATGTTGTAAGGTGTAGAATAAACCAGTGTATAATGAAAACAATTTCCTCTTATTCCTTACAGAAAATTTTAATAATTATCTAGAACATGTTTCGGCCAAAGGCCATCTTCAGCTAGAATCTACGACAATTTTTCTTATAAAATAAAATATAAAACTAAATTATAAACGTACTTACAGTCAAATTAAGAAAGCACTTTCAAAATGGATGGCAAGTCACATGTTGTAAAATGTATAAAAGTGTATGTAAAATTAAAATTAAAGCGTTCACATGTCATTAAGACGTAGTTAAAGTTATAATAATAAATGTTACATAAAGTAGGGACGTTAAATGTTGAAAGTTATAAATTTAAAAAAGGGAAAGAAAGGGGAATGAAACAATACATAATATTGGCGTTAGATCTGCAGGTGAACTGGCAGAGTGTCAAGTTGAAGGATATCAGGTGATGTTTAAGTAAATGGTGCCAACCATACATGTTAACCAACTACAGGAATATATATTACACTATATGAGGTAGAACTTATGTGTAAAAATGTTATAATTAAAAATTAAAAATTAAAAATATTCACATGTCATCAAGATGTAATTAAGACTATGTACATTATTAAATGTTAAATGAAATTGTCTCTAATGTTGACTATTTGAAATTATATATAAAAACAGATGAAAAAGGGAATTAAACAATTAGTATTGGCGTTAAATGAACAGGTGACAGATGATCGAATTGGTAAGTTAATTTAAATAATAACATAACTAAAAGAGAACTTTGTACTATTATAAGGCAGAATTTATAAATATTATGGTAAGTAGTAGATTATTATAATTAAGTCGTAATATGTGTAATGAAGCATATTTTAACAAAGTCTGAAGATAATTTATTTATTTTAAATACATGAAGATAGGTTTTTCAAAAGATTCAATTTGATCATTAAGTAAATTGTGGCTATTTCTATGGTTTTCAATTTCATATAGTTCTAAAAGATCTAGTTTGTAACCTTTGTGGCATTTATGTAAAAGTGTTGGATTATTATAGTCAATAATGTGGTCTGTTTCTATTTTATGTTTAAATAAGTTTGAATTAGGTTGATATTTATGTTCATTAATTCTTTTGTTTAAGGTTCTGCCTGTTTGACCTATGTATATTGCATTACAAGTAGAACAACTTATTGAATAAACACCACTTTCTTCTAAATTATTGTATTTAGTTAATTTTGAGTTATTTAAAATGTTTATGAGTTGAGTATTCGTTTTATAAGCGGGTTGTATATTAATGTCATTGAGAATCTTTTTAGATTTGAGGGTAGTTGAGTTAAAAGGAAGGGGCTTAAAAATGTAAGGTTGTTTGGGTTCCATAGAATATAATGGGTCTGTTTTTGATATAGTACGATATAATATTTTATCAATATCTTTGCTGTTGAAATTATTGTCAGAAGCTAGGTTATAAATGTAATTTAATTCTTTAATTTTAAAGTTGAGATCCAAAGGGTAGTTTATGACACGTTTAATGAAATAGTGGAATGCAGCAAATTTATGGGTGTGGTGATGGTAAGAATAGAAAGGAATTATCGTTGGGATTGCAGTGGGTTTTCTGAAGATGTCAAAAGAGATACAGTTGTTGTCATTATGTAAAGTGAGATCAAGGAAATTGAGGGAATTATTGTTTTCTATTTCAATTGTGAATTTTAATTTTTGATGTAAATTATTCAAATATTCGTGAAAATTGTGGAGATTGTGATCGTCACCTGTCCAGATACATAAAATGTCATCCACATATCTAGCCCAACGTAGGATATATTTATTGTAAGGGTTAGTGTTGTTTACTATGAGGTTATTTTCTATGTGATTTAAAAATATGTTAACTACGTCTTAATGACATGTGAACGCTTTAATTTTAATTTTACATACACTTTTATACTTTTTACAACATGTGACTTGCCATCCATTTTGAAAGTGCTTTCTTAATTTGACTGTAAGTACGTTTATAATTTAGTTTTATATTTTATTTTATAAGAAAAATTGTCGTAGATTCTAGCTGAAGATGGCCTTTGGCCGAAACATGTTCTAGATAATTATTAAAATTTTCTGTAAGGAATAAGAGGAAATTGTTTTCATTATACACTGGTTTATTCTACACCTTACAACATGGATATTTTACATCTTACACATGATACATCCTCGTCAACAATCCATGAAGTTTTAAGAATCTACAACAAAATCGGAATCCGTAATAACCATATCTATTTCGTCACCACATGTATAAAAGAAAAACTCACGCCCAATTTCATCAATGTTAAATGCCATTTGTTGGATAGAAGGAAGATAGAACAACTACAACAATCACTACTCAGGAAAGAATTACGCAAACACTACAAACAAGTTGATCACTTATACACAAAACTTAGTTATTTACATCGACAACTTAGAGATACTTTTCATTTCCTTGAAATTGAAGACATAATAATACAGGCTCGAGAACAAACATATCACCTTACTTCTGAAGATTTACATAAAAAGAACAACAAACTACATCATTTGCGTCAAAATAAAAAGTACACCTTGAAAACTTCTTCAACCAACAACAGAAACAACACACAACAATTCACTAATCTTACAAACATAAATTTCACTCAAGAGGAGCAATCTTTGTTGAATAAGGGCCATAAATATGCATTAAATCCAACGAAAATATCCAATTCATTAACTGCAATTGATTTACAATGTGCCATACATAAACACCCTCAAAAACAACAAGCTCACAATAATCTAATCTCCTTACTGAAGAAAGAAAATGAAAAATCCACCCAAACAACAGAATCATCTACACGTGAATGGAGAACCATTAAATCCATTAAACAAAAACTTCAAGACAACAACGCAATTTTCACAAAAGCAGACAAAAATGCAGGTACAGTGATCATAAACAAATCAACATATATTCAAAAAACTTTAGATTTCATGAAAGACAACAATTTTCAGTTATTACAAAAGAATCCTTTGAACAAACTCATTTCTGATACAAAATCCATCATAAAACAATGTAAAGAAACGCTGGTTGAATATGCACACCACTCACAATTAATGCCCATGAACCCTAAAATACCCACATTATATTCAATCCCTAAATTACATAAAAAAGACACTCCCATTCGTCCCATAATAGCTTTTCACTCATCTCCTACTGTCAATATATCTAAAATTTTGCTAAATACTTTTCAAGAAATTGATTTCAGAGCTAATTTTTCCATTAAAAATACCGAACAACTATTTGATATTCTTCACGATCTCCCACATACTAATTTTAAACTAATATCATTTGACGTTGAAAATTTATATTCAAATGTACCTATAGCTGAAACGCTTAATATCACCACTACGTTATTTAATAACTCTTTTCAAAATAACAATAAAACTCAAAATCTCTTAAAATTTCTCACTTTTATGATTAATCAAAATTATTGCACGTTTAATGACAAATATTACAAAATAAAAGATGGTTTACCTATGGGTATGCCCCTTTCAGGCACTTTAGCTAATATATTTTTAAATCACATAGAAAATAACCTCATAGTAAACAACACTAACCCTTACAATAAATATATCCTACGTTGGGCTAGATATGTGGATGACATTTTATGTATCTGGACAGGTGACGATCACAATCTCCACAATTTTCACGAATATTTGAATAATTTACATCAAAAATTAAAATTCACAATTGAAATAGAAAACAATAATTCCCTCAATTTCCTTGATCTCACTTTACATAATGACAACAACTGCATCTCTTTTGACATCTTCAGAAAACCCACTGCAATCCCAACGATAATTCCTTTCTATTCTTACCATCACCACACCCATAAATTTGCTGCATTCCACTATTTCATTAAACGTGTCATAAACTACCCTTTGGATCTCAACTTTAAAATTAAAGAATTAAATTACATTTATAACCTAGCTTCTGACAATAATTTCAACAGCAAAGATATTGATAAAATATTATATCGTACTATATCAAAAACAGACCCATTATATTCTATGGAACCCAAACAACCTTACATTTTTAAGCCCCTTCCTTTTAACTCAACTACCCTCAAATCTAAAAAGATTCTCAATGACATTAATATACAACCCGCTTATAAAACGAATACTCAACTCATAAACATTTTAAATAACTCAAAATTAACTAAATACAATAATTTAGAAGAAAGTGGTGTTTATTCAATAAGTTGTTCTACTTGTAATGCAATATACATAGGTCAAACAGGCAGAACCTTAAACAAAAGAATTAATGAACATAAATATCAACCTAATTCAAACTTATTTAAACATAAAATAGAAACAGACCACATTATTGACTATAATAATCCAACACTTTTACATAAATGCCACAAAGGTTACAAACTAGATCTTTTAGAACTATATGAAATTGAAAACCATAGAAATAGCCACAATTTACTTAATGATCAAATTGAATCTTTTGAAAAACCTATCTTCATGTATTTAAAATAAATAAATTATCTTCAGACTTTGTTAAAATATGCTTCATTACACATATTACGACTTAATTATAATAATCTACTACTTACCATAATATTTATAAATTCTGCCTTATAATAGTACAAAGTTCTCTTTTAGTTATGTTATTATTTAAATTAACTTACCAATTCGATCATCTGTCACCTGTACATTTAACGCCAATACTTTTTTTTTTTTTTTAATGTGGTGGGTGCTTAGTTGCAGTGACTCCGTAAACTGTATCGCTTGTCTGGCTATCACTGCAACTCTCGCGGTGTAGTTTTTGTGTGTGTATGTTGTGTTCAATTGGCTTTGTGACAGCATCATATCGCCTTTTATGATGCCGCGCTGTTAATCACTTTGCTCCCAACAGCGAATGGCAAGTCGATCCGGGATTAAACTCTAGGGGTCATATTTATAGTCCGTGCTTGAGGTTGTGTCGCTGCTTGAGCATGCGATTTTGACAGATTTGTAATGACATTTATGGCAAGCACGGACTATAAATATGACCCTAATTGTTTAATTCCCTTTTTCATCTGTTTTTATATATAATTTCAAATAGTCAACATTAGAGACAATTTCATTTAACATTTAATAATGTAGTCTTAATTACATCTTGATGACATGTGAATATTTTTAATTTTTAATTATAACATTTTTACACATAAGTTCTACCTCATATAGTGTAATATATATTCCTGTAGTTGGTTAACATGTATGGTTGGCACCATTTACTTAAACATCACCTGATATCCTTCAACTTGACACTCTGCCAGTTCACCTGCAGATCTAACGCCAATACTAATGTATTGTTTCATTCCCCTTTCTTTCCCTTTTTTAAATTTATAACTTTCAACATTTAACGCCCCTACTTTATGTAACATTTATTATTATAACTTTAACTACGTCTTAATGACATGTGAACGCTTTAATTTTAATTTTACATACACTTTTATACTTTTTACAACATGTGACTTGCCATCCATTTTGAAAGTGCTTTCTTAATTTGACTGTAAGTACGTTTATAATTTAGTTTTATATTTTATTTTATAAGAAAAATTGTCGTAGATTCTAGCTGAAGATGACCTTTGGCCGAAACATGTTCTAGATAATTATTAAAATTTTCTGTAAGGAATAAGAGGAAATTGTTTTCATTATAAATTTCTATAGGTCCATTGACTATAATTCTTTGTAAACTTAGTACTGAGTGTTGGATCCTTTATTCTAAATAACTTCAAACATCCAGATCTTCATACTGTTTATCAATTTGGTCAATGTTGAAATAGCAATATCATTTCAACACTTCCGTATCACTGATTTTATTTATTTGACACTATCGTCTTGTTTATTATTGGCATACACCAACCTTTCAATGTTCCCCAAAGATTTTCGATGGGGTTCAAATCAGGCAAGCGAACAGCCCATTGTAATAAATGGGAATTCTTTTTGATACAACCACTCCTTTGTGTGTCTGAAATTATGAATAGCTGCATTATATTGCTCCAGTCTTGCATCACCAATTATTCGCCCAAGTCTATCAGGACCAATTCCAGAAATTCTATATACGAGCATAGAATTTATTTATTATACTACAGCCACCAAAATTTCGGCTCATTACAGCTTCAGTATTCTTGCGCAAATTATACCAATAATATTTGAAACCACCAGGCCGGCCCAAGTTAAATTTCTTCTCGTCAGAAAATATGACGTTATTCTACTCATAAATTTAAATTACATTTTATTTTTTATGCAGTTACATTAACAGAAAAGGCTAGCCGAAACATCGATGAGCTCTACCTTCGAATTAATTTTTGATTACTCCCCATAGTGCAATTTTTGCCGTAGCAATTACCCAGCTTTATAACATTGTTGATGAGATAATGGGATCGTCCTATTCTCTTAGCGATGGCTCGATTTGGAAACCTTATCTTTTTATAACAATTTGTTTTTGGTTTTTTTCGCGTCGGATAGCAATTTGTCTCGGAATTTTTGTTAACAGATATGTATGTATGTATATACTTCGATAATATATATAGTTAACAATAGATCATCTTTAAAAGATATTTAGAGGTTTCTAACTCCGTGGAATTATAAAAATATCTTTCGTTTATATAGTTACAGTGCGAGTCTGTAATTTGGAATAAATTCAGTAAAGCGAAGACAGTCTTTGTTCCGGAAATATGCTCGGACACATCTATTAGTATTTTAAATTGCAAACTTTTTCATCTGACAAAATTTTATACAGCATATCCCAAATTTGAGATATGACGTCATCCATAATTTTTTAAATGTCAGCCCTAATTTTTTAATAACTATTAAGGGTAGATATATCAAATTGTACATGCGTACCAAATTTAAAGTCTTTATTCCTTGTCATTAAAAAGATATTTAACAATAACTAATTCGAAAAATGAAGAAATCTGTTTCACCTCAATCGTATCTCTTCTACAATAAATGTTCAAAATGTTGTCCATGTACTTCCTGACAATACCCTAAACGGAATTGAAACTCATTTTAAACATTTCCAATTACTTCAGCGGAAATTTGCCTACACTCCTGTCTTATTCGTTCTTTCAACACCTCAATATTTTCCAGTTTGGTTTTAAAAACTTTCAAGTACCCCCATAAGAAATATTCTATTGGTTTTAAATCTCTGGGTGGCCATTCAAAAGGTCCTCTTCTACAAATCATTACTTACTTAATCACATTATCTAGATAGATGACGTTATATCTCAAATTTGGGACATGCTGTATAAAATTTTGTCAGATGAAAAAGTGGGCAGTTTAAAATACTAGTCGACGTGTCCGATCATATTTCCGAAAAAAAGACTTTACTGAATTTATTCCAGATTACAGATTCGCACTGTATACACATAGGTTCAGCCCACAGCGAAACGTAGGAAGTTACAATATACGTATGGAACGCAGTGCGATGTGGCAACGCGCTAGTCATGCGCCACGTAAGTTCGATCGGTTCGATCATCGCTCGCGAGTCATTTAGTGTTCGCCTATGCATGCATGACGTTGCGGTTGAAATTTAAATTTATTTTGCAGAATTATTGACTTTATTTACTTTTATCTCTTAAGAATCGTTATTATTTTATTATTTCTTAAAATTACTTTTCCGTTTGCGTAGCAGCTATGACTACAAAACTAATAATAAATTGGAGATATAACGACCTGACTTAAGTATCAAAGATACTCGATTTTCACAAAGGGACTAGCGCATTTTCTGATAAGTTGTTATTATGTCTGTAATCTGAACATATGGGCAAATTACGTATACAGAACGAATATGCCAACGACTGCTCGGTTTAAATTCAACTGAATTGTGCATGTCTGTGTGACGGCAGACACAAGCTACAACGCGAACAGAGGAATACGCTGTTGCAATTCATACTGCCTATGTTCCGCTGCGGGCTGAACCTATGTGTATATATATTTATATGGCAGGTGCTTCCCCTCAATAACAGTTGTGATATTAGTAAAATAATGTCTCTGCTCATACTGTTGCTAAATGTTTATACGAGAACTACAAAACTAGATGGAAAATTTTGCTGAGTCTATATGTGAAATTTAACAAATACGCACTTTAGTAGAATCGTAGTCCACTGTGATTGTTGTAGTTTCAGTAAAAGCTTGTAACCAGCAGGAATTTATAAATTTAGTTATCTAAATTTATCTGAACCTCAATCTCAATTTGTTTTACTATCCTTGAGATATATTCTTACATTGCTAGAACTGCGATAAGACAACCTCTTCAGGTAAAAATATCTTGCTCGTTGAAATGTCACGGTACGGGGTGCTAACAACTAGGCAAATACTACAAAGAAGAGATCCTCTCGACCACCTGTGCAGTATCACTAATTACACTCGCTAATTAAGGCGCGCTCCACATGCAAGTTTCTTTATTACAGGATGTGACTGGAGCGCGATGTCGACATCATTAGCATATGTGCTCTCAAACTGCACTTCAGCTAATTCAATTATCCCTATCATGATTAGGTTTTCATGAAGTCTCCAATTGTTATGGTCCCTTTGTCTTATTCGGGTTCAATTAGCCAGCTTGCTGTGTATGCAAACGGACAAGATACTAAACAGACACAATATCTAATTGCGGGGTGCCTTTCCACTATATATAATATTAGATTAAATTAACGGTTGACAACTTTATCTCAAATTTTGCTTGAAATACAAGCGCACCGACTAATATAAGTTTATTAGATTTGAAATTACATTGCCCACGGCTTGTATTCTGCTATTCTGCGTTCCCCCGAGCTGGTTGAATATTCAGCTTTCATGTCTGTAAGTTAAGGTGAGTCTAAAGATTGTTTTATATACCAACAGATTTGTTTTCTTGCAAACGTAGTGCTTTTTCCTTCTGCCTTTAACCATTTTTCCATATAATACGCTTACTTTTGTGTCTATCGCATCATTTCATAACTCAATTCTATGTCAACACCTTTATGTTATTTGTCTATCATCACAGTTCTTGTAGTTAAGTTAATCTTTATGTTTATTCTACTTGACCATTGCGTTCATATTCTTATAGAATGAAAATATTTCTAAGATAAATATTATAGAATGCTCAAAATTAAACTCGACGTTAATTGTGAAATATATTATAAAATGTGTTAAAATTTCAACAGAACTATAGTGCTACTGGGTTCGTAAATCGATTATAGAAACATAAAAGATAGTTTAAAAAATTGTAGTCAAAAAATTTAGAACAATAATTATGTTAAAAATATATTAAACAATTAATTCAATTAGAGAGAGAGAGAGACAGAGAGAAACAATTTTACGACCTTGATCGTAGATTCGCAAACGCAGACCAATGTATTTGATTTTCCACCCGCTAGAGGGCATCTAAGATCCGATAGATTAATCGTTTAATTGCCGGACTTAAGGGTTCTGACATAAAGATGTATTATACAAAAAAAGAGAACCTACAAGGAAGATTAGGAAAAACTAGAGTACGAAATTCTACTCCACCGGTAGAACTAACTATAATATAATACGAGTACAACGAAAAATATGCAACGTTCTACTGAAAAAAACACGAAACGATAATAAAAAATCACAATACAATACAAGGTTTATTTATTGTAGCTAAGAAATTAGGATGAAAGAATGTTACGCAGAACCAGACAAGAAAAATAGGGTGGTTACAATAAATTGAAGAAACAATAAAACCAATCTGATGAAATCGCTCAAATAGATGACTGGAACTCGGACGCCTACGTCGAACGAAATATAAAGAAAATGATACAAAGATACAAAGCGATGAGAAGTAATGAAGAGAAACCACTAGCACACATATTAATTTAGCTAAATTAATTAATTCAAAAACCGAAAACGTAAGGAATACTTACATTAACGTTATACAGAATCTAATAAAATAGACATAAACAAAACTAAACTATAAAAACTAACATAACATTCAATTTAGTAATTTTGTCATTCTCTAATTTTTCATGGTGACCATTTACCTTTTTTAATACAGTAAATCCCAAACGTGCCCGATTACTTTCGTATTTGGACTTTGAGATTACCATTTTAGAACTTTTAGTACTGTTTCTTCTACCGATTATTTTGTTGTATGGCAAAATTTTGATTAACTGTAGTTCTCAAGGAATGATTTTACGTTGCAGGATAGCTTTATATATACCTGTGGTACGATTTCCATGTATGTATTTTGATCCAATTCCTGCTGGAGATATACGATCCAAAACCTGAATATCTCCATCGCCATACTTTAACGTCTTTTAGTCATGCATACGCTTCCTTCATCTTAAGTAATAATAAATAAATAATAAACAATTTAAAATATAAACAATAAAGGTATCTGTTTTTTTAAATAAATCGTGAAAATTTCCAAAATACAAAGCTGCTATACTGACAGTCCACTGATCTGCTCCTTACTGTAATTTTTTCTGCTTGTATAAAAAGTTTTCTTCGTACTACATAGAGTTAGAGTTTCACTGCAACATCAACCTACTAGCAGAGTAAAATAAACCCAAATAACACAGTACCCAACATCTAAATGAAACAATGATGTTGACTTTTTTTAGTCGATGAGCAGAGACGAAGAAATCGTCGGACGAACAATACCTATTACAATCTCTAAAACTTGGTTCATAAAAGTTTCGATAGCATTATTTTTCCATCCAAGTTCATTAATAACAAAAAATTGACCAGTAACGTCGTTTTCTGTTTTGGTAGCTGAACATGAAAAATACTGTTTTTTACTGTTAGACGTAAATACTGTGATGTGTATCATGTAAATTACCTGCTTAATAAAACACCGATATCCCACAAATACTCTAAAAACTGGACAGTGATTTAAACATCTATGGATATTTTGTAAGAAGATTTTAAATCTTCAGTAAATATGCATGATATCAAGTATAGTAAAATAATTGGAAATAGCAACAGAAATAAATTTGATAAAATTTCGGAGTTTTTCGTAGAGAAAATATAATGCCGAACCGCATTTTGCGCTGCAATAAAATCAAAACATTGAGCAAAAGCTCACGACAAAAGTGAGCTGCAGTTCTTAACGTAGAAAGATACCGAAGAAAGAAGAATGCCCATTATGTGTACATGCTTATGCAACTACACAGAAAAAAAAGGTTCACAAATTGTTACAATTGCAGCGGATTTTTTACAAATTACCACAGAAATAGACATCATAAGAAGTTGCAACAAACAAAAACCCAAATCCTCGATTTGAATATAAATGTATCGAGTGTGCATAGGAGCAACTTTAAGATTAATTCACCATAAAAATAGCCAATTCTTGTTATCAAACTACAAATATAAGAGAATATAATAATTTTCTAGTAAACATTATAAAGAACTTGATTTAGATACAACATATGCTTGCATTGAGATCATATATTACGGAAGTCTCAAAACAAACAAATGGTTGCTTGTTTAAGATACTCAATGGTTTAAATTCATTCATATTCACATTTCACAACAGAATTGATTGAAGAAGTGAGTTCGAGGGTTGTCTGCCTCTTCTTGAAAGGTCCTCTTCTTCCAGTTCCACTTCCTTCATGGATGTCTTTCTGGTGGTTCTCGGGTTCCTGGGTTGTTGTGGCTTCTCGGAGTCTTCTGGATGGATCTCCCACGCTGTTGGTATCTGAAACTAACGAAACAGAGGTATTATTTTATGAATAAATCATCACCGCATTTCTCGGAGTATCTCCGTTGTTGTGCGGTGCTTGGTGGGTCCCACTGATTTTTGCGCGATAGCGCTACTCATCGCTGGGTTGCTGCTCGCGAGTGTCTTGTCGAAGAATCCTCGGTTGAGTTTCTTCAAGAACTCGTTCAGGTCCTGGGCGTCTGCCGCTGTAAGTTCTCTGAGGACTGCCAGCGTGGTGCGTCTAGGAAGTCGGAATACAAGTCGCAGAACGCGATTTTGCACTCGGACTAGTGGAAGGATGTGAGATGGAGCCGCCGTGGCCCAAGCTGGGCTGGCGTAGGTTAGGATCGGGCGGATGTGGGTCTTATACAGCATCGCGCCTGTTTTGGGATTGAGTTTGTGGTTACCGAGGATAGGATATAGCTGGTGCAGTCGACCGATGGCCCTGTTCCTAGCTCTACCTAGATGCTCGGCGAAAGTTAGCTTCCGGTCGAGGATCATTCCCAGGTATTCGATCTTCTCGCTCCAGTTGATCTCCGTCCGAAGAACGGTGATCTTTCGGGGCGAGGGTTGTCGTCTCCGGCTGAACGCAATAGCTTGCGTTTTCCTCGGATTGATGGTCAAACCGAATTCGCTAAAGAATCCCTCGATTCGATCCAGCTGCGCTTGGGCGAGCTGAGCTGCGATCTCGGGACTCTTCGAGGTAGCCACTATAGCGGTGTCATCCGCATAGATGGCGTTAAACACTCGTCGGTCGGTCGGTTTGGGAATGTCCGCAACGTAGATGCTGAACAGCGCCGGGCCCAGTGCCGAGCCTTGTGGAACTCCAGACAGCATTTGCCTCTCTGATGATTCTGTTCCGTTAACAACGGTGTGGAATCTTCGGTCCTTGAGGTACGATCTGATGGTCTTCAGGATTCGCGGCTGAAAGCCGGCTACCTTCATCTTGATTGAAGAAGTGATCCTTCTGAAGAAGCTATTATTTATTCATCCGTCCATATTGACGTTCATCTTTGACGCGCCATCTATTCAAAAACAGTCAAACCATAACTATTGAAAATGAGAATATTTAGCATTTATTTGAGAATAATACCATGCATTGAAATGTGTATATTAAGGAGGAATGTGTAATGTTCTTAAACAAAAAGTGCGAAAGCTTGAATTATTACATGTTTACATACTTAATTTCGTTAGAAATTTATTAATGTTTTTGACCTAAATACATTTAGCTGTTTATCATAAAAATACATATATGTTTTTTTTTATCAAAGAATCAAAATATTCAATTCAGGTGATACAGTTTCTTTTTAATCACTAGGTTTATACGTATAATATTCTTAATCGAGATATTATCGTGTTTTATTGAAAATTGTTACACTCGAAATGAATCATGTTCAAATTGAAATTATGTTTTCAAACAAATTGGTATCTTTGGTTTGAATGTACCTTTTTTTGTATGAATATTCGAGAAAATAAAATGCGGCTAATTATAGTTGTCTACAGTAAACAATGATCAAAAATATCTCATCGTCGAGATGTGTGTGTAGGAACAAACTGAAAAAGAGCATGTCAACGCTACAAATCTAAATTTTATTATAAAAAAAGTAGCGATTTGGTAATCAAAACAATTATTTCATTCCATATTAGCACCGCAATGAAATGTCACTGCCTAGTACTACTATTGTGCGTACAATAGTTATTATGTAACAAGAGACATACAAAATTTCAAAAACCAGTATCTAATAGATCTATAATGACCTAAAGCTTTAAGGAAAACTGCCTTGAAAGAAATAATGAAGTTATCCACATTTGCAGCTAAGTATGTGTACAAATGTATTGCGGTGACATGCCTAAATGCGAACACACACATAATCTAATTTACGAAAATAACTTGAAAAAAGCTATAAATTACGGTGACAGGCAAAAAACGTAGGTGTTGTCATTTTGGAAAGAGCCATTAATCCTAATAGGCGTGACAAATGGATTCGAAAGAGACATTTGTGCATGAATAACGGAAAGATATTTGTAATAAGCGAATTACACATGTATATATGTGGACGTGACGTTATTAAGATCAATTGGGACATTCAATATATAGCATTCAACGCGCAAAATATCATAAAAGATATCTGTAAATACTCAAATGCTTACTATTTGTTTGTATATATAAGTATGTATGTATATATGTACCGGGCGGCCAACTAAGAATGTCGCTCGGTTAAATCTCAGGAAGGTACAGCTTTGGGAAAAAATATTACTGACTAAAGTGATCCCGAGAAACATCTGAAAATTATTTAGAACAGTGTAGTATGACCGCTAGAGGGCATAACTGATCACCAAAAATTTTAATTCTTATTTTACGCAAAATTTATCAACTTAAGGTCTATCATAAATATGAAAATCGGAATCTACTGAAAATTTTGCATATTTTACATCGGACAACTTTTTTGTATTTTATCAAATAAATGGGAGGCGAGGAGAGGAAACGTTCTATTAAAGGAACGCTTATAACTTCGGTTCTGTTGCACCGAATTTTGCAAACTTAGTCTCGTTGAAAACAGCATTACTTCTCCAATCTAATGCTTACAAATTGGAACCAATCTAATAAGTGGCGTGCATGCCAAAGGGCGCTGTTTAAATTTTTTTCGGGAATTTTGTTTTTTCTCAAAAATATTAAATGGAAACATACATTTTTGACAACGAATTAAAAAAGTAGGTTAAATTACCAATAAATCAGCGATACCCGGATTTCGCTGATTTGTTGATAATTTAGCCTACTTTTTTAATTTGTTGTCAAAAGTGTATGTTTCCACTTAATATTTTCGAGATAAAACAAAATTCCCGAAAAAAATTAAACAGCGCCCTCTAGCATGCGCGTCACTTATTAGATTGGTTCCAATTTAAAAGCATTAGATTGAAGAAGTAATGTTGTTTTCAACGAGACTAAGTTTGCAAAATTCGATTCACTAAAGCCGAAGTTATAAGCGTTTCTTCAATACAAAGTTTCCCCTCTTCTCCTTCCCTTGTTTGATAAAATACAAAAAAGTGGTCCTATGTAAAATATGCAAAATTTTCAGTAGATTGCAATTTTCATATTTATGATAGACCTTAAGTTGGTAAATTTTGCATAAAATATGAATTAAAGTTTTTGGTGATCAGTTAGGCCCTCTAGTGGTCATCCTACACTTTTCTAAATAATTTTCTGATGTTTCTCGGGATCACTTTAGTCAGTAATATTGTTTCCTAAAGCTGTTTGTAAACCGTTCCTGAGATATGGCCAAGCGACATTCTTAGTTGACCATCCGGTACATAAGAAAATCATTTTGAACTTTTAAAATAAATTACCTCGTTTATTATTAGTAAACAGAAAAATAGCTTTTTGTGAAGATATCTACCTTGAGAATCCATGTATTATGCTGGAAATTATGTAATAAAAGTAAATGACATTCACTCAAACCGCACGTAACGTAAGTGTCCACTTGCGAGTCATTTGTGCAAGCTACCGCAGGGAATAACTGCAAGATTAGTTATACTGATACAAGAAATTACTGAAATTATCAGATGCAATCACTCACATTTATGAGGACTCCGTAAAAACTCGAAATGCTGTTTACGTTGTCACAGTAATCCATCGCGTGCACATTGTGAATTGAGTTAAACATGACGAATCGTTGACAAAACATTGGTCATTAAGATAGCTGCTATTAGTGACGCTTGAAAATATAATACACAAAAAAAAATTAAAACGAAGAAATATATTAAGTTTGTGTTTATAAAAATATGACTTTAAAATGTTATTGATAATCGGTAATGATAATTACAAGTCCGATATTGTACAACTAAGCAAACATACGTCAAATCCTCACTAATATTTGTTTTGCTTATATGTATGTACAACGTTGAGATTTTAGGTAAACAATTAGTACTAAGCTTAAACGATACAGTTACAATTGCCACTCCAGTCTTCTTTGTGAAATATTCCCCATTGTGCGCAAGACTACTAAGTTGAAGAAATAGCTTCAGATACATTTCATCAGAATTTATTAATGTGAAAAATTTACTTAGATCTGATCACTCGCCAATGATATTGGCACTAAGTGAAAAACTAATTGAAACAGAAACTCGATCTTGACAAATAGGTCAATATATAAGAAAGAACTTCGGAACAAACGTACATATCAGGAGCTTAAGAGTCAGAAAACTATATAACTGCACTGTTGAAAAAATGAAAGTCAAAAAAAGATGGCAAACAAGAAGAAATACATCAAACAAAACTTCCCTAAGCCTATTGACTATACAAATTAGAAACGAGGTACGTAAGTTAAAGGAAGAAATAGCAGGTCACTACTACTCACTATGGAAAACAACCAGACAAACTAAGAAATCGTACGATTCAGCCTTACGACAGTGAGCAGGAGCACCTCTACTATCTCCAGTGTATATCAGGAAACGAAACCAAGCAATTAAAGTTAATATTAGTGTCACAAAGTCTCCTGGATTTGACCTACATAATTAACAAAAAAGTATGAAATGAAAGTATGAAAGTAATAATGCTCATATAGCTTACTTAGACGAAGCATAAGCCTACAACTGAATAAGTACTTAGTAGTCCAAGCTATTTCGTGATTTGATAAAGCTTACACCTTTTAAGAACTGCTTTTACTTAATTTTTATTTATTATTTTCTCAACAGTATCAAGTATCTACAACCAAGACGTTTAAAAAGACAAACGCATTTGGTACAGAGACTAACAACTTAAACGATATTTTCTACAGATTCTCAAACTTCTATACATCAAATTTACCTATATTATACTTAAGCTTTTAGCAGTAGCAAATTGCACAATTTGTGTTTAATACATACGTTTGTTATTTGTAAATACAAGCAAGCTGCTTTAAAAGATAATATCTGGCAAATAGTTCTCGTTATTATTATAAGTAAAATAATAACCAATTTGTAACAAAACATCTCCCATTCTATAAACTAAGATAAACAAGCATGTGCCATTACTGTACACATTTTGAAGACTGTGCTTGCTGTGTGTATTCTAACTGTGAATGTTGCTGTTTTTGTATGAGTTTGTCACACAATTTTTCTTCTATTGCTGCCATCTGTTTCACCTTGATATTGCAGAGTTTTGAAGGATTTTTTGACCAATAGTTCGCATTATTGCTATCTGAGTTTGGACTAGCTTAGTGTAACGTTTCTGATGTCCATTTTTTATTATAATTTGTCCTCTGCGTCACTATATTCAATCATAAGTAATATTATGATCAATTAATAAAGTGTTTAATTATACTAATAAAATAGATTAAAAAATTTTACTTTCAGAAAAAATTTAATTCATTCAGGTATTCAACTAGTGATTATATTTATAAAAAAATTAAATGGATACGCTTCCTTTTTTTCTCACGCTTGAATAATCTAAATTACGAATATTATTTGGCCTGCAAATTGCGGCCTTCAAAAATTCAAAATCACTTTAAATATTTGTTCGAAATTCGACAACTAAGCACATACACATACGGTGAACGTTTGAAAATGGAATAGCGCAGATAATTGTGAATTATGCACGATTTCAAAACGAATTAGTCGACTGAATGGGCTAATAGGTCGACCTAAATTGCATCCGAATCGCTTTTTTCAGTTTCGCTGAATTTATCGCAACGTCAGTTCCAAATATTTGACTTTAATCCGTGTATAATAAAGGATCTGTGCGGCATCGAACGGATGAACGGGGTGATTGGAAATCGTTCCTTTTAGCCCCGCTTTTTACCGAACGATTACCACGTTCTGATCGGACGGATCCCTTATTGTATTGTGCGTTATTAACCTCGCAAGTTTGTTTTCAATTGTATAATCTCTACGTTGCTTTGTTCGGTATAATAAATCCACCAATTCAACATTTATTAATACAAATTATTAATTGTAAATAAATGTCGATGAAATGATTGCATAAAGAATTTATTTGATAACATAAAACATAACACATGGTGGTTATGGTGGTAATGGTACATTTTGAACTTTAACATTTGAATTTACCGCCTCTTTTCGATATTCTCTGTACTCAATATATTGAGTGCCTGATTATAAGTGTACACGTAACTCACTTTACTACGTACTGGATATTAAGGAACAAAAGATATACTTAGCGCATAAAGTACAATAAGTCTTACACGGTATATAACAGGCCGATTATGTTAGTCAACAGACAGTACAATTTTCATTATATGTACTTATCTCAGCTCAACGGTAGAGCGTGAGTTTTTGTTACCTCATGGAGTGCTTCTTGGGAGACACTGAAACGTAATAATGTTTAACACTTAGATACATTTACTAAAAATGGCAATCAGAGAACATAATTATTGTGTGAATCGCTTCAATAACTTCTTTTATTTCTGTGGAAAATTCATCCCAAAAGTTCAAAAATGCCAATCATGGATTTAGTTAAAACGACATAAATGGTATTTTTATTGTCCTCTTGATGATCAAGATAAAATGTTTGAACCTCATATTGTTTACATCACCTGTATTACTGCTTTAACCAAATGATTGAAAGGAAAACACCGAACCATTCCATTCGCTGTTTCTATTGTGTTGCATGAGCCTAAAAACTATTACTTCTGCCTCACAAATATTGCGTGGCATTCGAGAAAAAAACTAAATATAAAATAAAGTATATCCATTAATGTATCTTCAGTACATTTTTCTGTGCCACATAGTGAAGGGTTGCCTGTTTCGCGACCTAAAACTTCCTACTTTCGGAACTTTCTAGCTCCAGCGACAACTTCCTATTTTAGATCAAATTAGATCATCTATTTTCTTTGAACAATATTTCGATATGTAAAATTCAATATGTAAATGTAGAGATGTCAATAGTTTGATGATGTAGCTACGGGAATGCGTAGGAAACTCCAGTCCCAGCCCAGTCCCAGTCCTTGCCGTCTTCCCAGCAGCGGAGAGGGAGAGGCGGATATACTTTGGCGGCGATCGATTAGATGATCATAGAGTAAATAAATTAACTCTCAACCAATAATTTCGAACTCCTTTGTCCGGGCGCAACCTGGTTGAGAGAACTAATAAACGACATGGGGGCGCAATACTAACCGAGTTGCCTTTCGGCATGGACCCACCCATGCAGACGCAAAAAAAGAGCTTTTGTTGCCCGAAGAAATTAAATATAAAGATCATGAATAGTAACTTTGCTGTCATTTGAAAGTTCTGGCACTTAGAGATTGACAGTACACACACAATACTGCTGTTTTTTGTGCTTCTGGAATAGTCGTAACTCAAAAAATCTGTATACAGTGACATTTCTATGCCTTAAACTGTCACTTTAATAAACGATTTTCAATTTATTAAATAGGTAGCACATTACTAGTCAAAATGCGAAAAACATATTATTACTCTGTTTTTTTTTCTAAAAACAGTATTTTACGTCATCTTATTTTTAACCTCAGTATTGTTTCGCATCAATGCTAAAATAATATAAAATCACGTTATCACTTACATAGATCCAACTTGTGTTTTAAGACTTATTTGAATGCATGATATCGATAAGAAAAATAATCTTATTGGTAGTGAAAGAGAAAAGCGAAAGGCAATAGAGGACTGGTCTCAAACTGCATTCATTTCCATATTCGTAGTAAGAATTTGCATGAAGTACCTTAGTTATTAAATACTTCATAATAAAACTCTCCATTCATTATGCATTCTTTAATTGCACGCAGAATGTAAAACCAATTTGTAATCAACTAATTGTTCCAATTTTATAATAAAAGAGGTCATAGATGCAGTTTCTACAATTGTACACGTTTACGAAAGCCACAAATCTCCATTCAGAAAAATTAAAGTACAACTGGATGGCAGCAGCAAATTAGAAGTAGATTATGGCGAGCCGTTAGCCGCGACCTTCTTAGTTGTAGATGTTAATTATCCAGCATTAATTTTAATGGATGCGGTATCAAAGTTCCTTTACATACGTATGAGTACTGCTCGTTATTTTAACCGCCCCTTTCCGTTCTGCAGTTATGTCTCCGGCTATAAACTAATTCCGCGTATACGATAGGGATCTCGTCTTGACTTAAGCGTTCATACAACTACCTCAAAACTTAAAACACAGCCAGCAACTAGTTCGTTACGAATGGCGCTATTAAACTAATCTTGAGTATAGCGGTTTCGCCCTGGTGTACGAATATATGCCATAACTGTGTATATAAACCGAGATATACAAGTTAAGCAACTCAATTGTCCATGTAAATTAAGTTCCAAATGGGCCGTGAAACCACACAGGACAATATCTATGTGGCATAGCGAAAGATTATGCGTTGTGCTAAATACGCTTAGGTAATTCTGAATGATATACAGTGATACCCTACCATACACAGTGCAGTAACATCTGAAAAAAAATATTATTACGTTTGTGATAACACTTCGGATACACTATTTAACATATGCCAGGAAAAACAAAAATTTTGTCATTTATTCAATACTAATTCGAATTTTTATTGTATTTACAATAAATGAATCGCCAAATAATATTTTTAAATAGAATTGAACTCACAGAACTGGAGCTGTTACGAAAGTATTGGCGTCTGATACTAACCCTCGTACATTTTACTTATGTACTCGTATATGTATACCTAAAGGCCTATGTTCTACAATTTACGTTAATTAATACATGTATTTTGTGACCACCTATACTTATCCGTTTCTCTGATATTTCACTTTTAGTTTAATAAAAATTATGTTTAAGAATTGATCAATTTATTCTAGAACACAATGATTATGTGTTTTCATAAAATTAACTATATCGAAAAACATACCGAAAGAATCAAATTTTATGTATTCTTTGCTTAAATTCTCTTTTGCTATAATCTGGATGTGCTAATTTAATAGCCTAAACAACTATTAATAATTATACTTTTCTTATAATTTACCGAAGTATTTGAAAAATCGTTCAGATGTGTACTACCACTAATCTTTTTAATGTGCCAATTTGTTTAGATGTCATTCTTATTATGTATTACCTTAATATTTCAAAAATTTGATAATATTTTGGCTTTTTTCAAATGTGAATTTTACCCAATCATAATATGAAGTTAATGTCTGTAGAACATAATCAATGTTATCAAGTCATTAAGAAATTAAATGTTTTCACTGTTTGTAATAAAAGGCCAACAAAATAGCAACACGGAAATTTGTACCCAAGAATTTATTAAATGAAGCAAACTTTGAAAGTAAGTGTCGTCATACTTCCCTATTGCCTTCATGCGGGTTACTTATGACTACATGTTATTTTTCCTCTTTTCTTTGTTCTTCTATTTATCACAGAGTTCTTCAAATCTTCTTTCCGAATGTCACCATCAGATTTATCAAAAACTATCTCCTCGAAGCCGCTCTCAGAGGTACCATCTCCAAGTTTTTTTTAATGTTTCTTTGTCTTCCTCCTTAATATTCCTAATCTAGAAGGTTTTGAATCATCTACGTTATTTGCACAAGCGCAGGCTATTTTTCGTAATTCTAATTAGGTTTTCTACCATTCTTTTAAGAAGGTTCTAGCTACATCAATACTCATTTTTTCTAATACAGTTAAGACCATCTCAACAACTAATTGAGAAATATGTTCTTTATCAGCAATTTCGTCAAGAGATGGCGCACGAAGGTTGAAGTGGATTCATTGGTAGGCAAGGACAATTATCAAAATTTCAAACGTCAATTATCAATAGTTGTTGGTTAAGAGTGTGTTTTGTGTAGCAAGTCAGGCGATTTCGCAATAATGGATAAAATCGAATTTCCTGCAGTGATAAAACACTTCTGGATGGCTGGGAAAACGGCAACGGAAATTCCAAATATTTTGCTAGAGGTTCATGGCGCATCTACTCCATCATTTTCGACCATCAGCTTCTAGGTGGGCGAGTTCAAACGTGGCCGCACAAGCACAAGTGTCGAACTGCACAGTGTACGCCCAAAAACCGCTACCAACGATGACAAGATTCGTGATGTTGTCTTAGCCGATCACCTATTGAAACTGAAAGATATAGCAGAGACAACAGGCATCTCAGAGGAACGCGTTAGCTGTATCCTACACCAAATTTTGGGCATGAAAGAACTTTCGGCGCGATGGGTACCGCGTTTGCTCACACCGGAGCAGAAACGAAATCGGGTGACCTTTTCAGGAAATGTCCAAGGGATTTCTTCGTGCGTTTCGTAATGTTGGATGAGACTTGGATCTAGCACTACATACCGGAGACCAACGAACAGTCGAAGCAGTGAACTTTTCCGGGCAAATCAGATTCGAAGAAAGCACAGACCATTCCATCGGCCGGAAAGGTCGTGGCGACCATTTTTTGGGATTAGCAAGATGTGATCCTCATCGACTATCTCCAGAAGGGAAGAACGATCACGGGGCAATACTACAGCGATTTATTGACTCGATTCGATGCAGTATTGAAGGAGAAACAGCCTCGTTTGCAGCTGAAAAAAGTGTTTTATACCATGACAGTGCACCGGCTCATTCATCCCGCATCGTCGTGTCCACATTGAATGAGTTGCGCTACGAATTAGTCTCTTATCCTCCATATTCACCGAATCCCAGTGAC
The DNA here is from genome assembly GCA_023690525.1 of Holotrichia oblita. Lineage (NCBI taxonomy): Eukaryota > Metazoa > Arthropoda > Insecta > Coleoptera > Scarabaeidae > Holotrichia > Holotrichia oblita. Next base: position 75,953,298 of record CM043015.1, read on the forward strand.
TTTTTCCTATTCCCAAACTTAAAAAAAGCGCTGTCAGAAAAGAGATTTACCTCAAATGAGGAGGTCATCGTCGCTATAGATGATTATTTTGCAGACCTCGAAACATCCTACTTTCCCGACGGCTTGAGCAAACTGGAGCACCGTTTGAAAAAGTGTATTGATCTTGGAGGAGACAACATCGAAAAATAAAAATAAAAAACCACACCAATACCGTATTTTCTTATCGATTCCGGAAAAATATCAGGGTGCATAGAGGCACAATACCTGATTTCCTAAACCCGGCAATTAAATTATATGGATCTATCACATTCATAGATTCTATTCCTGGTTTTCACTAAATGAACTGCATATGAAACGAGATAAATTTTAACAGTATGTATTATAGTAGGTTTTATTTTATTAAGAAAGCAAACAAGTATTTAGTAAACGCTATTTTGCATCTTTCGTCGTTTATTTTATACAAAAGCTATATTTTTCGATTTTATATGAAACCTCCAATATTTAGCGATGCAGACAAGAATCTCCTATTTTAGTACTATTACATTCTTTCTTGTAAACAACATCCACGTCTTTGTTTTTCCAAAATGTCTAGGCGAAAGCGTTTCTTTTTCAACTGAAGACTATTGTCGTACATTATCTTTGTTTGATGTCTAATTAAATTATTCTTTCAAGGCATAGGAATGGCGATAAGTAAGTAATGTGTTCAGATAAGCAATCTTTCAAATATCTGAAGTATGTAGTACACTTACTAACGAAGTAAGGTTGGCTCAACAAATATTTGAGATTAACTTATCGTTTTATATTTAATGGAATGAAATTTACCGCACACAGACATAGTTTTGACTATAAAAAATTACATTGAAATTAATTAATATAATTTTCAACACTTTCTCATTATTATAAACTCACTGAACCTCCTCGTCGTATAGTACTGCCGTAGTCGTGCTGTTCTATTGCAGTTAAAGTAAATACCCTTATATAGTATGTCTGCTTATCCCGTTTCTAAAGCGTAGCAGCCAATTAGATTAGAACAAAACGCAAGTTTGTTGCTCCTTGTGTGAACAGTCAGGACACGCCTGACAAGTTTCGACCAGCATTTTTCCCTGTAATCCGAACTAACAATAAAACAATACTAGCGCTTTTAGAATAATTTGTATGTACATAGCTATTTATTTTTACTTTCTTACATTTAAAGTAACGCATCCACATACAATATACATAACTGTTATTTATATGACAAATAAATAAATATATATTGTTCTTCCGTGTATGATTGCATTAATAATAATTATACAGTGAACATGTTTCCGCTTTAAGCCATCTTCAGCACTGAATCTAGAATTTGTAAAAATTAAATTTAGAGGAACTAATTGAATTATGTTTATAACTTACGGTTAAAATAAGAATTTTCAATCAAAGTTAAAATAATTATTCAATAAAAATATATACATCAACATATGCTTTAACAGTACCTGGAAACATTATACATAGTGCGAACTTTTGCGAAAGAATGTTAAAATCAGAATATAAAAACTTTCGATCAGAAAGAGCAAAAAAATTCGTAAAACATAAGTACATAAGTGTTCGTATTTATAATAAAATTGAAAACAAAATACGGGTGTGTACTGAATAATTGATTTATATATGAAGAATTCTATTTTAGATATTTGAATAGTGGTTTTCTCTTTGATTCAATTTGTTCATTTAATAGATTATAGGAGTACTTATTATTTTTCTTATGATTTTCTATTTCTAGTGCATCAAGTCGAGTAAGTTTTATACTTCTATTGCAATTATGGAGCAGTCTGACATTATCGTCATTTTTGCTGTTATGTCCAGAAATTAGTAGATGTTGAAAAAATTTGAAGAATATTGTTTTTTTTATGTTCTTTTATACGTGTAGATAACTATCTACACGGGAAGAAAACTTTCTTCCCGTTTCCCCAATGTATATAGAATTACAATTGTCACACTTGATGCTATATACGCCATTTTTGTCCATTTTATTGTCTTTGTCTTTATTATTATATAAAATGTTTGGTAGTGTATTAGTAGATTTAAATGCGGGTTTTATATTATGTTTGACAAAGAAATTCGATGTTATCATCGCAAAATGTGAAAAAGTAAAAGGTCTGTATATTGTTGTTTTGTTTTTTCTTTTTTACATATAAAAGATCTGTTTTAATCAAAGTTTTTCGTAATATTTTTGCGACAGTATTATTGGAGAAACCATTTTTGTGTGCTATGGCTTCGAGTCTATGTAAATAATAGTTTAAAGCCGAATATTTATGTGGGTGGGATGATGGTGTGAATCAAATTATATGATATTGTGTGTGGTTGTAGGTTTTCAAAATATGGTATATTGAAAGGTATTGTTAATTTTGCTTATGGTAAGGTCTCGATTTCTTGAGTAAAAGAAAGGTTTTGATGTAGATTGTTTATATAGTTACACCATTTTTGTTTTGTTACCTTTCCATAAACAGAAGACATCATCTACGTATGTAGCCCAGAGGTCTATAATATTACATTCTATTAATACAATCATACATCCACCTTGAAAATGGATTACAACTCGACCCAATGTTATTTATATACCTTAAATTTATAAAATATACCATATTCGTGTTAATAGTGTAAATACTTTATAATTGTACATTACATTGACGTTATTTATAACGTAAATGATACAATATAGGACTGAATATCAGTCGTTGTCATTAAATAAAGTTAACTATGACAACCAAGGTGGAAATTTAAACACAAAAGAAACGCGAAGTACGTAAACAAAGAATATCTACCAAACCGCGCACCAGCACTGCCACCCAAATTTACTGCTCCTAGCGTAATAATAATAATTTTATAACAGAATTAAATTTTGAAACAAGGGCAATTTCGTCGCACTTTATTTGAATTTGTCTTTCATATTGTTCTCCTCTGCGAAATACCGACATAAGAATATAAATTGTATAACAAATGTAATAAGGCAAACAGTAGAAGCCAAAAGGTAGGTAGATGATTAGGTAAGTTAAAAAGTTTTAAAAGTCTCGAGGGATGCGCGTAATGAGTTTACTTAAAAACTGTACTTCGGAAGCTTTATTATTATTCGTAGAGAGGTACCCTACGGTTCAGTATGCCGGTTGAGACGGCGTCTGCGCAGTAACTTTCCAAACATATAATTAAGGAAGTGAGTTAAATCTTTGTAAAATATTTAAATGAGATTTTGGGTATATGTTCTTATATTTCTATTGAAATTTCGTATATGTAACGCAATCATTATTATAGATACTCGAAGCCGTTCAAAATTTAACTACTTCCAAACTTCCAGTGTATTTACAAGTTCTCAAATTTAGAAAATTAAAGCATCAATTCAGAATGAATCATTTTCGAAAATACTGGAAAAACATCAATTAGGCTAAAATGGTAAAACACTTTTTTACACCTTTAACGTAATTGTTTCTGATATTGCAAAGATTCTTTAGTTTTAAATTCTGCAATTGTGAATTCTACATTTGGCGGTATACCCAGTTATTCGGATGCGGAAAAATTGAAATACTATTTCATATTTTATTCCTTCTTGTTACTCTCAATACTCTACAGGTTGTTTTTTAGTCGATTTAATACCACCCAATTTTGAGGGCAAAAAAATCGGAACATAATATACAACATTAAACACACTCGTTTAAACCTCTCGTAATATAGTTATTATTGTTGTTTTGATTTCATTTACACATACTGACATTCTTCATTACCAGTGCTTTATCACATATAAATTTTTAAATAATTCTCATTTTTTTAAATATCTATTTAAAAATATGTCGTCCGGAGGTGGAGTCGAACCACCAAGTATGGCTGTCGCGGCCTACCTGCAACACCGTTGCGTTACCGGCGACTTCGACTACCATTTATAATTTTCACAAATATAAGTGAACGAGATGTAAAGACCTAGCATAGACTGTTGCGGGTAGGCCGCGATAGCCATACTTGGTGGTTCGACTCCACCTCCGGACGACATATTTTTAAATAGAAATATGTTTAATTAATTGGCGGTTGGAAAATTACATTATACATACAGTCTTGGCCAAAAGTATTAGGCACCCTATAATTTTTTAGTTTAGCCTGTGTAGGGACAAATTATAAACTGTTTTTCTTTTTTAAAGGTGTTTATTCGTCAATTTGAATAATTTTATTAATATTTTGTGGCTCCGCCCTTTGCCTTTGTGACGGCAGCAATTCTTTGAGGCATGCTACGAACAAGTTTTGTGCACTGTTCCGAGTCTATGGTACTCCATTCCTGAAGCAGCACGTTTTTAAGGTCTGGTTTGGATGTAATAGTGTGTCCCTTGACTCTGCGCTTTAACATACTCCAAAGATGTTCTATGGTATTTAGGTCCGGGGACTGGGCAGGCCAATTCAACAAGACAACGTTGTTGTCACGAAACCAACGCATTATGGTCGCTGATTTGTGACAAGGAGCATTGTCTTGCTGGAATTGAATCCCATCCATATTGGTGTCACCGAAAATGCGTGTTAATGAAGGCCGTAACACAGATTCTAACACGTGAATGTACTTTTCGCTGTTCACGCGACCTTCACAAACAAACATTTCGCCAACGCCAGTGGCAGCCATGCATCCCCAGACCATAATGCTTCCTCCTCCATGCTTAACAGTGGGTGCTACACAATCGGGATGGTATTCTTCGCCGACTCGACGCCTCACAAATGTCATACCTGATGTTCCGAATACCTGTGAAGATGTTAAAATCGAGGAGTTAAAATTTGTTAATAATTAAAAAATGATAGAAGCAAGTTACATCTATCACTGCTTTTTTGATAATTTATTGTGATTAAAAACCTCAAAGTTTGACTCATCTGACCACACTACATTTTCCCAATCTTGCTCTGTAAAGTAGAGCGTACTGTAAGCGATTTATTTTGTTGTTGTCTGTGAGCCACGGTTTCTTTCTGGCCTTACAACCTCTTAGGCCCGCTTCTACAAGTCTTCTTCTTGCAGTACGAGCGGAAATAAATTTTCCAACCTCCTCCGACAGAGCTGTAGCGAGTTCAGACGAAGTTTTCCTGCGATTTTTAAGCGAGTTCCGGATAAGTTTCCGGTCCTGGCGATCAGAAGTCACTCGTTTTCTGTCTGATTTTGGTGTGTTAAAGTGTGCCCCTGTCTCACTAAACCTTCTAAGTGCAGATTGCACGGCACACCGTGAACATTTTACCAAATTCGATATCTCCACTTGGGATTTCCCTTGTTCGTATAAAATTTGGATTTTCGCACGTTTTTCGTATGTAACCTCACTAGATTTTGGCATTTTGTATAAAATAAGATTGTGTTGAAATACTATAATCTCAGGAGAATACTTCTTCACTCAAATAATAACAAAACAAGACTGTTCAAAGTTTTTATTAAAGTTTTAAAAATGCCCATATTTTACTTTTTATGTGCCAGATGTTCTATAATCCACCTGATAAAGCTTTTTTTATATTCAATGTGTTACTTTATGATATTTTAAATTTAGTGTATAACAGTTGTCACTCCTTATTATATTCTTTATCATATTTTTTTGGCCAAGGCAGTACATGTACTTACGTCAAGAAAATAAAATACTTACTAGAAGTAATGTTTGACTATTCATTTATATGTCACTCTTAACGATTTTAAATAATCTTCTGTGTCTCAGATTTTTATTCACTGCACATGCCTCTGAATCCACTAAGCATTTATTCGAAACTTGAACTAGAAAAATTAGGGAAACAATCAAAAATAGTGTCACAGTGCTTTAAATTTTTATCACCACTCGTTTTCGCAATATTTCACCGTAAGAAGTTCTTTTTATTCAATTTTGTATCTTGTTCTGTTAAAGCTTGTACATCTAACAAGATTGGTCAATTCATATCTTTATATTGCGACTGCCGTTAGCTACTCCTCCAGAAACTTATTATTTCCAACCCGTTGAATGAAAAAATAAAATACGCAACAAAACAGCAGGCTAAATAAAAAATGACTTATGCTTTGAGAACTGCTAATAATAATTCCACTTCAAATGCTTGTCAAGTATCTAGACGGTCAGAAAAAGGATACCTACTAAAGAAACTTGTTACATTTTACAAGTTAGAAAGAAGCTTTCTCGTCCTAGAATATACACATACATCCATCCATATAAAGAAGCAACTAAATCCACGAAATAATAAATTGCAAGAAACACACTGGCTCGGCGCTCATGAATAGCTTAATCGGTTTATATGTGAAATTAAAATGTAATCATAAAATACGAGAGTGGAGAAAGTTAGTCCAGTACTCAGTAGTACTGCCGACAGTAGCGCAACGGTATAATGTTGAGTGCCCGGTTTCGTGAAATTAACCTGGTGGCGATTAGGGACTGTTCTTTCACGACTCCCATTTGCATTTGGCTCGGCTTAATCAGCTTTTAGAGCAGTCTTAGGAGCCCGGAGCATCGTCGCTTCGCCATTGCTCGTCCATACCCATTACCATAATCCCCCTTCTCTACCCCACACCGACACATTCTCCCTCTCGCGTTGTCTCCCCCTTCGTTGTCTTCGGGCACAACTGCTCCCCAGGCGCGGCATAACATTTAAATAGTAATGTTCGTGTGTGCATTCGGTGCAACATTATGACCACAATAATCAAGATAGTTTAGAGTCATTTAATTGCTCGGTTTACCTGTTATGGCCTTAATCGCGCAATAATTGCTATTGGTTTTAATAGAAACAAACGCTAATCACCGCATAAAAATAAATGAATGCCCTCGTCCGCGTAGCGTTCGAAACAGTTTATTACCGAATGTGCATTTGCGATTTGAAATGGTTCAAGTGATTTGGTAATTACTGTTGTACGTACATAATTGGCAATGTAATGTTGAAGAAGTAATTTACTGGTAATGATAACATCGTAACAAATTTATTAGGTCTCTTATGTGGATACACATAGGGATATGAACAACAAATGTACGTTTTTGTTTCCACCAAAACTCACCACCAATATTAATTATATATTCCAAAACGCATTTATGTAATTCTTCTTCAAAATTCTTTACCTACATCTGTAAAATGTTTTGTTCTGTGTGACACTACAGATCAAATGACTGCGAGATTTAAAATATGTTTTTTCTATCTTTCTGAAGTGCCGCCATTTTCTGAAACACCACAATAAGAAATCTAATGATTTTTCGGCGAGCCCAATCATGCATCCGTGCCACGAGAATAATTTCTTCGAGAAGGAACGATAAATAGAGGCATATAAAAGAATTGATTTGTGTTTCGAAAATGGTTTCAATTTGTTTAGAAAGTTGTAAAGAAAATAACAAGCTTAGTATGGATTTGGACATCTAAAGTTTACATTTGCACATATCATTATATAATAACACAGTCATATATCGTAAGGATGGCAGTAACAAGTAACAGCTAACTACACAATTTGTCATCGCTCACAATTGAATCATACCTTTCAATAGACAACAGGGTATTAAAAATTGACAGGAAGTAAGGCTGAAACATTCGTAAAATTGAGCTTATCACTACTACTACAGATTTTAAATGTGTAAAAACAATTTAATAATATTTTTAAAGATTGATGATGAGATTTTAGTCAAATATACAGGACCACAAGGAACATATTGTAAAAGTATTTACAATTACACAAGGTGATTCAAAATAGTTCATCAAAGCTAGATTATTTTTAAGGAAACACTCTGTATTATATACCATTTTCAGTTTCTACGTAGATGTGTATGTCTAAATTTAACGACAAAAAAGTTAACAAAATTCTTCAAAAGTCCTCTAAAGCTGATACTCTTTCTCGTCGAAATAGGCCAAGCTTTCTAATTATTACTGTGTAATCAATTATATGTCTTGAAAATTGTATTCTAATCATAACTAAAGCTGAAAATTATGTTGAAATAATTTTAATATTCGATTAATACATTATTAAAGAGAGTTAAAGTTTAAATAAAGGATTCAAGTAACTCAGTATTATATTATATTATAGTTTAAAACGCGTTCAACCAGCTGTCTTTAGGGATACTATAAAAAAATAGCGGCGATCTCTCTTTTTCTGACTGTAGCTTATCCCTCGTATTATTTGTTTGAATACCCTAACGGCTTATTGGAACCACGTTATGTAAAAATAACTTGTTGTAAATGTGAATCTTCTAAGTAGTGCAGTATCCGTGTTTTTAATTTTTTGGAAAGCTCTACATTTTCCGACTCGTTTTAGAAAGGACCTAAAATCTTAAAGGGAATACTTGGATTTGACTAAAGTATATTGATAAAATTTTCACTATTACCACCGCTATAGCCCAAACCATACCTGACGTATTTTACGTTAAGTATGATTTTCTTATCCCTCTCAATTTTTATAAATTTGTGTGAGAAAAATTTGTACTTACATATGTACAACACAAAACATTCGAAGACTTATATATATGTAATCCCATTTTTGTACATATTCACAATTAAAATCAGTATCAAATTAGTTCGTAGTAGTATCGCCCCCTATCTGCGATCGCTAACAAGCCGTAATTTTAAAAACCAATACAATTTCAAATCAAGAAATTACAGTAAATAATCCAATTACTAACACGAATTAAATGAATGAAGCAATTTGATAATCAAAGAACTAGTATATACATAAATAACTATAAATATGCTAAGATATTACCCACTATGTAAACTAATTCAAATTATAATCGTTTTCATAAACATAACAGTAAAAATAAAATTTAATCTCTAACTTCCCCGTTTAATTTTAACAAGCTTAAAAGGGAATACCAAAAACTACAAATTAAGTTTCGAGATATTTCCTATACGATATGTATAATAGCTTAACATTACAACATGAATAAAAGTACACGTAATATCCGAACTTTAAACCACTAACTTGATGTATGTATATTAAACTTTAATACACACTAGAAGCGCAATAAGTAGAACTTACATCCTACGTTGTTGAAAACACATTCAAGGCTACAATGTCAGAAATTTCTGTTGAATGCTTTAGTAAAATGAATTCATTTATTATAACAAGACTATCAAACTCTGCAATAAATGATATTTATTCTGCACCATGTGTATTTGTCTATTTTGAACATATTACAACCATTATTCGCATTTTAAATAAAAGTTAATGAATTGCAAAGTGTTTCGACTACACTTATCTATTTTAAGCAAATTATGAATGAGGATATGGACTGTGTTTTATAAAACGTTAAAACTTATAGGATAATATTCGTAACTGTCCAAATGTGTGCTTTAACTAGCCTTAAAAATATTCATAACTATGCATACTAATAACTCTATATCTATAGGATCGAGAGATAGGAAGTCCATAACATTGTGACGATTGCGTCCTTTAGAATGCTATTTTATTTAGTTAGCACGGTTGGCATATTCCTGGTTCAGTTTGTATTTAGCCTCAGAACCAATATTTTGATTTATTCGCAACCGGTAATTGTTACCGAGTTGATTCCAGAGCTATAAAAGTGTCGTCCCTGTCAAAAATTAAAAGGTGTCGCCAACACAAGTCCCACACAGCAGTCTTATGACAACAAAAATGTCAGACCAGTTCAATGTAATTGAACTGACATTTCTTTAAACTTAATTAAGGCAAAATAATTACAATCAGTACACTTACCTGAGCTTGAATCTCTCGTAAATAGTATTTGTCAAACCTCTGTCTTGCTACAATATATATGTATTTTGTTGCGCTTTATGTCATTACATATAGCACACATGTTGAAAATTTTGAAGATCAGTTGAAGCTAAACATAATTGCGTTACCAGTAAGCCCTACAATTATCCAAACCGCAATTGTATTATATTATTTAGGTAATTCTTCTAGAACCTTTATGTCATTCTACCTGTACATGTTATAGTAAAGTATTAAATTTCAAAAATATAAATTGTTTCTTGATCTTAATATTATATCCTTTAAGTACCTATTTATCTTTTATGTATGTATATATAAATATATTCCCTTGTAGGTCAATAAAACAAGTGCCGATTAAAAATCAATGTATTACATCTACTATCATGTTGCAAACTTTACTCGCAAAATAAAATCACACTTTTCAGACTTTTAACGTAAATAACTATTATCTTGACGTACAATCCTATTCAAAAAAACATCTAAAGACAGAAAAATGTATAAGTTTTGTCAACTTTAAAAAACTTTTAGCATTCTTCCTTTGCGGTCACAGATGCTGTTTTCACAAAGTTTCACGACTTGATACCTATATTTGATATATTTGTCTATTCCGAAACAAAATAAATAAAACATTAATCCCTTAGTTTTTTTATTATTATTTAATTGTATATAAATCTTATTCTAGATAAGCTAGTTAAAACCATAACGGACTAAAGTCAACAGGGTAAACATGTCTTATGATAAAGATTTTGTAAACGTTGTAGCTCAATTATTGCATAAGAGTCAGACGAAATTATGCAATTTTTTCCCTCGATGCTTTTGCCCATTGCAGGGACGATTTCAAATCTGGCGAACTTTTGCTATCAGCCGGTTCAATCTGATCGCTGATCAATCCAGATTTTTTATCATTTTGTTAATCTCTTCGTTCGATTGGTGTGGAGTCAAAAAATATGAAGATCGCGACAGATATTCTGCAATTCTTCTTCTGTAGTTATAAAAACATGTTACTAAATACGTATGTACACTCGCTTGCAATAAAATTGCGAATTGGCTTTATTATATTTATTTTATTTATTTATTTATTTATTTATTATACCTATGTGATTTGGATGTAATCTGTCATCTATAATTTATCACATTTTGTTGCTAGATAGTTGTCAACCTACATCTCTGCTATTATACGTATTAAACATGTACCTATTATACTATCAAATTGACATTTTTAACCTCATTTTGAAACGTACATTTCAATACATCGAAAAAACATGGAAATTGACATAAGACTTGAACGCAGATTTATTGCAAGCGACTGTACATTTTGCTACCAATGGGTCAATGCGCTATATTTTGCGAACTAAAAAATTGCACGATGTGTTTCACAAGCTGGGAGATATTGTTCTTCGATTAACTGTAGATATTCTGCTACAGTTGGGATAGATATCGTTCAAGGAAGAAAAATTACCGCTCTAAATACCGATTGATAACTACATACTATCAGCTATGCGTGTGCAAAATTTCGTTCATCACTTTTACTCTCCTCCGTGACGTAATACCACTAAAAAGTAAGATTCTATCTCTCACATTTTTTCTTTAATTGCGAATAACTCAGAAAAAAAGGTATGTAGGTATAGCATATGATACATGAAATATGTGTAAAATTTATCATAGAAGCTGAATTTATAATTTATTTTATAGCATGCTATTTAGAAAATCGAATTTGATCCCCACTTCCGGTTAACCGGAAGTGTTGTTTATTCACAAATATTTTCACATGATAGTTCATATTCAACCGTATCCAACTGCAAAATTTTGTTTTAAAATTCCGTTCCGTTTGTATAATACTTAATAGGCCATTCTTAGCAATATCATCGTAGTTAAAAACTATATGAAAAAACTATTGAACTGAATACAACTAAAACTATGGACATTGCTTTAGTTACAGAAGTGCTCCTATAATCCCTTTTTATTATTTTCATAAAATTAAAATCTGTTATATTATCGGAGGAATCCATATTGTAATCATAAGTTATACACGTATGATTTAAACACGTACAAATTTAAATACTTCATAAACAAACACGCACATGTCCCTTGGATTAATCGAGAAAAAAACACTACAAGAAATCGCAATTAGTTGCGGCGACGTCCGCATAGATTTGTTTTTGTTTGTGCGTAACAAAAGAGAAGCGTCAGTCCCCTGTCACTTGTCACATATTGTGATTCAGATCTCGCAGCTCTCAGAGGACTGGACACCACTTGATAGCCTTCTGGATACAGAAATTGGACGCGACTCGATGCGACAGTTTCAACAACGATAGGGATTCTAGATTAAATTTTTCATGGTCGGGCATTTCAGTACGGTCTCCGGAGCGAGAGAGGCCGTAAAGGGAATGGGACAGCAGCGTCAACTGAGTGGCTTAGTAAAAAGGAAGCGGGACGAGGCGAGGCGAAGTCGGTTACACACCAAACCAGCCCTCCAAAAACCGGGGCGAGCAGCAACAGTGCAAGCAGGAAACGGGGAAAAGGCCCGCCTGGGAATAACTCATTCCCAGAACCCAAGCGAAATAGAAACGGTAAAACATATAGCTCTTCCGTCAAATTAAAATGACCCGCGTTTTTTTGATTGCACAATATACATGTAAAATGAATGTAAATGTTTATCGTGTCTCAGCAATAACGAAATTAGAAAATTTCATTGTACTATGCCTATTTTGTTTTTATCTTCCTTTATGCTGTATCCATCTGTGTATACAGCAACGCCTTATAAATAATTTAATAGTAAGGATTATGTTGTTTTAAAAAGAAACTGCAACAATTGTCTTTTGTAATATGTTACTTTATAGAGATGGTTTTGAATTTTTTTCTTCCGATTTCCGATTGTTCAAATTAAGAGTTTTTTCTAATTGCACTAAAAACCATCGTTTCCTACGTAAAGGCAACTTTTTTCGACAAACAAAAAAGAAATCAATTAACAGGGACGAGCATGTATTCGGGTCCTCATTATTTCATTTTTTCCGAAGATAGTTTTTATACTGAATTCATATCTGGACTGAGTTTGTTTTTTTCTCTTCGTCGTTCGATGACATTACAATATGAATTGTTATTTAATTAGAAACATGAAAGCACCTTGTTATTGCGTTAATTGACCTATATTTGGTTTTCCTCTTCTCCGTATAGGTCCTAATATATGTAGTTATTTCTGTAAATACTAGATATTGAAATAAATTGAAATTATTACCACGCTGCTCTATTAACACAAGTCTTGTTAATTGTTATAAGTTATAAGACAGGAAAAACGATGTGTATTCGAGGTCTTCACTAATAATATTCGTATACAGTACAACTATGCACTTCATCAATACATTGGTACAATGTTGTTAAAATGTACGAATAAATTTCATTTTAAATAGCTCAAACAAAAACAAGATGGCAGTTGCAAAATGTGTTATACTTTATCAAACTGACATTGACAAAGTGTGCAACAATTTGCGCATTTCCTGCAAACATGTGGACTCGTAACGTCACGAGATATAAAGTTGGCCGGGCTAGCACTTCACGGGGTTGTATATGTGCACGGTACTTGGCGAAAGTTCTACTACGACAAAATGACGCGCCATATAAAAAGCCTGCTTCTGATGTCAACATGGAGTGAGATTTATAGTTGGTAATTCTGCTAGCACGAGTTACGGTTTCATTAATGCTATTCATATACTCCGTACACATACAAATGTATCTAACGATACGCTGTACATACATACAGTGGATAGTTATACACAAAATTTATTTAAGGAATTTTAACAACCATGTCGAAACAACGTTACATAGCATGTATGAAATCTTTACAATTCAGAGCTATGTCTTTGTTCAAAATGATATATTCTTGAGCAAGGTATACATATATCAAAAATAAACAAAGATTGATGCAAATGTCATGCCTGAGAAAAACAGTACCTACACATGGCTATGTACCACCACAAAAACAAAATATTTGAACAAGCTTAACATTTAGATTTTACAACAAAGCCGAATTATAGTGCCAGTGCCATATTTTACAATTTGCATTAGATATCACCTACAGCAAAAATTCCGTACAAGTATTTTTAAAATTCATTTACGTCCTGTCCAAAAATTTGCCGATAAACTTCAGTTATTAATTTTATAATTAATTTTGAGTCTACAGTCGTAATTCAAAAAAGCAGAATCCTTCAGTAAGCCAGACGAATTGCTTAAAAGGAATGTAGCTTTAGCAACAAAGTAGTGTTTTATACGTAGGCACTGAAAAATCCAAAGAATACCTTAACTTTATTCATAACTGAGAGAAAGAGATAGTTGTAGAAGTTATAGCGCTATTTCATCCGTAAGAAGGAGCCAGTTCTAGACTATGGGGCGGATGGACAATAACTTCCGTCAACCTTCCTCTTCGTTCTGTCGAATGACTTGGTGTAGTTTTTCGAGAGTTTGACAATAAATATCGCTGTTGATTGTCCTTTTCGGTCGTAAAAACTCTATCATCAAAATGCAGTCTGCTGAACATTGAATTTTTTTGGTGTTGGTGAACTCGGATGTTTCCACGTCATCGAGTCATTTTTGATTTGGGGTATGATGGTGCACCCACGTTTCGTCTCCTGTAACTATAGACTCTAGAAATCCGCTTTCCTGACGATAGCGTGTTAAAAGTCCCAGTGCTGCCGTCATTTGTTGCATTTTGTGTTGGTCTGTCAACAATTTAGGTACCCATCTCCAAACACTTTTCGATAGCCTAATTCAGATGTTGTTTGTTTCGACTCATAACGCCTTAGTAGGAAAACAATGCCGTTTCTGCGCCACTTTAAACCCGCGGGGCATGCACCGCTAATTACTTTCATTATTATGAAGGTTGTAATTGACGGAATTCCGCTAGGAATGTTGATATTTTGGCCCTGAAATGGTTTCACTCGCATTATGTAGGTAATTATTTTAAAAATTTTGGGAAATTTTACATAATATTTTACTCTAAGTAATTAATGTTCTTAAAGAATGCTGATTAGGCGTGACTTTAAAGCAAATATTCGGAATTTTTGGCACTCACAGTTCTACACCATTTTAAATCTAAGAATTTAAGAAATACATTATACATGGACACAGCATGGTAACAATACATATAACCGAATTATGTCTAATGGCTTTAACGTCACCGTTGGAATGTGCATGCAACGCTGCTAATTACCGCTAATTACAATGGTTGACCCCGCGAAGGAATTTACTTCTATGTGCAAACTATTTCATTATCACCAAGGTTGTTTTGGAAAATAATTTTGAAAATATAGATTTGACAATACATAAGTAATTACTGACGTAATAATTTTCGGAGCAAGTTCTAATTATAGTTAACTATAAAAGAAGAATTTTTGACTGGATGTTTATTAGTATACGCCAATTCTTTCCGACATACAAACCGTCTTTCAACAACGATATTTTGGTGAGTACATATTTTACTTTTATTTAATTAATTTATTCAATATATATTGCTTAATATTTATTATATTTTAATATTTGACGTGTTTTATTTTAGCATTCGCCAATTCTTTCCGACATATAAATCTTTTCCACTTCATTGTTATATTTTGGTGAGTATTTTTATTTAGTGTTATATATTAAATATATTATTTAATATTTTATATGTTTTAGTTGAAAATGGCATCTGAAACAGTGAATATGATTCAAGCAATGGAACGCGTAGTTGCCAACCTCCGAAGAGGCGAGAATGTGGAACCGTATATCCAACTTTGCTCGCTAAACCTGCAGCTTCTCAATAGCGCTCTGATGACAGCGCAGAATGTTGGGGAGAAGAGTAAGTTGCAGGCGGCGATATGCCGCATGTTGGGATACCGGACCTTGTTCGAGACGTTCCATGTTCGTGGAGGCGGTGAAGTTCGGGAGGAGGATAGGATCCGCTGGCTTGATGTACAATCGGCCTTTGCAAGTAGAATTCGGACAGGTTGTATTGTTAATCTGCGTCATGTGGATCCTATAAACTTCCTGGACGACGCCCGAAACATGGTGGTAGAACGTATCGCCGACGAATTGAAGAAGGTTCAATTCCTAAAAGTCAACGTGATCTTCACCGGGAGATTTAAGGTGCTAGATCGCGTTGAATTAAAACATATTGCGACCCGTAATAGACCCGTGAATTTGGAGAGTGATTTGGGGAAGTGGTATGACGAACACGTCAAGGAGGTTATTTTGAAGGAGCTGGAGGAATTTCAAGTAAGTTGATTCTGTATTATTTTTTTATAATACTTAACTAATTTAACATTGTAGGAACGTGATAGCGGATGGGCGTTGGATGCAGTTGTCGATTTAAACGTCAACATTAACCACCACAATCCGCAACGTGTTGGTTCCTATCTACCTTTGCCGCCGAAAATAGCACGAAAGCACGCCTGCATTAACGTGCGCAATAAGGATGATGCTTGCTTTGCTTGGGCGGTGGTCTCCGCTCTGTACCCCGTAGATAGACAACGTCATCCGGACCGTACATCCAGTTATCCCCATTATTATAATGTTTTGAATGTTGACGGCATTTCATTCCCAATACAACGTGCTGACATTTCTAAATTTGAAAAACAAAATAATATTAGTGTGAATGTGTACGTGTGCGATAAAAAACTAAAATGCGTCCCGAATCGTCTATGTAAAAATAAGAAAGATAGACATGTCAATTTACTTTTAATTCAAAACCGCGATAAGAGCCACTACGTGTGGATAAAAGATCTTTCACGGTTAATTTCAAAGCAACTGACTATGCGTGAACACAAAAAGTTCTTCTGTGATCGCTGTCTTTCTTATTTTTACACAGAAGATAATCTGCGCCGACATGAACTAAATTGCGGTAACATTAACGAATGTAAGGTGTCGTTCCCTGAAGAAAAAACAATTAAATTTAAAAATTATAAAAACAAGTTAACAGCGCCATTTATTGTGTATGCTGACTTTGAATGCTTAGTGCAACCCACGCTAGACAATAAAAAAACACATAAACACGTCCCATATAGTGTAGGGTATTACTTTAAATGTAGCTACGACGATACCCTATCATATTACCGTAGCTATAGAGGTAATGACAGTGCGGAGTGGTTAGTGCGCGAACTTAACGAAATCCGGGAGAACGTTGAGACTGTTTATTGGTGCCCTATTCCGATGGAAAAATTGTCTCGCGAACAATACCGCCAATATGCCACTTCCCCCGTCTGTCACATCTGCGAGAAGCCACTTGGTCAGGAACGGGTTCGGGATCATTGCCACGTAACTGGAAAATACAGGTATGTTGCAATAATATTTTAATTAAAAATAATAATTAAATTGTTTGTTTGCAGAGGCGCAGCTCATGTGGAATGTAACCTGGAATTTCGGGATAGCAAAACCATTCCCGTGGTGTTTCACAACCTCTCCGGGTACGACGGCCACCTGTTAGTGGAGGAGTTGGCAGCTTCAGGACACGTGAAAATTATACCCAACAATACTGAACAATACGTTGCCATGGTATTAACTTCGGATGATTCCGAAGTAAAATTTAAATTTATAGACTCCTTCAGATTTATGGCCTCGTCCCTGGAGAAGCTGGCCTCCTATCTAAACGCATATCCCATATTGGACAGTCAATTCCAAGTAGACAACACCCTGCTGAAGAGGAAAGGAGTATTCCCCTATAGTTACATGTCTTCGTTGGAGAAGTTAAATGAACAACATCTACCATCCATTGATGCGTTCATAAACGACTTAACCAACACTCCAATTACACCTGAAGATTATCAGCATGCGCAGATGGTATGGCGCGAGTTTAATTGTCAGACTATAGGGGAATACTCCGATCTTTATATGAAGACCGATGTTTTGCTGCTTGCGGACGTTTTCGAAAATTTCCGCAGCAGCTGCATGGCGAATTATGGGCTGGACGCGGCGCATTACTACACGGCTCCGGGCTTGGCGTGGGACGTCATGCTGAAGCATACTGGTGTGGAACTGGACACGTTGCAGGATGTGGATATGTTAATGTTTCTGGAGAGTGGTATCCGAGGAGGTATGACGCAGTGTTCGGCCAGGTATGCAAAGGCGAATAACAAATATATGCATGACTACAATCCCAACCAGCCGAGTACGTACTTGATGTACTACGACATCAATGCCATGTACTCATGGGCAATGTCGCAGTACCTGCCGTATGGCGGTTTAGAATGGGTAGAGGATCTGGAAAATTTAAATTATGACGTAGCCGACGACAGCCCTATAGGATATATACTGGAAGTGGATCTGGAATACCCGCAACATATCCACGACAGGCACAGCGACCTCCCGATGGCCCCAGAAAAAACAAAACCGCCTGGTAGCAAGGAGGAAAAGATGTTGGCCACGCTCTACGGTAAGAAGAATTATGTAGTCCACTACAGAAACTTAATACAATATGTTTGTGAGGGACTTGTGATCACGAATATACACCGTGCATTACAATTTAAACAGCGTGCGTGGCTAAAGCCATATATCGACCTGAATACCACGTTGCGGCAAAATGCGAAGAATGAGTTTGAAAAGAATCTGTTCAAACTTATGAATAACGCGGTTTTCGGGAAAACTATGGAAAACGCAAGACTCCGACGGGATATTAAATTGGTTGGCAAATGGGAGGGACGATACGGGGCGGAGGCTTTAATAGCAAAACCAAATTTTAAGTCACGAACAATTTTTAATGAAAACCTAGTGGCAATAGAACTATTTAAAAGTGAACTGTTGTTTGATAAACCTATTTATGTCGGCATGTGTGTGTTAGATATTTCAAAAACTATATTGTATGACTTTCACTATAATTTTATGAAAAACTTTTATAATAATAATAAGTGTAAACTCTGCTATACGGACACGGATTCCCTTATTTACGCGATAGAGACGCCAGATGTGTATAGTGACATGAAGCAGAACATTAACCGTTTCGACACGTCGGATTATCCCACCAATAACCCCTACAACATGCCGCAAAGGAATAAGAAAGTTCCTGGACTAATGAAGGATGAAGGTGCCGGTAAGCTGCTGTTGGAATTTGTGGGACTTCGGGCTAAGATGTATGCCTGTCGATTCCAAGACACGGACATCAAGAAGGCGAAAGGGGTGAAGGGATATGTGGTGAAACAGCAAATCACGTTTAATGATTATGTGAGCTGTTTGATGGGGGAAAGGGAGATGTCCCATGAGCAGCGGGGAATAAGGACGTTCCATCACCAGCTGTATTCCACCACGCAGTCGAAGATATCCCTAAGCCCCTTTGACAACAAGAGGTTCAGAGTTCCAGGCTTTACCGACACACTTCCATGGGGACATTATACTGTGCTAGATTGAAAGTATGTATGTATTAGATTAAAACTTTTAACATTTCTTCAAATTCTCTTTTGTTACAGTCAAACTCCCACCACCACCACCACCCACTACTTTGTATATATTAGGAACTATATGTAGATTTTAAGTTAGTATAGTATATTTTATCTTGTATATACATCAAACAAAAACATGGAATCAAGTAAGTACCTTTAAAAATAATTCTATAAATTTTTAATGTTTTTTCTCTTTTTATAGTTGAACAATCCAACAAGTTTCTTGAAGAGGCTCTGAAATTCAAAGAAGATGCCATCGCCCGGGAAAAACAACTCATCGGACAATCATCCTATTTTCTCAACAAAAGCGGTTCCAAGTGGCTTACCGTAGGACTAAGTCCAGCTGCCGGATTCATTCCAATTGTACAAATCAAATCTGTGAACGTTTGTATTTTCTTCACACAAGAAGAATGGGAAGAATTCTGCAAAACCGAAGGCTGCAGTCCCAATCACCAGATGGAAGCCAGTTCTTATCGAGACATTCAAGTTATCCGTCTCAAAAGTAGAGGGCAGCAAATCGTGCTATCAACGGAGACATACAATAACATATATCATCTTCAAGAATTAATCAATCAGAAAATTAGTATATTGAGCAGTTCTGACTTTGTATCATTTTATAATCATGTTCTAAAATCTTGTACGAAAATGGATGGTGATTTATATTCTAATATCAAAACATTATTAGCTACTCACATAAATTCACAGAACACCATGTCTATGTTAGAAGTTTTGTATATAACTTATAATACTGTATTTCTTGATTTTGAAATTATGAACTGTTGTTAAACCCCTGACTAGGTTTTTTACAAAGTTTTTCCCTAGTCCTCGAACAGAATTGTTGGGGTTTATGTATATTTTTAAAATATATTTCTTTGTTAGAAAATATGTTTTCGTTAAGCTTTCCTATTCCTATCCACATATAGAACTTATACAATCAGTATGGATCGAGACGAGCTACGAATAAGATTAGAACACATTGAAGAAGTTGAAAGTAAATATCGACATACGTATTCTAACGGGAAAGTAAATATAAAAGCTAATGGAGATCACGGATGAAAAGATTGAAGCAGTTTTAACAAAGATTGATGCATATTGTGGGAGATTGGATGGTATAAGCGACTATATTATTCCTTCTTTACCCGTATACATCTTAAAAACAAAAGTGAATAGGATTTCCCTAGAGCAGAAATGGCATTTAATACCCCATCAAAAAAGGGTTGCACTTAAAGATTATCTTCCCTGCCACAAGCATTATAATACTTTGGCGATGAAAGATCACATCGATGCTCCACCACCATCCCGAAGAAATTGTTACGGTTGCAAGAAGCTTTGTCCTGATATATAATGTATATATTTATCATGTCTAAATAAAATGCAAGTTATATAATATTTTTGTTTTATTAAAAAATCGTTTAGAAAACTCATACATTTACAATATTTCATTTTTATTTATCCAACTGTTATGAGTATTATCAAAACCAAGCCACTTAACGTATATTTTGTTTCCTTTGTTTTTTAGTACTTTTTCAACAAGGTAGACATCTGTATATTTCGCTCGTTGAACTTCCCATTCATAAAAGCCCCCAGAATAGGTCTTCCGCTCATATCTTCCAGCAAGTAGGTGACGGGATTGGTTACTTGTACTTTACTAATTTTAAATAATTCGGCAGACCAGTTTGGCGTGTAGCCTTTCGCAAATGTTCCTTTATATTTACTGATGCGAACACAATCGCCAACTTTAAATTTATGTTTCCCCATAATTTTGATGTTGCTATATACGGTAGACAAAAGATGTTTGCTCTTCGCTGTGACGTCGCAGGGTTTCATTTTGATTGTTCTATGCTTCGTATTATTGTACTTAGCTGTTATTTCTTGCAAAATATCAATCCATTTGTAGATGCCTCTTAAGCTAAACGCTTTATACAACATATTCTTGATTGTGCGAATAACTCGTTCAACTATCGATGCTTTCTTAGTACTATACGTGGAGTAGTGATTAATTTCGTATGATTTCATAAGCTTTTTAAATTGTTCGTTATAAAACTCCTTCCCCGCGTCTGTTTGTAGATTTCTCGGTAATCGCTCCTCTTGTAGAATTTTAGACATAGCTTCCCGCACTTCGCCCGCACCTTTGTTTTTTTAACGGCTGAGTCCATATATATTTAGAAAAGCAATCGATCACAATTAAAACATATTTATATCCCTTGTTTTCCTGATTGTATGGAAGAAATTCCATTAGATCAGCCTGCCATAAATCATCGAAACCTTTTATTATTACACGTCTTCTAGGGAAATTTCGTCTAGCCGACCTATGTAATTCGTTAACAACGTCCTGCTTACTCATACTAAGTCAAACTATTTGAAAAAAGCCAGTTGAATGTGGTTTTTAATACATTTTCTATTTAGACATGTTTAGACATGTTTAGACATGTTCTTTCGATATACTGCATCAGCTTGATGTTCTTGCATCGGGTTTACATTCTGTACAATAACATTTGGTGCTGATACAACTGCTTTTAATCCACTCCAATTTTGAATAGAGTCGCGCATACTCATAAATTCCTTATCTAATCTATCATTAATTTTTTCTTCTATCACTTTCATCTCAAACGATGTCTCAATTGGAACGTTGTAAACAATAGCCTTAAGATCTTTGAATTCATTTTGAAAATATGGTTTCAAATTTTCAAGTTTAGTATCTAACGCTTCCACTTGTTTAAGGAAATTGTTCTGTAGAGAAGCTAGTTTAGTATCGCTATATTTCTTAGTGGCACAATCCTGATCAGCGATAGGATCGGACACGTATCTGATACGCTTTTTTCCAGCGTTAATATCACCTTCTGCTGTTAGCGGGAACTCTGCAGACTTTCGCTTTGCGGTTAAATTCGTTTTAGTATGATTAATGAAACGCCCAAACTTATCGATAGTCATTGTTGAAATGATGTACATTCAGGAAATAGATCTATACTTATTGTACAACACCCGCTTCTCTCAATTCCTCGATTATAGACATAATCTCGTTGTTATGGCTAGTATTTCCAGCGGCTTGAGATGACGTTAGAAGCTTAAGACGATCCACCAGTTCGTTAACATTGTCCCAATATACATACTGATAAGGTTTATCTGATACTATCATGTGCCCTTCACCAGAGATATGATCTATTATTAAAGGTTTAATTATATTCTTGTACTTCTGGCTTTTGCTACCCCTCATCTGGTTTGCAGAGTCAAAGTGGCGACGAGTTACTTGCGTGTCTAACAAAATGTTTCTATACGAATCTTCATCTTCCTGGGTATAATTGCCCGGTTGTGTTTTAAATAATAACTCATATAATCCCTCAGTACCTTTATACGCTTTTTCGTTGATTACTATATCATTTTTAACGAAATTTATAGTGCTTTTACCCATTTTAATTTGATTTGTATGTAGATCTAATGTCGGACCAAAGGTAGTATCAAATGCTTTACTTTTAGCTTGAAGTAGACCGCGTATGTAACTTCTAGGTAAAGCCTCAAATGCAAAAAAATATTCTTGAAGAGGACTACCTCTATAAGGTTGTAATATTGATGATTGTTGTGGAGTAGAAGGTGGAGTGCTTGGTTGCTCTGTCGTATCAAGCTTGGCCGTCATTTCCAATAACGGTTCTTTAATATCAGCTAAAGGTTGCTTGATAGCTTCCACCTCATGCTTGAATGTTGAATCTAATTTCTTCAAAGGTTCGACAATAGGTTTAAAGGTTTTTCTAATAGCTCGCTAGTGTCTGCTCGACCCAATTTCAACCGCATATGCTTTTTCCGTATCGCCCTAGCGGCTTTTAATATTTTGAGTTTTAACTCGCGATTTTCCTTCTTCATGGTCTAAACAGCGGCTTTTATCAGGTATGGATCAGCTTCTATCAGGTACCAATCGGGTATTTATTAGCTTTTTATCAGGTAGTGATTTATTAGGTAGTGATTTATTAGGTAGTGATTTATTAGGTAGTGATTTATTAGGTACCGATTTATTAGGTACCGATTTATTAGGTACCGATTTATTAGGTACCGATTTATTGGGTACCGATTTATTAGGTACTGATTTATCAACTTAAACTCCTAGTTTTACTGTTTATAAATAAAATGGCACTTGCTCAGACAGCTAATGAGCAATACAAAAGTTTGTCGTAGTTGACGTTTAATTTTTTTAACCTTCCTCGACATGAGTAGCAGTATAAATGAAGAGTGAGAATTTAATTACAAACATATATACCAATCAAAGTTCTTTTTATATCGACCTTTGTCAATATCTCTGTCCCTATCTATTACCAAAAACCCATATTTATCTTTCCAGCACTCTGCACACATAGACTTAAACTGCTGAAAACTCATATCTGTGCCGATATGATCATCAAATATATGTTTCAAATTCATCTCATCTTGCTTGAAGAGTATAAGCAAGTTGGTGTTATCACGAACTAACTGTTTGGGAATACGAGAGTAGGTCTGACACAAGTAAAAGCTGTCCACCGCTTTGTGTCTACCCATGCAAAAGTAGAGTCTAATTTTATCTTGCTTGTCACATATTACATCATCGAATATAAAAACTGAATTCCTTTCCGCTTCTACGGGGTCCACGACTTCCTCGTTTTCGTTGTATGCATAATACTTTATACCTGAGGAGTTCATAACCTTCTCGAGGAACTGATATTTTGGTTGGTATAAGGACCTGGAGTACACGTATAAATTATCGAACGTGAGACCGTTTTCGTCAATCAATAACGCCAACATCACATTCGTTTTCCCACAGTTTGACGGACCGCAAATAATACAGCGTATAGTGTCGGGGAGTATATCACCATGCCTCTGATGACACCCATCATCATCATCAACATCTAAATTTAGCACCTGTATACGATGTTTTCGTTTCAGTAGTCGCATGTTAAATGATTCTGTAATGCAAAATTACATGTATAAATATAATTTCTTTTGTAGAATAAATTCATTCAAATGTCGATCGTTAAAGAAGGTAGAGGTTTTGTTAACGAGCTGATTAACAAGCTTCCCATAGAGTTACATTTGCCTGGATATCAGTACTGTGGTCCTGGTACGAAGTTACAAGAACGTCTTGCACGAGGGGATCCGGGTATTAATGGATTAGATAAAGCTTGTAAAGAACACGACATTGCTTACTCCCAGAATAAAGATCTTAAAGCAAGACATAAAGCAGACTTAATTCTAGAAAATCAAGCCTGGTCACGTGTTAAATCCAAAGACGCTTCTATTGGTGAAAAGGCAGCAGCGTGGGCAGTTACAAACACTATGAAAGCTAAACGGAAGCTCGGAATGGGTTTGAAAAAGAAGCCGTTCAGAAAGTCGGTAGTACTGAAAGCCAAAGACATTATGAAAAAATTTAAAGGTGATGTAAAAGAAGGCTCTAAACTATCATTGAGCGCAGCCAAGCTCGCTGTAAAGGAAGCAGGAGGGAAGAAACGTATACGTACTCCTAGAATAATTCCCATTCCTAAGCAAGGTGGCGTGTTACCACTAATACCCATATTCGCAGGATTGAGTGCTTTAGGAAGTCTAGCAGGTGGTGCTGCTGGAGTAGCAACAGCGGTGAATAAAGCTAAATCCGCTCAAAAGAAGTTGGAAGAGTCGCAAAGACATAATAAAATGATGGAAGAAATAGCATTAAAAGGTGAAGGCCTATATCTTAAACCGTATAGAAAAGGTTTGGGATTGTATTTAAAGCCTTCAAAAAACTAATCGACTGCCACAGAGACCTCTGACAGATCATGATATTAGGAAATTCGCCAGAGATATACCCTATTTTCGAGGTGTCTTTATGAGAGATACTTTACCTTCAAAACCACTCAAACGGGAGTGTGCAGTCGTTAATTTAGATTCAGTTCAAAATAGCGGTACTCATTGGGTTGCGTATTGCAAAGAAGGAAATGTAGTACACTATTTTGATTCCTTTGGTAATTTGAAACCTCCGTTGGAATTGGTAGATTATTTCAATAATTGTGAGATATTGTACAATCACAGTAACCATCAAAGTTATAAGGAATTTATTTGTGGCCATTTATGCTTGAGATTTTTAGTAAACTATAAATGGAACATCTCCTAAGCTTAATTAGCAGTCATGTCAAATACATTTACGTTAACAGGTCGCAGCAGCGTAATCTCTGTAGACTATCACCCTCCAATTGAACTAGATCCTAGATATGAGTATGCTTTAGGATTAATAGGTTTTCATACCTATCACACTATTGCGAACATTGTTGACGGTGCGAATAAATTCTATTATAATAACGATAAAGTTATTGTAATACCCGTTGGTGCATATGAGATATCGGACATTGAAAAATATTTAAAAAATGCATTACCCAACGCCAAATTATCTTTACAACCTAACAATCAAACTTCAAAATGTGAGATGGAGAGTTCCTTAGAAATTGATTTTAGAAAGAAAGATTCCATTGGGAGCATGCTAGGCTTTAGCGAAAAAGTATTAGAAGCCAATAAGAAACATGAGTCGGATTTACCCGTAAACATTATAAAAGTTGCTATGATCAGAGTGAGCTGCAGTATAACGACGGGTGCCTACTACAACGCACATCTATCGCATACGATATTTGAATTTTCACCTCAGGTAGATCCAGGTTATGCAATAAATATCGATCCTCCACACGCCATTTACTTACCTGTATCATCTACGCGAATTGATAATATAACTCTAACCTTGATAGATCAGGACGGTGAACCCGTAGATTTTAGAGGAGAGCAAATTATTATTAGATTGGAATTGAAAAAATATTATAATGGGGTTGGCATTTAATCAGAGATATAAAACCAGCTGCGCTATCATTAGCAATACTAGTCATACTCGTGACGCTAATCAATTAACATTGGTCAATAAAAGCTTTCTTCAATCTCTTGGACTGAAAGTAATAAACGATGGAAAAGTTAGATATATTACAAAGTCTAAATTTCGAAGAAGCAATAACCAGGCATGAATATCACACTTATTATCCCGCAACAAATAGTTTCAATTTAAACGATGAAGTGCGATTTAGTATCCGACATCAAGACATTTATACTCTACCTAGCGAAAGCTATATACATTTGGAAGGAACCTTTATTGAGGATGCCGAAGGAACAGGTGACTGTAGTTTAACGAATAATGCCTATGCATTCCTGTTTGAACAAATTCGATATGAAATTAATGGAGTTGAAATCGATCGTTGCAACAAGCCTGGGATTACAACAACAATAAAATCATTGGCTTCTTATAATGATGGTGAAAGTAAAATGTTACAAATGGCTGGATGGAATCCATTTCAAGATACACAGCCTACATTATCTAATACTAAGTTCAACGCATGTATTCCAATGAAGTTTCTAATGGGTTTTTCGAAGATTATAATCGTATCCTAATTAACGTTAGTCAAGAATTAATACTTGTCAGGAGCAGAACGAATGCGAATTGTTATAAGAATAGTGAGGCGGCAGGCACGAAAAAGGCGTCGATTGAAATTACTAAAATCGAATGGCATGTTCCACATGTAAGCGTTAATGATGAAATCCGCTTCAAGCTGTTGGACGTTGTTCAAAACAGCAAAACAATATCAATTCCATTCCGTAAATGGGATTTGTATGAGCTACCATCCTTACGTGCTACAACAACAGACATATGGCCGATAAAATCAAGTAATAACCTGGAAAAGCCCCGCTATGTTCTTGTTGCGTTTCAAAAGGGTAAAAAAGATAACTATAAAGCGGATGCTTCCATGTTCGACCACTGTAGCATTACAAATATGAAATTATACCTGAATTCGGAAAATTATCCATACAGTGATATGAATATAGATATGTCGGAAAAACGTTATGCTAGAGCATACCGAATGTATACATCTTTCAAACCAAGTTATTACGGGAAACCTAGCGAACCTTTGATGAGTTACTCAAAATTTAACAACTGTGCAGTCTTTATAATTGATTGTTCCGCACAAAATGAGGCCGTAAAGTCCAGTACTGTAGATATAAAACTGGAAATGATGTCCAAGGTGGCTTTTAGTGCGGACACAGTGGCATACTGTCTCATTCTACATGATTGTGTGTTTGAGTACGAACCTATCCAGGGCACTGTTAAGAAAATAATGTAAACATGAATGTTTCATTCACGAATACTCCAACAATACACATGTGGTCACATGAGGAAGATAGACATTCCGAATGGATGTTTTACGCTGCTGATCGAATAAAGTTCCAGCCTCGTATAAGAAACTGTGCAAAAATATTGGAACCAGTTCTCTCCGAAACACATCGTCAGAAAGTGTATAGGAAATATTTCGAATCGTTTATTGTCATAGACATACAAGGTTTTGTTAATCGAGACTTCATACCTAAGGAGATGACTATATCAGATGGGAAACGTTCCATACACCTTTTGTTTAAACCAGCCACACCTTTCCATCGGTTAGAACGACAACAGAAAAAGGAAATACGATGGTTGGAGAGGAATTATTTAAATATTAATTATAGTGACGGATACGTAGACTTAAACAATATTGTACTTATCTTAACTGATATTTGTAAATCTTACGATACAATATACGTAAAGGGTCATCAAAAGGCCGATTATTTAAGTAAATATGTAGATTTAGATATTATTAATTTAGAATATCTACAAAATGTACCAAATTTAAACAAAACTAACTCTGCTTGCTTTTTCCATAATAATAATAATAAATTAAGTATGTGTACGCAGCATAATGTTGACGTTTTATTGAATTATTTAATAGGTGATAACTTGTAACATTAGTAATAAATAAACATTGTAAAGTAGCAAAATGTTTTATTATACAACAATACATATAATTTACTGCAAATTATCCATAATATATAAACACCTCTCTTGGCCGAAATATACGTAACCTCTGTCACATTCCATACAATCACACACCTCTTCGTTGCTAAGTATTGGGTTTTCATGTGGTGGTTCCCAAACTATATTGCCGTTTTGTTTCGGAATATTACCATCTAACGATAAAACGCTTCTAGTGGCTATATCGTACATGTATGTCATTCCGGGGACGTCGCTGCATGGTTCACGCAGCCAGTCAAACTCATTGCGAATTAGCTGAGACGTTTCTTCATTAAAATAGGGATTACACTCCTCCAGTACTTCAATTAAATCTTCGAAGGTAAAATATTTCTCGTTCTGACGAGCGAAGGCTGCTAGAAATTCCAAATCTCTTCTGTGTAACTTCGATGAATATATTTTTTGTGTTATGTACTCTGGAATATTTAGGTGACCAAATACAACATCATATACATCATATAGTTCGGACACCATTTTCGACTAAAACATATAAAATATTAAATAATAAAACATATAACACTAAATAAAAATACTCACCAATGCAAAAAAACGAATGACCGCCCGGACTTCAAACTTGAAGTATGTTTCGATCGGAAGTAATATTGTGCGGCTGCCCCTGCACGCGTTGTGCTGAACCTAAGGCAATGACAATAACCACCTATACATTTGCGCATCTAAAATGCGTGCAAGTTTCAACCTGATCGGAGCGACGTAGGCGGTGTGTCGCGCAAACGTACACCAGCGCGATTTAATCGTTGGACAGTGCTGTCCCATTCTTATACCACGAGATATACCGATAATACCATACCTGCAATAACCCCTCATTCAAGGTCGTATCCACAGTCGAGGTCTCGCTGTCGGCAATGGCAGTAGTTGCTGCATATTTGTATGATTTAGTATACAAATATAACTATAGTGTAATGTAATGCATACACGGTTACTCCTCTGTATGTGGTTATTTCGATATTTCCAGATTTTTCTACGGCATTAAAATTGAAATTTCATTGCGATCATATGATCAGCTTTCATACTTTATCTTTACAAAGTAACGAAATTGAGAATATTTACATTTATATATAATTTCAGTAATTAGTACTTATACATAATTAGAAATTTTCTTAATTTATTCTACCGTTTTATTTTACGTATAATACATCTTATTATTATTGTCCAAGGGTAACTAACATCGAGTTAAATACACATTATTTTGCGGCAAGGAAAACACAAGAATGTATGGCATAGTATTGTGCAATTTTAGTAACTTGCAACATTATTGTTTATCACAACAGAAATTTCTGTCCATAGAAGATTCTGTGGTTTATCACATTACAATAATTATTTAACATAAGTTTATATGTATGCATATAAAATATATATATATATATATATATATGTATATATATATTGAAACACCACTACAAAACTATTCAAAATCCGACATTTTAAAATAAAAAGTCTTGATAATGTCGATTATGAATATTCCAGTAGTTCGCTCAAGGTTCCATTATGCGTTATTGGTGGTAGTTGAAACAGACAATTTTTATTGTAATGAGATTGAAACAATCGTGAAAATTAAATTATATACCGAGTTGGAACTTAAATAACGTATACCGAAGGCTCAAAAGCATGCAAATGACCAAGGCTAAGAGATACTTTTTTATATTACAAATATTGCACTATGTTTTTAATCTTCATCAAAGACGTAATCGAGTTATTAACTGAGACTGCTTCATCGAATTAACATTCAATAATACATGTTGAAACTAAGTCGGGAATTGCATTTTAGCTCATGTTTAGTATGTGGTAGTTACCAATCATAACATAACTGTAACCCCGAAATAGTCCTGAAAATAAATTGAAATATTTGTAATATCAAAAAGAGTTAAATTGTCTTTATCGTTGGTGAGCAGCCCTGTTACTTTTTTGATCTTCATTATTAGTGTAAACTGCCATAGCTCTTGTTGTTTTCTTTTGTTGTAATAACATATTTAATTAGAAAATATTTATTGAAAAGTTTCTTGCAATAATTTCATAAATGAAAAATACAGACTACATATTTCTTTCTGTATGTGACGTTTATTCTCGTCATATTACTTAACAATTTAGATACTATGTTAGTTTAAAAGTAAAATCGCTGGTTAAACATGTAATTCATTCTAAGAAGAACTATAGGATAAGCTGTTAAATGTAGATATTAGTAATTAAATTTCTTTTGAAGCACAACAATCTCATAGGTGAATATTTTAACCTAAGTTATTAATCCACTAGATAGTATAATAATAAAGTAGAGATTAGACAAATATAATTTATTGTGCGCTAGACATGTTTAGTAATCTACCATTATCTTAATGATCTACAATGTTTTTGAAGCATTACTCCAAAATGGCATATGTAAACCCAGTACGCTAATAGTCATAATTTTCTAAAAATTGTTAATTACAAAGTATTACTATATTCTAATGACAAACATAGAATTTAATTACCTGATGGATTAAACCCATTATAAGCACTAAGTAAGTATCTTCTAATAATTACGTTACTATTTCATTAAGCCGAAAGTGGGGAAAAAGTAATATAGTTATCGCATTTTTCTACATATTTGTCGATATAAAAGCCTTTTGTCTTGAGTTTGAATCTTTAGTATTGATTCAATCGCTGTGAAGATGCCCAAAACAAGCATAGAAACGCGAGCAAAAATAGTAACTCTTTGGGAGCGTGGTTTGTCCTACAGGCAAGTTGCTGCTGAAGTTGGTTTGTCGGTAAGTAATATCTTTATTTTATTGTTTTAAATGAATTATTTGAGAGATAGTATTTTATTCTATTTTGCTTTAATTTTGTAAAAGCGGACAAACAATATTTAGTCTGAAAGCTTTAACAATCAAGAGTTTTGGCGCTGGTTATACTAAGTTACTAAATTAAACAACAAATACTTATTTAGCATACAACGCCAATTTGACTAACAAAATAATCAGTGTAACTATAAAACTGTATGTTTATAACTTTTTCCTTTTGTTGCATTACAACGTAAGCAATTAATATTCAGTTCGTCTCTCTCTTATTTATAGAAGTCGGTCGTCAATTTTTGGGTCAATCGGTGGCGAACCGAAAATGAAGATGTAGCACTAAGGGACAAGCCAAGACCGGGACAGCCATCCAAACTTAGTGTGGAAGATGCCAATAGAGTTTTGGATTATGTCCAGCAAAATCCAATCACGAGTGCTGTTAAAATTAAAGAAGAATTACGCTTGAACTGCCATCCCAGCACCATAAGAAAGTTTCTTCACAAGAGTAATATTCATTGTCGACGTCCTGCAAAAAAGGTAGAATTTTTAGGACGCCATACTGAGCGTCGATTGGAATTTGCTAATACGCATTTAAACCGCAACTGGAATACAGTTATTTTTTCCGATGAGAAGGTATTTTCTACTTCTCAAGATTCCCGCAAACTAGTATGGCGTCCTAATAACACTAGACTGGAAGAACGAAATGTTGTCAGGATCCGGAAGAGTAGCCGTATAAGTCTCGCATACTGGGGCTGGATGTCGAGCGCCGGGCCTGGAGAACTATGTCGTATCGAACCACGCATGGATGCAATGCAGTACATTAGCATTTTAGAGGACGTTCTGCTTCCCAGTGTGAGACTGATATATCCCGCACCTCAACCAATTACGTTTGTGCAAGACAATTCCGCGGTACATACCGCAAGAGTAGTAAGAGACTGGTTCGAGGATCATCCCGAAATTGAATTAATTCCTTGGCCAGCCAAATCCCCAGATCTAAACCCAATAGAAAATTTATGGTCGGCTATGGGCAATATGTGGGATCAACGTGACGTGCCAGTACCGCGGAATCGAGAAAATCTCCACAACCATGTCACCGAAATATGGGATAGTTTTAGAGGCAGGCAAACCTGTGCTAATCTTGTGGCATCCATGCGTGGACGACTGGAAGAAGTTATTCACCGGAACGGCTATTGGACCCATTATTAGCTAAAATAGAATGAGAAGAAGTTTTGTTGTTGTATAACTAGCGTTATTTTTATTTTTCTATTTATAATTTATTTCTTTATTTATTATTGTTGTAGTTATATAACTAGCGTTATTTTTATTTTTCTATTTATAATTTATTTTTTTATTTATTATTGTTGTAGTTATATAACTAGCGTTATTTTTATTTTTCTATTTATAATTTATTTCTTTATTTATTTATTGTTGTAGTTATGTAACTAGTGTTATTTTTTATTTATTACTTCTTTATTTATTATTGTAGTTATGTAACTAGCGTTGTTTTTTACTTTTCTACTTATTATTTATTATTATTTCTACTATTAATTTTTCTATTTTTATTTCGTTTTAAACAGAAAATTATCCGATAGACTGATCAAATTTAATTAAATCTTTATTATTCCGCAAATAAAAATATATTTAACTAAGAAGTTCTTTTAATTATCCTTTGGATTAACCAACATCTATAAAATAATATAATAGATCAAGTTGAAAACTTTGCATAGCCACTGATGAAATTATCAATGGGTTTGTATAATCTCAAATATGAGTAGCCCGTTATTATGCGATACATCCTTCAGAAAAAAATTACCAAATCTTAGTTCAGTACAATTTAAAAATAGCCAATAAAGTTGTAATGGAAAGCCCCTAAAAAATTAGATACAATTCAAACAACAATAACAAGTTCTTACTTGAATCTTTCAAGTAAGAACTTTCGCCGTATATATATATATTTCATATAAAAATATATTCCAAAATCTTATTTGTATTTGTTTTAAACATCAATATAAATTTCTATTATTACTTTAAGTTCATACATAAACATTAATAATAATAGCACAATAGTAATAGCATAATAACCGTTGCATATGTGTAGAAACTTATCTTCGGATATTTAAGCGTAATAATAGGTGATAATTTACGTATCTAGCGCTACCGTTGTCTACTCCTGTCCTACACACCTATATCGACAGATCGTAGTAAAATGGTTAGAAATTTTAAGGGGTAAAGAAACGCAGTCGCTTCGGCAACTTTCGTGCCACGGAACGGTCACAGCTAGTGTCCAACCATTAAATCGCGCTGGTGTACCTTTGGAACTGGACATCCCTCTTATATACCCCCATTTGAAAACATGGTCGACTTCAAATTTAATTATCCAGCACTTCCTCTAACATGCTTAGTCGTGCATTTACTAAAAACCTCCTTTCTAAATTCTCTGACTGCTTTGGGATTCCCGGCCACCCATAGTTCTATTTGACCAGTACTGCAAGTAGGATATTCGTGAATATTATTCAACATTTTTCTTCTATCTAAACGGTAGTAGAGCTCTGCCTGTGTCGTGATAATTAGAAATAAGCGAACTCACGAAAATTTGGTCAAGAGAGAAAATTTTAAAATACAACAATTTAAAGCATCTGTTCTGCATTAAGAATGTTTATATTACTTAATCTTAAATAAATTTTCTACACATACATACATAATTAATGAAAATACAATGCAAATAAACATATATTATGAGAAGAAACCTCACAATACCTTCAAGAGAGCTCCTACTTTTAATTAATTAATATACCGGTAAAACACTAAACTTCTATAGAAAAGACTTTCGCTATTATACAATACTTCTAAACCAACTGTTCTGCATCATAATACATATAACAAAAAGATCAAAGTTATGATTTTTCATCAAACATTTGTTTCAATAGAAAAATGTACCAACTTGCAAAATAGTGAACAAACATTAAATATCCAAATTGTGGCCGATGTGGAGTTTAGATTTAAAAAATGGTGTGCATATTGAACCATATATGTCATAAGGTTACAGATATGGTTCAACATATGCACCCTATTTATATGAGTGGCCAATTGAAAACGTCTTCTGCAACGTACAATTTTTAAAATTTTCATGTAATTAGATACGCATTTCAACTATGTATCACTAAACAAAACATAATTTTTAAATTTTCACTATTACATTGCATGAAGAAGAGATTATGCCTCGAAACTGATTGCACTACTGTAGATTTAAATAAAATTGTACACGTATTTTATTTTACATTAATACCAACCTGTAAGCAGTACGATTACTTCTTGGAGTCACTGTACAAATTATATGTACAAACTATTCAAAAACCTGCACAATTACTGGACAAAGTCAATTTTTACATGACATTCACTGCCGGCTTTTATAGGCAAGCCGTGTTAAACTTAGCGTAAATATTAGGTTTTTGTAATATTTTCGCATGGCTAGAGCACGCCCGATCGAGTTCGGGTGCAGTTGACTACCGCCGTGATATATTATCACATTTACCATTGACTGAGCAGGGGTAAATTGATATATAACATTCATATCCCGGCACACAAAAGCCTGATTATTATGGAGCATTGATAATGTCAATGGGCCTTATTGTTGGTTCACTGTTGGATGGCAAAATTGTGCATGCATACAGTATAAGTGGCGAGGGAAAAATATTCGTTTGGCGTTAATTAAAATATATCGTGTATTGTTACAAGGCTTTTGTTTTAAAAATAGTAGAGAAGATTTAAATAGAATTGTCTGTTTCCGTAAGGAGTAACAAGAGTAAATTAGCATTTCTAAAACTAATTTTCAACTTTTAAGGTATACCTAACATTTCCGAAATTAATATTTGAAAATTACCGAAACTTTTTACTACTCTTTGTAGTTTATTTACTTTAGGATACTGGAAAATATGTTGACTATGTCCTGCTAGCGAAGACAATAAAAATATAGTACGCCCCACGACGAGCTTACGCGAAAGGTATCTCAATCACAGTTTGTAGAACAAATCTGACAATTTGGACGTTCAAGTTTTTCATAAAGCGCGCTTTAGTTAAATTATTTTCAGGGTTGGCTGATTTGCAGATATACCGGAAATGAGTACCAACTTTGTTAATTTAAATGGAGTACCCTACTTTTTATGACAAATTCGAGTTTCTCATTAATTTTTATTCCAACTTTAGTGTAGAATTTAATATACCTAAAATGTATCGCTCATGAAATATTCTTCTCTTTTTAATTTGATAGCTGCAATGTTCTCGAGAAATAATTATTTCTAGCAAATGGTAAAGACTACAAAATCGTAATTTCGCTGACATGTAAAAAAATAATAAACCTCACAATGACCTCATAATGACGGCAAAATATCACAAGTTACTGACTTCATTTAACAAAAAAAATTTTGTAGCATTTTCTACCGGAGAACTCGTGTTGCACGAATAGTACTCTAGAGGAATGTTATATGACGCAACTGATTTTTTAGATTTTTTTTGTAAGGTAAATTTTCAATAAAATTAAAAAATATCCATTTAGACCCATTTTTCCTTCACTATTATTTCAATGTATATATGATAAAATAATAAAATGTCGTCTTAAAATGATGCTAACAACCCGTCGGTATATTTGGCACATGACTTTGAGTCGTTTTTGTCATAAAATAACCCTTTATCGACATCATAGTGAATACCCCTTGTTACCCCGACGCTTCACAGAAATTCCTCAGAACAACACCTTTGGTTTTCAATTTCCAAATGTGAAGAAGTAGTTTTGTTACGAGTGCTTCCAGGTTTTGATCGCATTATAGTAAAGTAAATAATTTACAATACAAAAATAAAAATTTAAAAATACAGAAAATATATTAAACTTACTCAAACTCGACGTTTCGCCTCTAATGTAAGTGGCCTCTTCAGGAACAAACCTAGGCGACGGGTGTCATAAGGTCACGGTAACCCGACGTGTCAACTAGGCTAAAAGCGAAAACCTTCTCATAGGGACAAAAACCGGGTAAGAGGCGCCAAAAGGTCACAGTAACTCGACGTGTCAACCACACCAGAGGCGAACACCTTCTGACAAAGAAAAGGTAGACGTGCGGAGGCATTTTAGACTGTGCAAGGAAACTGATCAGTGAGCACGGGGTAATCAAGCAGAACAATGAGCACAATTTGATGAAGCGGAAAAGGTAGGTTTCCAAATACTGGAGAATAGGTAATCATCGTCACGATTGTGATTCTCGAGAGGTGTCTGGATCTCGGTAGCTTCTGTTACCTTCCGTGGAAAATAGCGTTGAATTGTCCGTCCAGTTTCGCCTATGTATACTGAACCACAGAGTCACAAGGAAAACGCCCGAAACTGCTCATAACAGAGACTCGGATCGTGAGATATCATTTAAGACGTAATTTTAATAAATTCATTTTGAATGAATTTAAAGAAGAGTTTAAGTCGTTATCTCAATTTTAAATTCAGGTAGCGACATCTACCTAATTGTTTATGTACTTCTAAATACATTATGTATGCTAATTATCAAACTTTATATTTAGAGATGAAAAATATCGGTCTGAACATGGACCCCTTGTGTTATATTTAACCCACGCTGATTCTGTGCAAATCGAAGCTTGACCTTAAAAAAAATTAAAAAGCCCAAAAGAATGCGGCATTATTAGGATTGCAATAGATAAAGAATAATTTTATAAGGCGTAAAGCATGAAATTGAAAATAGAAGGCTTATTAATCTAATTAGAAGTTTCAATCAGTTTGTTGAATTATCATTTAGGTAAAATGTCTGAAAAAATCTACAAAAATACTACTAAAAATTTTAAAACAGGATGTTTAAAGTACCGAGAAATAAGGATACTAATAATTTTTTTATTGCCTAGGCTGACGTTCAAGAACTTTCTTCCACATCTGTAATAGTTTTCTATTAATTCGTTTTGAGTGCTAACAAAATTTGAATAAAAAAACAAAATCGGTTTACCTACATATAGCTCTAAACTTAAAAACCACATTTTATTTGATACTGTAGCAGGGAATTAAAAAGCATGTCTAATATATTTAATTTTATTCCAACTCCTCAATAAAATTTGACAAAATTGGCAATATAAATTATAAAGTGTAATTATTCAACAATATAACAATTTCTCTTATTGCCCATGCTCTACGAGTTATACGAGAGACGTGTTTTGAACGTTATATTAGCGACGAAACATAAACGGTACTCCAAAACGAATTCGTGCAAAATCTTCACGTTCATTGCACGTTTTACAAACATCTGCGTCATCTCATTTGACTAGATTCGTTACTATCATTGAAAGGACGATGTTGACAATAAAAATTGAGAAATTTAAGAGACAAATATACTGTTATCAAATAAGGCCAGACATTTTTATTTCCAAAAAAGCATATTTTTTAAATAATACAACAAATATATACTTATTAACGGAACGTACAAAAACAAAAAAAGAGGAAATACTAATAAATATAATGTGATTAAATATATTTATTCTAGCGACAATTATATTTAAAATGCTTTACAAAATTTATTTTGTTATACTTTTACGTCTGGTTGCGTAGGTGTATTCCTTTCTTTGTTCCATTCCTTAAGTCCTTCAGGTAAAGAAGTATCTTCTTCAAATGAACCTGTACCTTCCACGAATTCCTCATAGGTGGATTTCTCTGGAAAAGGTCGTGCACCTAATAGTTCGATCATATCATCACGACTCAGAATTTCTTGTTTTAGCAACCTTTCAGCAATTTTTTTAACATCTTCTTTATGCTTGGTTAAGAGATCTGTTGTACGTTTATGGGCAGAATCTATTAACGTTCTAACTTCGACATCTATGATTTGCGCGGTATTTTCGGAATAAGGTTTCTCTAAAACCATCTCCCCGTCTCTAGGCATATCAAAACTAACATTTCCTACTTTATCGTTCATACCGTAATGAACGACCTGCGCATAAGCACTCTGCGTGATCTTCTTCAAATCATCTTGAGCTCCTGTCGTTATCCTACCGAAAAATAATTCTTCGGAAACACGACCTCCTAAAGTCATACACATTCTATCGAACAATTGCTCTTTTGTGTATAAGTATTGATCTTTAGGTAAATACTGTGCATAACCCAAACCTTTTCCCCTGGGGATAATTGAAACCTTTAGCAAAGGATCAGCATATTGCAAAAACCACCCTGCTACAGCATGACCAGCCTCATGATAAGCAACTGTCTTCTTTTCTTCTGGTGATAATACGTTTGTTTTCTTTTCCATGCCTGCTACGACGCGTTCTATTGCTTGTTCGAAATGTTTCATATTAATTGAATTGTTTAAATCTCTTGCAGCAATTAAAGCAGCTTCATTACAAACGTTAGCTATGTCAGCTCCTGTAAATCCAGGAGTTAAAGCTGCCATCTTGCGAGCCAGATCGTTCTTATCCAAATCCGTCTTTAAAGGATTTAAGTGAACTTTAAATATGCTAGCTCTCCCTTTAATATCTGGAGCAGGTACAAATATTTGCCTATCAAATCTACCTGGACGCAGTAAAGCCTGATCTAAGATATCGATACGATTCGTCGCTGCTAAAACCACTACGTTTGTGGTAGTATTAAAACCGTCCATTTCGACTAACAGCTGATTCAAAGTATTTTCCTGCTCTGAATGACCACCAAAACTTCTGCCGCCACGTTTACGGCCGACTGCATCTATTTCATCGATAAATAATATACAAGGGGCGTGACGTCTTGCCATAGCGAACAAATCTCGAACTCTCGATGGACCAACCCCGACAAACATCTCTAGGAACTCAGATCCAGATACAGTAATGAATGGAACGTTTGCTTCTCCTGCTGTTGCTTTGGCAAGTAAAGTTTTACCGGTTCCAGGAGGACCTTGAAAAGAAAACGATCTCTTAGCTTCACATTAACAAATTAGTGATGTATTATTGATTTGTTTAATAATAAAAAATATCCATTTTGAATATTCAATTAAACATTTGAGAGAATTGATTCTGAACTTCTGTTGGGAAATAGAATGATTCCTCAGGGTGGTTCACCGGGAACTGCAACGATCGATTGTGTGAAAACTATAGCTAGAAATTATCTGAAATTTTGGCACTATACTAAAGTCGCTAGGGGCATTCGCCTAAAATGCTTTCAAGGTGACGACACTCCAGAGTATAGTAAGCATAGTAAGACATGCTTATACAAAGTAACCCTTATTTTTAATACCGAACAAGATAAAATTATAAAAACTTTCCATTTAAAAAAATTGGCTTCCGGTAATTTTTCCGATTTCATTTTCAGGCGTATATTTCGCACACTCTGTATTAATAATGGTAACAATTTTATACAAATAGTATTTAATTAGGTCATCTACTTGAGAGAATTTACTTCAAATTAAATAATAAACTTCTCCTTTTATGGAAAAGTGCAATTTATTTGATTGTCTGCCTGAAAACGTCAAATTTAGCATAAGAATGTCAATAAGTCAAAAAGGATTAAACTTAGGAATATGACATTATACATCAAATATATTTAGAATTTCACGGGGGTTATTCTCGAATCTGAGGGAATGGAAATTTCAAGAGAATTGTCAAAAAATTCCTACAATTTCAATAGTTCCTATTCTGGAGTTGACTTTCTCACTTTTTCGTAACAAGTAGTAACGAGGAGTGAGCGGTGAAAGTTGCTCCTGGGAGTGCTATTTTTCCACTGTTTCGAGAATAACCCCCAGGTAGAATCTAAAAACGTGACAA